>OX387242.1:108052091-108652091 GCA_947561735.1 Cenchrus americanus
ACTTCCATCATCAGGGATCTCATGACTAGTGGAGTAAGTAGTCTCGGATAACGGTGAGAGGTCGACAATCGATTGATTTAAACCTTGCAAGGTAGAGCCAAACACACGGTAGGCTGTCCCCTCGAGGACAACTTTCCCAGGCCGTCCCCAAAAATCCTCGGGTCGGGATCGAATCTTACAGTCCTTGGTGCAGGCTATCCGGCATACCCCGCGAGATACCCGGAGTCACCATACACCATCGGTAGCTAGCCGCGAGAGCGAAACCCAAGAGTAGTAATAGTAGGATCCCTCGCCGCCTCATTAATGTACTAAGCTTACCGGTCCCATTCCCGGCAATTGTCTGGTATGTTCAAAAACTTAACCCACATAACCACTGGACCGGAGCCCAGATCCCATGCTCTTACCACGTGAGCAATCCGTTTAGGATATATTGTGATTCCTATCTAGGAACCTATTCTCGCGAGTGAGGTCATCACCCGACTTGTAACGGTCCTATAGCTTAGCAGCTATCGACCTATCATACTAGTAAGGACAAGGGTACCTATGGATCATGCATCTAGGGTTTCATTCAACTTTTGAACGTAAATGCACAATCATTCATAGATAATTGAATAAAGAATTTTTAAAACTAGGTTAGATGCACCGGAGCTTGCCTTCGTCAGCTAGGTTAGCTTGGGCACCCTCGGTGTCGAGTACTTCCACGTACTGCAGCGATGCTTCCGCTCCTCCTTCCTCGGTTTCTGGGACAAGGGAGTAATCTCCGTCCGGAAGATCTACATGGAATGCAATGCAATTTAGGTGATGTGATGGTTTGTTGTCTTATCCAACTCTGGGTTGGTCATATTCACCTTAACAAGCATTTAGATAGGGTTTCTCTTTTAGGAAGGTTACTGGTGTACATGGGTTATCCTTTTATTGAACATTGAATAAAGGTTTTTATTATACTTGTCATTTCATGTGAAAGCTTTAATTCATTTCATCTTCACAAGCAAGGATATAAATAGTATTTTTATTTATGAATTACTTTCTGATCAGTGATGATAATTAGTTAGCTTTTAATGATATTAATTAATACTTTCCAAAAAGGAAAAAAAGATTAATTAGGGTTTTTTCTTTATTTAAATCCCCTTTAATAATAAAAGGGCCTTTAAGCTTTTTATTAAGCAATTAAATTACCAAAAATTAAATGAGTGTTCCTTAAGCATATTAGCACCTATCCGGGTCCATGGGACCCACATGTAAGTGTTGGATGCTAGGAAATTAAATATTGGAGAAAATAACAAGGACTAGCTAGTGATTAAAATTAAATGCATACAAAAATAAACAAGCCTCAAAATGATCCAAACTTTCTCATGTATGCTCTCTGGTCCTAAACAAGTCTAGAGAAGTAGCGTGTTCACCTAGGAACTCTACTGATCTAGGTTTATTAATTTACAAAGGAAAACATGCATAAATCAAGAATAATTATTTATGTTAATCCAAAAATCATGATTAATTCACAAGATGTGAATTTTGGCATTACAAGACAGTTTGCACAATTTGAGCTCAAGAACATAATTATATTTTACAGGAAAAATCATTTAGGCAGTTTCTGCAAGAATGGAAAAGAATTTATTTAGCAAGATCTACTGCATAAATTTGTGCAATTTTTGGCCTAGGAGCTAGTCATGACCAAACACACAACATATCCAAAAATTAGCTACAGAGGTTGTATGTTTTTTGAGATATTGCAGATCTAGGTTTTTCACAATTGTATTTTTCATGCAAAAACTATAAGGAACTAGCTCAGCACAGAATAAACAAAGTTGTAGGATAATTCACACCGGATCCAACAAAATTGGTTTTACATTTTTCTGATTTGTCTGTGATTTTCTACGCAATTTACAAGAATCAGCAAACTCACTTTTACTATTTCAGTTGCACTTTTGCTGGGAGGCCCTCGGGAAGAATCTGCGTTTCGCAATGTAGTCCCTGGGGCGGCTGGCCGGCGCGGGGAAGCAAAATTCCGGCGAGGTTCGCCGGGGTTTGGCCGGGGAAGGGTGGGGAGGAGGTCTAGGGCCTACTGGGGCTCGGTTTGGGCGCTCGGTCGGGGCGGTGGTGGCGCCGGCGAGCGGGGTGAGCCGGCGGCCGGGGACGGCGGCCATTGCGGCCGCCGTTCCGGGCCGAGGGGCGGTTCGGGAAGGGGCTGCGGGCGGCTCGGTGGGCTTGTGTAGATGCAAAGGAAGGGGTTGGGGGTGCCGACCGGCGAGGGGAGCCGGCGGAGGAGCGCGCGCACCGTGGAGGCCGGTGGCGGCGCCGGGCGGTCCGGCGCACGGGGGGCGGCGGTGCGTGGGTAGGGGCGACGGGCCTATATATGCGATGCGGACACGCCGGCTTGGGACCAACGGACCGATGGAGGACGTCTCGGGACGCGCGCGCCGGACGACGAGGAACGGACCGCTGGTCTTTCGCGTGCGCGTACGGCGGCTCGCCGCCGCGTTCCCGTGTGCGAGGCCTCGAGAGGCGAGCCGCGACCTCGGGAAGGCGCGGGTGGCCCGGGGAACGTGCGCCGGCGGGACCGGACGCCGAGGCGGCGCCGGCCCGCGGCGGGGCGCAAGCGGCGCGCGCGGCACGCCGGCCGGCGCGACGTCGCGGCCGGCGCGGCTCGGCGAAGTTGTGTCGCTTGACCAGTGTTTGAACGCACAAAACTCTAAAAAGTTGAATAGAAGTGCCCAAAGTGATGAATAGGAAAGTTGTAGATCTAACTACCCTCTACAACTTTTGTAAAGGCCGTCTAGTGTTTTTCTCGATGGATTTTGCAGGAACGTCGTGCCAACATTGAATGCCGGCCTGTTCTGGAAAACAGGAGGTACTGTCAGTCGATCAAGTTTTTCACCAATTTCCACCAAAAATTTGAAATGCCAATCTACATGAAAGTTGTGTTTCTCAACAAGATGGACAACTTTCATAAAGGTAGATTTTGAAGTGTTTAGGTGAATTTTGGAGAACGCGGCAAAAGTTCCGGACGACATTCACTGACGTCAACGGTTAAGCCAGTTTTGACCGTGTCTTTGACCAAGGGTCGACTACGGGTGTGTGTAGGCTTGGTCAAGGGGTTCATTGGGGTTCATTGGCGAGGTTTTTGGGTGATGACCCAGGTTGATCTAGGTTTGACCTCTGTCGGCCGGTTTGACTCGACTGATCCGGTCATTAGCGTTAATGATGGTAATTAAAAACCTGGGGTGTCACAACTTCGGGCCTAAAGATGCTATATTTCAGAAGCCCAAGGACATTGATAATCATCTAATGGCTTTGTACAGGAAGGGTCACATCAATGGGAAGCCTATCTCTCGGATGCTAGTGGATGGAGATGCGATTGTCAACTTGATGCCGTACTCTCTATTTAAGAAGCTTGGAGGTTCAGATGAGGAGCTGATCAAGATCAACATGACTGTCTGTGGGGTTGGAGGAGGCGAGCCGATAGGGGCTAAAGGTGTGATCTCCATGGAGCTCACTATTGGAAGCAAGACGCTCGCCACAGCTTTCTTCGTCACTGAGACACAAGGTAATTTCAGTCTTATCCTTGGTCATGATTGGATTCATGCAAATAAGTGTGTTCCTTCTACTTTGCACCAAATTTTGATATAATGGTTAGACGATGAGGTAGAAGTAGTACATGGTGATAATTCTGCTTGTGTAGCTATAGCCGATAGTCATTCTATAGGTGTGCACAATGATGTAAAATGTCTATCTGGTTTAGATTTGTCTAATTTGAGTTTATAAGATGTTCCAATGATGGCTTCATTCCTGCTATCATAAAGCCGTTTGATAATCGGCTAAATCACTTCATGTGACTCAACGAGTTCAACAAAAGAGTGGTTGCAGCAGAGAATTGATCATTATCGGGCGCATAAGACCGATACATGTGAGCCATTGAGGATCTTGATGATTTGGGCAAATTAGGACAAGGATTTACGTCGGCTGATCCTCTTGAGGAGGTAGATATTGGTGATGGCACTGTACCTAGGCCGACATTTGTAAACAAGAATCTTGATCCTACATTTAAGCTTGAATTAATAAAGTTGCTAAAAGAGTATGTCGACTATTTTGTTTGGAATTACAATGAGATGCTTGGTTTAAGTCGTGATTTAGTAGAACATAAATTGCCTATTAAACCTGGTTTTAAGCCTTATAAACAGACTTGTAGGAATTTTAATCCCAATATTTATGACCGAGTGAAAGAAGAAATCAATCGGTTACTTGATGCTAAGTTTATTAGGCCTTGTCGATATGCTGATTGGATCTCTAATATTGTGCCTGTTGAGAAAAAAGGAACAAAGAAACTTCGTGTTTGCATTGATTTTAGAGATCTTAATAAAGCTACTCCTAAAGATGAATATCCTATGCACATAGCCGACTTTCTTGTTAATTCTGCATCTGTACATAGAGTGCTTAGCTTTCTTGATGGTTATGCTGGTTACAATCAGATCTTTATGGCCAAAGAGGATATCTCCAAAATGGCTTTCATATGTCCAAGATTTGTAGTCTTGTTTGAGTGGATAGTCATGACTTTTGGTTTGAAAAATGCTGGTGCTACTTATCAAAGGGCTATGAACTTGATTTTTCATGAGTTGCTTGGTATTATCGTAGAAGTCTATATCGATGATATTGTTGTTAAATCGTCTGGTCTAGATTCTCATTTAGCCAATTTAAGACTTGCATTTGAAAAGATGCGTCGGTATGGTTTGAAGATGAATCCACTCAAATGTGCCTTTGGAGTGTCGGCTGGTAAGTTTTTGGGTTTCATTGTGCATGAGAAAGGTGTGGAGATTGATCCTAAAAAGATTGAGTCAATTAAGAAGGTTCAAGCTCCTACTTGTAAAAAAAGAGTTGCAGAGATTATTGGGCAAGGTTAATTACTTGAGGCGATTCATTTGTAACTTGTCTGGGAAGGTTGATGCTTTTACTCCTTTACTTCGATTGAAAAGTGCAGCTGAATTCACTTGGGGGGGGGGGCAAAACAGCAAGAGGCTTTTGATAAAATAAAGAGTTACTTGACTTCACCGCCTGTTCTTCAAGCACCCAAGAGTGGTGTTCCATTCCGACTTTATGTTGCGGTGGAGCCAAGTGTGATTGGGGCTGTTTTGACTCAAGAGACCGATGACAAGGAGTATGTTGTTGCTTATGAGAGTAGAAGGTTACTAGACGCCAAAACGAGGTACACCTTTATTGAAAAGCTTTGTCTATCTTTATATTATGCTTGTACCAAGTTAAGGCATTATTTATTGTCTAGCACTTGTTATGTTGCATGCCAAACTGACATAATTAAATACATGTTGCAAAAACCTATTCTAAGTGGTAGAGTCGGCAAGTGGGCTTATGCTCTTGTTGAGGATGATTTGCGTTGTGAACCTATTGGATCGAAGAGAGGTCAAATAGTAGCCGACTTTATTGTTCAACATAGAATTGATAAGCAACTTAATTTAGATGTCGGTTATGTAACTTTTACTCCATGGAAATTACATTTGATGGATCGACTTGTAGAAGTGGTAGTGGTGTTGGGATTATTATTATGTCACCTAGTGGAGCTATTTTTGAAGCCCTTAGCCGGTTGGATCATAAATGTACTAATAATCAAATTGAGTATGAATCTCTCTTGTTTGGATTGCAAATCTTACATGATATGGGAGTAAAACAAGTAGAAGCTTATGGTGATTCTTTACTGGTGGTACAACAAGTATCTAAGGTATGTCAATGTCTAAATGGTTCTTTAAATGCTTATCTTGATAAAATGTTTGGATATCATATCTTGTATGGATGAGTATGTGATCTATCATGTACCACGGGAGGAGAATCCGAAGGCTAATGCTCTGGCTCAGCAAGCATTTGGTTATAGTGTCCAGAAAAGAATTTTTCAGGAACGAAAACCGATGTTTAGCGAAGCCGAGGGTTACATTCTGGAGGAACCGGTTCAACCGCCTCCTCCAGTCAAACCGGGTACCCCGGTTAGACCGCCCCCTCGAGCCGGTCAGACCGCCCCTCGGGGGGCAACCTTACTTCGGCCACTGTTTCTTCCAAAACTGTTGAGGACGAAGTGGGAGATTGGAGAATGCCATTGATTAAGTATTTGCAGGATCCTAAGAGTGTGAGTGACAGAAAAGTCCGACAGTGGGCACTTAAGTTTATCTTAGATGATGGTGAGTTATATCGTCGGATGGCAGATGCTTTGCTTTTAAAGTGCTTAGGTCCTGATCATGCACGATTGGCTATGGCAGAGGTAAATGAAGGAGTTTGTGGTACTCATCAATCGACTCCCAAGATGAAGTGGCTTCTTAGGCGGGTTTGTTTTTATTGGCCTACTATGATAGACGATTGTTTTAGGTACTACAAAGGGTGTGAAGAGTGTCAAAAACATGGAGATGTTCAGTTAATGCTTGCTACATTGATGCATCCAATTATCAAGCCTTGGCCGTTCAGAGGTTGGGGATTGGATTTTGTTGGCAAGATATATCCTCCGTCGATTAAAGGACATTGCTTTGTGATTGTGGCAACTGATTATTTTACCAAATGGACTGAAGCTATCCCTCTTAAGAACATGACACACAAGGAGGTAATTGGGTTTATTACAGAGCATATCATACATAGGTTTGACATTCCACAAACTTCAACTACGGATCAAGGTACTTCATTTGTGGCTAAAGAGGTGCGTGATTTTGTCAATTCCTATGGTATTAAGTTGCTCAATTCATCTCCATATTATGTTCAAGCTAATGGTCAAGCCGAGTCTAGTAATAAAACTTTAGTTAAGCTCATTAAGAAGAAGATAGAAGACAATCCTAAAAGATGGCATGAAGTATTATCTGAAGCTTTATGGGTTCATCACATCTCTAGACATGGGGCTACTAAAGTTACTCCTTTAGATCTTGTGTATGGTCAGGAGGCCGTTTTACCCGTTAAGGTAAATCTAGGCACATATAGACTTGCAAAGCAAAATGATCTTAATGTTGATACATATTATGCTTTGATGATGGATAACATTGATGAAGTGACCGACAAGCGTTTGGAAGCTTTGGAAGCAATTGACAAGGATAAAAGGCGAGTTGCTAGAGCGTATAACAAAAGGGTAAGAGCTAACTCTTTTCAAGTAGGAGATTTGGTTTGGAAAACTATTTTGCCTATAGGATCCAAGAGCAACAAGTTTGGTAAATGGTCTCCAAGTTGGGAAGGTCCATACAAGGTTGTGAGCATTTGCTCCGGAAATTCTTATATGGTGGAATCTTTGCAAGGATAGCAACTACCCAAGGCGCTCAATGGAAGATATTTGAAGAAGTTCTATCCAAGTGTATGGCAAGATGCTTGAAGGTCTATGGCCGGTTTCTATAAAAATCGCCCTTATCATAAAAGATGGTCGGCAACAATTTTTGTCGTCCTTAGGATTATTTTTTAGCACGCAAGCTTTACTAAAAAAATAGGGGGGCATGTGTTGACACCCAAATTTGGCAAGAGCCGACTCAGGCCAGGCAGGCCGGTCAGACCGGGTCCCCAGGGCAGCCTGACCGGGGTGCACTGTATCCAGTCCGGCACGAAGGTGCCAGGCGGTCTAACCGCCCCCAGGGGCGGTCTAATCGGGTTTTCCCAATTTCAGGTAAAATTAGGAGTTTAGCTTGATTCTGAGTTGTAAAGTATTGTCTGTAGGGCAAGTCCTCCCACCCTACAAATATAAAGGGCCGTGGCCGATTGAGACCTATCATCCAATCGTCATTATCAATTTACCTTATTTTCTCCAAATCCTAACTTTTCCAACCTCCATTTCTCTCCTCCTTCGTCTCCACGGTGGTTGAGGGAGTTTTTAGTAGCCCTCCAATCTCAGGACAACTCTAGACGCATGTTCCCGATGGGGCAGCGAATCTAGGTTTTCGACGTGCCTCCTGTCCAAGGCGGTTAGACAGTCCCCCCAGGCCGTTAGACCGGCCCGTGCTGGGTGGTTCAGCGAGTGGATTTCTGATGACCGCGCGAGCCAGCGCATTCGTAGGTTTGACCGGAAAAAGCGTCAACAACAATCTCTTGTGATGCTTCACTAGGGCTCTATAGGTTACCAACCACAGGAAGAGATGCCACCTACGCATTCATAAATACATAAACTTAAATTTAGTAGAATTATCTAGGAAATTTTAAATACACAACAGTTGCAATAAGCTTGAGATCAAGGAGTGAGATGAGCTTAAATGCCACCTATGCAAGGAGTGTGATGAGCTAAAATCTAAGATTGAGAGCAATGAGACTAAAACAAGTAATTCCTTTGAGCTTGATGAATCATCTATCCCTTGTGCAATTCCTATCTCCAAGGTAGATGCTTCAACTTCTTGCATTGATTTAATTGATGAATCTTGCTCACCATCTTGCAATGAGAATGTTGTTGTAGAAACATGTGATTGTCTGATAGCCAAGAAAAATGATGAGCTCAAGCAAGAAGTGAAATGGCTCCGAGAGAGGTTGGCAAACTTGATGGGCAAGGGCAAGAACGATGAGGAACAAGTGAACATCTCTCAAGACATGAAGAGCAAAGTCCAACCTTCTCAAGATAACCGTGATCCCATGGTGAAGAAGCTTGAGAAGGGTGCAACCCTGACTTGCTACAAGTGTCATGGAGAAGGGCACAAGTTCTACAAATGCCCTCAATTTGTCAAGAAGATAGACTAGGGCGCAAAGAAGAAGTTGAACCCCACAATCAAGAGCTCCCTCATCTACACCAAGCCCAACCGCAAGAACAAGACCAAGAGCAACACCTATGTCATCAAGAAGAAGGCTAATGGCAAGGTGGTTGCACACAAGGTTGGGAAGATGAAGGAGTAGCGGGGTTGGAACCAACCCATTTGGGTACCCAAGGAAGTCATCATCAACATGAAGGGGCCTCAAATGGTTTGGGTTCCGAAGGCCACTTGAAGGCCTTGAGAGTGGGGACTTGGGAGGCTTGGCACAATCAAGATAAGAAGGTTCAAGCCTAGAAGCCAAGCTTGCAAGTTGGACATGTGTTGTCCAAGTTCCCCAGTTGAGGTAATGGAAACTATAACTCATCTCATGTATCATTGTAGCTCCATTGCCTTGTTTAGGTTGCATTTGTTGCAATAATTACATATGGTAGGTTGCTTGTGTCATGTGCTAACCCATGAGCAACTTACATGGTTTGGTTAGTGTGTGGGAAAGGTACACATGTTCTTTCATGGTGCATGTTTTCATATATATATATATATATATATCTTTGCATCATGAGAAAGCTATAGGGTCAGCTTCCCTTTTGTTGTCATAAACAAAGTGCATACATTTGGTTGGTGATTCAAACACTAAATGCACACATTTAGGGGGAGTTCATCCTATGGTTTGGTTATGGGACAAACATTGTTTCAAGCTTATCTTATATAGTCCCTTAGCGACGTGTTCCAGTGCAGTACTTCATTCTAAGAGAATGCTATTTCACTCTCAATGTGATCTAACATCTCTAAAAGAGTGAATATAGCAATATGACCTTCATGCTATTGAGTCATGTCCTTGCGAGCTTATGTCTATATAAGTTCAAAGGCAATGTACTCATACATTACTAATCCTTGTGGTACCCCAAGTGTCTTCTATACAAGCTTCTTTCAAGTGGTGTCACCTAGTGATATCATCTCCAAGAGGCTCATCTCAATGTGGTGCCAACAAGGTAGAGAGGAACAAGACCCAACCCCCGGAGGTATGCAATGGTCAAAAGACTACGAGTGATATCTACAAGTGGTAATGTAACAAGAACTCATTTGTCTTATCTCTTGTTCTTTAAGCTACCTCCTTGCATGATATGCTCTAAGCTTCCTTGTCTTGCAAGTTTGTAGTTGTGCACTTGCTTTTCACACTATCATTTTGTGCACACACCTAGGGGGAGCTTAGTTTGTATCATGCTAGTCTCATGAGCGTGTGATCCACCTTAGTTATTCTTACATGTGGTATCTTCATTGATATCATACATATGGATCATGGTTCATGCGGCTTTCTCCCTTGTATTTAACATTTCTCTTTGAGCTATGTTTGCTAGGACTTGCTAGCTTCCTTGGAGCCCTTTTGGTTTGGAATTTTTGGAGATTTTATTCCAAAGGGGGAGAATATGAGACCAAAGCAAGCTAGTGGTTCCAAAGTGGGAAGAGGCAAGCTATGTGTGAACATAGGAAGAGAAGATCAAAAAGGGGGAAGTTTGATCTAGGGGGAGTTTGGATGATGGTAAGCATCCAAGCAAGCGTAAGTGGCTCTAATTTTGTCAATTTTTGCAAATTTATGCTTACTTTGCTTGTGTTGTCATAAATCACCAAAAAGGGGGAGATTGTAGCGACCATGGCCTCATTTGCCATTTGTTCGAGTTGATTTTGGTGATTCATGCTAACACAAGTAATGGGACTAACCACATTGTCTAGCATGTCTTTGTAGGCATTCCTAGGTCCCATGGATGTTACCACATGTTAACATACCATGCCCAAGCTAACATGTCATACCACAAGTTAACATAACATGGACATGTTAGGTTACTTATAGCAAAATTGAGGACTTAGTATATATTTTGAGGCTATAAGTAATGGCATGTTAAGGATGTTAAGTTGAAGCAATAATCCAAGCTGAATACGCGAAGAAATAGAAGGAAAAGGACACCGTCAGATGAACCAATGGTACCTAAATAGGAAGTGTCGGTGCAATCGTCAGACGAGTTGGTACACTGGTGAAACCCTAGGCACCGTCGGATGAACCGACGGTCCATTTTCTAGTAGCGTCGGACGAGTTGCAGAGGAAGAGCAGCGAAGACAGTAGCACCAGATGATCCAATGGTCTGAGTGAGGACACTGTCAGTCTATCCGACGCTCAGTTTGAATCAAGACAGAGACGCGCCAAGAAGAAGTTTTCAGCACCGGATGATCCGACGCCTTGGTCAAGGGGAAGCTTCGGTCTATTTGACGGTCGCGTGAAAGCTAACAGAGACGACTTGGTCGTGAGGTCTTCAGCACCGGATTGTGACAACCCGCCCAGGGAAATACCGTACTATCGCCTAAGACCGATCCACTTTGGTCGCTAAGCAATAGTAAAGTATCATCCTGTCGTTGGTTGCCGAGTTAACGCCCGGTGAATCACTTGGACATCGAACAGAGGATCGACACATGCATTAAAACTCACGCGAAGGCGAGTCCAGAGTACAACATGAATTAAACATTTTATTACAAACTATTGTTCATGACATGGAGTAAAGGTTCAGAGTTCGAAAAACAGCGGAAATAAATTAAACTAGCGCAACGGTAAACATCACAGGAGGCCATCCGTGATGTCATCACTTGTCGTCGCCCATCCGGTCAATCACACCTACAACAACAATTTTAAAGCAAGGCTAAGTATACTAATACTCAACAAGACTTAACCGTCGGGTGAAATCTACATCACCGAAGTCTAGACATGAAGGGCTTTTTGGCCGGTGGAGTTCCTTTTGCTGAACAGCTACTAAAAGTAGATCCTTACTTTCAATCTTTTAGCACAAGTTCTAGTTGGTTACCATTTCTAAATGTGCCATCTAATTCAATCAAGAATTGGACAAGCAATTAATTCATACAACAATATTCCTCGAGTTCCATCATTATGGGATATCATGGCCAGTTGATTAAGCAGTCTCGGATAATGGTGAGAGGCCGACAATCGATTGATTTAAACCTTGCAAGGTAAACCCAAACACACGGTAGGCTGCCCACAAAGGAACAACTTTCCCAGGCCATTTCCGAAAATCCTCGGGTTGGGATCGAATCTTACAGTCCTGGGTGCAAGGTTAGCTGGTATACCCCGCAAAGTATCCAGTCTCACACAATACACCCCCTTCCCGGTAGCTAGCCGGTAAGGCGATTTATCAAGAGTACTAACGGTAGGATCCCGCGCCGCGTCATTAAGGTACTAGGCTTACCGGCCCCATAACCGGTGAATGTTTAGTACGTTCAAAAGCTTAGCCCACATGACCACTGGACCGGAGCCCAATCCCATGCTCTTACCACATGAGCAATCCATTTAAGGATATCTTATGATTCCTATCTAGGAACCTATTCTCGCGAGTGACAAACATCACTCGACTTCTATCGGGTCCTATAGCATAGCAGCTATCGACCTAGCATACTAGTGATAGAGCATAGGTACCTAAGGATCATGCATCTAGGGTTTCAAATCAACTCCTGAAACGTAAATGCACAATCGTAGCAAACATAATTGCATATTTTTAAAAGACGGGGTTAATGATCCGGGGCATGCCTTCGATGGCAAGGATGGCCTTGGGCCCTTCTGGACTTGGGTCCAGGTCTTGAGCTACATCCACATACGGCAGCTCTTTGTTGGCACCTTCGTCTCCTCCTTTCGGCACGAGCGTACGTCTACTGGCGGAAGGATCTACACGGAGATGCAAATGCAGGATTTACTCAATGATTTTTAATTTAATTGACCATAAACCTTAATTGACAATCAGGGGTGTATTTGTTGGACACAATCACCTAGATAAGAAATACATTTAGCATACTCTTCCAAAAAGAACAATTCGCGATTCTTTATTAAATATTCTTTTTGATGGTGACTATGTACATATATATGTAAATAATTTAATTTAAATTTCACAAACAGTAGTGGGTGGGTGCATTTAACCTTTTAACAAGATTTGCAACCACACACAAGTTTAGTAAGGGTGGTTTGGTGATTTTTCCCAATTAATGACTATTAAGCCTTTAATTGCTTCCATAGCTTTTATTCATGAAATTAATTAAGAAAATTCATTGGAAGGGTGTGTTACACTCTAAACACCTATAACAAGCCACTGAACACACATGCGAGCTTTGGATAGCTAGAAAATAATTATTTTTGAAAAAGACAAAAGCTAGCTAGATGGACAAGGTAAATGCTCACAAAAATAATTAATCATCAAAATGATACAAACTTTCTCACACATGTTATAAGGTTCAAATCTATCCTAGTGGTGCAGCACATACACCTAGAACTATTGTGAAACTTGAGTTATGAAATTTTAAAGAAAAACGAGCATAATTCAAGAATAAATATTTCTGGTAATTATAAAATTGTGTTTAATTCACAAGAGGTGTGTTTTGGAATTAAAAGACAGTATGCCAAAATTGGTTGCAAAAACCTAATTATTTATAGCTTGAAATATCATCTATGCAGATCTGGCAGAAATGGAAAAAACATTTTTATAAAAAGATTTACATCATAACTTTGTGCAATTTTTGGCATAGGAGCTAGTCATGACATAACACACAACATATCCAAAAATTAGCTACAGAAGATGTGTAGATTGTGAGATATTGCAGATCTAGGTTTTTAACATTTGTATTTTTCATGCAAAAACTATCAGGAATTAACTCAGGCTAGAATAACAAAAGTTCTAGGATATTTCACCGCGAATCCAAGAAAATTGGTTTTGTATTTTTATGATTTTTTGTGATTTTCTACGCAATTTACAAGAATCAGCCAAATCACAATACTATTTGAGTTAACCTTTTGCAGCAGGGACCCTGGAAAGAACCTTGGTTTTGCAATGCGGCCCCTGGGCGCGGCTGGCCGGCGTGGGTGAGCAAAATCCGGCGAGCTCGCCGGTGCTCGCGGCCGGGGAAGGACGGGGAGGAGGTCTAGGGACGTTAGGGGCTCGGTTTGGGTGGTGGCTTGGCCCCCGGGAAACGGCCGGCGCGCGCGCACCGGCGGCCGGGGGCGGCGGCGGCCGCCGCGGCGGGCCGGGGCGCGCGCGGCAGGCCTCGCCGGAGGCCGGCCGTGGCGTGGCGAAGGGAGGAGAGGGGAGGGACATGCGCACGACGAGCCGACCGGCCCCCTTTTAAATCGCCGTCGCTCACCGTACCGCGGCGGACGGACCACCGGTCTTCCGAGGGTGCCGACCGCGGTACGACGTCGCGAGGCGAGCACGTCGCGGCACGGCCTCCTAGGCGGCTCGGGGCGCGGGAACCTCGGGGCTTGCGGCCTCGTGCCACGAGCAAGCCTCGGGCGGGGCGAGATGGCCCCGACACCGAGGCGGGCGCGGCGCTAGCGCCGCGCGCGTGACGCGCGACGCCGTGGCGCGGCACCGGCCGGCCCAATGTGTTACTGAGCGCCGGTTTGAATGCTTTGATCTCCAAAAAGTTGAATAGAAGTGCACCCAGCGATGAATAGGAAAGTTGTAGATCTAACTACCCTCTACAACTTTCGTAAAGGCCGTCTAGTGTTTTTCTCGATGGATTTTGCAGGAACGTTGTGCCAACTTTGAATGCCGGCCTGTCCCTGTGAACATGAGGTACTGTCGGTCTATCGAGTTTTTCACCAATTTCCACCCAAAATTTGAAATGTCAATCTACATGAAAGTTGTGTCCCTCAACAAGATGGACAACTTTCATAAAGGTAGATTTTGAAGTGTTTAGGTGAATTTTGGAGAACGCGGCAAAGTTCCGGACGACATTCGCTGACGTCAACGGTTAAGCCGATTTTGACCATGTTTTTGGCCAAGGGTCCACTACGGGTGTGTGTAGGCTTGGTCAAGGGGTTCATTAGGGTTCATTGGCGAGGTTTTCGGGGTGATGACCTAGGTTGACCTAGGTTTGACCGATGTTTGACCGGTTTGACTCGGCTGATCCGGTCATTAGTGTTAATGACGGTAATTAAAAACTTGGGGCGTCACACGGATGAACCGACGCACCGTCCGTGTATAGCGTTGGAGCAGTTGTGTCAGAGAATCTCAACGGCTAGGTGACATGGGAGGGGCATCGGATGAACCGACGCCTTGAAAAAGATAGCATCGGTTCATCTGACGCTTACTTTTTCAGTGGCCGTTAGCCAACGGCTAGTTTGATGCCTTGGGCTATTTATACCCTGTGACGCCCCAGGTTTTTAATTAACCCTAACAGCCGGTCAAATTAGTCAACAATGGTCAAATCACAGTCAACCTGGGCCCTCACCTCGAAAAACTCACTAACCTACCCTAGTGACCCCCTTTGACTAGTAAACACACTTCTGGGGCCAACCCATGGTCAAAGACTTGGTCAAACCCCCTTGCCACCCTAATGTCCCTAGGTGTCTGCCGGAACTTTTGCCGCGTTCTCCAAAATTCACCTACACACTTAAAATTCTACCTTTATGAAAGTTATCCATCTTGTTGAGGGACACAACTTTCATGTAGATTGGCATTTCAAATTTTGAGTGGAAAAGCTTGAAAAATTGGTTGCAAGACAGGATTCACTGTTCAAAAAGACAGGCTGACATTCAAAGTTGGCATTGGTGTATTTCAAAATCTGTGAAGAAAAACCCCATATAGCCTTTTTAGAAATTGTAGAGGGTAGCTGGATCTACAACTTTCATGTTCAACGCTTGGTCAACTTTTATACAAAAATTTGGAGAAAAATGAATTCAAACACAGCACCAGCAACACGGATTAGGGCAGAGCGCCAGCACGCCGCGACGTCGCGCGCCCCGCGCGCCGCGCTTCACCGGCCGCGCGCCGCCGGCCCCGCGTCCGCGCCCGTGCCTCCCGAGGCCGAGCGCCGCCCGAGGCACGCACCGCCCGGCCACACGCGCCCCAACGCGCCCCTACCCGATCCGCCCGAGTCCGCGCCGTCACGCCGCCGCACGCGCGCGCGCGCCATGGACCGGCCGGTCCGTCGGCGGTGTCGCCGCCGTACGCGCGCCGCCCGAGCCGCCGTACGCGCGCCGCCCGAGCCGCCGTAGCACGGCGGGGAGCATCTCCCCGCCGTCACCCGTCATCACCAAGGGCGAGCCGGCCTATAAAAGCCGCCCCTTCTCCCCGAGCCGCGCCATCCCGAGCTCCTCCGCCCGCCATTGCCGCCGCTGCCTTGAGCTCGTGTGCCCGCTCGCGCTCGCCGCCGGCCAACCGCTCCCAAGAACTTCACTAGACACCCGTGAACCTCCCAAGTTCGCTTATTGACCCGCACAACGCCCTCCGTCCGTTTTCCCCGAGCCGCCGCGGCCACCGCCGCCGGCCGCCGTCGACCCCCCTCGCCGGCAGCTTCTCCGCCATAACTCCGGTCACCCCTAGCCCCTAGGTGAGCATACCGTCGACCCCCACCGCTTGCCCGGCCGGGAGCTCCGCCAGCTCGCTGGATTTGGCCGAAGCCGCGCCGCCCTCCCCGGCCAGGGACCCAATTGCTCGGCCAGAGTTCTTATCAGGATGATTTGTGTAAAGTTCAGGACCTATCCAGTGCACTAGAAAATCCCTAGGAAATCGTAGAAAATTCAGAAAAATGCCAAACCAATTTTGTTGGATTCAGGGAGAGAAATCCCACAACTTTTGTTATTCTCACAAGGTCTGATTCTGGATATTTTTAACATGAAAAATAGGATTGTAAAATACCTAGATCTGCCATAACTCAAAAACTACAGCTCCTCTGTATCTAAATTTTGGATATGTTGTATGTCTTGCCATGGCTAGTTCCTGTGCCAAAAATTGCACAAAGTTATGAAGTAAGTCTTGCTAGATAAATTGTTTTTCATTTCTACAGAAACTGCCTAGATGTTTTTTGTAGCTAAAAATATTTATGTTTTTGTGCCCAACTTGGGCACACTGTCTTGCTATGTCAAAATACACCTCTTGTGAATTAATAATGATTTTTGGGTCAACAGAAATATTTATTCTTAATTTGTGCATGTTTTCCATTGTAAATTAATGAAGCAAGATCAGTAGAATTTTTAGGAGTAAATGCTGGTTCTTTAGGCTTGTTTGGGACCAGAGAGTATGCATGAGAAAGTTTGGATCATTTTGGTGCTTAATTATTTTTGAATGCATTTAATTTGAATCACTAGCTAGTCTTTGTCATTTTCTATAGTATTTAATTTCCTAGCTTCCAAACATCACATGTGGGTCCAATGGACCAGTATAGGTGCTAATATGCTTAAGAAACACTTCTTTGAATTTTTGGTAATTTATTGCTTAACAAAAGCTTTAAAGCCCTTTAAAAGATTAAAGAGAAATTAAATAAAGGAAAGCCCTTTTTAATTCTTTTTCCTTTTGGGAAAGTATTACCTAACCTAATTAAGATTAATAAAACACCTTTGCTGATAAGGAATTAATTCATGAATAAAAATATTGTTCATACCCTTGCTAGTGAAGGGAAAAAGGACTAAACCTTTACATAAAATAACAAGTACAAAAGAAACCTTTATTCAAATGTGCAATAAAAGAATAAATCATATATAACTAATAACCTTCCTAAAGGAGATGTACTATCTAGATACTTGTTAATGTGAATATGACCAACAAGAGTTAGACAAGATAACAACCTATCACATCACCTGTTGACGGTTAATAGTTATATCAAAGTTCGTTTGTGACTTGCAAACGGACAAGTCTCCCGTCGTAGTCAAGGGACCCTTCTTCCCTCGAGTGGTGAACCCAAGGTATCGAATCCGTGGAAAAAATGTGTGACGCAAAACTTAATCTATTAAAGCCAAGTAACTTCAATCTTCGATAAAAGAACCCTAATGCATCTAGGTAAAAGACACGAAACTAATCTAATCTACTAAAGACCGGAGAAAACAAAGTAAGATTGGGTAGATAAACCGATCTAGAGGGATCGGGGTAAGCCTTTTGTTGAAGTTCCAAGCAAGAGAAGAAGTAGCAAATCGAATCTTATAAGAAGCTTCTTTAAATCGTGGTTTCCCGTCCAAATCCGAAAACATCCGCCTTTCGAACCCCCGTTCGTCACAACGTATCCCTACTCATGCGGGGAGCTTAGGGCGAGCCAAAAGACAAGTCGAGATTCTTTCGGAAGATCCGTGTGTACCTCTAGCCACCGAGGCTACAAGAACACCCTATGTAATCTATCTCGAGAATAGAATTGGAATAAGCAAAGCCGATCGAAAAACGAAATCTTCGAGGAAACACTTGATCGCTAGGAAAAGATTCAACTTGATAATTCAACTATAACAATGATACATACACAAGATCACCACCGGGATCCTTCCTTGATCTTGCTTCTAGCTCCGGGAACTCCGACGTGGTCTTCCGTGTAAGGTTCCCATGTCGGCAGAGAAACCCTAGTCAACTAGCTCGACCCTCTCCTCTCCGAGATGGTGTCCCTCTCTTCTCTGGTCCTCGGCGGCTGATGACGAATTATATGATGCGTGGCTCTCGGTCAGGGGGCTATAAATAGCCTGATTGGCGGCTAGGGCAAAGGGGAGCCTCACTGGGCCCCGGACAGGCCGGGCCGACCGGCCCGGGGCCGGCCGGCCCGGGCCCATCCAGCCCGGCCCCCGAGGCCTCCTTTGCTCTACGTCGGTTCCCTTGCTTCCTGGATGTTTCCCCCTTCTGCATGTAGGTCCATGTCGTCAGTTTCTCTCCGAATTGGACACAACTCCTTGTCTTGCAAGATTCATCACTTTTCTGGTCAGGTCCTCGGAGTTTGTCGTCTTCTCGGATCCAGTCCCTGGCTTCTTGGAGTTAAGTTTGCTTCATTGCATGACTTGTACGGGGCTTCAAGGTCTTGTCATGAGGTGCTTGATGAACTCATCCCGAAAGTCTTGCATTCAACGCTAAAACCCTGCATAAACACTAAACTCCAAAACCGACATGCACACGTTGTCGGTGTTTTAGACCGGCAAACCTACCAAAGGGGTACCCGAGGTAGTAGGTTGTGCGGTGGGGATCGTGATCGGGAGACCGAGAACTCGAAGGTATGCGCAAGGACACGAGACACAAGATTTATACAGGTTCGGGTTGCCTAGGTGGCGAACCCTACGTTCTGTTTGGGGGATCTAAGTATGGCGCCCTGCGCTTGGTGTTGGGTTGTCCCCGGAGGGATTGGGGATGTGCGGCTAGGTACCCGGCCCTCCTTTATATAGTCCAGGGGGCGGGTTCCTAGTCGGTTACAAGGCAGGAGTCCTAGTAGGAGTACACAGAGCGAGTCCTAGTAGGAGTACAGGGGAATTCTACCAGAGTCCGTCTTCTACTATTCTTCCTTCCTTGCATGAGTACCGGGGTGTATGCCCGACAAGCCCCCGAGCACGTTGGAGTCGAGAGTAGTAGTTCGAGTAGTCTTGAAGCCTCTTCGATTAGTTCTTGAGCATCCTCGAGTACTGCTTGGAGAAGCCTTCAATAGTACTTGAACCGCCGCGAGGGCCGGAAGGTGGTCCACTCATCGCCTTGAAAAAATTTGAATGATGGGTGTAGCATAGCAGCCCCCGAGCCTTGAAATGATTAGGTAATCAATCCAAGGGTCTTCAGTGTTCGCGAAGCCATCATCCGAGTACTCTTGCAGCGTGTAGCCCCCGAGATAAGAGAGCCGTATGAGCCACGTCGAGTAGTGATTGGTGAGGAGCCCCCGAGCTTAAGAGCGAGCGAAGCATGCTGAAGTTATCTTCAAGTAGCCCCCGAGCTGGAGAGATTCCAAGTAGCAGTTTGGCGTCGAGCCGTGGAGCTTGAGAAGTAGTCGTGCCGTCAGAGCAGACTTTAGGTGCGACCAAAGTCGACTTTAGATGCCGGCAGAGCGGACTTTAGAATGCGACTTGAAAACCGAAGTCGACTTTGTGCCGCGCGGAGCGGACTTTGAGATGCGACTTGAAAACCGAAGTCGACTTTTGTGCCGCGCAGAGCGGACTTTGAGATGCGACTTGAAAACCGAAGTCGACTTTTGTGCCGCGCGAGCGGACTTTGAGATGCGACTTGAAAACCGAAGTCGACTTTTGTGCCGCGCGAGCGAACTTTGAGATGCGACTTGAAAACCGAAGTCGACTTTTGTGCCGCGCGGAGCGGACTTTGAGATGCGACTTGAAAACCGAAGTCGACTTTTGTGCCGCGCGGAGCGGACTTTGAGATGCGACTTTAGAAGTCGACTTTTGTGCCGCGTAGAGCGGACTTTTGGTGCGACTGCAGTAGTCGACTTTGTGCCACGCGGGGTGGACTTAAGATGCAAAAAACAAAAAGCACTTTCCGGAAAGCCAAAGCGAATAAAAAATCAGAAAAAACGAGTAGTTTTGCCGCCGGAGCGGGCTTAAGATCGCGACCGGAGTCGGCTTGTGCCACCGGAGTGGGCTTGGGTGCGACCGGAGTCGGCTTGTGCCACCGGAGTGGGCTTAAGTACCCGAGCCATGGATTTCAGACCCAAAGTACAGTTGCCGCCAGAGCGGGCTTGTGCCACCGGAGTGGGCTTAGATACCTGAGCCATGGATTTCAGACCCAAAGTACAGTTGCCGCCAGAGCGGGCTTGTGCCACCGGAGTGGGCTTAAGTACCTGAGCCATGGATTTCAGACCCAAGGTATGGTTGCCGCCAGAGCGGGCTTGTGCCACCGGAGTGGGCTTAAGTACCTGAGCCATGGATTTCAGACCCAAGGTATGGTTGCCACCGTAGTGGACTTGAAGGTGCGACCGGAGTCGACTTGCGTACCTGGGCCATGGATTTCAGACCCAAGGTACGGAGCGCGAGTACTTAGGGCACTTGGATCCATGGTACGGAGGATGAAGATCACGTGCAGCTAGGTTTCATCGTCGCCAGGACCCGAGGGCCGCTTACAGCTAGGTTCCATCGAAGCTTACACACGTAGTATGCCACCGAAGTAGGCGAAGATGCGACCAGCGTCGACTTTAAGTTGCCGCGCGGAGCGGACTTTAGAATGCGACTTTAAAAGTCGACTTTAGATTGCCGCGCGTAGCGGACTTTAGAAACTGCCTCCTAGGGATAGCCCCCGAGTTGACGAAGTAGACTCGTGGCGACTTGATTGATATGCCCCAAGAGTAGTCAGCAGAGTGTAGCTCCCGTGAAAACCCGCTGAGAAGCATACACAAATGAGTAGTCGGCAAGTAGTCCTACATGATGAGGAGAACAAGCCAAGAAAACAGTAATCATTTAAATAAATGACTTAGCTGTTGCTGCCTGGGCAGACTTGTTGATGAAGCCGTGGGGATTAGCGATGGAGCCACGAGGGTTGTTGTTGAAGTTGACTAGTCAGAGTTGATTCCGGCTAGTCGCTAGGGGCGTGACTGCCGTTCTCGACTAGTTTGGAAAACTAGTCGAGATGAATGGTCGACGCGATGCGACCGGGGAAGATGACGTCGTGGCGGCGCGCGGCGTACTCGGCGAGAGACAAGTTGTTGCCGCGAGACAAGTAGCCACCACGTACGGTGTGGCTGGAGTAAAGCCAGCGTGGCCGCAAGACGAAGTCGCGGCGCACGGAGTAGTCGACGATGAGACTGCGCGACGCGGAGTAGTCGACGACAAGCGGCGCGATGTGCCGAGGCACCCGGACGCGCGGCGTAGGCGAAGTAGTCGAACGACGAGCCTGCGCGAGGCGGAGTAGTCGACGACGAGCAGCGCGACGAGCCGCGTGGACGAGCCGCGCGACGTGCCGAGGCACCCCGGGACGCGCGGCGGAGGTGAAGTAGTCGACGACGAGCCCGGAGTAGTCGACGATGGGCGGAGCGACGAGCCGCAAGACGAGCCGCGCGACGTGCCGAGGCACCCGGGACGCGCCGCGAAGACGAAGTTGTCGACGACGAGCCCGGCGAGGCGAGTAGTCGACGAGCGGCGCGGCGAGCCGCGTGACGAGCCGCGCGACGTGCCGAGGCACCCCGGACGCGCGGCGGAGGCAAAGTAGTCGATGACGACGAGCTCGCGCGAGGCGGAGTAGTCGACGATGAGCGGCGCGACCGGCCGCGTGACGAGCCGCGCGACGTGCCGAGGCACCCCGACGCGCGGCGAGATGAAGTAGTCAACGACGACGAGCCTCGCGCGAGGCGAGTAGTCGACGACGAGCGGCGCGACAAGCGCGTGACGAGCCGCGCGCGTCGTGCCGAGGCACCCCGGACGCGCGGCGGAGGCAAAGTAGTCGACGACGACGAGCCCGCGCGAGGCGGAGTAGTCGACGACGAGCGGCGTGACGAGCCGCGCGACGTGCCGAGGCACCCCGGGACGCGCGGCGGGAGACGAAGTAGTCGACGACGAGTAGTCGACAACGAGCGGCGCGACAAGCGTGTGACGAGCCGCGCACGTGCCGAGGCACCCGGACGCGCGGCGGAGGCAAAGCAGTCGACGACGAGCTCGCGCGAGGCGGAGTAGTCGACGACGAGCGCGCGCGACGAGCGCGTGACGAGCCGCGCGACGTGCCGAGGCACCCGGACGCGCGACGAAGGCAAAGTAGTCGACGACGACGAGCCGCGCGCGAGGCGAGTAGTCGATGACGAGCGGCGCGACCGGGGCCGTGACGAGCCGCGCGACGTGCCGAGGCACCCCGACGCGCGGCGGAGACGAAGTAGTCGACGACGACGAGCTTGCGCGAGGCGGAGTAGTCGACGACGAGCGGCGCGACGAGCCGCGTGACGAGCCGCGTGACGTGCCGAGGCACCCCGGACGCGCGGCGAGACGAAGTAGTCGACGACGAGCGGCGCGACAAGCCGCGTGACGAGCCGCGCGACGTGCCGAGGCACCCGGATGCGCGCCGTAGGCGGCGAGATCGCTGCGCAGCCGGGGAGTGGAGACGAGTACTCGCGGTGCATGGCGAGGTTGACGTAGAGCGCGTGCGGCCGGAGACGAGTAGTCGCGGCGCACGGCGAGGTCGATGATGAGCACGTGCGGCCGGAGACAAGTAGTCGCGGCGTACGGCGAGGTCGACGTAGAGCAAACTTGATCCGGTGACACGAAATCGATTCCGTGTAGAGTTTCGCCGAGCCTGCGAGTTGCTGGTCGTCGAATAGTTGTCCATGTGACTGTCAGCGTCGTCGAGCATATTGATCTTGATGATTAAGGTCCTTAGAATTCGTCCGGTGGCGATGATCACCCCTACCTGGCGCGCCAGCTGTCGGTGTTTTAGACCGGCAAACCTACCAAAGGGGTACCCGAGGTAGTAGGTTGTGAGGTGGGGATCGTGATCGGGAGACCGAGAACTCGAAGGTATGCGCAAGGACACGGGACACAAGATTTATACAGGTTCGGGTTGCCTAGGTGGCGAACCCTACGTCCTGTTTGGGGGATCTAAGTATGGCGCCCTGCGCTTTGGTGTTGGGTTGTCCCCGGAGGGATTGGGGATGTGCGGCTAGGTACCCGGCCCTCCTTTATATAGTCCAGGGGGCGGGTTCCTAGTCGGTTACAAGGCAGGAGTCCTAGTAGGAGTACATAGAGCGAGTCCTAGTAGGAGTACAGGGGAATTCTACCAGGAGTCCGTCTTCTACTATTCTTCCTTCCTTGCATGAGTACCCGGGGTGTATGCCCGACACACGTGAACTTGTTATACCACGGGGGTTAGTACCAATGGATAAGGTATAAAACTTATGCCAACACCGAAGGTAAACTCATGGCTAGGTTGACGGATTTTCACTGTCAACATCTCCCCCATGCTTAAACCTTGCTCGTCCTCGAGTAAGCCTTCGATGGATATCATCATTGCCAAACAATGTTTAAACCTTGCACTTGATCATACATGAGAAAACATAATGCTCTCCAAATTTTAATTTATTAAAGTTCCATAATGTACTAGCCTTCATCTCTACGGAGGGTAGATTCTTATTAAGCTTATCCCACGAGTATTAACATGCTCACAAAGTTTAAATAGATCTCAGAATTTTTGAAATAAAGAACGAGATAAAGAAAAGCTAAACCAATTTCACAAATTTAAATCATCTTGTATATTGCTCATGAACTCTCATCTCGCTTGTCTCTCAAGCCTATATATTCTACTCCTTTCCCTCTCATATATGTGTGGTAGGCTTTATATGGAGCTTTGGGAAAGTTTAGTCCTAACAAGATTTTATAAATGAGGTGTTGTCAAAACAAGACAAGCTTCTCATGGTCTTACCGAGACTCGTCAAAAAGGTCATTGGAAAATGATGTTATATCAAGGAGGGGAAAGAGAAAAATACACACACTTTAGATGAGTGGACATGTGCAAATGGCAAAGAGTGATCCCGAGGCACAAAGGAAGTCCTCGTTATCGGATTGCACATGGTTGGAAAATGAGAATGGATCTTTTAAACTTGAAGCCTTGAATGCACTTTTAGAGAACCGGGGAGTTCACTTTACGCATACTCATATTTTTTTCTCTTTCTCATATTTCTCATTCTTTTCTTTCTTTCTTTCTTTCATTAATTATATATATATTTTTTTTCCTTGTGAGACTTTCACCTTGGAAGTTACGTACATCGCCTTTAAATTTTTTTTCAATCATCATTTCATTTTTTTTAAAATACTCCCCTTTGAACTCTAAAACTGCACCGTACCTACCTCCTCCCCCATGCTTAGACGTTGCTCGTCCTCGAGCAAAGAGGCGAAAAATAAGGTAGGTACCGGAAATTTTTATTTGGAGAGATACTTGAAATCTTCAATGTTGGCACCGTCTTGCGATCTTCCTTGAATTGATGATCCATTCTCAACGATAGGTTGTGGTCAAGGAGGTAAACACAAAGATGATATTTGGTTTTAAGGGTGGACATCCGGCGAGGTTTGTGAAATCTCCGATGCGGGGATACACAATGCACGGATAAAAGGCTAGCAAAAATATAGATACGCAAAAACGGAATGACCAGCTTCTTAGTCTCGGGCCAGAGAAATCATGGCCTTCAATAACTCACTCAAAAATAAATCTTGTACACTAAGGTTTATGCACTCAAATATATATTAGGCTTTGGATAGGTTGAGCAACACACAAGTGATATTTATGACAAGGTTAGCGATATTTTTGAGCATAAAAGACATCTTTAATCTATTCATAACTTGAGAGCACATAAAACACTATGGGTCTTTATTTTAATCATAACCTCCGCTGAAGATTAAGCTAGAATTTAAATAAATTCAGATTCGTATTTTAAGAGAGCACTAGCTTAAACATGCATAAATCAATTACAACGATAAACAAAGCGGCAATTATAATCATATATCATTATGGCACAAATTTTTGTAACTTTTCCAATGATATAATCAAGGTGGTGTCTTTATTAATAATGATATCAAGTTGAAATACAAACTGAAAGTAAACAAACACGCTTGCTGAAATTTAAATAAAAACAGAAAATATTACAGAGAAAAAGAAAAGAAAAGAAAACTAAAGTTCATAAATCTTCTAGTCCTCCGCCGGTGGTTGGTGTTGATGATCTTGATAGTAATACCTTTGCTCATAATACGATTGGACATTCCCTCCGACGAATTGATTTGACTCCACTAGGTGAAGGCGTCCGAGCTCATAGGCAATAATTGCATTGCCCTCACCAAGTTGAGCCGCGTTGGCTTGGATGGCTGCGATGTTTTGGGCATTTCTTGCAGCATACCCTCCAATTATGGCCATGCTTTGTTGTGGTTGGGGATATTGTGCGTAGGGCTCCGCGAAGTTAGCGTTGGGCACCACATAATTTGGTGGGGGTACCGGTGCACCACCCCCCATGCTTGCTCTTGTGGTCCTCCGTAATAACTTGGCGGAGGAGGGATCCCGCCGAATGGTTGCACATTGGGTTGTGCTCCACTCGCTTGTGCGGAGGATGTTCCCTCCTCTACGATTCTTCCTCTTTTGTTCTTCCTTGCAAGGACAAGGAGTCCCTCTTCCAACCAATCTTCCCTCCCTTCGGTGAAAAGCTTAAGCCTCTCATCGGGAAGGGGTAGGTTCACTATGGCTAAACGATAACCTCCTCTCTCATCTCCACTAATGTATTTGCCTTGCCGCAAATACTCAATGCCGAGAGAGGTACCACGCAAAAGATGGTCGGGGTTCCTTGCGATCCCTGGCCGTAAGGAGAAGGCCAACATGGAGAGGTAACACCTCGAACCGATGTCCCGCCCCCGATGTTGCTTCACAACACCAACGGTTGATCATAAGGTAAGAGGGGTCTATTGGCTGCCTGGCAATTAAAGCCGAGTAGAGCCAATTCAACTCCGTGTCGGTCACCTTTGTCTCCTTCATCCTCCCCAATACCCTCTTGCACATCCAAGAGTGAAATATCCGGATAATGGGGTTGCGGATGCAATTGCGTTGTTGATGGGCTTCTCCGGAGATCATATTCCAAAATCCCGCTAACATGCCGGGTGGCACATCAACTTTCTCCGGAGCTCCCTTGTGGAATCCAAGTAGCTCCCTAACATGCTCGTAGGGAACCACTTGTTGGACTCCCTCCAAACGGAATGACAAGCTTTGCACCCCATCATCAAGGATAGGTGCAATGGTCACTAAAATTTCCAAGGCGAACCCCTTGTGGGTGTCTGCCGATACTCCGTTGGAGAATTGCACCCATCCAAGGTGCCCCAACATGTAGTATATGTCGGTGCCAAAACCCAAGGTGTAGAGTGCTTGGTCGTCGAATTCGACGTTGGGCACAAGCCTCTTCTCAAGACGAGAGAGCCTCTCCTCCTCCGACGACAAGATGATGAAGCCGTACGAAGAATATATCGGAGTGTGAGGAGGTCGCGCGGTCGAACCGGTCGATCGTCGTGGTGGCGCGGGCTGCTCCTCCGTGTGCCCTTGAGGTTCGGTAAACCTCATGGACGTGCTCCTTGCAGCCCTCATACCACCAAGGAGGAGAGCATCGTTCCTCCTCGGTGGTGCCGTATCCGTCTCCATGCTCCGGGGAGACTCGGAAACCGAGTGCCTCCTCGAAGACGTCGTTGATGACGGCTTGGATGACGACGAACCCTTCTTCTTGGAGAAGAGACTTGTGGTTTTCTTCCACATGGTTGCTGCACTCTTCTCTTCTACTAAAATTCCGGGTTGCAACCGGTAACTAGGCACTTAAACTCTTTACTTCGGATGTGGACTTTGAGTGGATTAAGGATGTGGATTCTTTGGAGCTATCAAGCTTTGAAAGGTTGGCTATGTCTACGGAGGTTTTGGCACACAAACTTGAACACACAAACAAAGGAAGGAGATGGAAGCTTGCCTGTAGAAAACGGGAGCCGGGGGGCTCCTTAAATAGGGTAGGCCGGCCGGCCTGGGCCGACCGGCCTGGGGGCCTCGGTGCACCTCCCCGCCTCGTCTTTCTTCCAGCACGATCATTTCGCCTCTGCAACTTTCCTGCCCACGTGCTCCACGAGTTGCACCGCCCAAACGCTCTCGTCCACTCCTTTTCTTGCATTATTGGTCCTCCCACTTGATGCCTCATGCTTTGGGTTATGTCCATGCTCCCTAGCTCCACTTGCTTCACATGCCACCATGAAATTCCTGCAAAATTGATGCTTGCTGTCCACCATGCTTGTCCTTTGCATGTGGATTTGGTGAAAGTTGATGAAAGGGAATCCAATGGTGCATGCATGATTAATTCAAACTAGATTGCCTCCATTTAGGTATGTTTAAGGTTAAGCACTCCTCTAATTCGAAATTTAAAATATTTTTCAGAGCCATGCAAGAGCTCAAACATAATTTTAGAGAAGTTTTTAAACCATTAAAAACAAATGTAAGTCGAAAATATTTTCCGACTACGTTGATTTTGCTCTCACCGGTATAGTTTGCCTTCATTGGTTGAGAGCAAACTTTTCCCGGCTTGATCATGGGGCAAAGGCTTAGGTTCTAATTTTGGCTAAATAAGAGAGATTTCGAATAAAACAAAGTTAGATGAGGCTTATAAAAATTCTAATCCTAGAGAAACAAAGGATATAGATTTTTAAATCAACTAAAAGTTTTGATTTCTAGGTTCACGCGAGTTCTACCACGTGCTGAATTTTATTAACACCTAGATATAAGTCATGGCTCTACTCGTGTGGTTTTAGCATGAAAAATAAGTCAACCTCAGCACCATAATGAGGGTGAAAGGTTGATTTAGGTTCTGAAATTATTTGGTTGAGGTTTCTCGAAAAGAATCAAACAAGCACATAGGAGGGTTCATGCAAAGGGTTTATGATAAAACAAAACATTCAATCAAGAATTATGTCTCTAATATTGTTCAATCACTTCTAAGTCTAATGTCTTTGCGTAATAAAACTCAAAACTAAATTATTAAAAAGACTCGAAAAACCTGGAATCGGGTTGTCCTCCTGGTAGCTTATTCTTGACTCGACGAAACGGGTTGCCTCCCGCCTAGCGCTTCGTTTATAGTCTATAGCTAGACTTCTTCACTTGATTACTCCGGATCAATGCTCTTTGTGGGCGTTGCAATCTTGGGCTTGGGTACCCACTTCCGCACCATCTTGGGCACGGGCTTGTCTTCCGGCTTAGTCATTTTTTTGGTCTTCACAGGCGGCTTTTCTTCCTTTGTCTTGACGGATGCAACACCTTCTTTGATTTTCTTTACGTTCATTTTTTTCGGCTCCTTCTTCTTTTTCAGCCCCTCCTTTTGCTTTGGTTCTCCCTTCACTCCAATCATGTTGCATGCCTCGATTCTTGGACGGAACTTGAAGGAACTCCTTTCTCCGTTGATATCGAACATGATCTCCCCCTTGCCAACATCAATAGTAGCTCCCACGGTCTTGAGGAAAGGCCTCCCAAGGATGAGCGGCGGCTTCTCCCTCTCTCCCATCTCGAGCACAATGAAGTCGACGGGGATGAAGTGGTGTCCGACCTTCACGGGTACATCTTCAGCAATGCCCAAGGGATAGCGAATGGAGTTATCTCCCAACTCCAAACATATACCCGTAGGCTCCATTGGTAGGCGTAGCTTCTGTCACACCCGATTTTCCGTAGAAAACCGAATGCATCTCATATGTGTGCCAGGATCACAATTTCACACATATGATAGACTCATGAGTGTAATATCACAAGACATTGCTCAAAACGTACAGAAAAGATTTATTAACTTTTATTACACTCACGATGGTTGACACGAAGGTCTTTACACGACTCCATCTTCATCTTCAGAACTCCTCGTAGTCCATCTTCAGAACTTTTATTAACTATGAAGACGCGACTCCATCTTCATCTTCCACAGGCTTCTGACTGGTTGATCGCATCCTCAGAACTCCTCGTAGTCGGTGAAGTACTCCACTCGTGGTTCTTCTCTCGAACAACGGCGTAAGCAAGGATGAGTACACTTATGGTTGGTACTCGGCAAGGCCACAGAATAACCGGAAAACAATATTAATCCATCTTTAAGTTCAATTAATCATGTGAGGGTCCAGCCGCTCTTGACCGTGAGCACGGCCGATCGATCGCCTTTACACTCGCGGAGGTTGCACACTTTTCCCACGGTTCGCGTAAAAGTTCCAAAGAACTTTGATCCCAACCACGCATGTGCCGATCGTGCACAATACCACACTTCCGAGGTGTGATTGCATAGGGACGCTACGAAGCCTTTACAAAGATATGCAAAAGCATCAACAACCCACGACATTCTGACTCGGGGCGGACCATAACCCTCCCTAGTGGTCGGCACCTTAGCAAAGGCCGCTACCCCAAAAGAATCGGGCTATACCCCCGCAACCCGAGCCCCCCGTGTTCCTTTCGGATAGGGTCGTCAATACAATCGCACACCTAATTAATTGGCTAAGCCGAGCCATATGGACCGTGGTTGCACCGTTTTCCCCGGGTGGTTCTCCATGTTCCGATTAATTTATAGTAATCTTGATTAAAGCATAGGTAGAAGGGTGGTTAGGGTCACTTGCCTTTCTCCAACGATAAGCTACTTTCCTTATCTGCAAAGCTCTGCACTTGAACTTCCTCGAACGGCGTGTTGGCTACGATCATGCAAGAAAACATACAATAAATAAAACAATACATCAAACATTACCAAAAGGATAAAACAAGCTTTTAGAAATGACGGGCTCAGAGAGACGATCGCGTGGACACCAAGAACGCGTAAAACGGAGCTAGGATGGAAAAGATATGGCTGAACAAGATTCAGGGACTAAATTGTGATTATCTGAAAGTTTTAGGGGTTTTTCTGCAAGATTTCAGGGACCTAAACATAAATATGTGTGAAACTAGAAGGTCTTATATGTAAAAGATTAAGGATGGACTAAAGAACATAGAAACTAAGGACTGCAGGGGCCTAAGCATAAAAGAAAGGACCTGATTGAAAGGCTTTTATATAGGTGGAAGGGTATATGTGTAATTATGGGAAATGCAGGGTTCTTTTTGCAAAAGTGTCTGGGCGTCCGGCGGGTGAACTGTGGCGGCGACACGTGGCGGCTTGCGGTTGGCTGTGCTGACGCAAGCGGTGACGTCAGCGTGACGTGGCTGATGACGTCGGCCGGTGGACCGCGCGGTGGACCGGCCCACCGGCCCACCGTGGACCGATCCAAAGGGGTGCGCCCGATGATCCGGGGCCGCGATCTTCCATCGGACGGCCGCGGCGGCATGCGGGCGACGGGCGGCGGCGGGCGACGGGCCGGCGGCGGCGCCAAGCGGCGGCGGCGGTGGCGGGCTCGCCGAAGGTTCCACCGGCGACGGCCAAACAGCCCTTCCGGCCACCAATCACGACGGGGAAGACACAAAATGAAGAGGAGGACAAGGGGAATGCACCTGGGAGCTCGGAAGGGAGGGAAAGGCACCAGCGAAGGAGATCGAGGCGGCGCGGCGGACTGCAGCGGTGAGCTCCGGGCGGTGCTGTTGCGGCGAGGGAGGAGAGAAGGGGAGGGGCGCGGGGTGAAGAGGGGGTGGTGCCGCCTTTTTATAGCCCGGAAAGGGAAGGGAGAAGGGCGCGGAGGCGGTGGAGTGGGAGCTCGCCGGCCGGCCATTAATGGCGGCGGCGGGTGGCTCGGTGCGGCGGTTACGGGAGAGGAAGGGGCGGGGACGGCGGTGGGTGAGTGCGGCGGGGGAGTGCGCGCCGGTGGGGAGGTGGAGTGGCGTGGGGAAGCCGGGGGAGGCGGCGGGTGGCGCGGTGGGCCGGCGGCCGCGCGGGGAAAGGGGGGGGGGGGGCGGCGCTGGAGGAAGGGGATGGCCCAGACAGGTGGGCCCCACCTGTCGGTGGCTGTGTGAGAGAGAGGGAGGGAGGGAGGCGGGCGGAGCGGGCCGCGTGGGCCGAAATCTGTGATGGGCCGCGGGAGCTGGGCTGGGTTGATAGGTTAGATTAGTTTTTTTTTCTTTTCTTTTTTTCTTCCTTTTCTTTTCAAATTCTTTTCAAACCAATTTCAAACCTTTTAAATTCAAATCTTTTTCATGTTTTCAAACTCAAATTTTAACACAAATTTACTCAACTATTTTAAGACTTTTAGAAAACCTTTTAAACAACTTTTCAAACATTAAATTCAAAACTTTCATCATTTTTTTTAAATTCAAACTTTTACACCAATTTTCACAATTATTTTTAAGGACTATTCACAAATATTTTTTTAAGACTTTTAAAACCACATCACAACCAAAACTCATGCATTTCAACATGATGCACAAACACTTGATTGTTTCTAATTATTAAATGATGTTTAATTTAATTAAAGGCAAATTTATTTATTCCAAATTTATTAAATCCTTAGAAAATAAAACTAAACCTTGTTTCTAGCAATATTTTATTGTGATGGAATTTTCGGGTGTTAAAAATCCTACCCCCTTAAAAAGAATCTCGTCCCGAGATTCGGAGGGATCGGGAAACAAGAGATACAAGATGTTCTTGATAGATGATGGGTTACTATCACAGAGCTTGTTCACTTCTCCTTCTTCTTCGGGCTTGTAGCGGCAAACTCAATCCTATCTCCTTGCGGGGTAGTTAAGAGCACCGACTTCTTGGCACACTAAAATGATTCCATCATGCTTACTTAACCAATCCATACCAAGGATCACATGTATTCCACTGGATGTTAGAATCACTAAGTCTGCTTCAAAATCTATCTCTCCGATCTTAAGATTGACCTGTGGGCATACATAGGTGGATTTCATTTCACCGTTTGGAGAACTAATTAGCAAATGTGTCTTCATGGAACTCTTGGGTACATCATGCTTTGTCACGAATCGTTCAGTAATAAATGAATGCGATGCCCCGAATCAAATAAAAGCGTTGCGGGAGTACGAGTTGATAAGAAACGTACCAAGCACAACATCTTTGTCTCCTTGAGCTTCTTCACCGTCACATGGTTCACCCTACCATGCATATTGTTCTGTTGACCTCTGTTATCTCTCTGGGGTGTCGGCATATTGCGCTGTGGGCAAATACTGGCATAGTGTCCCAATTCTCCGCAGTTGAAGCATCCACTGGGGTGAACTGGAGTAGTGTTCCTTACTGGTGCACCTGAGCGGTTCTGATGAGGATTTGGAGCCTGAGGTGTCATTGGGTTGGATTCTTCGGGTTCATCAAACGAACGATACTGTTGACTCTGTCCATGATTTCTGCCTTGTGTGCTAGAACGAAACTGAGAGTCTTGCGATGTGTTGTAACGAGGGCGGGTGTTACTGCTAGATTGACCTTGAGGTTGAAACTTGCGCTTCTGTTCACGAAGTTCCTTGCGTTTATTCTCCAAGCCTATAGCCTTATTGAGTAACATCTGAAAGTTAAGAAATGTGTGGCTCTGCAACTGATAGTTAAGTGGCCCTATCAAACCATCGAGAAATCGTTCTTGTCTCTTGGCATCCGTGTTGACTTCATCTGGTGCATAGCGGGACAAATGAGTAAACTGATCTAGATACTCACTAACTGTCATGTTGCCTTGCTTTAGAGCTAGAAATTCCTTCTTCTTCAGCTTCTTCACACCAGCTGGGATGTGATGTGTACGAAAACTCTCCTGGAACTCCTGCCAGGTAATGGTGTCGGCAGCAACATGTGTGACGGTGTAAGCATCCCACCAATCAGAGGCTGCACCTTCCAGACGTCCCGAGGCATACAAAACCTTCTCACGATCATTACATTGGGTGATATTCAACATCTTGTTGATGGTCTTGAGCCAATCATCGGCATCGAGGGGATCTACAGAATGAGAGTAAGTGGGCGGGTTGTGGCTCATGAATTCTCTATGCTTGTTCACTGGTGGTGGAGGTGGTGGGGGTCCTTGTGGTGGTGGGCGGTTCCGCCGTGCCTATAGATTCGGGGACAAGGTGGCGGTGAGGTTCTCGAATTAATTGCATCCGTTCCGTAAAGAACCGCCGCATCGTGGGATCCATTGCTAATTTTTGTGGTGAAGGAGGGAACTTGATTCAAGCGATTGATGAAGAATGGAATATCCCGTCCGGCTCCCGACCTGGTGTTTACCATTTGTTAGGAAAAGGTATTTTCGATAAGATATTGAATTGATAAAGATGAAGAGAAAAGGGGCTAAGATTCAATTTTTAACTTTAATTATTTTATTGATGTATTTGTGGCCATCACTCCACAAAAACATTTCAATCATGTCAAAGATCCAAATCATGCATGTTTACAATCAACAAGCATTCACATCGCACGTCCTCACAAGAACGGCTCTATCGAAACGAAACTGATAGAAGGGTAGGCAACCTAAGAATCTATCCTATAAAACACGTGTCGTAGTTCAAGGTGGAAGATCAAGAATCAGATTTAGTGTAGAAGAAAACAAAAGATTTGATTTTGTTAGAGAATAAAGAATAAAATATATTTTTTAAGCGTAAATAAGATATTTTGAATGCTGGAAAGGCTTTCTAGATAAAGAGTCCTTAATATCGACCATTTCTATCTGAGGCTGCGTCCTACGATCAAGCAATGCTCGATACCACTCGTCACACCCGATTTTCCGTAGAAAACCGAATGCATCTCATATGTGTGCCGGGATCACAATTTCACACATATGATAGACTCATGAGTGTAATATCACAAGACATTGCTCAAAACGTACGTAAAAGATTTATTAACTTTTATTACACTCACGATGGTTGACACGAAGGTCTTTACACGAACATCGATAACTATGAAGACGCGACTCCATCTTCATCTTCCACAAGCTTCGGCGGTTGATCGCATCCTCGAACTCCTCGTAGTCGGTGAAGTACTCCACTCCGGGATTCTTCTCTGAACAGCGTAAGCAAGGATGAGTACACTTATGGTTGGTACTCAGCAAGGCCACAGGAATAACCGGAAAGCAATATTAATCCATCTTTAAGTTCAATTAATCATGTGAGGGTCCAGGCCGCTCTTGACCGTGAGCACGGCTGATCGATCAGTTTTACACTCTGCAGAGGTTGCACACTTTTCCCACAGTTCGCGTAAAAGTTCCAAAGAACTTTGATCCCAACCACGCATGTGCTGATCAGGCACAATACCACACTTCCGAGGTGTGATTGCATAGGGACGCTACGAAGCCTTTACAAAGATATGCAAAAGCATCAACAACCCACGACGATTCTGACTCGGGCGGACCATAACCCTCCCTAGTGGTCGGCACCTTAGCAAAGGTCGCTACCCCAAAAGAACCGGGCTATACCCCCGCAACCCGAGCCCCCCGTGTTCCTTTCGGATAGGGTCGTCAATACAATCGCACACCTAATTAATTGGCTAAGCCGAGCCATATGGACTGTGGTTGCACCGTTTTCCGGGTGGTTCTCCATGTTCCGATTAATTTATAGTAATCTTGATTAAAGCATAGGTAGAAGGGTGGTTAGGGTCACTTGCCTTTCTCCAACGATAAGCTACTTTCCTTATCTGCAAAGCTCTGCACTTGAACTTCCTCGAACGGCGTGTTGGCTACGATCATGCAAGAAAACATACAATAAATAAAACAATACATCAAACATTACCAAAAGGCTAAAACAAGCTTTTAGAAATGACGGGCTCGGAGAGACGATCGCGTGGACACCAAGAACGCGTAAAACGAAGCTAGGATGGAAAAGATATGGCTGAACAAGATTCAGGGACTAAATTGTGATTATCTGAAAGTTTTAGGGGTTTTTCTGCAAGATTTCAGGGACCTAAACATAAATATGTGTGAAACTAGAAGGTCTAATATGTAAAAGATTAAGGATGGACTAAAGAACATAGAAACTAAGGACTGCAGGGGCCTAAGCATAAAAGAAAGGACCTGATTGAAAGGCTTTTATATAGGTGGAAGGGTATATGTGTAATTATGGGAAATGCAGGGTTCTTTTTGCAAAAGTGTCTGGCGGCCGGCGGGTGAACTGTGGCGGCGACACGTGGCGGCTTGCGGTTGGCTGTGTTGACGCAAGCGGTGACGTCAGCGTGACGTGGCTGATGACGTCAGCGGTGGACCGGCGCGGTGGACCCGGTCCATTGGTCCACCGTGGACCGATCCAAAGGGGTGCGCCCTGATTTAATCTGGGCCGCAGATCTTCCATCGGACGGCCGCGGCGGCATGCAGGCGACGGGCGGCGGCGGGCAGACGGCGGCGGCGGCGCCAGCGGCGGCGGCGGCGGCGGGCTCGCCGGAAGGTTCACCGGCGACGGCCAAACAGGCCCTTCCGGCCACCAATCACGACGGGGAAGACACAAAAATGAAGAGGAGGACAAGGGGAATGCACCTGGGAGCTCGGAAGGGAGGGAAAGGCACCGGCGAAGGAGATCGAGGCGGCGCGGCGGACTGCAGCGGTGAGCTCCGGGCGGTGCTGTTGCTGTGAGGGAGGAGAGAAGGGGAGGGGCGCGGGGTGAAGAGGGGGTGGTGCCGCCTTTTTATAGCCCGGAAAGGGAAGGGAGAAGGGCGCGGAGGCGGTGGAGTGGGAGCTCACCGGCCGGCCATTAATGGCGGCGGCGGGTGGCTCGGTGCGGCGGTTACGGGAGAGGAAGGGGCGGGGACGGCGGTGGGTGAGTGCGGCGGGGGGAGTGCGCGCCGGTGGGGAGGTGGAGCGGCGTGGGGAAGCGGGGGAGGGCGGCGGCGGCGCGGTGTGGCCGGCGGCCGGCGCGGGGAGAGGGGGGGGGGGCGGCCGGAGGAAGGGGATGGCCCGGACGGGGGTGGGCCCCCCGTCGGTGGCCGTGTGAGAGAGAGAGGGAGGGAGGGAGGCGGGGCGGAGCGGGCCGCGTGGGCCGAAATCTGTGATGGGCCGCGGGAGCTGGGCTGGGTTGATAGGTTAGATTAGTTTTTTTTCTTTTCTTTTTTTTTCTTCCTTTTCTTTTCAAATTCTTTTCAAACCAATTTCAAACCTTTTAAATTCAAATCTTTTTCATGTTTTCAAACTCAAATTTTAACACAAATTTACTCAACTATTTTAAGACTTTTAGAAAACCTTTTAAACAACTTTTCAAACATTAAATTCAAAACTTTCATCATTTTTTTTAAAATTCAAACTTTTACACCAATTTTCACAATTATTTTTAAGGACTATTCACAAATATTTTTTTTAAGACTTTTAAAACCACATCACAACCAAAACTCATGCATTTCAACATGATGCACAAACACTTGATTGTTTCTAATTATTAAATGATGTTTAATTTAATTAAAGGCAAATTTATTTATTCCAAATTTATTAAATCCTTAGAAAATAAAACTAAACCTTGTTTCTAGCAATATTTTATTGTGATGGAATTTTTGGGTGTTACAGCTTCTCGAACACATCCCTCGACATGACGCTCACACTTGCTCCAAGGTCGCATAACGCCTTCTCGAAGTTGAATGAACCAACCGAACATGGAATAGTAGGGCACCCGGGGTCCTTTTGTATCTCTAGCCCATTAGCAATAGCGGCACTACACTCCTCGGACATCTTGACATGATCTACCCCGAGTGTTGCTATCTCATATTTATTTGCAAGTATGTCTTTAAAGTAACGAGAATATGTAGGTACTTTTAGGGCATCTAGTAATGGCATGTTGATGCTAAGTCTACACACAACTTCCACAAACTTCTCAAAGTGGTTGTCAGGTTTACCTCGGAAGAAGCGTGGCTTGAGTTGCGGTATCCTCGTGTCTTCCTCCGGCATCTCAAATTCGGGTTCCTCGATGACGATCCCCGTGACCTTCTCTTTAGCAACTCCTTCCACCTCGGTGGATGTTTAAGCTTCCTTGCTCCCGCGGAACGTTCCGGATCTTCGGTCTCATTCCCCGAACGTGTTTGAATGGCCTTCGCCGAATCGGGACTTTTGGGTTGTCGGAAGCTTCCCTTCATCATTAGTGAGGCGCCCCGCAAGTTGTCCAACTTGTGTCTCGAGCATCTTCATCATGTTGAGCACTTGATGATTGGAACTTCCGACCTCCGTCACTTTGCTATCGATGTTCTCCAACACCTTGTCTATGCTCTTGAACTTGGTGACGGTGTCCTTGTTGATCTTAGCTTGCTCATCCATGAACACCTTCAATTGTATACAAAGCGGAACCGCGTTAGGAATAGATGAGCTTGCATTAAATTGAGGCCTACCTTGCCCGTAGCGGAAGTTCGGCAATTCTCCCTTCCTCATGTACTCGAGCACTTTGGCTTCCTCCGGACAATCTTTCCGGACATGGCCATACTCTCCACATTCTTCGCATGTGGACCTTGCTTCGGCGGCCTTCAAGTCTTGAGCCTCTTTCTTTTCCATCTCCATCTTCTCCATCCTCCTCATAAGCGAGTCGATCTTGCCTTCAAGTATGTTCTCCTTCTCCACTTGCAAGACTCCTTTGACGTTCCCCGTGGGTTGAACCGGATGTAGGCGCCCGGACAACGCCCATGTGTCATTATCCGCGACCTTCTTGAATAGCGTGAAAGCTTCCGTCGGTGTAAGTTCGATGATGGATCCTCCCGCCGATGCATCGATGATCGTCCTTGACGCCATGGTGAGTCCTTGATAGAACTTTTGCACGAGGTCTTCCTTCGGGAACTTGTGATGTGGAACCGCCCGGGTGTACTCGTTGAAGCGCTCGAATGCCTCCGAGATAGTTTCCGTAGGACATTGAACAAAGGTGGCAATCTTATTACGCAAGCTTTGAGTTTTACCCGGTGAGTAGTATTCGTTCATGAAAGTCTTCATCAACGTGTTCCAATTTTGCACCGTCTCCGCCAGTTGAGAGTGGAATCATTGCAAAGCCTTCCCGAGTAGTGAAAACGGAAAAAGCCTTGCCCTCATTTGATCTTGAGTCACCCCATCCATGTTGAAAGTCTGACATAGTTGAATGAATGCTTGGAGGTGAAGGTTCGGATCCTCTTTACCGGTGAAGGGTGAATGTTGCACCATGCGGATTGTTGAGGTCTTGATCTCGAACGGTCTTCCGATCTCCTCAAGGTTCAAGATTGGTAGGTCGATGATGTCTGGGGTGCATAGCTCCCCAATCTTGCGTTCTTGCGGTGGTTGGTCACCCATCGGTGGAAGTCGATTCTCCCGAGGACTTTGAGGTGGTGAATTCTTCGGAGATTCCTCGCGATCCTTTGTCTTCCGACTCCGAATCTACAAAATCCGGCTTTTTAGCTTGATGTGCTTCGCGTCTCCTTAGCCTCGTAAAGTTTTTCTCGGATCATCCACAAAATTATCGGGTTTGTTGGAGAGGTAGTCGTCCATCTCCTGTTAGGGTTAGCAATAAACAAAGTATGCAAAAACTAGAAAGTAAAAACAAATCTATAGAAACTAGGGTTAGACAAACTAGATTAGATGTATTTTGAGGATGATCAAAATTTAGTAGATGCAAAAAGAAAAACAAAAAAAAACTGAAAATTACAAAAAGGCAATAAAAAAATCAAATCTTGATCACTTGTTCCTCGGCAACGGCGCCAGAAAAAGGGGCTTGTTGACGGTTAATAGTTATATCAAAGTTCGTTTGTGACTTGCAAGCGGACAAGTCTCCCGTCGTAGTGAAGGGACCCTTCTTCCCTCGAGTGGTGAACCCAAGGTATCGAATCCGTGGAACAAATGTGTGACGCAAAACTTAATCTATTAAAGCCAAGTAACTTCAATCTTCGATAAAAGAAACCCTAATGCATCTAGGTAAAAGACACGAAACTAATCTAATCTACTATAGACCGGAGAAAACAAAGTAAGATTGGGTAGACAAACCGATCTAGAGGGATCGGGGTAAGCCTTTTGTTGAAGTTCCAAGCAAGAGAAGAAGTAGCAAATCGAATCTTATAAGAAGCTTCTTTAAATCGTGGTTTCCCGTCCAAATCCAAAAACATCCGCCTTTCGGAACCCCCGTTCTGTCACAACGTATCCCTACTCATGCGGGGAGCTTAGGGCGAGTCAAAAGACAAGTCGAGATTATTTCGGAAGATCCGGCGTCTACCTCTAGCCACCGAGGCTACAAGAATACCCTATGTAATCTATCTCGAGAATAGAATTGGAATAAGCAAAGCGATCGAAAAACAAAATCTTCGAGGAAACACTTGATCGCTAGGAAAAGATTCAACTTGATAATTCAACTATAACAATGATACATACACAAGATCACCATCGGGATCCTTCCTTGATCTTGCTTCTAGATCCGGGAACTCCGACGTGGTCTTCCGTGCAAGGTTCCCACGTCGGCTAGGGAAACCCTAGTCAACTAGCTCGACCCTCTCCTCTCCGAGATGGTGTCCCTCTCTTCTCTGCTCCTCGGCAGCCGATGACCAATTGTATGATGCGTGGCTCTCGGTCATGGGGCTATAAATAGCCTGATTGGTGGCTAGGGCAAAGGGGAGCCTCACTGGGCCCTGGACAGGGCTGGGCCGACCGGCCTGGGCCCATCCAGGCCCAGCCCGAGGCCTCCTTTGCTCTACGTCGGTTCCCTTGCTTCCTGGATGTTTCCCCTTCGCATGTAGGTCCATGTCGTCAGTTTCTCTCCGAATTGGACACAACTCCTTGTCTTGCAAGATTCAGCACTTTTCTGGTCAGGTCCTCGGAGTTTGTCGTCTTCTCGGATCAAGTCCCTGGCTTCTTGGAGTTAAGTTTGCTTCATTGCATGACTTGTACGGGGCTTCAAGGTCTTGTCATGAGGTGCTTGATGAACTCATCCCAAAAGTCTTGCATTCAACGCTAAAACCCTGCATAAACACTAAACTCCAAAACCGACATGCACACGTGAACTTGTTATACCACGGGGGTTAGTACCAATGGATAAGGTATAAAACTTATGCTAACACCGAAGGTAAACTCATGGCTAGGTTGACGGATTTTCACCGTCAACATCACCTGAACTTGCATTGCATTCCGTGTAGATCTTCCAATCGGTGATTACTCGCTTGTCCTGGAAACCGAGGAAGGAGGAGCGGAATCTTCGCTGCAGTATGTGGAAGTGCTCGACGACACCGAGGGTGCCCAGGCTAACCTAGCTGACGAAGGCAAGCTCCGGTGCATCTAACGTAGTTTTGAAATTCTTTATTCAATTATCTATGGATGATTGTGCATTTAAGTTCAGGAGTTGAATGGAACCCTAGATGCATAATCCCTAGGTACCTTTGTCCTTACTAGCATGATAGGTCGATAGCTGCTAAGCTATAGGACCGTTACAAGTCGGGTGATGACCTCACTCGCGAGAATAGGTTCCCAGATAGGAATCACAATATATCCTTAATTGGATTGCTCATGTGGTAAGAGCATGGGATTTGGGCTCCGGTCCAATGGCTATTGTGGGTTAAGTGTTTGAACGTACTAAACACTTGTCGGGAATGGGACCGGTAAGCCTAGTACCTTAATGAGACGGCTAGGGATGGAACTGTCACTACTCTTGGGGTTGTCTCACGGCTAGCTACCGGTGGTGGATGGTGATTCCGGGTACTTCGCGGGGTATTCCGGATAGCCTGCACCAAAGACTGTGGCCTTTCATCCCGACCTGAGGATTTTTGGAAACGGCCTGGGAAAGTTGTTCTTGCGGGGGCAACCTACCGTGTGTTTGGGTCTACCTTGCAAGGTTGGAATCAATCGATTGTCGGCCTCTCACCGTTATCTGAGACTACTTGCTCCACTAGCCATGAGATCCCTAATGATGGAGGTTGATGAATACTATGCTTGATTAATTGCATTGTACAACTTTGTTTGTACTAGTTGGCCAATGTAGTAAAGATTAAACCCACTAGAACTTGTGCTAAAATCTTGAAAGTAAGGACATACTCTTTGTTACTTTTTAGCAAAAACAACCCAATAGCCAAAAAGCCTTTCATGGTCTAGAATTGGTGAAGTAGTTATCACCATCGGGTAAGTCTTGCTGAGTATTAGTATACTCAGCCTTGCTATAATATGTTGATCCAGGTAATGCTTTCGGTGATGTGTGGCCCGGAGAGATCCCGCCCGGCTGGGAGCTGGAGTGGGTGGAGGACGACAACTGAAGGCATCATGGATGGCCTCCTGTGGTGTTTCCGCTTCCGTTAGTTTAAATTCCGCTGTTTTCAAAACTCTGAACTATTTCGGTATGGCAAAAGCTCCGGTTTGTAATAATTAAACCCTTCGGGGTACGCATTGGATATTAATGATGTTATATCTCTGGACTCGCCTTCGAGTGAGTTTTAATGCATATATTTCGATCCTTGTTGCTATTCAAGAGATTTACCGGGTGTTAACCCGACGACTAACGACAGGATGATACTTTATTATCGCGTAATGGCCAAAGTGGATTGGTTTAGGCGATAGTACGGTATTTTCCTGGGCGGGTTGTCACAGTTGGTGTCAGAGCAATTATATGCACCAGAGATTAATTAATAACCTTAATCACTGATTTTTGAATAAAATATGCCAAGATTGTCTGATTTTCCAAAATACGTTGGTCTGCTAAGGATAAATTAGACCGAGAGGCCCTAGAGGGAATTTTGGGTTCTTTCAGGTGGCTTAATTAACTTACGGTTTATTTTGCTAACTTACAGCACATTACTTTATGTCAGACTTACTTTCTTGCACAACCAAACTAGATGAGCCACGTGTTTTATACGTGTGCTGTTCCACATCACGGGAATTGCGAGGGTTGATGGAGTGATCCATTCCACGGATCCCATCTTCGCGTCTGTTTATGAGTTGTGTGTCGCCACGTGTTTCATATGTGTGCATTCCGCATGTCGCTCATGCGAGGCAAGGATACACTCCATTCAAATGGAGGGTGTCCGAGGTTGCACGCTGTCCATGCAGCGGCTTAACGCATGGATGTCGTTTCTATAGTGAACGGTAATGTATGTGGACGCTTTCGTGACGTGCTGGCACGAAAGGTTCGTTTTCTACAGGTACATAACAACGCTTCGTTAGACGTTAAGCGAGTACCGTATAGCTCTTGACTAGATATTATAGGGAGAGACGAATAAAAGCCTTGCCACAAGCACTAACTTCGATTTTTTTGGCTTGATTGCCATGTGAGGTCGGATAGGACGTCTTGCATGCATATTAAAAATCAAAACAACTAAAATGGACCCAAAACTAAATTTCCATATGCTCTCTAAGGAAAATTTGCTAGTGTGTGCTTTTTATAAATTAGAGTACCTCTCATGCTTAGCTGTCATGGTGCCGAAATTTTGAAAAAGCTTGTTCGCCCTGTTGTACCTTGTGCTAGATTTAATTGAACCAAATTGTTAAAAGCAGTGCTTCTTAACCATTCTAGCTAGTAGTCGCAATTTTCGATCCTAGCTTCTTTTGGTTTGGTTTACACCTTCATAGGCACATCTAGGTCTTATATCGTCCACTTGTTTTCCTTGTTTGAGGTCAACCTTAAAAATCAAATATGTGTTAAAGAACTTTTGTAGTAACCGGGAAACTTGGGAAAGATTTGAGGGTTCTGGATTTTTGGTTATTAATTTTTATTCACAGCTGCCAGAACTTCACCATTTGACATGCCGTTCTCTTTGAGACCTGACATGTTTTACATTTTTGTACAGATGGCTTTCCCCGTGTTTCACGAGTTAGACGCTGACGGTACGATCCGTACCAACGGGTTGCACTGGGAGGGTTTTCCACGCCTCGCGTGGGAAGCACTCAGCGCCGCAGGCTACCTCACACCACCGACTTATGAGGTTTCCGAGTTCGAGCGCTATGGAATTCCCCGTTGCAGAGTGATTGTCACTGTTCTACCACACCCGGACCATGCCGACTGGTTCGACTTGAGTTTTATCTACTGGGGATTCATTACCCACGAGGTCGTTGAGTCAGCAGCCCTCACAGTGTTGACGGTCTTCTGTGACCACAACCCCACTGTGGTAGCTCTCTCTCCATTCGGGCTGTTTCCTGCTGTGAGTCCTCACGACCCGGCATGGTTGGACCGTATGGATCACCTACGGGAGCTGTTGTCACTAGTAGAGCCACTGGATGTCACTTAGATGTTGACTCGCTGTCTTAACGTGGTTTTCACACTTCAGGGGCTGCGCAATAATACCGCAGTGGTTATTGGGTAGCGTTTGGAGGCATCTAGGCGTGATTGGCAGCAGCTATCAGCAGCACATCAGCAGCTGAACTTTACACTTACTCAGATGCAACAGGAGAATGACAGGCTGCGTGCTAGGAGATTCCAGTTAGAGCTAGAGAGAGGCGACCGCCTGCAGAGGATTGTAGACCTGGAGGCGGAGAATCACACCTTAGAGGAGAATGCCGATGCGTATGAGATTGAGAGGTTGACGCTACTTCAGAACATTGCTGATATGCAGCAGCAGGTGGAGGAGGCCGAGGTACAGGTGGCAGCCTTGCAGGCTATAGTGGCCTTACAACCACTGCCCCCAGTACAGGCACACCCGGAGGAGCAGCAGGATCTGTTTGGTCTGGATCAGACGAGCCAGACAGGACCACCACTGCTGACTCCCCCAGCTTCGCCTACGGACAGTGGTGCTTCAGTGGGCAACTAGGTTGCCGACATGCAAGAATAAGAAGGATGTCGATCCTATGGTGTTGTCTTCGAGATGTTGGAGTAGTTAACTTTTAGCACGTCTTCGTGCAGAGTAACTGCTTGTAACCTTGTCGTGTTGTGGTGTTTCCAAATTCAAGTCTTGTAATGTCCTTGGACCATGTTTCATCATGTTGTAATAATGAATGCTTAAGCATGTGTGTTTTAATTGAAATTCGCTTGTTCACCTAGAAGTTGAAGTTGTATTGCGTATGATTGTCGCATTCTTGAATAAATCATTGCAATGACCACGCTTGTCAAATCTTGCATTTTCACCTAAAGCATTGGTCAATCAAAGAATTTCTAGGGGCATCACTCGTTGCCCAACGATTAAGTGCTCGTTCGAATACCACCTTCGTTGGTACCTGAAGTGACAGTAATTGTCCGAGAGTAAATGTTGGCTCATGTTATTCGAGTGATCGCATTCCTAACCGTGTTAAAGAGCGATTCTATGAATCCTTGTTGGCTAGGCGATACCTTTCGACAGCTGCTATTATCATCATATAAATGCTAATGAGTTGTGGTTATGTATGATCATGCTTGTCATCATTTTGGAGTAAGCTTTTGATTATATAACTAATAAGACTCGCATTTCAGATGGTGGGAACCACGCGCAGCTCACCCAACGGGTTCGGAGCGAACGGTAGCGGTGACTTGCCGCCACCACCACCCATCACGCCGTCGGAAGCCTTCATGGCCACCCAAACTGAGGTGTTGTGCCAGATCCTGCATACGCAACAGCAGATCGCCCAGCAGATGAACCGAGGGCCGCCACACGGGGCCAACCACGAGGGGCCTAATCAGGTCACCACGTACGCCCAGTTCATCGCAATGAAGCCGCCGACTTTCGCTAAAGCGGAAGACCCCCTGTAAGCTGAGGCTTGGATCAAGGCCATAGAGGCAAATTCTCTGCCTTTGTGCTGCCTTGCTCCGAGGAGAACAAAGCTAACTTCGCAGCTATGCAACTGCGGGGAGAAGCTTTGATGTGGTGGGACCATTTCAAGTCGATGCAGCGAGGGCATGTTGTAACTTGGGATGAGTTCAAGCAAGCTTTCAAGAGCCACCACATTCCCAAGGGACTGATGGATAGGAAGATGAGGGAGCTGTTGGCCCTCAGGCAGGGATCCGACACAGTGTACCGCTATGCTCAGAAGTTTAACAGCTTGTGCCAGTATGGTGGGCATCACATTGACTCGGATGCAAAGAAGATGGAAAGGTTTCGTGACGGACTAGATGGCAAGTTGTACGAGCGCCTGAACGTGCTCGGGCCCGCAAACTTCCATGAGCTAGTGAACAAGGCTATCTCCCAAGAGGACGCTATGAAGAAAGCCCACGGGGACAAGAAGAGGATGTCTGGTTTCACCCCGGGCAGCAGAACGGGCAAAAAGTTTCACTTTGTGAAGAAGAACGTTCCAAGCCCATCCCAGCCATCTTCAACTGGACGCTGGACGATGAAGCCATCCCAGAGCAAACCCACCGGGAACTTCCAGTTGCGCAATGCTCAGCAGCAGGCTCCAAAGCCTAATGCACCTCCTCGCAACGTTGGTGATCGTCGTTGCTACAACTGTGGTCAGCTGGGGCATTACATCAGCGAGTGTCCCAATCCCAGGCAGATCAAGCCCAACCCGCAGAATCAAGGTGCAGGAACCAGGCCTACCACCCCGGCCAAGAAGCCTATGGTGAAAGTGCGCCAGGGCAAGCTGAACTTCACCGCCATGAGCGATATCCTAGAGGGAGCTTCAGTGCTCACGGGTACATTCTCTATCAACGACACTCTTGTTAAGATTTTATTCAATTCAGGAGCTACCCATAGTTTCATCAGTGAAAAACTACTAAGCAAACTGGGTTTGAAGGGTTCTCATACCACTTCCTCTTATAAGATAATTACTCCGGGAGGGCAAATCACCTCTAATATCTTAATCCGTGGAGTATGTTTGGGATTAGGTAGTAAAATCATTCCAACAAACCTTATCGTCATAAACTTGGTTGGTATGGATGCTATCTTGGGTATGGAATGGATGAACCAACATAAGGTGATTCTAGATATATCAGACAGGGTCGTAAAGATCAATTCTCCTACGGTCGGGCACACTACCTTGTACCTACCTTTCAAGGATGGTACCGATTCTTGTGCCTATGTGACCATTACCTCCCCTCTTGATGAAATTCCAGTAGTGTGTGAGTATCCGAATGTCTTTCTTGATGAGTTGCCTGGTATGCCACCAGATAGGGATGTCGAGTTTGTGATCGAACTCCAACCGGGTACTGCACCCATTTCCAAAAGACCTTATCGTATGCCACCCAAAGAATTAGCCGAGCTGAAAAATCAACTCCAGGAATTGTTAGATAAGGGTTATATTTGCCCGAGCTCTTCCCCTTGGGGCTGTCCCACTCTTTTCGTCAAAAAGAAAGATGGTAGCTTGAGAATGTGTGTAGATTACCGACCGCTCAATGCAGTCACCATCAAGAACAAATACCCTCTTCCCCGAATCGATGTTCTTTTTGATCAATTGGCTAGAGCCTGAGGACCAGGAGCGTCCCGGTGGTCGATGGATGACTGCTCCTCAGTGATGAGTGATTGACAACGGGTGTTGGACTAACTCTTGGCTTAGTGCACAGGTGTAGGCTGTGGCCTAGTTCGTGTTGTTGCAGGTGAAGAACGGGCGCGAAAGGTCTTCAACCTTGAAGGGCCTTCGGGAGATGGAGAGACAAGTAGGCTCGGTTCGAGGGACCCGGTGGACAGCGGGACTAGGTGCGGGCCACATGGTGGCGATACGAGCAAGACGAAGTCATGGACAATCGAGCCGGTGCACGGTGGCGGTCAAGTCAAGTGGTTTGGCGGGAGGCCAGATCGAGCACGCGGGGTTTGGTGGTTTGCCCACAAAACCATCGAAGGACGGTTTCTTGGTTTGGGCCTCAAAACCAAGTCCGAGGGCCCAACACGACGGAGACGGGATCTGGGCGTGTCGGGAAGCTTCGAAGCGGAGGACACGCGGCGGGATCGCATGGCTTGCGTCGGGAGGACGCGGGGTGCGGCAAAGGCGTGACCGTCCGATGGCAAGACCCACAAACATTACCTAAATGCCCCTACGTGGGTTGTATCGCCAGTAGTTAAGTTAGGGGTAGTCGAGTCATTTACCACTCCGGCGGGACCTGATATATAAGCCATGAGTGTGTGTGGATGGCTCTCTCTCTCCACGACTTAGGGTTTCATTTCCCCCCTCCCATTTCTCATTTTCGCAGCAATTTTCTTTTCCATTTTCTCTAGGCTAGCATGAGAGATTTGTTGAGAGGGATGGATGCTAGGGCGGCATGCTAGACCTTGTGAATCTTTCCTGGTTTGTATAGAAGATTCGGAGTTGTGTTTTTCGTGGTCTTTTTGTGCTTGTTTTCGTGCCTTTATTCTCGGTGTGATTCTGCGAATTTGAGTTGGTTTCTCCCCGGATTTCTTTAAGGAAACATGGATGGATGCCTTGTGCACCTTTGTGATTGATCTTGTGCCCTCCAACGCTAGGAAACCACTTCGATTCAAGGATTTTCGTTTGGTGCTCTAGCTCTTGGTGGTGCTCAAAGGATTCGCGATTCCCGGTGATTTAGGGAGTTAGGAGGCATGATTTTTGGGCTATAGCATCCTTGTGTGACGCTTTTCAAGTCCCCAAACCCTTGTCTCTACAACTTCTACCGTTTGGGAAATCCGATGATGATTTGGGGGAGTTGACTTTCGGGGTCGGACTGTTTTCTGTTCTGTCCGTGCCTAGCGGACGGTCTACGAGGGTCTGGCGGACGGTCCGCGTGAACAGTGTTCTTCGCGTGTTCTTCGTGTTCTTGCTCGGCTTCGCTTTTGATCCGTTTTGGTTTTGAGTTTTGGTTGGAAGTGGTTTCGGACAGTCCGCAGCAGCGGGCGGACGGTCCGCGGGTGCTTGGCGGACAGTCCGCGTGCTCCCTGCGGACGGTCCGTTTTTCGAGGTTCGCTACTGGAGGTTCTGTTGGCTCTAACGGACAGTCCGCAGCCCCGGCCGGACGGTCTGCCGTACCTGTGCGGACAGTCCGCGGTACATTGGTGGACGGTCCGCGTGGCCCGTGCGGACAGTCCGCCTCTCCTGGCCGGACGGTCCGCCAGAGCCTGTGTGCTTTGCTTCTTGGTTCGATTTCTTTCTTCCCTTCTTGTGCTCCCGCGTGTGCTTCAAGAAATCGTTCCTAGGACTAGAGGTTGATCCATAACCTCGTTGTCTTGGCGATTGGTGTGTGATTCGATCCATCGCTTGTGTGTGACCGGGATTTGACTAGGGTATAGGCCGGGTTCTTTGAGAAGAATTTTTACCGGCTCCTATTCACTCCCCCTCTCTAGTCGCCATCTGATCCTTCAATTGGTATCAGAGCTTGGTGCCGGATTCTTTGCGACTTTGACAAGTCTTGAATCCTAAGATGGCGTACATTGAGCGGGGCGGTCCGCCGCACTTCGATGGAAAGGGTTACCACAAGTGGGCGGCTCGTATGATGATCTTTCTCCGTGGCAAGTTGTTGGATTTCATTGTGCTTGAAAAGACCTATGCTATTCCGGTCAACATCCATACTCTTATAGTGACCGATGCTGGTGCTAAGGCCAAGTATGAGGCAAATGCAAAAGCCGTTGATCACTTGGTTCGGAGCTTGTGTGATCCTGAGTTTGAGCGTGTTCGCCATTTGAATCTTGCTTGGCAAATTTGGGAAAAGTTGTTGGTTGCTCACGGTGGTGATAACCATGTGAAGGCTCGCCTCTTTGTCTCTTACCGGATGCAATATGAGAACTTCACTCAACTTCCCAGTGAGGACATTGACGTGATGTTTCAGAGGTTCATCGCCATCATGAATAACATGAAGGCTAATGTTGAGGATTTTCCTTACACCGAGCATGATCAGGCTTTGAAGCTCTTGCATGTCTTGGATCCAAATGTTTGGGGTGCTAAGGTTGAGGCCATCAAGGAGTCTGGGCAATATTTGACTATTGAGTTGGATGACCTCTTTTCTAAGCTCAAGTCGGCTGAGGTTGACAAGAAGTTGCAATCCAAGCATGAGGGCTCGACTGACCATAGTCTTGCTCTTGTGGGCGGATCAAAGGGCAAATCTAAACCTTCCTGTCGACAGTTTTCCTTGTCTTCTCTTATGTCTATTCCAGATGAGGAGTTTGATGTGCTGGGCGAGGAGGAGCTGGCCTTGCTTTCAAGAAGGTTTGATCGACTACATGAGAGTCGGAGGAATGCAAGGCGGAGCTCAGGGACGTGCTACAAGTGTGGCAAGCGTGGCCACTTCATCGCCGAGTGCCCGGAAGTGGAGGAGAACAAGTACAAGATGAGCGAGTACAAGGCGCACCCGAGGCGTGAAGACAAGTACTCCTCCAAGGGCAAGCACTTCAGCAAGTCCAAGAGCAAGGACAAGGAGAAGCGGCGACCGAGCAAGGGCGGCTACAAGAAGGACAAGGCAAGAGCCATGGTGTCCGGTGCAAGCGACGTCGACTCAAGCTCAAGCGACGCGCAGTCAAGCTCAAGCAGTGAAGATGAAGATGCCGGGAGGCGCAAGGGCAAGAAGAGTGCAAGCCGGAACCTCAGTGGATTGAGCTGTGTGGCACTTGAAGGCTTTTGTGGCATGGCCCATAGCTTGAGCAGCAAGAAGAGCGACAAGGAAGACAACGACTCTGACTCAGAGGATGAGGTAAATCGTGACCCCGACTTTTTGCTTGCTGAGATCACTAGGTTGAATGGCTTGATTGACAACCGTGATAGTGTGCTGAGAGATGCTAAGAAGATGAGGAAAGATCTTAGGGCTCAACTTGAGAATGCTAGTGAGAAAGTAGGAGAGTTGGAGTCCAAACTGCTTGAATTGAAACTTGAGAATGACTCTTTGAAACTTGCTCCTACTACTCCTGATGATGTTGAGTGTCTTGAGTGTGATGCATGGTTGAATGAGATCAAGTTTCTTAATGAGAAGAATGCTTCCACTTTGGCTAAACTAGATGCTCTTAGGACTGAGTATGATGAGCTTAAGGCTAGACCTACTTTGCTTGGTGCTTGTAAATCATGTCCTACTATGCATGCTAAGCTTGTTGATGCTCGTTCTACTATTAGCTCTTTGGAAGCTTCTTTGAGATCTCCTGTTGTCAATGCATGCTCTAGCTGTGATGAAGTTTCTTTGTGCAACCTTGAACTTACTTCCCGTTTGGATGTCATCTATGAGGAGAATGAATATTTGAGGAAGGTGTTGGGTTGGTTGTCTGGGCAGGAACCTCAATTGAAAATCATGATTGAGGAGTTCAAGAGAGCTGATGGTCGTGGTTTGGGTTTTGAGAAGTTGGGTGAGAAAGTGGGAGAGAACAGTGGGGAGAGTGTGTATGAGAAGTGTGTTGAGTTTAACCCCGAGTTTGAGGTGATCGGAGACATCCAAGTCCCACTTCCAAAAGCACCCAAGAACTCTTTCACACCAAAGCCCAACCACCTGTGCAACAAGCTTGACACAACCCAAGATCCACCCAAATTCCCACCTAAGACAAATGACTTCCAGAAACCGGTGAAGTTTGTGAGTGAGAAGGGTGAGAAACCTAGAGAGAAGCCAGAGCCAAAACCAAAACCCATCCCCTTCAGGTGTGAGTATTGTGGCAAGGAGAGACACCTGGCAGAGTTTTGCTACAAGAGGAAGAGGGATGAGAGGCTTGCTAGGGAGCAAGCAAACCAGGATAGATACCGCCAGTCTCATGGTATTCCTAAGCCTAGAGTGCCACTTCCACGGGGTGTGGGAAGTGTGAAGAGTGTTGGTAGAGTTGGAGCTCAGGGTGGTAGGTTTGTTAGGAGAGATGATGGTGTGCGTGCTGGTGAGAGGTTTGGTCGGGCTCGTGGTTGTTTTGCTGGACGTCCCCCTACTCGTCCTCAATTCGGGTTTAGGAGAGAGGATCGCAGCTTTGGGTTCCAGAGGAACTACGGACCACGTTTTCCCCCTCGTGGTGCTCGTACTCCTTCCATGGGACATGGGAAGTTTGGTGGAAAGGGAATGATGTTTGCTAACCCCTCTTTTGAGCAGATGGCTCGACACTGGTTTAACTTTCTTTGTGCTAACCCCAGTGTCGAGTCGCTAGCTCATTCTCGTTCTTGTTTCTGACTACAGGCAGGAGGCTTGGAGAACATTTGGTTGATCGACTCCGGATGTTCTCGACACATGACCGGAGATAAGAAGTGGTTCTCCAGCCTCACCCCAGTGAAGGAAAAGATGTACATCACATTTGGGGACAATGGACGAGGAAGGGTGATTTATGAGGGTGTTGTGCATGTGAGTGACAAGGTAACATTGAAGAGGGTTGCTCTTGTGAAGTCTTTGGGTTTCAATTTGCTTTCGGTTTCTCAGTTGCTTGATGAGGGTTTTGAGGTGCGTTTCAAGTCCGGTGAGTCTTGTTTGCTCGGATTCTCGAGGTGATCTTGTCCGTATGATCATCCCCGAGGGTCGATTTTCGTGGCCGATTTCTCTCGTTCTTTGGGTCCCGCTCGCCTTTGTTTGATGGCCGGTCCTTCTTCGATTTGTGGAAATGGCATAGGCGGTTGGGACACTTGAGCTTTGATTTGGTTTCCCGCTTGAGTGGTCTTGACCTTGTCCGAGGATTGCCGAGGTTGAAGCTTGAGAAGGATTTGGTTTGTGCTCCGTGTAGGCATGGCAAGATGGTAGCCACTCCCCATCCACCCCTGACCGATGTCATGACCGAGCGTCCGACAGAGCTGTTGCATATGGATCTTGTTGGGCCAGCTCGAGTTTGTTCGGTGGGTGGGAAGTGGTATGTCCTTGTTGTGGTGGACGATTACTCTCGCTATGCCTGGGTGTTTTTCTTGGAAGATAAGAGTGAGACATTTGGTTTTGTTCGAGATCTGATCGTGAGGTTGAAAAACGAGAGGCATGGGAATGCTATTTGAGCTATCCGCAGTGATAATGGCTTAGAGTTCAAGAACTATCATTTTGATGCCTTTTGTCGTGATCTAGGTCTTGAACATCAGTATTCGACCCCTTATGTGCCCCCTCAAAATGGAGTTGTGGAAAGGAAAAATCGGACTCTTTGTGAGATGGCTAGGACGATGCTCGATGAGAACAGGACTCCTAGGAGGTATTGGGCTGAGGCGGTCAATACGGCTTGTCATGTTTCCAACGAGATTTTATTGCGAACTTTCAAGAAGAAGACCCGTTATGAGCTTATGCATGGTCGGGCACCCAAGGTGAGTCATTTCCGAGTTTTTGGCTGCAAGTGCTTTATTCTTAAGAAGGGAAAACTCGACAAGTTTGAGGCTAGGTCTAGTGATGGTATTTTCTTTGGATATGCTAACCACTCTAGAGCCTATAGGGTGCTTAACCTTGAGACTAACAAAATCATGGAGACTTGCGAGGTAACCTTCGACGAGACAATGCCATGTACCTCTCTTGGCTTTGAATGTGCAGGTGATGAAGAGATGGCCGAGGACCTCTTTGAAGAGGAGAAGGATGAAGCTGGAGATGATGATGGAGAGAACCATGCGCCTGAAGCTGAGTGTGTACCCACTACATCTCCTGCGCTATGGAGCGTGGGCCGTCTACTTCATGGACAACGACGGTGCGACAAGAGGACCAGGCGAGAGAAGCTGAAGTTGAGGGGGAGGTAGTCTCGAGGCGTGAGGCTCCCCGGCGGATTCAAGAAGTGCATCCCCTGTCGAAGATCATTGGGGACATCGACGAACGTACTACACGGTCAAGGTCTAGGAATTCCTCTCATTTTGCTCATGCTGCTTTTGTTGCCACCTTTGAGCCCAAGGACATTAGACACTCTTTATCTGATGCAAACTGGGTCAATTCTATGCATGAGGAGTTGGAAAACTTTGAGAGGAACCAGGTGTGGGAGTTAGTTGAACCACCTCCTAATTGCCATTCCATAGGAACCAAGTGGGTTTGGAAGAACAAAGAGGGAGAGAATAGGATGGTTGTGAGGAACAAGTCCAGACTTGTTGCTTAGGGGTTTAGTCAGAAGGAGGGGATCGACTATGAGGAGACCTTTGCTCCTATGGCCCGTCTTGAGGCAATTCGGATCCTTCTAGCCTTTGCCGTGGCTAAAGGGTTCAAGTTGTTTCAGATGGACGTGAAGAGTGCCTTTCTGAATGGGGTCATAGAGGAGGAGGTGTATGTGAAGCAGCCACCTGGGTTTGAGAGCGAGTTGTACCCACACAGGGTGTACAGGTTGAAAAGGGCTCGTATGGGTAGAAACGGGCGCCCGTGCTTGGTATGGGAGATTGAGAGGTTTTCGGTGAGCGAGAGGGTTTGTGATGGGTACCGTGGATAGGACCTTGTTTCTCCTCAAGCATGGAAATGACTTGTTGATTGTTCGGTATATACGTGGATGATATTGTCTTTGGTGGCTCGTCACATAACCTTGTTGCCAAGTTTGCAGATGAGATGAGCAGGGAGTTCGAGATGAGCATGATGGGCGAGTTGCAGTATTTTCTCAGGCTGCAGATCAAGCAAGTGAAGGATGGAACATTCGTGCACCAGACCAAGTACACGAAAGACATGCTGAGGAAGTTCCAGATGCAAGATGTGAAGCTGATGTCGACTCCCATGGGGAGTACAGCCACTTTGGATGCGAACGAGGACGAAAAACCAGTGTACTAGCGGGAGTACAGGAGCATGATCGGCTCCCTTCTCTACTTGATGGCGACGAGGCCAGACATACAGTTCAGTGTGTGTCTGTGCGCTCGTTTTCAGGCTTCGCCGAGGACATCACATCAACAGGCCGTCAAGAGGATTTTCAGGTATCTACAGTCTGCCCCTGGTCTTGGCCTTTGGTATTCTTCCTCCTCGACCCTCTCTCTTCATGGTTTCTCCGATGCAGATTTTGCTGGTTGTCGAGTCGAGAGGAAGTCTACTTCTGGTACTTGCCAGTTTCTTGGGTCTTCGTTGGTTTCATGGTCTTCCCGCAAACAGTCTAGTGTAGCTCAGTCTACCACCGAGGCGGAGTATGTTGCAGCCGTGAGTTGTTGTTCCCAGCTGTTGTGGATTTCATACACTTTGAGAGACTTTCGTGAGGAGTGCACCCAGATCCCACTTCTTTGTGATAGCACTAGTGCCATAAGCTTAGCAAAAAACCCAGTGCTTCACTCTAGAACCAAACACATAGAAGTGAGGTATCATTTCTTGAGGGACAATGTGGAAAAAGGAACCATTGTGTTGAGTCATGTCCCTACCCAAGATCAGCTAGCCGACATCTTTACAAAGCCTCTCGACCAAGCTACATTTGTGCGCTTGCGGGGGGAACTTGGGGTTTGTTGCCCTTTCTAGTTGATTCTTGGGGTTTTTCTTTTGTATCATATGTTTCATACCATGTTTTACTTTGATGTATATACATGCTTTGCTTGATGTACAAACCATGGTAGGATAGCCATCTTGTCATATATCATGTTGCATTTGTATCATATTGCATTTTAGGTTGATGAGCTTCTTTCATATGCCTTATTTGAGTCTCTTTGGCTATTTGTGAGATATTGGTCATATGTGTGGAGAAATGGTGATGTGAGGCTATGCTCTTGGAATATTTGAGATATATGTGTGGTGAGATAGCCCTTTTTGAAATAAATGCTAATCTTGACTAATTTTTGGTGAAATGTGCTCCACTCATGTGTAGTAGTGTATCCATGTCACGTTTTGGTCTAAATGTGCTTTCTATGCTTAGATTGTGCTTGGATGTCTTTTTCTTGCATTTGGGCCAAAGGTGAATATCATTGTGAATGTTTAGCCTATGTTGCATTCATGGGGGAGCATAAGCTTCTTTTTGCCGCAAAGGCACTTCATGTACCATGAAATGAATTAATCTTGAAAAGAAGTGTGTATGCTTGAAAAATGCTCCATCCATCATGTCTATGCTTAAAACGTCTTATCTTTCACATATGGGTGCAAAACATGTGAAGGACCGATACGGCGAACCAGAGAGGGGGGGAGTGAATGGGAGCCGATAAAAATTCTTCTCGAAGGAGATAGAAACTCCAACAAGATGAACACGGCTTCCAACACACGTCTCCGACTCACTACCAAGGTTGGTCAAGCCCACGTAGCCACTGGAGTGCCACCGGACCTAGGAACCAACACACCACCTTCCGACCCGAGAAACGCGGCGGAAAAACCAAACCTCGAGCCTACGGACTCACACGGTCGGACCGGTGAGCACCACCGGTCGACCGGTCCCCGCCGGTGAAACCGAGCAACTTTCACTAAGTGGCTCTACACCGGTCGGACCGGTGAGACACACCGGTCGGACCGATGGCGACACGAAAGCTCCCAAGGCACCAAACAAAGCCAACCGACCACCAAACGGACCCAAACTCGAAACAAGAAAGCAACACGGGACAACAACGAACACACCAAGACGTTCACCCGAGCAAAAACCCACAAGGGCTCGCACCCGGTCAGACCGGTCAAGAGCACCGGTCAGACCGGTGTAGCACGGGCGACTCGGGATGAACAAAGACCCGCGAGTCAACTCCCCAAATCCAAATCTCGATCTCCCGAATCGCTCCACGGACTTGAACAAGACTTTGGGGATATCAGGAACACCTCATGAGGAGTCCATAGCCAAGTTTAATCCCACAAATCTCGTCCAAAAAGGAGGAATCGAAGAAATCCCGCCGAAAGCTCTTCCAACCCAAGAACTCAAGAAACCCCAAAATCGAGCACTTTTTCTCACGGATTTGGGAGGGGAATCACAACCCAAAGAACCACGAAGGGTTCCCACAAATTTCCCCCATCAAATCCCCAAGAGAAAAGCCCCGAAAACACCCCAAAGAAATCACCGAGAGAGGGCTCCGAAAATCACCACCAAGAACAACGGGAAAACACATCCAAACCTTGAGGAACCACGCCGAATCATCTATACATGAAACAAAGGTTCGTACAAGGTCTAGCAAGCCGCCCGATCATCCATCCCTCTCTACAAGATCTCTCCGTGAAGCTCTCTTGCTAGTCCTAAGGAAAACCTAGAGAAAATAGGTGGAAAATAGGAAAACAAATGAGCTAGGGTTCCAAGAGTTGGCTGCCAACCTCTCACCTCTTGGGTTATATAGGCGGCAACCGAATGTCTAAAATGCCCCTCTCTACTAACTAGGGATACAAGCCCCTCAAGGGCGGATTTGGAATTCTTGATGTCTTCACCATCGGACGGATGCCCGGCAACCGCACCCTGCGTAGCCTCGACGCAAGCCATGCGATCCCGACGCGTGTCCTCCGCTTCGAAGATTCGGACCGCGTCGTCGCACACGGTCGGGCCGGTGCTCCTCACCGGTCAGACCGGTCCCCACCGGTCGGGCCGACCGGTCGACCGGTCCGGTGCCGCCGCACCTCCGTCTTCGGTTCTCCGGTCTTGGCTTTGTGGATCAACCAAGGAACCCGGTGGTTTTTACGGTGAACCACCGGAAACCCCGCGAACTCGGTGTAGCCTCCGCCAATCTCCACTCATGACTTGGCTCCCACGTAGTCCCGGCTCGACCTTGGTTTTGAGGCTCAACCAAGAAACCGTCCACGACTTCATCTTGTTGTTCATGCCACCATGCGGCCCGCACTTGACCCCGGCCGGCCACCGGTCCCTCGAACGAAGCCTACTTGTCTTCTCCACACCCGGAGGCCTCACCGGCGACGACCTTTCGTGCTTGTTCTTCGCCCGCACCAACACGAGTCAAGCCGCAACCCGCACCTCGCAATACTTAGCCAAGAATCGGTCCACACAACGTTGTCAATCACTCATCACACAAGGAAGCGACCATCCACCGGTCCTCGAACCACACATGGTCCTCAATCTCCCCCTTGATGAGTGCATTGACAACACCCACATGAAAGTAACAAGAGAGAAAAGAAAAAGAAGAGAAACGAACAAAAAGAAACTCCAACAAGCGATCGAAAGCCAAACAAAGGCAAAGAGCAAGATCACTTGAAGGAAACAAGTCTCAGACCCCTTAGGCAAGGGCAGCGGCTCGACACATCCGAGACAAAGCAAAGCTCAAGCAAAGAGCGCAAACCACCAAAACAAAGCTCGAACACCACAAAGAGCTCCCCCCCGTACACATGCAAGCTCCCCCGAACCAATGCAACTCCCCCGGACGAATGCATGCAAGAAACCACATGAAACGAGACAGCTGCAAAGACTTTCGACTCACACCGGTCGGACCGGTCATCACCACCGGTCGACCGGTGCCTAACATATGTACGGGACCAGCACTCACACCGGTCGGACCGGTGCTCATCACCGGTCGTACCGGTGTACAACGAAACCCGGAAATGGCTCGAAACCACTCGAAAACCTTCTAAATGCATCCACTAAGCCATTTCAAGCTCAAACTTCTCCCCCTTGTTGGCAATGCATGAATCAAGCCAAAAATGCAAAACTTTCAACCTAGAGCTTCTCAAATATACAAAATTCAACATAGGATGCTACACACGTCCAAATGAGCAAGTTAGATACTCTACGGCTTCGTATCGATCTCAACTACATGATCACCAAGTTTCACAACCATTGGATGAAGCTAAGATGGATTTTGGCAATTTTGCGAAAAACTTGCCTCTCTTGAGCAAAGTCCTAAACATGATCAAAGCATATCAAAATGGCAAAGCCACACAAACTTCATGCTAGGACAGCTATTCTAACCATAAGACCATCACAAACACCCACAAGCACCTCATGTCATGTCAAAGCCACCGAGCCATGTGCCTACTTCTATGTATGAGACTTCTCATTGGTAGGCATCATGCAACGGTTTAGCACCCAAAGCAAATTAAATTCAGCACATATGACATGGGAGCATATTTTCCAATCATTTTTTTTTCATTTCATTTTCGGATTTGTAAATGGTACATGAAATGTCTTTGCGACAAAAAGGAACTTATGCTCCTCCACAAGATAAATCAAGAGGGCTAAACATTCATGATGGCAAATGAGCCTTTGGCCCCATATGATCAATAAACTAGCTATCCAACCACAAATTAAGCATAGCAAGGCCACAAAAACATGTCAAGAGCATGTAAAGGCATTTACACATGAGAGAGCATACATGTGACATTTTTCAAAAGCATAGCTATCAACCATGGATTATTCATCAAGATCATCAAGAGCTAAGCCAAACTAACCATAGCATACCAACCAAGCTCACAAAGACATATATCTCATTCCATGGTGAACAATGTATATGAGAGAAGCTTTTCCTAACCAATGCATATGATACAAAATGCATGCAATCTAAGATACAAGGATGCCTATACATCATGTTACATATGCCATGCCAAATGCAAGAAATGCACAAAGGAAAGCTATACATATGCTACAAACCGGCTCCTCGAGGGGAGGCAAAACGGGCTCGACACCACCGGCAAAAGAGCAAAGGAGCACCAAACTCACAAGCTCCCCCTAAACTCATGCATTAAGGCCAAAGAGCGTACAAAGCTCACCTTACACACATGAGATAAGGCAAGGAGCAAAAGAAACCAAGTGGCTTGACCAAGGCCACACACTCGAAGGTCACAAATACACTCACCTTTATCATTTCTTCACAATTCACTCATCCTTGTCCAAAGCATCCCCCGAAAGCGATGTACCTCCATGTCACCACCGGGGTATGAAGCCGAAGAACCACCCCCAATATCTACCAAATGTTCTCCGGCCATCCACCGCAACTCAAAACCAAGAGCGAGAGCGAGCAACCGACTCAACACCGGGGTTAGTTCCAAATGTGTAAAACCGGTGCCTAGCCATTTGCTCGAAAGTGGGGTTAGCAAAAACCAAACCATCTTTCCTACCAAAGCTACCTCCACGAACACCACCACGGTAACCACCATGAGGGAACCAACCCTCTCTGCCTGGAGGAGGACCAAAACCACGAAAGAAAGCCCGTGGACCATCCCTCCTCTCCTTCTCAAAGCCATGACTCCTCCCATCCCCGTAGTGAGCTCGAGGGGGAAAATACCTAGCAAACTGGCCTCCTGCAAACTTTCCAGACCAACCACCAGAACGACGACCTCCAGAAACAACCCTCGCACCTGTACGAGCACGAAACCCAAACTGCCGCCCGTCCAGTGCCTCGCACCGGTCCGACCGGTGCCCCTCACCCGTCCGACCAGGGTGTAGCCCGGGCACAAGCGGCACCTCCAACGGCCTTCCGCTCTCCCCAAGCCCGAACCGACCTCACACTCGCCTTGGCCCCGGGCACCGCACACGAGGCTCAAGTACACCATCGGAAGGGTGGTACTTGTCCTTGTTAGCCCACTCCTTCGCCATTCTCTCCTCACGCTTCCTCTTGAAGCAAAACGCTCTCTTGTGACCATCCTTTCCACAAAATTCACAATGGAAACGGATCGATCTGGGCTTAGGCTTGGGATGAGATTCTTCACAAGACTTCTCACTTGGTTTCTCACTAGGATTTTCACTTGCCTTCTCACTCGGTTTTTCTCTTGGTTGGTTTGGCTTGGATGCAAACTTGTCTTTGGGTGTGGGTTGTGGTGGAACTGAAATATTCCCAAATTTCCTTTCTCTCTCACCACTGCCCTCACCAACCTTATCCAATCCCAAAGCCCAACCGTCAAAGCGTTTACAGCTAGCAATCATCATACCAAGCTGAGGTTCTTGACTCGACAACCAACTCATTGCTTCACGCAACTTATCATTCTCATCTTGCAAGCGACCAACACATTTTGCAAGATCCAAATTCTTCATAGCATGCAACTCACATGTAGAGCAAGAAGTAGGAATAGGCACTTTCAAATCAGCCTCAAGCGAAACAATGCGAGAACGGAGCTCAACGAATTTTCTCATGCAAACTAGGGCAAGAAGTGCAAGCACCAAGCAAAGTGGGTCTAGATTGTAGCTCGGCCAATTCAACCCTAAGCACATCTAGTTCCTCACACTTGGAGGCATACTTCTCCCTAAGATCGACCAAGTCGGCCCAGAAAACGAGCAATCGTACAATCGTTCTCATCCGAAACAACGGGGCTAGCCTTAAGGGAATCAATCTCAAGCTTGCTATCAAGCACTCCGTGTCTCTAGCTCAGCCACTCTAGTCCTAGCATCCTCGAGTGAAGATCTAAGCTCCTTCCTAAGCTTCTTAGCCTCTCTAAGCATGTGATCGCGATTATCAAGCAAGTCAACCAACTCATCATTCTCCTTGCGCAAAGAGGAGAGCTCATCACATACCTCATCCTCGGAATCCAAATCCGAGGCGTTCCTCTGGCTTCTCTTGCTGCTCGAACTGCGAGCCATGCCGCAGAAGTCGTCCTTGAGGCTTAGGCCCGTCACACAAAGGCCATTGAGATACTTGCCAAAGTTCTTCTTCTTCGTCCTCTTCTTCTCATCCTCTTCGTCTTCATCACTCGAGCTTGAAGACGTGTCCTCGGAATCAGACTCGATGTCGCTTGATCTCTTCATCTTCTCTCGAGACCGTGTCTTCTTCCCATGTCCATGAACCTTCGTCTTGGACTTCTTCTTCTTGTCCTTGAACTTGTGCTTGTCGGGGTCGTTCACCTTCGGACACTCGGCGAAATAGTGTCCAGCCTTGCCGCACTTGAAGCATGTCCTCGTCTTCCTCCTCATGTTCACTCGGTTCTCGTGCAGCCTCTCGAACCGCCTCGTCAGGAGCGCCAGCTCGTCCTCTCCAAGCTCGTCGAACTCCTCATCTGGCATAGACATCAAAGAGGAGAAAGAGAACATCCTGGTGGATGGATTAGTGTTAGCCTTTCCTTTCGAACCACCAACGAGGGCAAGACTATGGGAATCAGTCGGTCCCTCGAGCTTGGCGATCATGCCCCTATCCACCTCAGCCGACTTGAGCTTCGAGAACAGCTCATTCACCGTCAGAGTGTCATACTTCTCCGACTCCACAATGGCCTCGAACTTTCCGCCCCAAATCGTACGATCCAAAGAGTGTAAGAGCTTGACCAGCTCTATCATGATCATCGTACGGGAGCACGTCCACATTGGCCCTCATGTTGTTCACAACCACCGTGAACCTGCGAAACAAGGCATCGATGGACTCACGGGGGAGATGAGTGAAATTCTCGTACTCTCTCGGTAGGTCGCATACATCCGTGCCTGAACCTGGGCGTTCCCAACATGCGCCTCCTTCAACACCGCCCAAATCCTACAAGCCAAGTGCTCGGTGTGCACCCGATCGAACTCAGGCTGACACAAAGCACGAAACAAGTAGTCGACCGCCTTATTGTTGGCGTCGAAGCTGTCCCTCGATCCTGGAGCGAGGGAAATCAACCGCCGGACATAGCCTGTGTCCACCGTGACATCCCAAAGGATCCGACCCTTTCCGCGCGAGAAAAGCACCCATCCGCTTGCTCCACATCCGGTAGTTCTTGCCATCGAAGTGTGGAGGACCCGAACCCCGTTCCGGTACGCCATCCTTGGATCTTAGACTGGTTAGAGTCAACAAAGACCCGAACCGGCTCTGATACCACTTGAAGGACCGATACGGCGAACCAGAGAGGGGGGAGTGAATGGGAGCCGATAAAAATTCTTCTCGAAGGAGATAGAAACTCCAACAAGATGAACACGGCTTCCAACACACGTCTCCGACTCACTACCAAGGTTGGTCAAGCCCACGTAGCCACTGGAGTGCCACTGGACCTAGGAACCAACACACCACCTTCCAACCCGAGAAACGCAGCGGAAAAACCAAACCTCGAGCCTACAGACTCACACCGGTCAGACCGGTGAGCACCACCGGTCAGACCGGTCCCTTGCTCGGTGAAACCGAGCAACTTTCACTAAGTGGCTCTACACCGGTCGGATCGGTGAGACACACCGGTCGTACCGATGGCGACTCGAAAGCTCCCAAGGCACCAAACAGAGGCCAACCGACCACCAAACGGACCCAAACTCGAAACAAGAAGCAACACGGGACAACAACGAACACACCAAGACGTTCACCCGAGCAAAAACCCACAAGGGCTCGCACGGCCGGTCGGACCGGTCAAGAGCACTCGGTCGACCGGTGTAGCACGGGCGACTCGGGATGAACAGCACCCGCGAGTCAACTCCCCAAATCCAAATCTCGATCTCCCGAATCGCTCCACGGACTTGAACAAGACTTTGGGGATATCAGGAACACCTCATGAGGAGTCCATAGCCAAGTTTAATCCCACCAAATCTCGTCCAAAAAGGAGGAATCGAAGAAATCCCGCCGAAAGCTCTTCCAACCCAAGAACTCAAGAAACCCCAAAATCGAGCACTTTTTCTCACGGATTTGGGAGGGGAATCACAACCCAAAGAACCACGAAGGGTTCCCACAAATTTCCCCCATCAAATCCCCAAGAGAAAAGCCCCGAAAACACCCCAAAGAAATCACCGAGAGAGGGCTCCGAAAATCACCACCAAGAACAACCGGGGAAAACACATCCAAACCTTGAGGAACCACGCCGAATCATCTATACATGAAACAAAGGTTCGTACAAGGTCTAGCAAGCCGCCCGATCATCCATCCCTCTCTACAAGATCTCTCCGTGAAGCTCTCTAGCTAGTCCTAAGGAAAACCTAGAGAAAATAGGTGGAAAATAGGAAAACAAATGAGCTAGGGTTCCAAGAGTTGGCTGCCAACCTCTCACCTCTTGGGTTATATAGGCGGCAACTGAATGTCTAAAATTCCCCTCTCTACTAACTAGGGATACAAGCCCCTCAAGGGCGGATTTGGAATTCTTGATGTCTTCACCATCGGACGGATGCCCGGCAACCGCACCCTGCGTAGCCTCGACGCAAGCCATGCGATCCCGACGCGTGTCCTCCGCTTCGAAGATTCGGACCGCGTCGTCGCACACCGTCGGAGCCGGTGCTCCTCGCCGGCGGACCGGTCCCCACCGGTCGGGACCGGTCGGACCCACCGGTCGGACCGGTGCAGTCGTGCCGCTGCACCTCCGTCTTCGGTTCTCGGTCTTGGCTTTGTGGATCAACCAAGGAACCCGGTGGTTTTACGGTGAACCACCGGAAACCCCGCGAACTCGGTGTAGCCTCCGCCAATCTCCACTCATGACTTGGCTCCCACGTAGTCCCGGCTCGACCTTGGTTTTGAGGCTCAACCAAGAAACCGTCCACGACTTCATCTTGCTGTTCATGCCACCATGCGGCCCGCACTTGACCCCGCCCGGCCACGGGTCCCTCGAACGAAGCCTACTTGTCTTCTCCACACCCGGAGGCCTCACCGGCGACGACCTTTCGCGCTTGTTCTTCGCCCGCACCAACACGAGTCAAGCCGCAACCTCGCACACCGCAATACTTAGCCAAGAATCAGTCCACACAACGTTGTCAATCACTCATCACACAAGGAAGCGACCATCCACCGGTCCTCGAACCACACATGGTCCTCAACATGTTGCATGATGTTCACCAGTGGAGAAGTCTCCCCGAAGTGGACACATGGCTCATGAGCTTTGACATGACATGCTTTGCTTTATGGGTGTTTTCCATGATCTTTTGCTGAGAATTTGATATCCTTGTATGATCTCTGCGTGGTATGCATGTTTGTGGCTCGAGTGTGACATGGATAGGCTTTTACATGTGAAGCGAGCCTTCTTTTGGTAAAACTGCTTAAATCTGAAAACTTTGCTTTGTCACATGCTTGTATTTTCATATATTACTTGTGGCAATGCTTTTTCTATGTTATGATTCATATGTGTGATTTTTGTCTCATTTCTAGCCTTTGACACTAGATTTGGCCTATTTGAGAAGCTCATGTAGATGTTTATATGCTTTGTTTTGCATTTCTGCATTTTCACCTTGATTCATACATTGTCAACAAGGGGGAGAAGAGGTCAGCTTAATGAAAATTCAGAAGAGGTGAGCTAAAATTTGGAAGTTTGCATCCACATGTTCAGGGGGAGCTTGCATTTGTTCAGGGGGAGCTTTCTTGCTGTTTTCGGTGTGGAGTTTGTGCTTTGCTCGGCTTGTGACCTTTCTTTGCCTTTCTTTGGTTTTGGTTATGAGTTGCGCTTCTTTGTCTTTCTTTCTTCTTCCTTTCTTTCTTTCTCTGAATTTCATTTCGCATTGTGTGTTGTCAATGCACTCATCAAGGGGGAGATTGAGGACCAGGAGCGTCCCGGTGGTCGATGGATGACCGCTCCTCAGTGATGAGTGATTGACAATGGGTGTTGGACTGACTCTTGGCTTAGTGCGCAGGTGTAGGCTGTGGCCTAGTTCATGTTGTTGCAGGTGAAGAACGGGCGCGAAAGGTCTTCAGCCTTGAGGGGCCTCCGGGTGTTGGAGAGACAAGTAGGCTCGGTTCGAGGGACCCGGTGGACAGCGGGACTAGGTGCGGGCCACATGGTGGCGATACGAGCAAGACGAAGTCATGGACAATCGAGTTGGTGCACGGTGGCGGTCAAGTCAAGTGGTTTGGCGGGAGGCCGGACCGAGCACGCGGGGTTTGGTGGTTTGCCCACAAAACCATCGAAGGACGGTTTCTTGGTTTGGGCCTTAAAACCAAGTCCGAGGGCCCAACACAACGGAGACAGGATCCGGGCGTGTCGGGAAGCTTCGAAGCGGAGGATACGCGGCGGGATCGCATGGCTTGCGTCGGGAGGACGCGGGGTGCGACAAAGGCGTGGTCGTCCGATGGCAAGACCCACAAACATTACCTAAATGCCCCTACGTGGGTTGTATCGCCAGTAGTTAAGTTAGGGGTAGTCGAGTCATTTACCACTCCGGCGGGACCTGATATATAAGCCTTGAGTGTGTGTGGATGGCTCTCTCTCTCCACGACTTAGGGTTTCATTTCCCCCCTCCCATTTCTCATTTTCGCAGCTATTTTCTTCTCCATTTTCTCTAGGCTAGCATGTGAGCTTCATGAGAGATTTGTTGAGAGGGATGGATGCTAGGGAGGCATGCTAGACCTTGTGAATCTTTCCTGGTTTGTATAGAAGATTCGGAGTTGTGTTTTTCGTGGTCTTTTTGTGTTTGTTTTCGTGCCTTTGTTCTCGGTGTGATTCTGCGAATTTGAGTTGGTTTCTCCCCGGATTTCTTTGAGGGAAACATGGATGGATGCCTTGTGCACCTTTGTGATTGATCTTGTGCCCTCAAACACCGGGAAACCACTTCGATTCAAGGATTTTTGTTCGGTGCTCCAGCTCTTGGTGGTGCTCAAAGGATTCGCGATTCCGGGTGATTTAGGGAGTTAGGAGGCAAGAGTTTTGGGCTATAGCATCCTTGTGTGACACTTTTCAAGTCCCCAAACCCTTGTCTCTACAGCTTCTACCGTTTGGGAAATCCGATGATGATTTGGGGGAGTTGACTTTCGGGGTCGGGCTGTTTTCAGTTCTGTCCGTGCCTGGCGGACGGTCCGCGAGGGTCTGGCGGACGGTTCGCGTGAACAGTGTTCTTCACGTGTTCTTCGTGTTCTTGCTCGGCTTCACTTTCGATCCGATTTGGTTTTGAGTTTTGGTTGGAAGTGGTTTCGGACAGTCCGCAGCAGCGGGCAGACGGTCCGCGGGTGCGTGGCAGACAGTCCGCGTGCTCCCCATGGACGGTCCGTTTTTCGAGGTTCGCTACTGGAGGTTCTGTTGGCTTTAACGGACAGTTCCCGGCCCAGGCCGGACGGTCCGCCGTACCTGTGCGGACAGTGCGCGGTACATTGGTGGACGGTCCGCGTGGCCCGTGCGGACAGTCCGCCTCTCCTGGCCGGACGGTCCGCCAGAGCCTGTGTGCTTTGCTTCTTGGTTCGATTTCTTTCTTCCCTTCTTGTGCTCCCGCGTGTGCTTCAAGAAATCGTTCCTAGGACTAGAGGTTGATCCATAACCTCGTTGTCTTGGCGATTGGTGTGTGATTCGATCCATCGCTTGTGTGTGACCGGGATTTGACTAGGGTATAGGCCGGGTTCTTTGAGAAGAACTTTTACCGGCTCCTATTCACTCCCCCCTCTCTAGTCGCCATCTGATCCTTCAGAGCCAAAGTCTTCTCTAAGATTGACCTTCGTTCCGGTTATCATCAAATCAAAATTCGACCTTGTGACATTCCAAAAACCGCTTTCTCCACTCGTTATGGTCTTTACGAGTTCTTGGTAATGTTTTTGGTCTCACGAATGCCCTAGCTTACTTCATGTACCTCATGAACTCCGTGTTTATGACGGAGCTCGACAAATTTGTTGTGGTCTTCATCGACGATATTCTCATCTATTCCAAAAGAGAGAAAGAACATGCTAAACACCTCCGAGTTGTCCTTCAACGTTTGCGAGATCATAAGCTTTATGCTAAGTTCTCCAAATGTGAATTCTGTTTGAAAAGTGTGAAATTCTTAGGGCACACCATTTCCCATGATGGTATCTTCGTAGATCCTAGCAAAGTTCAAGAGGTGATGGATTGGAAACCACCCAAGTCCGTACACCAAATCCGCAGTTTCCTAGGATTGGCGGGATACTACCGTCAATTCGTTCCTGACTTCTCTAGAATCGCAAAACCTATGACTGAACTACTCAAGAAAGGAGTAAAGTTCGTGTGGAGCGAAGCATGTGAGAAAGCCTTCCACACCTTGAGGCAACATTTAACCTCAGCCCCAGTGCTAGTGCAACCAGATAACTCCAAACCGTTTGAAGTCTTCTGTGACGCATCAGGCACGGGTCTCGGCTGTGTCCTCATGCAAGAAGGCCGAGTCATTGCCTATGCTTCACGGGCACTTCGACCTCATGAGCTCAATTATCCTACCCACGATCTTAAGTTAGCTGCTGTTGTCCACGCTCTCAAGATATGGAGGCATTACCTAATGGGCAATCGTTGCAACATCTTCACTGATCACAAGAGTCTCAAATATATCTTTACTCAGTCAGAGTTGAATATGAGGCAGAGAAGATAGCTTGAGTTGATTAAGGATTATGATCTAGAAGTGCACTATCACCCCGGCAAGGCAAACGTTGTTGCGGATGCTCTTAGCCGCAAAGACCACTGCAACCACCTAGAGTTGGAGCCAATTAGTGAACCGTTATGTGAAGAAATGAGAAGGCTCAACTTAGAAGTGGTACCGCAAGGAAGTCTTTATGCCTTGACGGCAGAATTCGATCTTTATGATAGAATTGTCACTGCTCAACGCAATGATGAAGATATACAAACCATCAAACAAAAACTAGCAGAAGGAGATCCTAAGTATACTTGTTTCCAGAAGGATCACCAGGATGTGGTCTGGTTTGGAAAACGTCTTGTGGTCCCCGTTGATCCGGAAATTAAGAAGATCATTCTAGATGAGGCTCACAAGTCCAAATTTTCTATTCATCCCGGCAGTACCAAGATGTACCAAGATCTGAAACAGAACTTTTGGTGGTCCAATATGAAGGTGGATATAGCCAAGTATGTAGCCAAGTGTGATACTTGCCACCGGATGAAAGCAAGCCATTTGAAATCGGCAGGTGTACTCCAACCCCTATCGATACCCATGTGGAAGTGGGACGATATTAGTATGGATTTCATTGTGGGTTTACCCCTAACAACTAGGAAGAAAGATTCTATTTGGGTAATCGTAGACAGTCACCAAGACCGCTCACTTCATTGCCGTGCATACCACTTATTCAGTACAGCAATATGTGGAGTTGTACATGGATCACATAGTTCGTTTGCATGGAATCCCAAAGACTATAATCTCGGACAGAGGAACTCAGTTTGTAGCTCGTTTTTTTGGAGCAATTGCATGAGTGTTTGGGAACCAAGCTAATCCGCAGTTCCAGTTATCATCCGCAGACCGATGGTCAGACGGAAAGAATAAATTAGATTTTGGAAGATATGTTGAGAGCAAGCATCTTGCACTTTGACAAGAGTTGGGACAAGTGTTTGTCCTTGGCACAATTCTCTTACAACAATAGCTATCAAGTCAGTTTGAAGATGGCACCGTTCGATGCTCTTTACGGACGTAGATGCCGCACTCCACTAAATTGGTCAGAGGCCGGAGAGAGAACACTCTTTGGTCCGGACTTAGTTAAAGAGGCTGAAGAAAGAGTGCAAGTGATAAGAGAGAATTTGAAGATGGCACAGATGAGGGAAAAGAGTTACCATGACAAGGGAACCGCACCTCGACACTTTGAAGTGGGAGATTATGTGTATTTGAAGGTGTCCCCCACCAAAGGTGTGTAAAGGTTCGGAGTCAAAGGAAAGTTAGCTCCGCACTACATTGGACCCTATGAAGTTATAGAAGTATGTGGGCCAGTGGCTTATTGTATCCAGTTGCCGGAACGGTTTTCCGTAGTCCACAATGTGTTTCATGTAACTCAATTGAAGAAGGGAATGCCTGTGCTAGAGAATGAGATCATCACAGAAGCCAATGCTTGGATTGAGCCGGATTTCTCGCTCATCGAGCACCCATTGAAAGTACTAGACCAAAAAGAGCGAAAGACCCGAAGGCAGACCGTAAGGACGTACAAGATCCAATGGAGTCATCACACGGAGGAAGAAGCAACGTGGGAGACGGAGGACTATCTCAACACGAAGTATCCGGGCTTCCTGCAATCTCGAAACCGTGAGTTCTTCTACCCATCTTTTCGTTATCTAATCGAATCTCAGGACGAGATTCCGTTTAAAGGGGGTAGGCTGTGACGCCCCAGGTTTTTAATTAACCCTAATAGTCGGTCAAAGTAGTCAACAGTAGTCAAATCACGGTCAACCTAGGCCCTCACCTCGAAAAACTCACTAACCTACCCTAGTGACCCCCTTTGACTAGTAAACACACTTGTGGGGCCAACCCATGGTCAAAGACTTGGTCAAACCCCCTTGCCACCCTAATGTCCATAGGTGTCTGCCGGAACTTTTGCCGTGTTCTCCAAAATTCACCTAAACACTTAAAATTCTACCTTTATGAAAGTTGTCCATCTTGTTGAGGGACACAACTTTCATATAGATTGGCATTTCAAATTTTGAGTGGAAAAGCTTGAAAAATTGGTTGCAAGACATGATTCACTGTTCAAAAAGATAGGCTGACATTCAAAGTTGGCATTGATGTATTTCAAAATCCGTGAAGAAAAACCCCATATAGCCTTTTCAGAAATTGTAGAGGGTAGCCGGATCTACAACTTTTATGTTCAATGCTTGGTCAACTTTTATACAAAAATTTGGAGAAAAATGAATTCAAACACAGCACCAGCAACACGGGTTAGGGCAGAGCGCCAGCACGCCGCGACGTCGCGCGCCCCGCGCGCACGCGTCGCCGGCCCCGGCGTCCACGCCCGCGCCTCTCGAGGCCGAGCGTCGCCCGAGGCACGCACCGCCCGAGCCACACGCGCCCCGACGCGCCCCCTACCCGAGGCGCCTCGAGTCCGCGCCGTCACGCCGCCGTACGCGCCATGGACCGCCGGTCCGTCGGGCGGTGTCGCCGCCGTACGCGCGCCACCCGAGCCGGCTGTAGCACGGCGGGAGCATCTCCCCGCCGTCACCCGTCGTCACCAAGGGCGAGCCGACCGATAAAAGCCGCCCCTTCTCCCGCAGCGCGCCATCCCGAGCTCCTCCGCCCTCCATTGCCACCGCCGCCTTGAGCTCGTGCGCCCGCTCGCGCTCGCCACCGGCCAACTGCTCCAGTAGCTTCACTAGACACCCGTGAACCTCCCAAGTTCACTTATTGCCCTGCACAATGCCCTCCTCGCCGTTTTCCCCGAGCCGCCGCGGCCACCGCCGCTGGCCGCCGTCGACCCCCCTCGCCGGCGCCTTCTCCGCCCTAACTCTAGTCACCCCTAGCCCCTAGGTGAGCATACCGTCGACCCCCACCGCTTGCCCGGCCGGGAGCGCCGCCGGCTCGCCGGATTTGGCCGGAGCCGCGCCGCCCTCCCCGGCCAGGGACCCAATTGCTCGGCCAGAGTTCTTATCAGGGTGATTTGTGTAAAGTTCAGGACCTATCTGCAATGAAACCTATCTATGTTTTCTTGCTAGTCGGTCCAGTGCACTAGAAAATCCCTAGGAAATCGTAGAAAATCCAGAAAAATGCCAAACCAAATTTGTTGGATTCAGGGAGATAAATCCCACAACTTTTGTTATTCTCACAAGATCTGATTCTGGATATTTTTAACATGAAAAATAGGATTGTGAAATACCTAGATCTGCCATAACACAAAAACTGCAGCTCCTCTGTATCTAAATTTTGGATATGTTGTATGTATTGCCATGACTAGTTCCTGTGGCAAAAATTGCACAAAGTTATGAAGTAAATCTTGCTAGATAAATTGTTTTCCATTTCTTGAGAAACTGCCTAGATGATTTTTGTAGCTAAAACTATTTATGTTTTTGTGCCCAACTTGTGCACACTGTCTTGTTATGTCACAATACACCTCTTGTGAATTAATCATGATTTTTGGCTTAACAGAAATATTTATTCTTAATTTGTGCATGTTATCCTTTGTAAATTAATGAAGCAAGATCAGTAGAATTTTTAGGAGTACATGCTGGTTCTTTAGGCTTGTTTGGGACCAGAGAGCATGCATGAGAAAGTTTGGATTATTTTGGTGTTTAATTATTTTTGTATGCATTTAATTTGAATCACTAGCTAGTCTTTGTCATTTTCTATAGTATTTAATTTCCTAGCTTCCAAACATCACATGTGGGTCCAATGGACCAGTATAGTTGCTAATATGCTTAAGAAACACTTCTTTGAATTTTTGGTACTTTATTGCTTAACAAAATCTTTAAAGCCCTTTAAAAGATTAAAGAGAAATTAAATAAAGGAAAGCCCTTTTTAATTCTTTTTCCTTTTGGGAAAGTATTACCTAACCTAATTAAGATTAATAAAACACCTTTGCTGATAAGGAATTAATTCATGAATAAAAATATTGTTCATACCCTTGCTAGTGAAGGGAAAAAGGACTAAACCTTTACATAAAATAACAAGTACAAAAGGAACCTTTATTCAAATGTGCAATAAAAGAATAAATCATATATAACTAATAACCTTCCTAAAGGAGATGTACTATCTAGATACTTGTTAAGGTGAATATGACCAACAAGAGTTGGACAAGATAACAACCTATCACATCACCTGAACTTGCATTGCATTCCGTGTAGATCTTCCGTACAGTGATTACTCGCTTGTTCTGGAAACCGAGGAAGGAGGAGCGGAAGCTTCGCTGCAGTACGTGGAAGTGCTCGACGACACCGAGGGTGCCCAGGCTAACCTAGCTGACGAAGGCAAGCTCCGATGCATCTAACCTAGTTTTCAAATTCTTTATTCAATTATTTATGGATGATTGTGCATTTAAGTTCAGGAGTTGAATGGAACCCTAGATGCATAATCCCTAGGTACCTTTGTCCTTACTAGCATGATAGGTCGATAGCTGCTAAGCTATAGGACCGTTACAAGTCGGGTGATGACCTCACTCGCGAGAATAGGTTCCTAGATAGGAATCACAATATATCCTTAATTGGATTGCTCATGTGGTAAGAGCATGGGATTTGGGCTCCGGTCCAATGGCTATTGTGGGTTAAGTGTTTGAACATACTAAACACTTGTCGGGAATGGGACCGGTAAGCCTAGTACCTCAATGAGACGGCTAGGGATGGAACTGTCACTACTCTTGGGGTTGTCTCACGGCTAGCTACCGGTGGTGTATGGTGATTCCGGGTACTTCGCGGGGTATTCCGGATAGCCTGCACCAAAGACTGTGGCCTTTCATCCCGACCCGAGGATTTTTGGAAACGGCCTGGGAAAGTTGTTCTTGCGGGGGCAACCTACCATGTGTTTGGGTCTACCTTGCAAGGTTTGAATAAATCGATTGTCGGCCTCTCACCGTTATCTGAGACTACTTACTCCACTAGCCATGAGATCCCTAATGATGGAAGTTGATGAATACTATGCTTATTAATTGCATTGTACAACTTTGTTTGTACTAGTTGGCCAATGTAGTAAAGATTAAACCCACTAGAACTTGTGCTAAAATCTTGAAAGTAAGGACATACTCTTTGTTACTTTTTAGCAAAAGCAACCCAATAGCCAAAAAGCTTTTCATGGTCTAGAATTGGTGAAGTAGTTATCACCATCGGGTAAGTCTTGCTGAGTATTAGTATACTCAGCCTTGCTATAATATGTTGATCCAGGTAATGCTTTCGGTGATGTGTGGCCCGGAGAGATCCCGCCCGGCTGGGAGCTGGAGTGGGTGGAGAACGACAACTGAAGGCATCATGGATGGCCTCCCGTGGTGTTTCCGCTTCCGTTAGTTTAAATTCCGCTATTTTCAAAACTCTGAACTATTTAGGTATGGCAAAAACTCCAGTTTGTAATAATTAAACCCTTCGGGGTACGCATTGGATATTAATGATGTTGTATCTCTGGACTCGCCTTCGAGTGAGTTTTAATGCATATATTTCGATCCTTGTTGCTATTCAAGTGATTCACCGGGTGTTAACCCGGCGACTAACGACGGGATGATACTTTATTATCGCTTAATGGCCAAAGTGGATTGGTTTAGGCGATAGTACGATATTTTCCTGGGCGGGTTGTCACATACCCCCTCCACTCACCCATTTGAGGTTGCTGGATTGTGTGGAAGTGCAGAGGAGTTCAAGACACATTGAAGATCATATCCAATCCATCCAAGTGCTTAATTGCGCATCCTTAGACTTGCATATGCTTTGTGTATGTGCTTAGTGTTAGGCTTAGCTTAGAGCTGAGTGAGTGCAAGGTTGTGCCAACCTTGTGAGGTGATTCTTGAGTGGATCAAGTTGTACAAGGTTCGCCGGAAGCCTTGGGGCCTAAGTGGATCACCAGCAATCGTCATCGACCCTCCGGCTTGGTGTGGAACGGCGAGGACACTTTGTGTGGGGGACGTGGAGACCCCCTTCCTTGGTGGAGAAGCTCCTTAGTGGAGGCGGCATCAAGGTGACCAAGGGAGCTTGGAAAGTGCCTAAGTGGCTAGCCTTTGTGGCGAGTAAGGTGGTGCTCTTGCGAGAGACTTGGTGACCGGGAAGCAATACTCTTGTGTGAGTGCTTCAACAACGTGGACTAGGGGTGGCTTAGTGCCTACCGATACTACGGGATAAATCGCATGTCAAGAGTTTGCTTCCTCTCATCCCCTTTACGTTTCCGCATTTACTCTTTTGCAATCTTTGCTTGCCTCTACTTTCCTAGAGTAGTATCATGCTAGGATTTGCTATAGGTTGCAAACCTTGTTTTGGGATGGGAGTTTCACAATAGAACAACCCTAGTTGCACATCTAGATAGTATGTTCTAGTTTATCTTTGTGCAAAAATAGTTAAGCCATAGGTTAAGTTTTTTAGTTGCCTAATTCACCCCCTCCCCCTCTTAGGCTAACGAACATACGATTCCTTACAAGTGGTATCAGAGCAATGTAAGTGATGATGAATCCGACACCACCTCTCTTGATGATCTTGTTGAGCTAGTCCATGAGCAAAAAGGAATGCTTAAAAAACAAGCTAATGAAATTAAAGAACTCAATGCTCTCAAAGATCTTAGTGCAACCCTTGATACAAATTATGAACATTTGTTGTGCAAATTCAAATTGCATAGCAAGGAGTGTGATGAGCTAAAATCTAAGCTTGAGAGCAATGAGACTAAAACAAGTAATTCCTTTGAGCTTGATGAATCATCTATCCCCTGTGCAATTCCTATCTCCAAGGTAGATGCCTCAACTTCTTGCATTGATTTAATTGATGAATCTTGCTCACCATCTTGCAATGAGAATGTTGTTGTAGAAACATGTGATTGTCTGATATCCAAGAAAAATGATGAGCTCAAGCAAGAAGTGAAATGGCTGCGAGCGAGGTTGGCAAACTTGATGGGCAAGGGCAAGAACGATGAGGAACAAGTGAACATCTCTCAGGACATGAAGAGCAAAGTCTAACCTTCTCAAGATAACTGTGATCCCATGGTGAAGAAGCTTGAGAAGGGTGCAACCGTGACTTGCTACAAGTGTCATGGAGAAGGGCACAAGTTCTACAAATGCCCTCAATTTGTCAAGAAGATGGACAAGGGCGCAAAGAAGAAGTTGAACCCCACCAGCAAGAGCTCCCTCATCTACACCAAGCCCAACAACAAGAACAAGACCAAAAGCAACACCTACGTCATCAACAAGAAGGCTAATGGCAAGGTGGTTGCACACAAGGTTGGGAAGATGAAGGAGGAGCGGGGTTGGAACCAACCCATTTGGGTACCCAAGGAAGTCATCATCAACATGAAGGGGCCTCAAATGGTTTGGGTTCTGAAGGACACTTGAAGGCCTTGAGAGCGGGGACTTGGGAGGCTTGGCACAATCAAGATAAGAAGGTTCAAACCTAGAAGCAAAGCTTGCAAGTTGGACATGTGTTGCCCAAGTTCCCGGTTGAGGTAATGGAAACTATAACTCATCTCATGTATCATTGTAGCTCCATTGCCTTGTTTAGGTTGCATTTGTTGCAATAATTACATATGGTAGGTTGCTTGTGTCATGTGCTAACCCATGAGCAACTTACATGGTTTTGTTAGTGTGTGGGAAAGCTACACTTGTTCTTTCATGGTGCATGTTTTCATATATATATATATATATATCTTTGCATCATGAGAAAGATATAGGGTTAGCTTCCCTTTTGTTGTAATAAACAATGTGCATACATTTGGTTGGTGATTCAAACACTAAATGCACACATTTAGGGGGAGCTCATCCTATGGTTTCGTTATGGGACAAACATTGTTTCAAGCTTATCTTATATAATCCCTTAGCGACGCGTTCCAGTGCGGTACTTCATTCTAAGAGAATGCTATTTCACTTTCAATGTGATCTAACATCTCTAAAAGAGTGAATATAGCAATATGAGCTTCATGCTATTGAGTCATGTCCTTGCGAGCTTATGTCTATATAAGTTCAAAGACAATGTACTCACACATTCCTAATCCTTGTGGTAGCCCAAGTGTCTTCTATAGAAGCTTCTTTCAAGTGGTGTCACCTAGTGATATCATCTCCAAGAGGCTCATCTGAATGTGGTGCCAACAAGGTAGAGAGGAACAAGACCTAACCCCCGGAGGTATGCAATGATCAAAAGACTACAGGTGATATCTACAAGTGGTAATGTAACAAGAACTCATTTGTCTTATCTCTTGTCCTTTAAGCTACCTCCTTGCATGATATGCTCTAAGCTTCCTTGTCTTACAAGTTTGTAGTTGTGCACTTGTTTTTGCACACTATCATTTTGTGCACACACCTAGGGAGAGCTTAGTTTGTATCATGCTAGTCTCAGGAGCTTGTGATCCACCTTAGTTATTCTTACATGTGGTATCTTCATTAATATCATACATATGGATCATGGTTCATGCGGCTTTCTCCTTTGTATTTAACATTTCTCTTTGAGCTATGTTTGCTAGGTGAGGACCATGTGTGGTTCGAGGACCGGTGGTGTCGGGCATACACCTCGGGTACTCATGCAAGGAAGGAAGAAGACGGACTCCTATTAGAATTCCCCTGTAATCCTACTAGGACTTGTTCCGTGTAATCCTACTAGGACTCCTGCCTTGTAACCAACTAGGAACCCGCCCCCTGGACTATATAAAGGAGAGCAGGGTACCTAGCCGGACGACCTGAACAACGAACACCAAGCGCAGGGCGCCATACTTGATCCCCCAAACAAGACATAGGGTTCGCCACCTTGGCAACCCGAACATGTATAAATCTTGTGTCCCGTGCCCTTGTGCATACCTTCGAGTCCTCGGTCTCCCGATCACGATCCTTCACCGCACAATCTACTACCTCGGGTACCCCCTTGGTAGGTTTGCCGGTCTAAAACACCGACAGCTGGCGCGCCAGGTAGGGGTGATCATCATGACATGATGAATTCGAAGGACCCTCATCAACAAGATCAATCTACTCGTCGACTCGCCGAGATCCATTGAAGCAAGTCGCCTTGCTCCTGTCAAAGCGGAATCACTTTTCCTACGTCGCGCGTCCGGTTGCTTCGGCACATCGCGCGGCTCGTCGTCGACAACTTCGCCTATGCCGCGCGTCCAGGTACCTCAGCATGTCACGCGGCTCGTCATGCGGCTCGTTGCGCCGCTCGTCATCGACTACTTCGCCTCCCACAGGCTCGTCCTCAACTACTTCGCCTACGCCGCGCGTCCAGGTGCCTCAGCACGTCGCGCGGCTCGTCACGCGGCTCATCGTCGACAACTTCGCCTACACCGTGCGTCCAGGTGCCTCGGCTCGTCGCGCCGCTCGTCGCCAACTACTTCGCCTCCGCCGCGCGTCCGGGTGCCTTGGCACGTCGCGCGACTCATCACGCGGCTCGTCGTCGACTCCTTCGACTACGCCGCGCGTCCAGGTGCCTCGGCATGTCGCGCCGCTCGTCGTCGACTACTCCGCCTCATGCAGGCTTGTCGTTGACTACTTTGCCTACGCCACGCGTCCGGATGCCTCGGCACGTTGCGTGGCTCGTCGTGCCGCTCGTCGTCGACTACTCCGCCTCGCACAGGCTCGTCGTCGACTACTTCGCCTACGCCGCGCGTCCGGGTGCCATGGCACGTCACGCGGCTCGTCGCGCCGCTCGTCGTCGACTACTCCGCCTCGCTCAGGCTCGTCGTCAACTACTTTGCCTCTGCCATGCGTCTGGGTGCCTCGGCATTTCGCGCGGCTCATCACGCGGCTCGTCTCGCCGCTCGTCGTCGACTACTCCGCCTCGTGCAGGCTCGTCGTCGACTACTTTGACTACGCCGCGCGTCCAGGTGCCTCGACACGTCGTGCGGCTCGTCGTCGACTACTTCGCTTCGCGCAGGCTCGTCATCGACTACTCCGCCTCGCGCAGGCTCATCGTCGACTACTTTGCCTCCGCCGCGCATCTGGGTGCCTCGGCACGTTGTGCAGCTCGTCACGCGGCTCGTCGCGCCGCTCATCGTCGACTACTCCACCTCGCGCAGGCTCGTCGTCGACTACTTCACCTCCGCCGCGCATCCGGGTGCCTCGGCAAGTCGCATGGCTCGTCACGCGGCTCGTCGTGCCGCTAGTAGTCGACTACTCCGCCTTGCGCAGGCTCGTCGTCGACTGCTTCGCCTCTGCCGCGCGTCCGGGTGCCTCGGCACGTTGCGAGCCTCGTCACGCGGCTCGTCGCACCGCTCGTCGTCGACTACTCTGCCTCGCGCAGGCTCGTCGTTGACTACTTCGCCTTGCGCAGGCTCGTCGTCAAATACTTCGCCTACGCCGCGCGTCCGGGTGCCTCGGCATGTCACGCGGTTCGTCACGCGGCTCATCGCGCCACTCGTCGTCGACTACTTCGCCTCGCGCAGGCTCGTCGTCGACTACTTCGCCTGCCGTGCGTCCGGGTGCCTTGGCACGTCGCGCGGCTTGGCACGCAGCTCGTCGCGCCGCTTGTCGTCGACTGCTCCGCGTCGCGCAGGCTCGTCGTCGACTATGTTGACGGTCGATTTTGTTACACCTAGCTATAAGTTTATCGTCAACATTTGCACATATTTGATATTCTAACCAATGGTACTAACCCCTAGAGGTATAAAGTTCACTCTCGCATTTCGATTTTGGAGTTTGTTGTTTACGTAGGAAACTAGTGCTTAAAGGGAGACTTTCGGGATAAGTTTATCAAGCACTTCAAGAGACGATCATGAAGCCCGACACAAGTCAAGACACATCATGAACATGACTCCAAAGGGCCCAGGGACCGGAGCATGAAGCTGTGAAATTCCAGGGACCTTGACAGAAGATGCCGAAGCTTGCGCGACAAGGAGCTCTGTCCAAACCGTGGAGAAGACGACGTCAAGGGCCCACAAGCATAAAGGAGCAAGTCAACAATTGACCGAGAAGCATCGGGGAGCGAGATGGGGCCGCGCTGGGCCAAAATGGGCCTGGGTGGGTCGGCCCAGGCTGGCCAGCCCAGCCTGATCCGAGCCCGGTTCGCGTCCCCCTTTTGCCCTAGGTGCTTGTCTATTTATTGCCTCTGCCTCCGCCGGCCGCCACATCCATCCTTTCATCAGAGAGCCGCTGAGACGAAGGAGAAGCACTGGGAGGAAGCCGACGGCCGCCGCGAGTCCTCGAGTTGCCTAGGAGATGGCTTAGGCCATGCCCCAGCCGCCATGGTTGGCCCTGCATGGTGAAGCCATGGTGGAGTTCCGGAGCTGCGACTTGAATTCATCAAGTCGTTTGTACCTTCAACATTCGGTGATGTAACTATATCTTGTCATACTTTGATCTACTACGAGTTATACTTATTCATATGTGTAGCTACCATATGCCTTTAGTAGGACTAGATCGAATCATGGTGATTAGTCTTGTCTTGAGGACACACCGTAGTAGTGCAACAAGAAGACTATAGGCTAGGTTTACCTTGGGTTTGCTTACCTTTATGGCTAGATGGATGTGATCCATACATTCCTTCGTGTTTGTATATTACCTTCATGCAATCAACACTTCACGTAGGGTTAGACTAGTAGGTTAGATAGAGAACCTTGCAGGTTTGCTTCTGATCCTTGGATTGACAAATCTAGGGAGAACCCTACTTGGTGAAAAAGGCACCAAGTCACCCATAGGCTTGCGGTGAACTTGAGCACGGTTTTACACCGTCAACAACTACTCCGCCTCACGCAGGCTCGTCGTCGACTACTTCGCCTCCGCCGCGCGTCTGGGTGCCTCGGCACGTCGCGCGGCTCGTCACGCGGCTCGTCGCGCCGCTCGTAGTCGACTACTCCGCCTCACGCCGGCTCGTCGTCGACTACTTCGCCCCCGCCGCGCGTCCCGGCCGCCTTGGCACATCGCGCGGCTCGTCATGCGGCTCGTCGCGCCGCTCGTAGTCGAATACTCTGCCTCGCATAGGCTCGACGTCAACTACTTCGACTCCGCCGCGCGTCCGGGTGCCTCGGCACATCGCGCGCGGATCGTCACGCGGCTCGTCGCGCCGCTCGTCGTCGACTACTCCGCCTCACGCAAGCCCGTCGTCGACTAATTTGCCTCGCGCAGGCTCGTCGTCGAATACTACACCTACGCCGCGCGTCCGGGTGCCTCGGCACGTCGCGCGGCTCGTCACACGGCTTGTCGTGCTGCTCGTCGTCGACTACTCCGCCTCGCGCAGGCTCGTCGTCGACTTCTTCGCCTCCGCCGCGTGTCCAGGTGCCTCGGCACGTCGCGCGGCTCGTCACGCGGCTCGTCGCGCCACTCGTAGTTGACTACTTCGCATCGCGCAGGCTCATCGTTGACTACTTTGCCTCCGCCGCGCGTCCGGGTGCCTCGTCACGTCGCGCGGCTCGTCACGCGGCTCGTCACGCCGCTCGTCGTCGACTACTCCACCTCGTGCTGGCTCGTCATCGACTACTTTGCCTTGCGCAGGTTCGTCATCGAATACTTCGCCTACGCCGCGCGTCCGGGTGCCTCGGCACGTCGCGCGGCTCGTCACGCGGCTCGTCGCGCTGCTCGTCGTCGACTACTTTGCCTCACGCAGGCTCGTCGTCGAATCACTTCGCCTACACGGTGCGTCCAGGTTCCTCGGCACGTCGCGCGGCTGGTCACGCGGCTCGTCGCACCGCTCGTCGTCGACTACTCCACCTCGCGCAGGTTTGTCGTCGACTACTTCGCCTCCGCCGCGCGTCCGAGTGCCTCAGTACGTCGCGCGGCTCGCGCACGTGGCTCGTCGCGCGGCTCGTCGTCGACGCCCGCGTCGCGCGCGCTCGTCGTCGACTACTTCGCCTCGCGCGCGCGCATGCGGGTGCCCTCGGCACGCCGCGCGGCTCCTCACGCCGCTCGTCGTCGACTACTCCACCTCGTGGCCGGCTCGTCATCGACTACTTTGCCTTGCGCAGTTCGTCGTCGAATACTTCGCCTACGCCGCACGTCCGGTGCCTCGGCACGTCGCGCGGCTCGTCACGCGGCTCGTCGCGCCGCTCGTCGTCGACTACTTTGCCTCACGCAGCTCGTCGTCGAATACTTCGCCTACACGGTGCGTCCGGTGTTCCTCGGCACGTCGCGCGGCCGGCCACGCGGCTCGTCGCACCGCTCGTCGTCGACTACTCCACCTCGCGCGAGTTTGTCGTCGACTACTTCCCCTCCGCCGCGCGTCCGGGTGCCTCGGACGTCGCGCGGCTCGGCACGTGGCTCGTCGCGCGGCTCGTCGTCGGACCGCTCCGCGTCGCGCGAGGCTCGTCGTCGACTACTTCGCCTCCGCCGCGCATGCGGGTGCCTCGGCACGTCGCGCGGCTCGCCACGCGGCTCGTCGCGCCGCTCGTAGTCGACTACTCCGCCTCGCGCGGCTCGTCGTCGACTACTTCGCCTCCGCCGCGCGTCCGGGTGCCTCGGCACGTCGCGCGGCTCGTCACGCGGCTCGTCGCGCCGCTCGTCGTAAACTACTCCGCCTCGCGTAGGCTCGTTGTCGACTACTTCGCCTCCGCTGCGTGTTCGGGTGCCTTGGCACGTCACGTGACTCATCACGCGGCTCGTCGCGCGCTCGTAGTCGACTACCTCCGCTCGCGTAGGCTCGTCGTCGACTACTTCGCCTCCGCCGCGCATCTGGGTGCCTCAGCACATCGTGCGGCTCGTCACGCGGCTCGTCGCGCCGCTCGTAATCGACTACTCCGTCTCGCGCAGGCTCGTCGTCGACTACTTTGCCTGCGCCGCGCGTCCGGGTGCCTCGGCACGTCGCACGGCTCGTCACGCGGCTCGTCAATCCGCTCGTAGTCGACTACTCCGCCTCGCGCAGGCTCTTCGTCGACTACTTCGCCTCCGCCGAGCGTCCGGGTGCCTCGGCATGTCGCGTGGCTCATCACGCGGCTCGTCGCACCGCTCGTAGTCGACTACTCCGCCTCGCGCAGGCTCGTCGTCAACTACTTCGCCTACGCCACACGTCTGGGTGCCTCGGCACATCACGCGGCTCCTCACGCGTCTCATTGCGCCGCTCGTCGTCGACTACTCCACCTCGCGCAGGCTCGTCGTCGCCTACTTCGCCTCCGCCGCGCGTCCGGGTGCCTCGGCACGTCGCGTGGCTCATCACGTGGCTCGTCTCGCCGCTCGTCATCAACAACTCTGCCTCACGCAGGCTCGTCATCGACAACTCTGCCTCGTGCAGCCTCGTCATCGACTACTTCGTCTCCGCCTTGCGTCCGGGTGCCTCGGTACGTCGCGCGGCTCGGCACGTGGCTCGTCGCGTGGCTTGTCGTCGACTGCTCCGCGTCGCGCAGGCTCGTCGTCGACTACTCCGCCTCGCGCAGGCTCTTCATCGACTACTTCGCCTCCGCCGCGCGTCTGGGTGCCTTGGCACGTCGCGCGGCTCGTCACGCGGCTCTCGCCGCTCGTAGTAAACTACTCTGCCTCGCGCAGGCTCGTCGTCGACTACTTCGCCTCGCTCAGGCTCGTCGTCGACTACTTCGCCTCGCGCAGACTCGTCGTCGAATACTTCACCTACGCCGCGCGTCCGGGTGCCTCGGCACGTCGCGCGGCTCGTCACGCGGTTTGTCGCACCGCTCATTGTCGACTACTCCGCCTCGCGCAGGCTCATCGTCGACTACTTCGCCTCCGCCGCACGTCTGGGTGCCTCGGCACATCGCACGGCTCGTCATGCGGCTCGTCGCGCCGCTCGTAGTCGACTACTCCGCCTCGCGCAAGCCCGTCGTCGACTAATTTGCCTCGCGCAGGCTCGTCGTCGAATACTACACCTACGCCGCGCGTCCGGGTGCCTCGGCACGTCGCGCGGCTCGTCACACGGCTTGTCGCGCTGCTCGTCGTCGACTACTCCGCCTCGCGCGAGCTCGTCGTCGACTTCTTCGCCTCCGCCGCGCGTCCGGGTGCCCTCGGCACGTCGCGCGGCTCGTCACGCGGCTCGTCGCGCCGCTCGTAGTTGACTACTTCGCATCGCGCAGGCTCGTCGTTGACTACTTTGCCTCCGCGCGTGCGTCCGGGTGCCTCGGCACGTCGCGCGGCTCGTCACGCGGCTCATCACGCCGCTCGTCGTCGACTACTCCACCTCGTGCTGGCTCGTCATCGACTACTTTGCCTTGCGCAGGTTCGTCGTCGAATACCCCCCGCCACGCCGCGCGTCGCGGTGCCTCGGCACGTCGCGCGGCTCGTCACGCGGCTCGTCGCGCCGCTCGTCGTCGACTACTTTGCCTCACGCAGGCTCGTCGTCGAATACTTCGCCTACACAGTGCGTCCAGGTTCCTCGGCACGTCGCGCGGCTGGTCACGCGGCTCGTCGCACCGCTCGTCGTCGACTACTCCACCTCGCGCAGGTTTGTCGTCGACTACTTCGCCTCCGCCGCGCGTCCGGGTGCCTCAGTACGTCGCGCGGCTCGGCACGTGGCTCGTCGCGCGGCTCGTCGTCGATCGCTCCGCGTCCCGCCGAGAGCTCGTCGTCGACTACTTCGCCTCCGCCGCGCGTCCGGGTGCCTCGGCACGTCGCGCGGCTCGTCACGCGGCTCGTCGCGCCGCTCGTCGTAGACTACTCCGCCTCACGCAGGCTCGTCGTCGACTACTTTGCTTACGCCACGCGTCCGGGTGCCTCGGCACGTCGCGCGGCCCTTCACGCGGCTCGTCGCGCCGCTCGTCGTCGACTACTCCGCCTCGCGCAGGCTCGTTGTCGACTACTTCGCCTCCGCTGCGTGTTCGGGTGCCTTGGCACGTCACGTGACTCATCACGCGGCTCGTCGCGCCGCTCGTAGTCGACTACTCCGGCTCGCGTAGGCTCGTCGTCGACTACTTCGCCTCCGCCGCGCATCTGGGTGCCTCAGCACATCGTGCGGCTCGTCACGCGGCTCGTCGCGCCGCTCGTAATCGACTACTCCGTCTCGCGCAGGCTCGTCGTCGACTACTTTGCTCGCGCGCGCGCGTCCGGGGTGCCTCGGCACGTCGCACGGCTCGTCACGCGGCTCGTCAATCCGCTCGTAGTCGACTACTCCGCCTCGGGCAGGCTCTTCGTCGACTACTTCGCCTCCGCCGAGCGTCCGGGTGCCTCGGCATGTCGCGTGGCTCATCACGCGGCTCGTCGCGCCGCTCGTAGTCGACTACTCCGCCTCGCGCAGGCTCGTCGTCAACTACTTCGCCTTCGCCGCACGTCTGGGTGACTCGGCACATCACGCGGCTCCTCACGCGTCTCGTTGCGCCGCTCGTCGTCGACTACTCCACCTCGCGCAGGCTCGTCGTCGCCTACTTCGCCTCCGCCGCGCGTCCGGGTGCCTCGGCACGTCGCGTGGCTCATCACGTGGCTCGTCGCGCCGCTCGTCATCAACAACTCTGCCTCACGCAGGCTCGTCATCGACAACTCTGCCTCGTGCAGCCTCGTCATCGACTACTTCATCTCCGCCTTGCGTCCGGGTGCCTCGGTACGTCGCGCGGCTCGGCACGTGGCTCGTCGCGTGGCTTGTCGTCGACTGCTCCGCGTCGCGCGAGCTCGTCGTCGACTACCCGCCTCGCGCGAGGGCTCTTCATCGACTACTTCGCCTCCGCCGCGCGTGCGGGTGCCTTGGCACGCGCGCGCGGCTCGTCACGCGGCTCTCGCCGCTCGTAGTAAACTACTCTGCCTCGCGCAAGCTCGTCGTCGACTACTTCGCCTCGCTCAGGCTCGTCGTCGACTCGCCGCCCGCGCGGACCTCGTCGTCGAATACTTCACCTACGCCGCGCGTCCGGGTGCCTCGGCACGTCGCGCGGCTCGTCACGCGGTTTGTTGCATCGCTCATTGTCGACTACTCTGCCTCGCGCAGGCTCATCGTCGACTACTTCGCCTCCGCCGCACGTCTGGGTGCCTCGGCACATCGCACGGCTCGTCACGCGGCTCGTCGCGCCGCTCGTAGTCGACTACTCCGCTTCGCGCAAGCTCTTCGTCGACTACTTCGCCTCCGCCGCGCGTCCGGGTGCCTCGGCACGTCGTGTGGCTCATCACGCGGCTCGTCGCGCCACACGTAGTCGACTACTCCGCCTCGCGCAGGCTCGTCGTCCAATACTTCGCCTCTGCCGCGCGTATGGGTGCCACGGCACGTCACGCGGCTCCTCACGCGTCTCGTCGCGCCGCTCGTCATCGACTACTCCACCTCGCGCAGGCTCTTCTTTGTCTACTTCGCCTCCGCCGCGCATCCGGGTGCCTCAGCACATCGCGTGGTTCATCACGCGGCTCGTCGCGCCGCTCGTCATCGACAACTCTGCCTCACGCAGGCTCGTCGTCGACAACTCTGCCTCGTGCAGGATCGTCGTCGACTACTTCGGCTCCGCCGCGCGTTCGAGTGCCTCGGTACGTCGCGCGGCTCGGCACGTGGCTCGTCGCGTGGCTTGTCGTCGACTGCTCCACGTCGCGCAGGCTCGTCGTCGACTACTCCGCCTCGCGCAGGCTCTTCATCGACTACTTCGCCTCCACCGCGCGTCTGGGTGCCTTGGCACGTCGCGCGGCTCGTCACGCGGCTCTCGCCGCTCGTAGTAAACTACTCTGCCTCGCGCAGGCTCGTCGTCGACTACTTCGCCTCGCTCAGGCTCGTCGTCAACTACTTCGCCTCGCGCAGACTCGTCGTCGAATACTTCACCTACGCCGCGCGTCCCGGTGCCTCGGCACGTCGCGCGGCTTGTCGCTCCGCTCGTAGTCGACTACTCCGCCTCGCGCAGGCTCGTCGTCGACAACTCTGCCTCGCGTAGGCTCGTCGTTGACTACTTCGCCTCCGCCGCGCGTCCGGGTGCCTCGGTACATCGCGCGGCTCGGCACGTGGCTCGTCGCGCGGCTTGTCGTCGACTGCTCCGTGTCGCGTAGGCTCGTTGTCGACTACTCTGCCTCGCGCAGGCTTGTCGTCGACTACTTCGCCTCCGCCGTGCGTTTGGGTGCCTTAGCACGTCACGCGGTTCGTCACGTGGCTCGTCGCGCCGCTCGTAGTCGACTACTCTGCCTCGCGCAGGCTCGTCGTCGACTACTTCGCCTCCGCTGCGCGTCCGAGTGCCTCAGCATGTCGCGCCGCTCGTCGTCGACTACTCCGCCTCGCGCAGGCTCGTCGTCGACTACTTCGCCTCCACCCGCGTCCGGGTGCCTCGGCACATCGCGCGGCTCGTCACGCGGCTCGTCGCGCCGCTCGTAATCGACTACTCGCGTCTCGCGCGCGGCTCGTCGTCGACTACTTCGCCTCCGCCGCGCGTCCGGGGTGCCTCGGCACGTCGCACGGCTCGTCACGCGGCTCGTCACGCTGCACGTAGTCGACTACTCCGTCTCGCGCAGGCTTTTCGTCGACTACTTCGCCTCCGCCGAGCGTCCGGGTGCCTCGGCACGTCGTGGCTCATCACGCGGCTCGTCGCGCAGCTCGTAGTCGACTAAAGTTTGCCCCAATCACCATTTACACTGTTGATAGTGTCAGTGTACCATTGCTCCACCCTTTCTAACAAAGAGAGGTGGAGCAACTTCCACCTTATGGATTCATGTGTCATGCCTGGGAGAACCCAGACAGGAACACAGTTCCTCGAATTCTTCCAAATGAAAGTAGGGGTCTTCATTGATCACTCCAAAGAAGACCGATCCTTAACCATGTCCACTGTCTAGAAATGATGTTCATGATCGGATGTGGAAGTTGAAGGACCATTGAACTCATAAGTTGAGGCGAGAGGTCGTAAAGGATGGCATACTCCATGGGTGACGCCAGAAAGCTTGTTGGGTATTTTAGCGACACACAAAATAAATCCGCAAGTGCACAAATAAAGTTGTCGCTTTCACCTCAAAATATCCCAAGGGTATGAGATGCAAGGGAACATGTGTCTACTAACTTCATATAGTCGGTCCCGAGGACACACCCGGATAAGAGGTAAACATAGAGAGAGGTTCTATACGAGCTCTCACAGATGAGGTTAAAGGTCAATCTCTTAAGAACTTGCTTCGAGCACCGGCTAACCCCTGATATGTCAAGAGACTCCGGCCTACAGATCTAAGACGAACCTCAACCTGCACTATATCCGAACGTGGAGGATTTCAAAGTATCAACGGGGCACATCACCACATGATCTCACCTCCTACCCAATGCAGCAGGATATAGGGCAAACGAAGGATAACCTTAGCCTAGACACCACGTATATGCTACTGATTACTATCGTAGCCTGACTACGCTATGCCACGTTGCGTAGCAACCTACGACACTCTATATTAAATATTGAGCGACGAACCCGCAAGGAGGAGAGGCAGTCTCACTCAACTATAGGTACTACAACATGCTAACGACGCAACAGAGAGCACTCGGTCCCGTACCAGGCTTCCAACATATATGAACGACTTGCAGCAGACGAACGCATAAACCCAGGATATACGCGCTACTAGAGGAAATAGGCTACTCATGCAACCTAGCATAAACTACTAGAAAGGAATGCCGACACCGCTTTATTCCGAATCGGAAGCATGCAAGCATATCCACTTTAGTCTAAATGACGAACATGCACACAAACAGATATGAGCACTTATGATCCTATGCTACAAGATCGAAAGGTTGTGTTGAAAGAACTGCAAGCCTCCAAATCAAGAACACACGAAGAACATAAGAAATGCTGAAATAATTGCACCCCATCTAGTGGAACAACAAGCATCCATAGATACATCTCCTCTCAAATTCTCCAAACTCTAATCAAGATACACACTAGGAGAGGCCTCTCCCATGCAAAGAACCAAGCATTCATCCTCAGGATAGACTGGTGTCTCATTTCTCCCTACCCCTCCCCTCGTAGTTATAGGCTAGGGAGTATGAGAGCTAGGTGGTGTTTGTGCCTCAAGCTTCCGTGGCAGCAGCCATCCCTGATACGCCACTGCGGCATTGTAGCGTGTAGGAGAAGATGCTTATGGGGGTGGGAGAGAAAACCGAGCAAGAACCGGATCCTAGGTGCACAGACCGGTCATAGTCTTCCCGAAACCGCCGAAACATGGGCTAATTGACGAGCCCGCTCCCCGGCCCTCCCGGCCACTCCTGGGCGCACGCGTGGGGGCCCCGGGGGGGTTCCGTGCTCCACGTGCACACCGCGCGCTTCCCTTGGGGGCAGCCGGGCGGGCGCCCGCCCTCACGTGCCCGGCGACGAGTCCTTTCCGCGTGTATTTGCACACCGCGGGCGGGAGTACGAGGCGCCACGGCGGCCCAGCGAGTGGCGCGTGGCCCGCGTTGGCTCCGTCCGTGCGCGCGCCCAACACGCTGCACCATTGCTGATCGCCAGTGAGCGCCTGACACATGGGAGCTTCTGTGCGCGTACTAGGTAAGGTGGGGTGGAAGTGTGGTCCTGCTGACGTCATCTCTCCCTTGCTTCTTTGTTTGTTTTATATCTCCTTCGTACAAACTCCGATGTAGGAAAATAATATATATCGTCTAGACAAACTGCGCAATGGTTCAATTCAATTTGCATTTGAATTTTGTTTATGGTGACGTCACTTTATAATCCATTAGATCGGTTGCTCTCGAGTGTGGCATTTAGCCGCGTATTTAGGTGTGCTTACTGCAACAAAAGCTAGAAACACCAACACTTGTGGAGATTGTCAGTATAGAGACCTATTCTAGTGTTGATGATCATTTTCCATTCATTTTATGCAGGAATTGATTATGTAAAAGTCGTACTTAACAACCGTCAACAACCATCGAAGCCAAAAAGTAAATACACCAAGCATAAAAGGATGTGTTTGTGCAATTAAATTTTTTACTTATTGCATCATTATGAGAAATCTCGTTTTTACATTGGTTATCCTTTGTTAATTATTGTAAACATGTTATACTGCTACCATTGATATAGATTTAGCTAGTGGTTGTGACCGGTCGGTGGATGAAGGTATAAATACGATACACTTTATGCACTACTTAATAAAATTATCATAATCATCATGCACTGCATATTTTTTCAGGCATAACTATAGATTCTCATGATGATACAGAAGGGTTGATTGTTGGCACAAATGGTTTGTTAAACATCATTTCTACCTTGGTCTACTTCATGGTATGTTAACATAAATTAAATAATCTATTAGTAAAAATGATTGTGTATGTTTATTTGTAGGCGGCGATCATGCTATTGATGTTGAGGATGACGCTTATGATGAAGTGGATGGACTAGGTATATGCAACTAATACTATTTTGTGTCAAATTTTCTTACTCTTTTTGAATACATAAAGATACTTAATCTTATGCATGTTTGTTAGAATCTGGGATTTCATGTATTTGGGTTAGTGCCCGAGAATACAAGTGTTATAAACATCATATTTGTGATGGCCAGCACAACGTATTGCATAATGGTGGTCTTCTATTCCAACAATGGTTGGTTGATTGTTATGTCAAGGTGGAGTCAATGCGTCTAGACTGGTACTCCAAGAAGGAGCACCAGACATTGATTCGTGCCGACCTTTATGAGGTGACCAGTTTTTCATATATAAATATTGTCATAAATTCATTTAGATCGACTAAAATGGCTTAATTACTTATTTACTTGATCTTGTATGTGACTAGGGGCTACTTGACACTCTTACCAATGGCGAAGCTGATGCATCCAAGGTAGGGGAAAGGATTGTATTGAGTAAACATTTCCCAGGGATTCATCGTGATGTTCAGTCTAGGTTCACGGATGCAATGTCCTTGGTTACACGGTATGGTAAACCAGATTTTTTGTTACTATGACATGCAATCCGTATTGGGATGAAATAGTAGTCGAGTTGTTACGGAATGAGACACCATAAGAACGTCACGATGTTGTTGCGAGGGTGTACCATGCTAAGTTGCGGATCTACGGGGCCGATAAGGCGACCGAGAGGGAAGTGGATGGGAGCGAGTAAAAATTCTTCCGAGAAGGTCGAACTTAACCTATGCCCGAAATTCACAACGAAGGATTCCCACACGAGTTTGTCAAGGTCACGTAGTCACAACGAGACCACCACCAGCCTAGGAACAAACCCCAAATAATCCCAAAGCGAAAAGCGAAACTCAAGAAACAATGGACTTAGCAACTGCGCGGCCACAGGGCGGACGATCCGTGATGTCTTGAGCGGAGCCGATGCAGCGTGGAGCGAGCGAACGGTTCGCGAGGATGCGGCGGAACGATCTCAAAAAAGAACCCCGAACAACTAGTACTACACCTCGAAATACGGACAGTCCGTACCCTACCCGTGGACGGTCCGAGAGAAACTTGTGCCACGCGGATGGTCCGCGACCTCCAGGCGGACGGTCCACCAAACTTGCTCCAACCAAAAACATTTGGCTCAATGCATCGAAACGAAGCGAACCAAGAACACACGTAGAACATAACGAACAATTACCTAGCTAGCACCTCATTGAAAGGTCGCACGGTGTCCGTGGACGGTCCACCAAGCTCACAGACAGCAAAACCGAGCCCGACCTCTTGAAGGTCAACACCTCCTTCCCTTTACCCGATCTCCCAAATCAACCAAGGGATTGCTACCAAATCATAGGTGAAGATGAAGAACCTCTAGGAGATGCTATATCTACGAATTTGTAGCCTCAAACCCACTTAATCGAGAGGAATCGAGATTCTACCGAGCTCACACAAAGAGCAAGGTTTCCAACTGAAATCCTTCAATCGGAGGCCGAATTCGGAGTTTGAGGGGTCATGATCAAGCACAAAGATGCTTGAGGCAACTATCCATGATCCCCACCAACCAATCCAAACCATGACTCAGAATCAAAGGAACAAGCCACACACGAAAATCCAACGAAAATAGCTCGAAAAAGACACAAAAATCACATGATCTACAAGAGGGAAATCGACGCAACCATGAAAGCTTCCATTCACTCGGAGGTTAGATTCTTTGCAAATGGATGAAAAATCTAAACCTATGGAGCAAGGAAATGAGAAGCAGTCCGGAAGGATGGTTTGTAAGAAACCTTAGAGTTAATATATATGAGTCCCTACTGCAGACAAAATAGCATGCAACCCCTAGCACTTAAGTTGTTATTCAAACCCCTCAGGGGCAAATAGGTCATGTAGCACTCATCTTCGCCCGCACGACCACCGCCCCGCCACGGACCGTCTTCCCGACGCAAGCCCTGCGAACCCGCCACGTGTCCGCTGGCATCAAAGCTTCTCGGCGCGCTCGGATCCCGTCTTCACCCGCCGAGCCTCCGGTCTTGGTTTTGTGGCTCAACCTAGTAACCCGATAGTTTTGTGGTGAACCGCCGCAAACCCCACGTGCAGACTCTGGTTGTGAGCCGCTACCACCTGCCAGCTCTATCCGCTGTGATTTTGTCTTGCTTTTCTTGCTACCATGCGGCCCGCACTCGACTCCGCTGGCCACCAGGTCCCTCAAGCCGAACCTACTTGTCTCTCCACTCTTCGGAGGCCCCGCAAGGCATAGACCTTTCGCGCTCGCTCTTCACCTGCACCAACGCAAATCAAGCCGCAACACCTTTGCAATACTCAGCCAAGAGTCAGTCCACACCACATTGCCAATCACTCATCACAGCAAGGAGCGACCATCACGGTCCTCAGACGCTCTTGTCCTCAATCTCCCCCTTGCTGAGTGCATTGACAACACACACAAGTAACCAATTCAGAGAAAAGAGAAAAAGAGAAAGAAACGAACGAAAAACTCAAACAAGTGATCAAAAGCCAAACAAAAGCCAAGAAAAGATCACTTGAGTGAAAAAAATCTCGGTCCCCTAAGGCAAGGGAAACGACTCGACACAACCGAGATAAAATGCTCCAAAATTTCTGACTCCTTAAGGTGAGGCAAAAGGGCTCGACGCCATCGGCAAAAGAGCACAACTAAAATTCCGGCAAAGAAGAGCTCCCAAATGCATGAATGCAAGCTCAACCCGAACAAATGCATTTCTCCCAATTTTACTTCCCTCGATGCAAACTCCCCCCTGAAACATGAATTGGATACTTTCCTCCCCTTGTTGGCAATGCATAAGTCATGTCTACAAATGCAAACATGTTAGCTTCTCAAATATACAAGAGCACTACAACATGCTAAAAAATGAGACATACACAAGCAAGATAGCCACGATTGGAAGACAAGCATCGCCGACAAGATAGAACGGGACATACAAAGCAAGTGACATAGCCATGAACCCGAATAAGCATTTTTCACAAGGTTTCCCTCTCATGAGCATAGACCTACACATGGTCAAAATGAGCTCAAACAACATATAACCCACAAACATCAAGCAAGGTAACACATTCTCATCACAAGGTCATCACAAACACCTACAAGCTATCTCATGTCATGTCAAAGCCATCGAGCCATATTGTTCAGTTCTAAATGTGAGACTTATCAATGGTGAACATCATGCAACAGTTTAGCACCCAAGATAAGGAATTTACAACATTTATGACATGGAAGCAAAATTTTCAAGTATAGGCATCTCACATACCATTTTCATGATTTACAAATTAAGCATGGATTTGCGTCAAAAAGAAGCTTCAGCTTCTCCACAAGGTAGCATGTAGTCTAAACATTCATGATGATAAATGGATCTCTGATCCCAAATGAAAAGAACATGGTTCCAAGCACAAATTAAGCAAGATATAGCCATAAGAATCCAATTTGAACATGAGAGGCATTCTACTCACAAGAGGGGATCATATAACATTTTTACTCAGGCAACTTAGCATATTTGATATGCTATGGTTAGTTTGGCTTAGCTCTTGATGATCTTGTTGAATGATTCATGGTTGATGGCTAATTTTTGAAAAATGTCATATACATGCTCTCTCATGCGTAAATGCCTATATATGATCTTGACATGTTTTAGTGGCTTTGCTATGCTTACTTTGTGGTTGGATAGCTAGTTTATTGATCATATGGAGCCAAAGGCTCGCTTGCCATCATGAATGTTTAGCCCTCTTGCTTAATCTTGTGGAGGGGCATAAGTTCCTTTTTGTCGCAAAGACATTTCATGTACCATTTACAAATCTGAAAATGAAATGGAAAATGCTTGGAAAATATGTTCCCATGTCATATGTGCTGAAATTAATTTGCTTTGGGTGCTAAACCGTTGCATGATGCCTACCAATGAGAAGTCTCATACATAGAAGTAGGCACATGGCTCGGTGGCTTTGACATGACATGAGGTGCTTTTGGGTGTTTATGATGGTCTTGTGATTAGAATGGCTGTCCTAGCATGAAGTTTGAGTGGCTTTGCCATTTTGATATGTTTTGCTCATGTTTAGGTATTTGCTTGTGAGGGAGTAACTTTTCGCAAAATTACTAAAATCCTTTTTAGCCACCGTCCAATGGTTGTGAAACTTGGTGATCACGTAGTTAAGGTCCTTACGAACCATCGAGTATCTAACTTGCTCATTTGGACTTGTGTAGCTCCTTGTGATGAATTTTGTATATTCGAGAAGCTATATGTTGCAAGTTTTCGCATTTTGCCTTGATTCATGCATTGTCAACAAGGGGGAGAAGTTTGTGCATGTTTTGGGCACTGGGAGTGTTTGGAAGGTGTTCCAATTGTCTCGGGCGAGTTTTTGAGCGAGTTTGGTGCGGGGCCGGTCTCTTTGGGCGGTCTAGCCGCCCCCCGGGCGGTCAAGTCGAGGCGGGGGCGGTCTAACCGCCACTGGGCGGGAGCGGTCCTAACCGCCCCGGGCGATGTGAGCGGAGTTTTTGCTCTTTGTTGCATTCTCGAGTTGCATTGATGCATGTGTTCGGGGGGAGTGTGCTGTTGTGGCTCGGGGGGAGCTTGCATTTGTGCGGGGGAGCTCTTTGTGGTGTTCGAGTTTTGCTTTGGTGGTTTGCGCTCTTTGCTTGAAAGTTGCGTTTTGTCTCGGATGTGTCGGAGCCGTTGCCCTTGCCTAAGGGGTTCGAGACTTGTCTTCTTCAAGTGATCTTGCTCTTTGCCTTTCTTTGGCTTTCGATCGCTTGTTGGGGTTTCCTTTTATTTTGTTTCTTTTCTTTTCCTTTTCTCTTATGTTACTTCATGTGAGTGTGTTGTCAATGCACTCATCAAGGGGGAGATTGAGGACCATGTGTGGTTCGAGGGACCGGTGGATGGTCGCTTCCTTGTGTGATGAGTGATTGACAACGTTGTGTGGAGCTGATTCTTGGCTAAGTATTGCGGGTGCGAGGTTGCGGCTTGACTCGTGTTGGTGCAAGTGAAGAACAAGCGCGAAAGGTCGTTGCCGGTGAGGCCTCCGAGGTGTGGAGAAGACAAGTAGGCTTCGTTCGAGGGACCCGGTGGCCGGCGGGGTCAAGTGCGGGCCGCATGGTGGCATGAACGAGCAAGATGAAGTCATGGACGGTTTCTTGGTAGAGCCTCGAAAACCAAGGTCGAGCCGGGACTACGTGGGAGCCGAGTCATGAGTGGAGATTGGCGGAGGCTACAGGAGTTCGCGGGGTTTGCGGTGGTTCACCGAAGAAAACCCTTTGGGTTGCTCGGTTGAGCCACAAAACCGAGGCCGAAGACTCGACGAGGAGGTGCGACCACCCGGGCCGGTTCAACCGCCCGGGAGGGCGGTCGGACCGCTGGGGCCGGTCGGATCCGCGGGCCGGTCTAGCCGCCCGGGGGGCGGTACGACCGCCACGGCCGCCGGCGCCGAGAAGCTTCGAAGCGGAGGGACACGCGTCGGGATCGCAAGGCGTGCGTCGAGGCTACGCGAGGGTGCGGTCGCCGGGCATCCGTCCGATGGTGAAGACATCAAGAATTCCAAATCCGCCCTTGAGGGGCATGTATCCCTAGTTAGTAGAGAAGGGCATTTTAGACATTCGGTTGCCGCTATATAACCCAAGAGGTGAGAGGTTGGCAGCCAACTCTTGGAACCCTAGCTCATTTTGTTTTTCCATTTTTGTTCTCTATTTTCCCTAGGTTTTTTAGAAGGCTAGTTTGAGAGCTTCATGTGAGATCTAGAGAGAGGGATGGATGTTTGGGTGGCAAACTAGACCTTGTACGAACCATTCATGGCATGTATAGAAGGTTCGGCGTGGTTCTTGATGGTGGTTTTCCCGTCTCTTTGATGTTGATTTTCGGAGCTCTTTTTGGCGGTGTTTTGAGAACGATTTCTTGGGGTTTTTGGTGGGTGTCACGTATGAGGTTCTTGTGCCTCTTTGGCTGGTGACTTAGCCCCCAAATCCCCTTTGAATCGGACTCGATTTGGTGGTTTTTCGAGTTGGGCGAGTTCTTGACCTAGAGAAGCGATTTCTTCGATTCCTCTTGATTGTGAGCGTTTCGGGTCGATTCCTTTGAGGTAGAGGTTGCCCGGGAGGTAACCCGGCTATCCCCGAAGTTTGGCTGCAATCAGGTGGAGTGATTCGGGAGATTGAGCGCAAGGAAGTTGAGGTTTGACCGCGGGTTCTGATTACGGAAGGGCGGTCTAACCGCCTGCGAGGGCGGTCTAGCCGCCGGGGTGTTCCGGGTCAAAGTTTTGTTTCGCGGGATTTTCCTCTGTGAGTTCGTTCGCTTTGATCGAGAGGAGTGTCTGGGTGAAATTTGGGGTCGTTCTCGTGCGGTTTGCTAGGTGTTCTTGGTTGGAGTTCGTTGCTTGGGTACGGAGGTTAGACCGCCCCGGAGTAGTCGGTCTAACCGCCCCTAGGCCCTTGGGTGAAGTTTTGGTTTTCGCCAAGATTTTCGGTAGCTAGCATGGCCTTGACCGAGAGATCTCTCGTTGGTGAAACCGTCGCGCGCGAGTTGGCGAGCCTATCTAGGGCGGCGGCTCGGGCGAAGACGCGGCGGCGCGGGCGGCCGACGCGGTGGCGCGGCGGTGGAACTCCGGCGACGAGCCTAGGGCGACGGGGTGCACGGGGAGGTCAACAAGCGGCGCGGCGGGTGGCTCACCTCCTTGCGCAACTCGGATGTGTTCCACGGCGGCGAGCGGGCGACGACGGCGGTGGACACCGAAGCGGCGGCGGCTAGGGTTTTGGCGGCGGCGGCGCACGGGCTTGAGCGGCTAGGGCACGGCGGCTCGGGTTGGGGGTCCAAGGAGGCGGCGGCGCGCTATAAATAGTCGGGCGGGCGTCCTAGGCGTGCGGGCCACGCGGAGGCGGGGCGTGTCCGAGCCGGACTCGGCGCGCGGCGGCGTCCGGGTCGGGGACGGCGCGGGAACGGGGATGACGGGGCGGGGCCCCCGTCGGCGGCGGGCGCGGCGGAGGGGGCGGGGGAAGCGGGGGCGGCGCGGCTAGGCCGGGCCGGCTTGGCCGCGGGCCGGAAGGCGCGCGCGTGCGGGCGGGCGGCGCGGCCCCGGTTAGCTAGGCGGGCTGGCTAAAAAAAGAAAAAAAAAAGAAATGGGCACGGGCGCCGTAGCTGCTGGGCTGGGCTAGATGGGGAAGGGGAAAAGGAGAAAAGGTTTGGGGTTTTAGGGATTTAGGAAAAGGCACCAAACAAAATGGAAATTCAAATTTGGAATTTGAATTCCAAGCAACCAAAACAATGCTCGAGCATGTATGCCACAAATAAATTCTATATTTCATTAAAGTTATTTTAGAAAAATGTTAAATGCCTAAAATTTAAATAAAACAACCTTATACTCCTTAAGCAATTAAATGGTTGCTATCAAATTTTAATAAAGCCAAGTTTTTAATAGAATTAGGGTGTTACACTCGTCGTCGACTACTTCGCCTCGCGCAGGCTCGTCGTCGACTACTTCGCCTCCGCCGCGCGTTCGGGTGCCTCGGCACGTCACGCGGCTCCTCACGCGGCTCGTCGCGCCGCTCGTCGTCGACTACTCCGCCTCGCGCGGTTCGTCGTCGACTCCGCCGCCTCCACCGCGCGTCCCGGTGCCTAGGCACGTGGCACGGCTCGTCACGCGGCTCGTCGCACCGCTCGTCGTCGGCCCCGCTCCGCCTCGCGCGGTTGTCGTCGACTACTTCGCCTCCGCCGCGCGTCGGGGTGCCTCGGTACGGCATGCGGCTCGGCACGTGGCTCGTCGCGTGGCTTGACGTCGGCTTGCCCGCGTCACGCGGGCTCGTCGTCGACTACTTCGCCTCCGCCGCGCGTCCGTGTGCCTCGGCACGTCCACGCGGCTCCTCACGCGGCTCGTCGCGCCGCTCGTCGTCGACTAATCCACCTCGCGCAGGTTCGTCGTCGACTACTTCGCCTCCACTGCGCGTCCGGGTGCCTCGGCACATGGCGCAGCTCGTCACGCGGCTCGTCGCGCCGCTCGTCGTCGACTACTCCGCCTCACGCAGGCTCGTCATTGACAACCCTGCCTCGCGCAGGCTCGTCGTCGACTACTTCAACTCCGCCGCGCGTCTGGGTGCCTCGACATGTCGCGCGGCTCGTCGCGGCGCTGGTAGTCGACTACTCCGCCTCGCGCAGGCTCGTCGTTGACTACTTCGCCTCCGTCGCGCGTCCGGGTGCCTCGGCACGTCACGTGGCTCCTCACGCGGCTCGTCGCGCCGCTCGTTGTCGACTACTCCGCCTCGCGCAGGCTCGTCGTTGACTACTTCGCCTCTGCCGCGCGTCCGGGTGCCTCGGCACGTCGCGCGGCTCGTCACGCAGCTCGTCGCGCCACTCGTCGTCGACTACTCCGCCCAGCGCAGGCTCGTCGTCGACTACTTCGCCTCGCGCAGACTCGTCGTCGACTACTTCGCCTCCGCCGCGCGTCCGGGTGCCTCGGCACGTCGCGCGGCTTGTCACGCGGCTCGTCACGCCGCTCGTAGTCGACAACTCCGCCTCGCGCAGGCTCGTCGTCGACTACTTCACCTCCGCCGCGCGTCCGGGTGCCTCGGCACGTCGCGCGGCTCGTCGCTCCGCTCGTAGTCGACTACTCCGCCCAGCGCAGGCTCGTCGTCGACTACTTCGCCTCGCGCAGACTCGTCGTCGACTACTTCGCCTCCGCCGCGCGTCCGGGTGCCTCGGCACGTCGCGCGGCTCGTCACGCAGCTCGTCACGCCAATCGTAGTCGACAACTCCGCCTCGCGCAGGCTCGTCGTCAACTACTTCACCTCCGCCACGCGTCCGGGTGCCTCGGCACGTCGCGCGGCTTGTTGCTCCGCTCGTAGTCGACTACTCCGCCTCGCGCAGGCTCGTCGTCGACTACTTCGCCTCCACCGCGCGTCCGGGTGCCGCGGCATGTCGCGCGGCTCGTCACGCGGCTCATCGCTCCGCTCGTCGTTGACTACTCCGCCTCATGCAGGCTCGTCGTCGACAACTCTGCCTCGCGCAGGCTCGTCGTCGACTACTTCGCCTCCGCCGCGCGTCCGGGTGCCTCGGCATGTCGCGCGGCTCGTCACGCGGCTCGTCGCGGCGCTGGTAGTCGACTACTCCGCCTCGCGCAGGCTCGTCGTCGACTACTTTGCCTCCGTCGCGCGTCCGGGTGCCTCGGCACGTCACGTGGCTCCTCACGTGGCTCGTCGCGCCGCTCGTCGTCGACTACTCCGCCTCGCGTAGGCTCGTCGTGGACTACTTCGCCTCTGCCGCGCGTCCGGGTGCCTCGGCACGTCGTGCGGCTCGTCATGCGGCTCGTCGTCGACTACTCTGCCCAGCGCAGGCTTGTCGTCGACTACTTCGCCTCGCGCAGACTCGTCGTCGACTACTTCGCCTCCGTCGCGCGTCCGGGTGCCTCGGCACGTCGCGCGGCTCGTCACGCGGCTCGTCACGCCGCTGGTAGTCGACTACTCCACCTCGCGCAGGCTCGTCGTCGACTACTTCACCTTCGCCGCGCGTCCGGGTGCCTCGGCTTGTCGCGTGGCTCGTCACGCGGCTTGTCGCGCCGCTCGTAGTCGACTACTCCGCATCGCGCAGGCTCTTCGTCGACTACTTCGCCTCCGCCGCGCGTCCAGGTGCCTCGACACGTCGCGTCGCTCATCACGCGGCTTGTCGCGACGCTCGTAGTGGACTACTCCGCCTCGCGCAGGCTCATCGTCGACTACTCCGCCTCGCGCAGGCTCGTCGTGGACTACTTCGCCTCTGTCGCGCATCCGGGTGCCTCGGCACGTCTTGCGGCTCGTCATGCGGCTCGTCGTGCCGCTCGTCGTCGACTACTCCGCCCGGCGCAGGCTTGTCGTCGACTACTTCGCCTCACGCAGACTCGTCGTCGACTACTTCGCCTCCGCCTCGCGTCTGGGTGCCTCGACACGTCACGCGGCTCCTCATGTGTCTCGTCGCACCGCTCGTCGTCGACTACTCCGCCTCGCGCAGGCTCGTTGTCCAATACTTCGCCTCCGCCTCGCGCCCGGGTGCCTCGGCACTTCGCGCGGCTCGTCACGCGGCTCGTTGTGCCGCTTGTAGTCGACTACTCCACCTCGCGCAGGCTCGTCGTCGACTACTTCACCTCCGCCGCGCGTCTGGGTGCCTCGGCACATCACGCGGCTCGTCACGTGGCTCATCACGCCGCTCGTCGTCGACTACTCCGCCTCGTGCAGGCTCCTCGTCAACTACTTCGCCTTGCGCAGGCTCGTCGTCAAATACTTCGCCTACGCCGTGCGTCCGGGTGCATCGGCACGTCGCGCGGCTCGTCACGCGGCTCGTCGCGCCGCTCGTCGTCGACTACTTTGCCTCGCACAGGCTCGTTGTCGAATACTTCTCCTACACCGCGTGTCAGGGTTCCTCGGCACGTCGCGCGGCTCGTCACGCGGCTCGTCACACCGCTCGTCGTCGACTGCTCCGCCTCGCGCAGATTCGTCGTTGACTACTTCGCCTCCGCCGCGCGTCCGGGTGCCTCGGTACATCGCGCGGCTCGGCACCTCGCTCGTCACGCGGCTAGACGTCGACTGCTCCGCGTCGCGCAGGCTCGTTGTCGACTACTTCGCCTCGCGCAGGCTCGTCGTCGACTACTTCGCCTCCGCCGCGCGTTCGGGTGCCTCGGCACGTCACGCGGCTCCTCACGCGGCTCGTCGCGTCGCTCGTCGTCGACTACTCCGCCTCGCGCAGGTTCGTCGTCGACTACTTCGCCTCCACCGCGCGTCCGGGTGCCTAGGCACGTGGCGCGGCTCGTCACGCGGCTCGTCGCACCGCTCGTCGTCGATTGCTCCGCCTCGCGCAGATTTGTCGTCGACTACTTCGCCTCCGCCGCGCGTCCGGGTGCCTCGGTACATCGTGCGGCTCGGCACGTGGCTCGTCGCGCGGCTTGACGTCGGCCCCGCTCCGCGTCGCGCAGGCTCGTCGTCGACTACTTCGCCTCCGCGGCGCGTCCGGGTGCCTCGGCACGTCACGCGGCTCCTCACGCGGCTCGTCGCGCCGCTCGTCGTCGACTACTCCGCCTCGCGCAGGTTCGTCGTCGACTACTTCGCCTCCACCGCGCGTCCGGGTGCCTAGGCACGTGGCGCGGCTCGTCACGCGGCTCATCGCGCCGCTCGTCGTTGACTACTCCGCCTCACGCAGGCTCGTCGTCGACAACTCTGCCTCGCGCAGGCTCGTCGTCGACTACTTCGACTCCGCCGCGCGTCCGGGTGCCTCGACATGTCGCGCGGCTCGTCACGCGGCTCGTCGCGGCGCTGGTAGTCGACTACTCCGCCTCGCGCAGGCTCGTCGTTGACTACTTTGCCTCTGTCGCGCGTCCGGGTGCCTCGGCACGTCACGTGGCTCCTCACGCGGCTCGTCGCGCCACTCGTCGTCGACTACTCCGCCTCGCATAGGCTCGTCGTTGACTACTTCGCCTCGCCGCGCGTCCGGGTGCCTCGGCACGACGCGCGGCTCGTCACGCGGCTCGTCGCGCTGCTCGTCGTCGACTACTCCGCCCAGCGCAAGCTCGTCGTCGACTACTTCGCCTCGCGCAGACTCGTCTAATAGGATCATCACCGACCTGAGCAAAGCTTTCACCGACTCGGTCTTCTGGGACTTTTGCCAAGATAACACTATCGACGTTTACTACTACTCAGTCGCTCACCCTCGGTGCAACGACCAGGTCGAACGAGCCAACAGCATGGTGCTTCAAGCTCTTAAAGATCGTATCTACGACGACACCTCCTACTACGCCGCCAGATGGCTAGCCAAGCTACCACACGTGATTTGGGGTCTAAGAACTCAAGTCAGCTTGGCCACGGGCTTTTCACCCTTCTTTCTGGTATATGGATCAGAAGTCGTACTACCCACTGACGTCGCCTTTGGAGCTCCACGCATCCAGTTCTACGAGGATGGAGAGGCCAAACAAACAAGCCGCGTCGCCTCGATAGCCTCGAAGAGCAGAGACTTGCTGTTGTCATGAGACAAGCCCGTCATGAGCAACAACTTCAACGCTATCACGGCTGCAATGTTAAGAAACGTCCTTTAACGTCGGCGACCTCGTCCTCAGGCGCATTTAGAAGACCGACGGCATGCATAAGCTCTCTTCCCCTTGGGAGGGACCCTTCATCGTCACTGAAGTTATCAGCCCATCCACTTACAGCCTCCAATGGGGCAACAAACAAGGATGAGGACCATGTGTGGTTCGAGGACCGGTGGATGGTCGCTTCCTTGTGTGATGAGTGATTGATAACATGGTGTGGACTGATTCTTGGCTAAGTATTGCAGGTGCAGGTTGCAGCTTGACTCGTGTTGGTGCAGGTGAAGAACAAGCGCGAAAGGTCGTTGCCGGTGAGGCCTCCAGGTGTGGAGAAGACAAGTAGGCTTCGTTCGAGGGACCCGGTGGCCAGCGGGGTCAAGTGCGGGCCGCATGGTGGCATAAACAGCAAGATGAAGTCGTCGACAGTTTCTTGGTAGAGCCTCAAAACCAAGGTCGAGCTAGGACTACGTGGGAGCCGAGTCATGAGTGGAGATTGGCAGAGGCTACACCGAGTTCGCGGGGTTTGCAGTGGTTCACCAGAAAACCACTGGGTTACTCGGTTGAGCCACAAAACCGAGGCCGAAGACTCGACGAGGAGGTGCGGCCACCCAGGCCGGTTCAACCACCCGGGGAGGGGCGGTCGGACCGCACGGGGCCGGTCAGATCTCCAGGGCCGGTCTAACCGCCCCTGGGGGGCAGTCTGACCGCCCTGGCCGCCGGCGCCGAGAAGCTTCGAAGCGGAGGACACGCGTCGGGATCGCAAGGCTTGCGTCGAGGCTAAGCAAGTTGCGGTCGCCGGGCATCCGTCTGATGGTGAAGACATGAAGACTTCCAAATTCGCCCTCGAGCGGCATGTATCCCTAGTTATTAGTGAAGGGTAGTTTAGTCTTTTGGGTGCCTCCATATATACTCATTGAATGGGTGGATGGCAGCCAACTCTTGGAACCCTAGCTCATTTGTTTTTCCATTTTCGTTCTCCATTTTCCTTAGGATTTTAGAGGACTAGCTTGAGAGCTTCATGTGAGATCTAGAGAGAGGGATGGATGTTTGGGTGGCAAGCTAGACCATGTACGAACCTTTCATGGCATGTATAGATGGTTCGGCGTTGTTCATCATGGTGGTTTTCTCCTCTCTTTTGTGTTGATTTTCGGAGCTCTTTGTTGGCGGTGTTTTGAGGACGATTTCTTGGGGTTTTTGGTGGGTGTCACGTATGAGGTTCTTGTGCCTCTTTGGCTGGTGGCTTTGCCCCCAAATCTCCTTTGAATCAGACTTGATTCGGTGGTTTCTTGAGTTGGGCGAGTTCTTGACCTAGAGAAGCGATTTCTTCGATTCCTCTTGACTGTGAGCATTTCGGATCGATTCCTTTGAGGTAGAGGTTGCCCAGGAGGTAACCCAGCTATTCTCGAAGTTTTGCTGCAATTCGTGGAGTGATTCGGGAGATCGGGCGCGAGGAAGTTGAGATTTGACCCGCGGGTTCGTTTTCTGGAAGCGGCGGTCTAACCGCCTGCAGGGGACGGTCTAACTGCCCTGGGTGTTTCCAGATCGAAGTTTTGTTTCGCCGGATTTTCCTCTGTGAGTTTGTTCGCCTTGATCAGAGGAGCGTCTGGGTGAAATTTGGGGTCGTTCTCGTCTTGTTTGCTAGGTGTTCTTGGGCTGGAGTTCGTTCTTGGGTACGGGAGGTTAGACCGCCCCACGGTAGCCGGTCTAACCGCCCCTAGCCCTTGGGTGAAGTTTTGGTTTTCGCCAAGATTTTCTCGGTAGCTAGCATGGCCTTGACCGAGAGATCTTTGTTGGTGAAACCGTGGTGAGTTTTGGCGCTCGGAAGAGGCGTTTCGGAGGATTTCTTGGTTACCGGGTGCGGGCGGTCTAACCGCCCCCATACCCGGTCTAACCGCCCCCTGCGGTTAGCCGGCTTTCGAGTTGTTTCTGTTTGTCGTTGCTACGTGTGTGTTGTGGTTCTTTGGTAGAGTTTGTTCCTAGGACCGGTAGCACTCCGGTGGCTACGTGGTTTTGGCAAACGGAAGGTAGAAGTGCGGAGCGTGTGATTTCGGGGGGTTCGGCCGAGCTAGTTCGTCTTGTCGGAGTTTCAATCTCCCTCGAGAAGAATTTTTATCGGCTCCCATTCACCCTCCCCCCCTCTCTGGTCGCCTAATCGGTCCTTCAAGTGGTATCAGAGCCGGTTCGGGTCTTTGTTGACTCTAACCAGTCTAAGATCCAAGGATGGCGTACCAGGAACGGGGTTCGGGTCCTCCACACTTTGATGGCAAAAACTACCAGATGTGGAGCAAGCGGATGGGTGCTTTTCTCCGCGGAAAGGGTCAGACTCTTTGGGATGTCACGGTGGACACAGGCTATGTCCAGCCGATGGACTTCCTCGCTCTAGGGTCGAGGGACAGATTCGACGCCAACAATAAGGCGGTCGACTACTTGTTTCGTGCTTTGTGTCAGCCTGAGTTCGATCGGGTGCACACCGAGCACTTGGCTTGTAGGATTTGGGCGGTATTGAAGGAGGCTCATGTTGGGAATGCCCAGGTTTAGGCACGGATGTATGCGACCTACCGGAGAGAGTACGAGAACTTCACTCATCTCCCCGGTGAGTCCATCGATGCCTTGTTTCAGAGGTTCACGGTGGTTGTGAACAACATGAGGGCCAATGTGTACGTGCTCCCGTACGATGATCATGATAGAGCGGTCAAGCTCTTACACTCTTTGGATCGTACGATATGGGGTGGAAAGTTCGAGGCCATTTTGGAGTCGCAGAAGTATGACACTCTGACCGTGAACGAGCTGTTCTTGAAGCTCGAGTCAGCTGAGGTGGATAGGGGCATGACTGCCAAGCTCGAGGGTCCGACTGACTCCCATAGTCTCGCCCTCGTTGGTGGTTCCAAAGGAAAGGCTAACTCTAACCCATCCACCAGGATGTTCTCTTTATCCTCTTTGATGTCTATGCCAGATGATGAGTTCGACGAGGTTGGAGAGGACGAGCTGGCACTCCTGATGAGGCGGTTCGAGAGGCTGCACGAGAACCGCGTGAACATGAGGAGGAACACGAGAACATGCTTCCAGTGCGGCAAGCCAGGACACTTCGTCGCCGACTGCCCGTAGAAGGCCGAGAACAAGGACAGCTACAAGCACAAGCCGAGGATGGACGGCAAGTACCGTTCGAGGCGCGACCACAAGAGCAAGCACAAGAACAAGTACAAGGACGAGCGACGATCGAGGAAGAAGGGGAGCCGAGGCAAGGCCCGAGCGATGGTGGGAGCGAGCGACGTCGACTCCAGTTCCGCGTACTCCACCTCGAGCTCGAGTAGCAGTGAAGACGAAGGTGATCATCGCAAGAACAAAAAGTCATCCAAGAACACGAGCGGGGTGAGGGCGCCGCGAGAGACGGCTTCTGTACCATGGCGCTGAGCTCCGGCAGCAAGAAGAGCACACAGAGCGACTCGGACTCTGAGTCCGACGACGAGGTGCGTGATGAACTTCCCTTCTTGCGTCAGGGGAATGAGAGGCTTGGCTCTTTGCTTGATAACCGTGATGACATGCTTAGAGAGGCCAAGAAAATGAGAAAAGAGCGTAGGGCTTCACTCGAGGATGCTAGGTCTAGAGTGGCTGAGCTAGAGACACAGGTGCTTGATAGCAAGCTTGAGATTGATTCTCTTAAGGCTAGCCCTGTTGTTTTAGATGAGAATGATTGTGCTGATTGCTCCATATTCCTTGCTGATCTTGCTTTGTTTAAGGAGAAGCATGCCTCCAAGTGTGAGGAACTAGATGTGCTTAGGGTTGAAGTGGCTGAGCTTAAGTCTAGACCTGCTTTGCTAGGTGCTTGCACTTCTTGCCCTGTTTTGCATGCTAAGATTGATGAGATGCTGGCTTACACTAGTTCACTTGAAGCTAAATTGAAGGAACCCATGCCTACATCATGCTCTACCTGTGAAATGCATGCATTGAAAAATTTGGAACTTGCACATTATGTTGATCGTTTGCAGGATGAGAATGATGACTTGAGGAAGTTGATGGGGTGGTTGTCCGGTCATGAGCCTCAGTTGAGGATGATGATCGAGGCCTTTAAGAGGCAAGATGGTGAGGGACTTGGGGCAAACAAGGTTGGTGAGGGAAGTGGAGAGAATATCCCAGAGTCACCAAAAACCCACCACAAAAATGATTTCCCTCCAAAACCCAACCATCTTAGGAACCGACTAGACACAACCCCAACTCCACCCATATTTCCTACACCCACAAATGATCTCCGAAGGCCTATCAAGTTTGTGAGCACTTCCGGGAAAGTGTTCTTTGGGAAAGTGAGTGAGAAGGCAAGTGAGGAGAAATCGTTGGAGGAGTTGAGTTGAGAGAAACCAAGCGAGCAGCCCCAATCCAAGCCTAAACCTAAGCTTGTAAGGTTTCATTGTGGCCATTGTGGGAAAGAGGGTCACAAGGATGAGTTTTGCTTCAAGAGGAAGCGGGAAGAGAGGATGGCAAAGGAGTGGGCGAACAAGGATAGGTACAACCCTTCCCATGGTGTACCTAAGCCTCGTATGCCACTGCCCAGGGGTAAGGCTATGGTGAGAAGTGTTCCGGCATGGGGAGATGCGAGTTCCCGCGGCCGAGGAGCGATTCGGAGGGGGCGGTCGGGGCCCGGCACGGCTAGGCGGTCGGGCCGGCCCGGCCCGAAGGGGGGCGGTTAGGACCGGCCCGGCTAGGCGGTTTAACCGCCCCCCGGACTCGGGCGGAGTGGTTTTCGAGGTGGTGAGTCGAGAGGTTTCGGGTCCGGGAGGTGGAGTTGCTTGGTGGTTGGTCCGGAGAGACGGCGGGTGGTCGGTTGCTAGGCATTCTCCCCCTCGAGTTCACTACGGGGATGGGAGGAGTCGTAGCTTTGAGAAGGAGAGGAGGGACGGTCCACGGGTTGTCTTCCGTGGTTTTGGTCCTCCTCCAGGCGGTGAGGGGTGGTTTCCTCGGAGTGGTTACCGAGGTGGTGTTCGTGGTGGTAGTTATGGTAGGAAAGATGGCTTGATGTGTGCTAACCCCACTTTCGAGCAAATGGCTCGGCACCGGTTTTCCTCTTTTGGTACTAACTTGATCTTGGAGTCCTTTGTTCGCTCAATTGCTTATTTTTGAATTTCGAGGTGGGAGACTTGAAGAACATTTGGTTGATTGACTCCGGTTGCTCGAGGCATATGACCGGAGAGGGGGGTGGTTCTCAAGTCTCGTCCGTGGTGACGAAGAGATACATCACTTTTGGGGACAATGGGCGTGGGCGTGTGCTTTTAGAAGGTGAGATCAAAGTGAGTGACAAGATCACTGCGAGGCGTGTTGCTCTTGTTCAATCGGCGGGGTACAATTTGCTTTTCGTGTCCCGGTTGTTGGATGAGGGCTTTGAGGTGTTGTTTCGGCCAAGTGGTTCTCGGATTGTGGACTCTCGAGGGGACCTTGTACGTATGGTCGTTCCCGAGGGTCGGGTGTTTCGTCTTGATTTTTCTCAGTCTTCGAGTGTGGAGCGTTGTTTCTTGGCTGGTTCTTCGAGTGAGTTGTGGAAGTGGCATAGGAAGTTGGGTCACTTGAGCTTTGACCTTTTGTCACGCTTGAGTAAACTCAATTTGGTCCGAGGATTGCCACGGTTGAGGCTTGAGAAAGAGTTGGTTTGTGCTCCGTGTAGGCATGCCAAGATGGTAGCCTCTTCTCACCCGCCTCTCACCGATGTGATGACTGAGCATCCATGCGAGCTGCTCCATATGGACCTTGTTGGCCCAGCTCGTGTGCGATCTGCGGGTGGGAAGTGGTATGTCCTTGTTGTGGAGGACGACTATTCTCGGTATGCGTGGGTGTTCTTTCTCGAGGATAAGGGGGAGACGTTTGGTTTTGTTCGAGATCTAGTCTTGAGGTTGAGGAACGAGAGGCACGGAGATGCCATACGAGCTATCCGCAGTGATAATGGCACAGAATTCAGAAACTCTCATTTTGAAACCTTTTGCCATGACTTGGGTCTTGAGCACCAGTTTTTGAGTCCGTATACGCCTCCCCAGAATGGTGTTGTGGAAAGGAAGAATAGGACTTTGTGCGAGATGGCTCGGACGATGCTTGATGATCACAGGACTCCGAGGAGGTATTGGGCTGAGGCGGTGAATACCGCGTACTATGTGTCGAACAGGATATACCTCAGAGTGCACAAGAAGAAGACATGCTATGAGTTGATGCATGGTCGCACACCCAAGGTGAGTCACTTCCATGTCTTTGGTTGCAAGTGTTTCATTCGAAGAAAGGCGGGGAAGTTGGATAAGTTTGAGGCTAGGTCTGTCGATGGTATTTTCTTTGGTTATGCATCTCATTCTAGAGCATATCGTGTGCTCAATCTTGAAACTAACCAAATCGTGGAGACTTGCGAGGTAACCTTCGACGAGACAGAGCCACATAGTCAGCTTGTCTTTGAGTGTGCAGGTGATGATGAGCTTGGCGAAGAGATCTTTCAGGAGGAGGAGCATGGACATGGAGATGATGAAGATGGTGGTGCGGTGCCCCCGGCTGAACATGTACCCACTACTTCGACTACGATGATGGATGGACCCTCTGCTACACCTACCACGACAAATCAAGAACGAGGCGAAGCTGATGTTGAGGGGGAGGTAGCATCGAGGTGAGAACCTCCCCGGCGAGTACAAGTGGATCACCCAGCTTCGAGAATCATCGGCGACATGAATGAACGCACTACACGGTCGAGGGTTCAAAACAACTCCCATTTCGCTCATGCTGCATTTGTTGCTTCTTTCAAGCCCAAAGACATTGGACACGCACTATCTGATCACAATTGGAGGTGTTGTGGAAAGGAAGAATAGGACTTTGTGCGAGATGGCTCGGACGATGCTTGATGATCACAGGACTCCGAGGAGGTATTGGGCTGAGGCGGTGAATACCGCGTACTATGTGTCGAACAGGATATACCTCAGAGTGCACAAGAAGAAGACATGCTATGAGTTGATGCATGGTCGCACACCCAAGGTGAGTCACTTCCATGTCTTTGGTTGCAAGTGTTTCATTCGAAGAAAGGCGAGGAAGTTGGATAAGTTTGAGGCTAGGTCTGTCGATGGCATTTTCTTTGGTTATGCATCTCATTCTAGAGCATATCGTGTGCTCAATCTTGAAACTAACCAAATCGTGGAGACTTGCGAGGTAACCTTCGACGAGACAGAGCCACGTAGTCGGCTTGTCTTTGAGTGTGCAGGTGATGATGAGCTTGGCGAGGAGATCTTTCAGGAGGAGGAGCATGAACATGGAGATGATGAAGATGGTGGTGCGGTGCCCCCGGCTGAACATGTACCCACTACTTCGACTACGATGATGGATGGACCCTCTGCTACACCTACCACGACAAATCAAGAACGAGGCGAAGCTGATGTTGAGGGGGAGGTAGCATCGAGGTGAGAACCTCCCCGGCGAGTACAAGTGGATCACCCAGCTTCGAGAATCATCGGCGACATGAATGAACGCACTACACGGTCGAGGGTTCAAAACAACTCCCATTTCGCTCATGCTGCATTTGTTGCTTCTTTCAAGCCCAAAGACATTGGACACGCACTATCTGATCACAATTGGGTTAATTCGATGCATGAGGAGTTGGAGAACTTTGAGAGGAATCAGGTGTGGGAGTTGGTTGACCCTCCCCCAGGGTGTAAGCCGATTGGTACAAAGTGGGTGTGGAAAAACAAAGAGGGAGAGAATGGAGAAGTTGTGAGGAACAAGTCAAGGCTTGTTGCTCAGGGGTTCAGTCAGAAGGAGGGGATCGACTACAAGGAGACCTTTGCTCCCGTAGCCCGTTTGGAAGCGATTAGGATCCTTCTAGCCTTTTCCGTGGCTAAAGGGTTCAAGTTGCACCAAATGGATGTGAAGAGTGCTTTCCTGAATGGTGTGCTGGAGGAAGAGGTGTATGTGAGGCAGCCTCCGGGGGTTTGAGAGTGAGAAGTACCCCCACCGGGTGTACAAGTTGAGGAAGGCGTCGTATGGGTTGAAGCGGGCGCCTAGAGCTTGGTATGGCGAGGTTGAGGGGGTTCTTGTTTGAGAGAGGTTTTGAGATGGGGAAGGTCGATCGGACCTTGTTTTTTTCGAGGCGGGGGCGAGAGATATCCGATTGTGCAGGTGTACGTGGATGATATTGTATTTGGTGGCTCATCTAACTCTCTTGTTGCAAGGTTTGCAGATGATATGAGCAGGGAGTTTGAGATGAGCATGATGGGCGAGTTGCAGTTCTTCCTCTGGCTACAAATCAAGCAATCAAAGGAAGGAACTTTTGTGCACCAGGCTAAGTACACCAAGGACATTGTGCGGAAGTTCAAGATGGAGGACTCCAAGGCTATGACGACGCCGATGAGTACGACTACGGCTCTTGATGCGGACGAGGAAGGTGAACTAAGGACCAGGAGCGTCCCAGTGGTCGATGGTTGACCGCTCCTCAGTGATGAGTGATTGACAACGGGTGTTTGACTGACTCTTGGCTTAGTGCGCAGGTGTAGGCTGCGGCCTAGTTCGTGTTGTTGCGGGTGAAGAACGGGCGCGAAAGGTCTTCAGCCTTGAGGGGCCTCCGGGAGATGGAGAGACAAGTAGGCTCGGTTCGAGGGACCCGGTGGACAGCGGGACTAGGTGCGGGTCACATGGTGGCGACACGAGCAAGACGAAGTCATGGACAATCGAGCGGTGCACGGTGGCGGTCAAGTCAAGTGGTTTGGCGGGGAGGCCGGACCGGGCATGCGGGGGTTTGGTGGTTTGCCCACAAAACCATCGGCGGACGGTTTCTTGGTTTGGGCCTCAAAACCAAGTCCGAGGGCCCAACGCGACGGAGACGGGATCCGGGCGTGTCGGGAAGCTTCGAGGCGGAGGACACGCGGCGGGATTGCATGGCTTGCGTCGGGAGGACGCGGGGTGCGGCAAAGGCGTGGCCGTCCGATGGCAAGACCCACAAACATTACCTAAATGCCCCTACGTGGGTTGTATCGCCAGTAGTTTAGTTAGGGGTAGTCGAGTCATTTACCACTCCGGCGGGACCTGATATATAAGCCATGAGTGTGAGTGGATGGCTCTCTTGCTCCGGGACTTAGGGTTTCATTTCCTCCCTCCATTTTCTCATTTTCGTAGCTATTTTTCTTCCATTTTCTCTAGGCTAGCATGAGAGCTTCATGAGAGATTTGTTGAGAGGGATGGCTGCTAGGGCGGCATGCTAGACCTTGTGAATCTTTCCTGGTTTGTATAGAAGATTCGGAGTTGTGTTTCTCGTGGTCTTTTGTGCTTGTTTTCGTGCCTTTGTTCTCGGTGTGATTCCGCGGATTTGAGTGGGTTTCTCCCCGGATTTCTTTGAGGGAAACATGGATAGATGTCTCGTGCATCTTTGTGATTGATCTTGTGCCCTCAAACGCCGGGAAACCACTTGGATTTGTAGTTTTTTGTTCGGTGCTCTAGCTTTTGGTAGTGCTCAAAGGATTCGCGATTCCCGGTGATTTAGGGAATTAGGAGGCAAGATTTCTGGGCTATAGCATCCTTGTGTGACGCTTTTCAAGTCCCCAAACCCTTGCCTCCATAGCTTCAACCGTTTGGGAAATCCGATGATGATTTGGGGGAGTTGACTTTCGGGGTCGGGCGTTTTCTGCTCTGTCTGCACCTGGCGGACGGTCCGCGAGGACCTGGCGGACGGTCCGCGCCGCTAAGGTTCGTCCCGTGTTCTTCGTGTGCTTGGTCGCCTTTCGTTTTTCGATCCGTCGCGATTTTGGTTTTCGGTTGGACGGAGTTTCGGACGGTCCGCAGCAGAGGGTGGACGGTCCGCGGGTGCCTGGCGGACAGTCCGTGTGCTCCCCGCGCACGGTCCGTGGTTCGTGGGTCGCTTCTGTTGGTTCTGTGTGATTTAACAGACGGTCCGCGGCGTAGGCCGGACAGTCCGCGGTGTTGGCGCGGACAGTCCGCGATAGCGAGCCGGACGGTCCGCGCGGCCCATCGCGGACGGTCCGCACTGCCTGGCCGGACAGTCCGCAAGAGGCTGTGAGCTGTGCTTCTTGTTTCGATTCCTCCCTTTCTTTCTCGTGCTTCCGCGTGTGCTTCAAGGAATCGTTCCTAAGGCTAGAGGTTGATCCATAACCTCGTTGTCTTGGCGATTGGTGTGTGATTTGATCCATCGCTCGTGTGTGACCGGGATTTGACTAGGGTATAGGCCGGGTTCTTTGGGAAGAATTTTTACCGGCTCCTATTCACTCCCCCCCTCTCTAGTCGCCATCTGATCCTTCAATTGGTATCAGAGCTTGGTGCCGGATTCTTTGCGACTTTGACAAGTCTCGATTCCTAAGATGGCGTACGTTGAGCGGGGCGGTCCGCCGCACTTCGATGGCAAGGGTTACCACAAGTGGGCGGCTCGTATGATGATCTTTCTTCATGGGAAGCTGTTGGATTTCATTGTGCTTGACAAGACCTATGCTATTCCGGTCAACATCCATACTCTTATGGTGACCGATGCTGGTGCTAAGGCCAAGTATGAGGCTAATGCAAAAGCCGTTGATCACTTGGTCCGGAGCTTGTGTGATCCTGAGTTTGAGCGTGTTCGCCATTTGAATCTTGCTTGGCAAATTTGGGAGAAGTTGTTGGTTGCTCACGGTGGTGATAACCATGTGAAGGCTCGCCTCTTTGTCTCTTACCGGATGCAATATGAGAATTTCACTCCACTTCCCGGTGAGGACATTGATGCGATGTTTCAGAGGTTCACCGCCATCGTGAACAACATGAAAGCTAATGTTGAGGATTTTCATTACACCGAGCATGATCAGGCTTTGAAGCTCTTGCATGTCTTGGACCCACATGTTTGGGGTGCTAAGGTTGAGGCCATCAAGGAGTCTGGGCATTATTTGACTATTGAGTTGGATGACCTCTTTTCTAAGCTCAAGTCGGCTGAGGTTGACAGGAAGTTGCAATCCAAGCATGAGGGCTCGGACCGACCATAGTCTTGCTCTTGTGGGCGGATCGAAGGGCAAATCTAACCCTTCCTGTCGACGAGTTTTCCTTGTCTTCTCTTATGTCCATTCCGGATGAGGAGTTTGATGTGCCGGGTGAGGAGGAGCGGCCTTGCTCTCAAGGAGGTTTGATCGACTACACGAGAGTCGGAGGAATGCAAGGCGGAGCTCAGGGACGTGCTACAAGTGTGGCAAGCGTGGCCACTTCATCGCCGAGTGCCCGGAAGCGGAGGAGAACAAGTACAAGGTGAACGAGTACAAGGCTCACCCGAGGCGTGAAGACAAGTACTCCTCCAAGGGCAAGCACTTCAACAAGTCCAAGAGCAAGGACAAGGACAAGCGGCGACCGAGCAAGAGCGGCTACAAGAAGAACAAGGCAAGAGCGATGGTGGCCGGTGCGAGTGACGTTGACTCAAGCTCAAGCGAGGAGCAGTCAAGCTCAAGCAGCGAAGATGAAGACGCCGGGAGGCGCAAGGGCAAGAAGAGTGCAAGCCGGAACCTCAGTGGGTTGAGCTGTGTGGCGCTTGAGGGCTTTTGTGGCATGGCCCATAGCTCAAGCAGCAAGAAGAGCGAGAAGGAAGACAGCGACTCCGACTCGGAGGATGAGGTAAATCGTGACCCCGACTCTTTGCTTGCTGAGATCGCTAGGTTGAATGGCTTGATTGACAATTGTGATAGTGTGCTAAGAGATGCCAAAATAATGAGGAAAGATCTTAGGGCTCAACTTGAGAATGCTAGCGAGAAAGTAGGAGAGTTAGAGTCAAAATTGCTTGAATTGAAACTTGAGAATGACTCTTTGAAACTTGCTCCTACTACTCCTGATGATGTTGAATGTGTTGAGTGTGATGCATGGTTGAATGAGATCAAACTGCTTAATGAGAAGAATGCTTCCACTTTGGCTAAACTAGATGCTCTTAGGACTGAGTATGATGAGCTTAAGGCTAGACCTACTTTGCTTGGTGCTTGTAAATCATGTCCTACTATGCATGCTAAGCTGGTTGATGCTCGTTCTACCATTAGTTCTTTGGAAGCATGTTTGAAATCTCCTGTTGTCAATGCATGCACTAGCTGTGATGAAGTTACTTTGCGCAATCCTGAACTTACTTCCGGTTTGGATGTCATCTATGAGGAGAATGACTATTTGAGGAAGGTGTTGGGTTGGTTGTCTGGGCAGGAACCTCAATTGAAAATCATGATTGAGGAGTTCAAGAGAGCGGATGGTCGTGGTTTGGGTTTTGAGAAGTTGGGTGAGAAAGTGGGAGAGAACAATGGGGAGAGTGTGTATGAGAAGTGTGTTGAGTCTAACCCCGAGTTTGAGGTGATTGGAGATATCCAAGTCCCACTTCCAAAAGCACCCAAGAACTCTTTCACACCAAAGCCCAACCACCTTTGCAACAAGCTTGACACAACCCAAGATCCACCCAAATTCCCACCTAAGACAAATGACATCCAGAAACCGGTGAAGTTTGTGGGTGAGAAGGGTGGGAAGCCTAGAGAGAAGCCAGAGCCAAAACCAAAATCCATCCCCTTCAGGTGTGAGTATTGTGGCAAGGAGAGGCATCTTGCAGAGTTTTGCTACAAGAGGAAGAGGGATGAGAGGCTTTCTAGGGAGCAAGCAAACCAGGACAGGTATCGCCAGTCTCATGGTATTCCTGAGCCTAGAGTGCCACTTCCACAGGGTGTGGGAAGTGTGAGGAGTGTTGGCAGGTTCCCACAGAGAGGTGGTGGTGAGAGGTTTGCTAGGAGAGATGATGGTGTGCGTGCTGGTGAGAGGTTTGGTCGGGCTCGTGGTGGTTTTGCTGGACGTCCCCCTACTCGTCCTCAATACGGGTTCAGGGGAGATGATCGCAGCTTTGGGTTCCAGAGGAACTACCGACCACGTTTTCCCCCTCGTGGTGCTCGTACTCCTCCCATGGGACATGGGAAGTTTGGTGGCAAGGGAATGATGTTTGCTAACCCCTCTTTTGAGCAGATGGCTCGGCACTGGTTTAACTTTCTGTGTGCTAACCCCATTGTCGAGTCGCTAGCTCATTCTCGTTCTTGTTTCTGACTGCAGGCAGGAGGCTTGGAGGACATTTGGTTGATCGACTCTGGGTGTTCTCGACACATGACCGGAGATAAGAAGTGGTTCTTCGCCTCACCCCAGTGAAGGAAAAGAAGTACATCACATTTGGGGACAATGGACGAGGAAGGGTGATGTCTGAGGGTGTTGTGCATGTGAGTGACAAGTTAACGTTGAAGAGAGTGGCTCTTGTGAAGTCTTTGGGTTTCAATTTGCTTTGGGTTTCTCAGTTGCTTGATGAGGGTTTTGAGGTGTGTTTCAAGTCTGGCGAGTCTCGTTTGCTGGATTCTCGAGGTGATCTTGTCTGTATGATCATCCCCGAGGGTCAGATTTTCAGGGCTGATTTCTCTCGTTCTTTGGGTCCTGCTCGATGTTTGATGGCTGGTCCTTCCTCTGATTTGTGGAAATGGCATAGGCGGTTGGGACACTTGAGCTTTGATTTGGTTTTCCGCTTGAGTGGTCTTGACCTTGTCCGAGGATTGCCGAGGTTGAAGCTTGAGAAGGATTTGGTTTGTGCTCCGTGTAGGCATGGCAAGATGGTAGCCACTCCCCATCCACCCCTGACCGATGTCATGACCGAGCGTCCGACAGAGCTGTTGCATATGGACCTTGTTGGGCCAGCTCGAGTTCGCTCGGTGGGTGGGAAGTGGTATGTCCTTGTTGTGGTGGACGATTACTCTCGCTATGCTTGGGTGTTTTTCTTGGAAGACAAGAGTGAGACATTTGGTTTTGTTCGAGATCTGATCGTGAGGTTGAAAAACAAGAGGCATGGGAATGCTATTCGAGCTATCCGCAAGTGATAATGGCTCGAGTTCAAGAACTCTCGTTTTGATGCCTTTTGTCGTGATCTAGGTCTTGAACATCGGTATTCGACCCCTTATGTGCCCCCTCAAAATGGAGTCGTGGAAAGGAAAAATCGGACTCTTTGTGAGATGGCTAGGACGATGCTCGATGAGCACGGGACTCCTAGGAGGTATTGGGCCGAGGCGGTCAATACGGCTTGTCATGTTTCCAACGGGATTTTATTGCGAGCTTTCAAGAAGAAGACTGTTATGAGCCGATGCATGGTCGGGCACCCAAGGTGAGTCATTTCCGAGTCTTTGGTCGCAAGTGCTTTATTCTTAAGAAGGGAAAACTCGACAAGTTTGAGGCTAGGTCTAGTGATGGTATTTTCTTTGGATATGCTAACCATTCTAGAGCCTATAGGGTGCTTAACCTTGAGACTAACAAAATATGGAGACTTGCGAGGTAACCTTCGACGAGACAATGCCATGTACCTCTCTTGGCTTTGAATGTGCAGGTGATGAAGAGATGGCCGAGGACCTCTTTGAAGAGGAGAAGGATGAAGCTGGAGATGATGATGGAGAGAACCATGCGCCGAAGGCCGAGTGTGTACCCACTACTTCCCCTACGACCACTACAGAGCGTGGACCGTCTACTTCATGGACAATGACGGTGCAACAAGAGGACCAGGCGAGAGAAGCTGAAGTTGAGGGGGAGGTAGTCTCAAGGCGTGAGGCTCCCCGGCGGATTCAAGAAGTGCATCCCCTGTCGAAGATCATTGGGAACATCGACGAACGCACTACACGGTCAAGGTCCAGGAATTCCTATCATTTTGCTCATGCTGCTTTTGTTGCCACCTTTGAGCCCAAGGACATTGGACATGCTTTATCTGATGCAAACTGGGTCAATTCTATGCATGAGGAGTTGGAAAACTTTGAGAGGAATCAGGTATGGGAGTTAGTTGAACCACCTCCAAATTGCCATCCCATAGGAACCAAGTGGGTTTGAAAGAACAAAGAGGGTGAGAATGGGATGGTTATGAGGAACAAGTCCAGACTTGTTGCTCAGGGGTTTAGTCAGAAGGAGGGGATCGACTATGAGGAGACCTTTGCTCCCGTGGCCCGTCTCGAGGCAATTCGGATCCTTCTAGCCTTTGCCGTGGCTAAAGGGTTCAAGTTGTTTCAGATGGACGTGAAGAGTGATTTTCTGAATGGGGTCATAGAGGAGGAGGTGTATGTGAAGTAGCCACCTGGGTTTGAGAGCGAGTTGTACCCACACAGGGTATACAGGTTGAAAAGGGCTCTGTATGGGTTGAAACAGGCGCCCCGTGCTTGGTATGGGAGATTGAGAGGTTTTCTGTTGAGCAGAGGGTTTGTGATGGGTACCGTGGATAGGACTCTGTTTCTCCTCAAGCATGGAAATGACTTGTTGATTGTGCAGATAAACGTGGATGATATTGTCTTTGGTGGCTCGTCACATAACCTTGTTGCCAAGTTTGCAGATGAGATGAGCAGGGAGTTCAATATGCGCATGATGGGCGAGTTGCAGTACTTTCTCGGGCTGCAGATCAAGCAAGTGAAGGACGGTACATTCATGCACCAGACCAAGTACACGAAAGACATGCTGAGGAAGTTCCAGATGCAAGATGTGAAGCCGACGTCCATTCCCATGGGGAGTACGACCACTTTGGATGCGGACGAGGACGGAGAACCAGTGGACCAGCGGGAGTACAGGAGCATGATCGGCTCCCTCCTCTACTTGACGGCGACGAGGCCAGACATACAGTTCAGCGTGTGTCTGTGCACTCGTTTTCAGGCTTCGCCGAGGACGTCACATCGACAGGCCGTCAAGAGGATTTTCAGGTACCTACAGTCTGCCCCTGGTCTTGGCCTTTTGTATTCGTCCTCCTCGACTCTTTCTCTTCATGGTTTTTCCGATGCGGATTTTGCTGGTTGTCGAGTCGAGAGGAAGTCTACTTCTGGTACTTGCCAGTTTCTTGGTTCTTCGTTGGTCTCATGGTCTTCCCGCAAGCAGTATAGTGTAGCTCAGTCTACCACCGAGGCGGAGTATGTTGCTGCCGCGTGTTGTTGTTCCCAGCTGTTGTGGATCTCATACACTTTGAGAGACTTTGGTGAGGAGTGCACCCAGATCCCACTTCTTTGTGATAGCACCAGTGCCATAAGCGTAGCCAAAAACCCAGTGCTTCACTCCAGAACCAAACACATAGAAGTGAGGTATCATTTCTTGAGGGACAATGTGGAGAAAGGAACCATTGTGTTGAGCCATGTCCCTACCCAAGATCAGCTAGCCGACATATTTACAAAGCCTCTCGACCAAGCTACATTTGTGCGCTTGCGGGGGGAACTTGGGGTTTGTTGCCCTTTCTATTTGATTCTTGGGGGATTTCCTTTTTGTATCATATGTATCATACCATGTTTACTTTGATGTATATACATGCTTTGCTTGATGTATAAACCATGGTAGGATAGCCATCTTGTTATATATCATGTTGCATTTGTATCATATTGCATTTTAGGATGATGAGCTTCTTTCATATGCCATATTTGAGTTTCTTTGGCTATTTGTGAGATATTGGTCATATGTGTGGAGAAATGGTGATATGAGGCTATGCTCTTGGAATGTTTGAAATATATGTGTGGTGAGATAGCCCTTTTTGAAATAAATGCTAATCTTGACTAATTTTTGATGAAATATGCTCCACTCGTGTGTAGTTGTGTATCCATGTCACAGTTTGGTCTAAATGCGATTTTCATGCTTAGATTGTGCTTGGATGCCTTGTTCTTGCATTTGGGCCAAAGGCCGAATATCATTGTGAATGTTTAGCCTATGCTGCATTCATGAGGGAGCATAAGCTTCTTTTTGCCGCAAAGGCACTTCCTGTACCATAAAATGAATTAATCTTGAAAAGAAGTGTGTATGCTTGAAAAATGCTCCATCCATCATGTATATGCTTAAAATGTCTTATCTTTCACATATGGGTGCAAAACATGTTGCATGATGTTCACCAGTGGAGAAGTCTCCCCGAAGTGAACACATAGCTCATGAGCTTTGACATGACATGCTTTGCTTTATGGGTGTTTGCCATGATCTTTTGCTGAGAATTTGCTATCCTTGTATGATCTTTAAATGGTATGCATGTTTGTGGCTCAAGTGTGACATGGATAGGCTTTTACATGTGAAGCGAGCCTTCTTTTGGTAAAACTGCTTAAATCTGAAAATTTTGCTTTGTCACATGCTTGTATTTTCATATATTACTTGTGGCGATGCTTTTACTATGCTATGATTCATATGTGTGATCATTGTCTCATTTTTAGCCTTTGACACTAGATTTGGCCTATTTGAGAAGCTCATGTAGATGTTTATATGCTTTGTTTTGCATTTCTGCATTTTCACCTTGATTCATACATTGTCAACAAGGGGGAGAAGAGGTGAGCTTAATGAAAATTCAGAAGAGGTGAGCTGAAATTTGGAAGTTTGCATCCACATGTTCAGGGGGAGCTTGCATGTGTTCAGGGGGAGCTTTCTTGTTGTTTTCGGTGTGGAGTTTGTGCTTTGCTTGGCTTGTGACCGTTCTTCGCCTTTCTTCAGTTTTGGTCATGAGTTGAGCTTCTTTGTTTTTCTTTCTTCTTCCTTTCTTTCTTTCTCTGAATCTCATTTCACGTTGTGTGTTGTCAATGCACTCATCAAGGGGGAGATTGAGGACCAGGAGCGTCCCAGTGGTCAATGGTTGACCGCTCCTCAGTGATGAGTGATTGACAACGGGTGTTGGGCTGACTCTTGGCTTAGTGCGCAGGTGTAGGCTGCGGCCTAGTTCGTGTTGTTGCAGGTGAAGAACGGGCGTGAAAGGTCTTTAGCCTTGAGGGGCCTCCGGGAGATGGAGAGACAAGTAGGCTCGGTTCGAGGGACCCAGTGGACAGCGGGACTAGGTGCGGGCCACATGGTGGCGACACGAGCAAGGCGAAGTCATGGACAATCGAGCCGATGCACGGTGGCGGTCAGCTCAAGTGGTTTGGCGGGAGGCCGGACCGGGCATGCGGGGTTTGGTGGTTTGCCCACAAAACCATCGGCGGACGGTTTCTTGGTTTGGGCCTCAAAACCAAATCCGAGGGCCCAACACGACGGAGACGGGATCCGGGCGTGTCGGGAAGCTTCGAGGCGGAGGACACGCGGCGGGATCGCATGGCTTGCGTCGGGAGGACGCGGGGTGCGGCAAAGGCGTGGCCGTCCGATGGCAAGACCCACAAACATTACCTAAATGCCCCTACGTGGGTTGTATCGCCAGTAGTTTAGTTAGGGGTAGTCGAGTCATTTACCACTCCGGCGGGACCTGATATATAAGCCATGAGTGTGAGTGGATGGCTCTCTTGCTCCGGGACTTAGGGTTTCATTTCCTACCTCCATTTTCTCATTTTCGTAGCTATTTTTCTTCCATTTTCTCTAGGCTAGCATGAGAGCTTAATGAGAGATTTGTTGAAAGGGATGGCTGCTAGGGCGGCATGCTAGACCTTGTGAATCTTTCCTGGTTTGTATAGAAGATTCGGAGTTGTGTTTCTCGTGGTCTTTTGTGCTTGTTTTCGTGCCTTTGTTCTCGGTGTGATTCCGCGGATTTGAGTGGGTTTCTCCCCGGATTTCTTTGAGGGAAACATGGATAGATGTCTCGCGCATCTTTGTGATTGATCTTGTGCCCTCAAACGCCGGGAAACCACTTGGATTCGTAGTTTTTCGTTCGGTGCTCTAGCTTTTGATGGTGCTCAAAGGATTCGCGATTCCCGGTGATTTAGGGAGTTAGGAGGCAAGATTTTTGGGCTATAGCATCCTTGTGTGACGCTTTACAAGTCCCCAAACCCTTGTCTCCATAGCTTCAACCGTTTGGGAAATCCGATGATGATTTGGGGGAGTTGACTTTCGGGGTCGGGCGTTTTTCGCTCCGTCCGCACTTCGGCGGACGGTCGCGAGGACCTGGCGGACGGTCCGCGCCGCTAGGGTTCATCCCGTGTTCTTCGTGTTCTTGCTCGCCTTTCATTTCGATCCGTCACGATTTTGGTTTTCGGTTGGACGGAGTTTCGGACGGTCCGCAGCAGAGGGCGGACGGTCCGCGGGTGCCTGGCGGACAGTCCGCGTGCTCCCCGCGGACGGTCCGTGGTTCGTGGGTCACTTCTGTTGGTTCTGTGTGATTTAACGGACGGTCCGCGGCATAGGTCGGATGGTCCGCGGTGTTGGCGCGGACAGTCCGCGGTAGCAGGCCGGACGGTCCGCGCGGCCCATCGCGGACGGTCCTCACTGCCTGGCCGGACAGTCCGCCAGAGGCTGTGAGCTGTGCTTCTTGTTTCGATTCCTCCCTTTCTTTCTCTTGCTTCCGCGTGTGCTTCAAGGAATCGTTCCTAAGGCTAGAGGTTGATCCATAACCTCGTTGTCTTGGCGATTGGTGTGTGATTCGATCCATCGCTCGTGTGTGACCGGGATTTGACTAGGGTATATGCCGGGTTCTTTGGGAAGAATTTTTACCGGCTCCTATTCACTCCCCCCCTCTCTAGTCGCCATCTGATCCTTCATGAACACGTGGACCAGAAGGAGTACCGGAGCATGATCGGGTCACTGTTGACGGTGAAAATCCGTCAACCTAGCCATGAGTTTACCTTCGGTGTTGGCATTAGTTTTATACCTTATCCATTGGTACTAACCCCCGTGGTATAACAAGTTCACATGTACATGTCGTTTTTGGAGTTTAATGTTTATGCAGGGATTTAGTGTTGAATGCAAGACTTTCGGGATAAGTTCATCAAGCACCTCATGACAAGACCTTGAAGCCCCGAACAAGTCATGCAATGAAGCAAAATTAACTCCAAGAAGCCGGGGGACTTGATCCGAGAAGACGACGGACTCCGGGGACACGACCGGAAAAGTCTTGAATCTTGCAAGACAAGGAGTTGAGTCCAATTCGGAGAGAAACCGACGACATGGACCCGTATGCGAAAGGGGAAACATCCGGGAAGCAAGGGAACCGACCTCGGGCAAAGGAGCCCGCGGGCCGGGCCTAAATGGGCCCGGGCCGGCCGGCCCGTCCGGTCGGCCCCGGGCCCATTTAGGGCCCAAATTCGTCGCCCTTTGCCCTAGCCGCCAATCGGGCTATTTATAGTCCCCCGACCGAGAGCCACGCGAGAGAAGATTTCGTCTTCGGCCGCCGAGAAGCACGAGAAGAGAGGGACACCATCTAGGAGAGGAGAGGGTCGAGCTAGTTGACTAGGGTTTCCCTAGCCGACGTGGGAACCTTGCAAGGAAGACCACGTCGGAGTTCCGGAGCTAGAAGCAAGATCAAGGAAGGATCCGGTGGTGATCTTGTGTATGTATCATTGTTATAGTTGAATTATCAAGTTGAATCTTTTCCCGGCGATCAAGTGTTTCCTCGAAGATTTCGTTTTTCGATCGGCTTTGCTTATTCCAATTCTATTCTCGAGATAGATTACATAGGGTGTTCTTGTAGCCGCGGTGGCTAGAGGTACACGCCGGATCCTCCGAAAGAATCTCGACTTGTCTTTTGACTCGCCCTAAACTCCCCGCATGAATAGGGATACGTTGTGACAGAACGGGGGTCTCGAAAGGCGGATGTTTTCGGATTTGGACGGGAAACCACGATTTAAAGAGGCTTTTATTAAGATTCGATTTGCTACTTCTTCTCTTACTTGGAACTTCAACAAAAGGCTTACCCCGATCCCTCTAGATCGGTTTATCTACCAAATCTTACTTTGTTTTCTCCGGTTTTTAGTAGATTAGATCTGTTTTGTGTCTTTAACTTAGATGCATTAGGTTTTTATCGAATATTGAAGATTACTTGGCTTTAATAGATTAGGTCTTGCGTCACACATTTGTTCCACGGATTCGATACCTTGGGTTCACCACTCGAGGGAAGAAGGGTCCCTTGACTACGACGGGAGACTTGTACGCTTGCGAGTCACGAACGGACTTTGATACAAACATTAACCGTCAACAGTCACTCCTCTACTTGACGGCGACGAGGCCGGACATACAATTCTCAGTGTGTCTGTGCGCTCGTTTTCAAGCGTCTCCGAGGACTTCTCATCGGCAAGCGGTGAAGCAAAATTTTCAGGTACTTGCGTCACACTCCCGACTTCGGCCTTCGGTACTCCGCGTCCTCTTCTTTGGCGCTTCATGGTTTTTCAGACGCGGATTTTGCCGGGTGTCGGTTGGATAGGAAGTCCACTTCTGGGACTTGCCAGTTTTTGGGATCTTCTTTGGTGTCTTGGTCTTCCCGCAAGCAGTCGAGTGTTGCTCAATCCACGACCGAGGCCGAGTATGTTGTCGCTGCTAGTTGTTGCTCTCAGCTCCTTTGGATCACCTACACCATGAGTGACTTTGGTAAGGAGTATACCCATGTCCCACTTCAATGTGATAGCACCAGTGCCATAAGCGTTGCAAAGAACCCAGTGCTCCATTCCAAAACCAATCACATAGAAGTGAGGTATCATTTTCCGAGAGACAACGTAGAGAAAGGAAAGATAGCTTTGATCCATGTACCCACACATGACCAACTAGCCGATATTTTCACCAAACCCCTTGATCAAGCAACTTTCACTCGTTTGCGGGGGGAACTTGGTGTGTGTTTGATTTCTTGAGTTGGGTGTGTGGGAGCTCCTTTGTAGCATATGTATAGTTTTCCTTGTGCATTTCTTGAATTTACCATGGCATATGTAACATGATGTATAGGCATCCTTGTATCTTAGATTGCATGCATTTTGTATCATATGCATTGGATAGGAAAAGCTTCTCCTATATACATTGTTCACCATGGGTTGCTATATATGTTCTTGTGAGCTTGTTTGGTATGCTACGGTTAGTTTGGCTTAGCTCTTGATGATCTCGATGAATAATCCATGGTTGATGGCTAAATTTTTGAAAAATGTCTCATATGTGCTCTCTCATGTGTAAATGCCTTTATATGATCTTGAAATGTTTTAGTGGCTTTGCTATGCTTAATTTGTGTTAGGATAGCTAGTTTATTGATCATATGGGGCCAAAGGCTCATTTGCCATCATGAATGTTTAGCCCTCTTGCTTCATCTTGTGGAGGGGCATAAGTTCCCTTTTGTCGCAAAGACATTTCATGTACCATTTATAAATCTGAAAATGAAATGAAAAATGCTTGGAAAATATGCTCCCATGTCATATGTGCTGAAATTAATTTGCTTTGGGTGCTAAACCGTTGCATGATGCCTACTAATGAGAAGTCTCATACATAGAAGTAGGCACATGGCTCGGTGGCTTTGACATGACATGAGGTGCTTTTGGGTGTTTATGATGGTCTTATGATTAAAATGGCTGTCCTAGCATGAAGTTTGAGTGGCTTTGCCATTTTGATATGTTTTGCTCATGTTTAGGTATTTGCTTGTGAGAGAGTAACTTTTTGCAAAATTACTCAAATCCTTTTTAGCCTTGTCCAATGGTTGTGAAACTTGGTGATCACGTAGTTAAGGCCATTACGAACCTGTCGAGTATCTAACTTGCTCATTTGGATTTGTGTAGCTCCTTGTGATGAATTTTGTATATTTGAGAAGCTATATGTTGTAAAGTTTCGCATTTTGCCTTGATTCATGCATTGTCAACAAGGGGGAGAAGTTTGTGCATGCTTTGGGCACCTGGGAGTGTTTGGAAGGTGTTCAAATTGGTTCGGGAAAATTTTGGGCAGTTTGGTGCAGGGCCGCTCTCATGGGGCGGTCTAACCGCCCCCAAGGCGGTCAGATGTGGCACAGGCGGTCTAACCGCCCTGTGTAGGCGGTCTAACCGCCCTGGGCAGAGTGAGCAGGTTTTTGCTCTTTGTTGCATTCCCGCGTTGCATTGCTGCATTTGTTTAGGGGAGTGTGCTTTGGCTCAGAGGGAGCTTGCATATGTGCAGGGGGAGTTCTTTGTGGTGTTCGAGCTCTGTTTCGGTGGTTTGCGCTCTTTGCTTGAGCTGTGTTTTGTCTCGGATGTGTCGAGCCGTTGCCCTTGCCTAAGGGGTCCGAGACTTGTCTTCTTCAAGTGATCTTGCTCTTTGCCTTTCTTTGGCTTTCGATCGCTTGTTGAGGTTTCTTTTTATTTGTTTTTTTTCTTTTCCTTTTCTCTTATGTTACTTCATGTGAGTGTGTTGTCAATGCACTCATCAAGGGGGAGATTGAGGACCATGTGTGGTTCGAGGACCGGTGGATGGTCGCTTCCTTGTGTGATGAGTGATTGACAACGTGGTGTGGACTGATTCTTGGCTAAGTATTGCAGGTGCAGGTTGCGGCTTGACTCGTGTTGGTGCAGGTGAAGAACAAGCGCGAAAGGTCGTTGCCGGTAAGGCCTCCAGGTGTGGAGAAGACAAGTAGGCTTCGTTCGAGGGACCGGTGGCCGGCGGGGGTCAAGTGCGGGCCGCATGGTGGCATGAACAAGCAAGATGAAGTCGTCGACGGTTTCTTGGTAGAGCCTCAAAACCAAGGTCGAGCCGAGGACTACGTGGGAGCCGAGTCATGAGTGGAGATTGGCGGAGGCTACACCGAGTTCGCGGGGTTTGCGGTGGTTCACCGAGAAAACCACCGGGTTACTCGGTTGAGCCACAAAACCGAGGCCGAAGACTCGACGAGGAGGTGCGGCCACCCAGGCCGGTTCAACCACCCAGGAGGGGCGGTCAGACCGCCTGGGGCCGGTCAGATCTCCAGGGCCGGTCTAACCGCCCCTGGGGGGCGGTCTGACCGCCCTGGCCGCCGGCGCTGAGAAGCTTCGAAGCGGAGGACACGAGTCGGGATCGCAAGGCTTGCGTCGAGGCTAAGCAAGTTGCGGTCGCCGGGCATCCGTCCGATGGTGAAGACATGAAGACTTCCAAATTCACCCTCGTGGGGCATGTATCCCTAGTTATTAGTGAAGGGTAGTTTAGTCTTTTGGGTGCCTCCATATATACTCATTGAATGGGTGGATGGCAGCCAACTCTTGGAACCCTAGCTCATTTGTTTTTCCATTTTCGTTCTCCATTTTCCTTAGGATTTTAGAGGACTAGCTTGAGAGCTGCATGTGAGATCTAGAGAGAGGGATGGATGTTTGGGTGGCAAGCTAGACCATGTACGAACCTTTCATGGCATGTATAGATGGTTCGGCGTTGTTCATCATGGTGGTTTTCTCCTCTGTTTTGTGTTGATTTTCGGAGCTCTTTGTTGGCGGTGTTTTGAGGACGATTTCTTGGGGTTTTTGGAGGGTGTCACGTATGAGGTTCTTGTGCCTCTTTGGCTGGTGACTTTGCCCCCAAATCTCCTTTGAATCGGACTCGATTTGGTGGTTTCTCAAGTTGGGCGAGTTCTTGACCTAGATAAGCGATTTCTTCAATTCCTCTTGATTGTGAGCGTTTCGGGTCGATTCCTTTGAGGTAGAGGTTGCCCAGGAGGTAACCCAGCTATTCCCAAAGTTTTGCTGCAATCCGTGGAGTGATTCGGGAGATCGGGCGCGAGGAAGTTGAGGTTTGACCCGCGGGTTCGTTTTACGGGAAGGGGCGGTCTAACCGCCCGGGAGGGGGCGGTCTAACCACCCCCGGGTGTTTCCGGGGTCGAAGTTTTGTTTCGCCGGATTTTCCTCTCGTGAGTTTGTTCGCCTTGATCGGAGGAGCGTCCGGGTAAAATTTGGGGTCGTTCTCGTCTTGTTTGCTAGGTGTTCTTGGCTGGAGTTCGTTCTTTGGGTACGGGAGGTTAGACCGCCCCTGGTAGCCGGTCTAACCGCCCCTAGGCCCTTGGGTGAAGTTTTGGTTTTCGCCAAGATTTTCTCGTAGCTAGCATGGCCTTGACCAGAGATCTTTGTTGGTGAAACCGTGGTGAGTTTTGGCGCTCGGAAGAGGCGTTTCGGAGGATTTCTTGGTTACCAGGTGGAGGCGGTCTAACCGCCCCCCATACCTGGTCTAACCGCCCCCCTCTGGCTAGCCGGCTTTCAAGTTGTTTCCGCTGTCGTTGCTGCGTGTGTGTTGTGGTTGCTGGTAGAGTTTGTTCCTAGGACCAGTAGCCCTCCAGTGGCTACGTGGTTTTGGCAAACGGAAGGTAGAAGTGCGGAGCGTGTGATTTCGGGGGTTCGACCGAGCTAGTTCGTCTTGTTAGAGTTTCAATCTCCCTCGAGAAGAATTTTTATCGGCTCCCATTCACTCCCCCCCTCTCTGGTCGCCTAATCGGTCCTTCAAAGGAGTGCCAAACCCTTGGAATGTGGAGCACCTACAACGATTCTATCCGTAGAATAGTTTTTTAAATGCCAGCTATGCATTTCCTTTCAGTGTACTTTTTTAAGATTAAATAAATAAATATTTCAAGCAGTCATCTGCTATGTGTTGAGTACTACCCTCTCCCCTCTCATGTCACAAACCCTCTCCCTCGACATGCTCGGGGGCTTGGCTAAAGCCAACACACAGGTTGCAAAACCTGGGGGTCACAGATCGTCATCTACTCCTCACCCTCGACATGCTCGGGGGCTTGGCTCAAAGCCAACCTAAAGGTCGCTCGACCTGAGGACATCATCCCTAATGAATACAAAGCCTCCTGTTGCTGCGAGCATGCTTGGTCGAAAAGGTCGCCAGACCTAAGCCCTAGGCTCCTCCCTCATGTGCCGACCTCACATAAGCCTCCACGCTGAGCTGTGGAGGTCTATAAGCCAGCCTCTCCGTGAGAAGTGGTTAAAGAGAAAGAAACAAGACATCATCATCTACAAAAAGACTACCAAGCTCGCACAGGCACGAGGCAAGTCATTCATTCAGGTTCAACAAAAGTATTTCTCCCGCAAGACCTGTTCACAAGACTGAGAGGGGGGAAGGTACTACTCCTATGTCTAGACTATGCTTCGCCGTCGTCGCCTTCATAGTCCAGATTATCCATCACTTTGGTGGCGGCATCCTGAACCTCCAGCTCCAGAGTTGCGAGGTCTTTCTCAGCGTCAGGACCATCCTTGACCTTGGCCATGTCGACGTCAGGGTAGTGAGACTTCACCCTCACTAGTGCGTCGGTATCCACCGCCAAGCTCGTAGCCTTCAGCAGAGTCAGAAGCCTGTCTGGAGTTTCTACAAGACAATCTATGATGGACTTCACCTCCGCCCCTTCAGCCGGCACTGCTATGCAATCCATTGCATCGTTGGCCACACCCTTCAGGTCGTTCAGCTCCACCTCATACGCTGCAATGGTTACTTGGTTATTCTGCAACAACTTTAAGACAACCTCGAACTCGACCTCAAGGCCCCGACGAGCTCTTGTCTCATAAGCCAGCTTTTGAGATATGGCGTACTCACTGTCGGCGGCTTCCTTCATCGCCCGCTTGAGCTCCTGGCCCCCAGCCTCGACCTCCTGGAGCGTCACCTCCAAGTTTCAAACCTTTTCCTTGGTGTTCTTCAAGGCGGTGTCGAGCTCCTCTTCATGGTTACGAAAGCCTACGAGATAACACAAGTTAGCACGCCACAAAAATTCTTCCCACGACAAGATCATCAATACGGCGATTCGACCTACCAATGGACAAAGTGTTGAACTGAGCAGTAGCCTCCGTGGCCTTGTGCTTTTCCTCAGCAAGCTCGTCCTCGAGTGTCTTCTTTTCGGTGTCCGCCGCCTCACGGACCTACTTGAGATCCTGCTCAAGGTCGGTAATCCGTTGCTCCCTCTCCGATGCATTCTTTAGCAGGTCGACATGGCTCTTTGCCCGCTCTGCTAAGGACTGCCACAGTATAACAAGCTCATCAGCAGCACTCCGACAAAAGCTTCAACAAGAAAAGTACATCGTAAAGCAAACTTACCGTCAGCGGGTGGTTGATGGTCACGATGCTGGTCCGCAAGGCCTGCATATCCTCGTTGTCTTCGAAAATGTCATCCTTCCAAGGGGTGTCGTTCCAGTTAATCTCCCGGCGTGGTAACCTCAGGCTCGAAGAAGAAGATTCAGGTACCTGTGCGCAAGACATCCCCGGGCCTCCTGGCGCCTGGTCAATCTAAGGCTAGTCCTTGACCAGGTCGTCACCCCCAGCAGGTCTGGCACTGATGAGGTCGACGTCAATTATTCTTGGGGAAACCATCGCTCCGACATCCCCAACAATGGCTCCTTCCCCTGCTTCAACAGTGCGTGGAGGACTCGCCATCCTTGTATTCGCCACTGGCGGTGAAGTTGCCCTACTCTCAGTCGCTCCCCGCGGTGGAGTAGCTGTTCGCGCGTCATCAACCAGCGACTCCCCCATGACCTTAGGATCAGCTGACCTCGTGCGGGAGGGAGAAGTCGGGGCGCCCAGGTCCTGCTGCGGTTCTACCACCACTTCGTGAAAAACTGGCTTTGGTAACAGGTGTAGATCGCCTTTTGTAACGGGCAATGCGCCCGTTACCGATCAAGTGTTACAAATAAGACAAAAAAGGTAATGGGCAGACGCCCGTTACTGATAAGACATATTCGTAACGGGCATTAAATAATGACCGTTACCACAACTAGCCACCGGTCACGTGAAATGGTTGTTTCTCTGGGCCCACAGGGACATTTCGTAATGGGCACCAAAGATAAGCCCGTTGCAGAAGCTCAATATCAGAGACACCTGATGTGCACCTGCGTCTCCACTATCTTGACGAAATGAGACGCGCATATTTCACGCGCGTCTCAACAGAACTAGTATTCGTAACGGGCATCAAACAACAACCGTTACCACGACTAGTCACCGGTCATGTGAAATGGCTGTTTCTCTAGGCCCACATGGAACTTTGGTAACAGGCATGAAACAGAGCCCGTTATTGTGAAATTAACATCAGAGACGCATTCTGTGAACCGGCGTCTCCACTATCTCGACGAAATGAGACGCATCTGTTTCTAAAGGATCGGATGGTGACTAGAGAGGGGGGAGTGAATAGGAGATGGTAAAAATTCTTCTCAAAGAACCCGGCCTATACCCTAGTCAAAACCTGGTCACACACAAGCGATGGATCGAATCACACACCAATCGCCAAGACAACGAGGTTATGGATCAACCTCAAGTCTTAGCAACGATTTCTTGAAGCACACGCAGAAGCACGAAAGGAGGGAGGAATCGAACCAAGGAACAAAGCTGCCAGGCTCTGGCGGACTGTCCGGCCAGGCGGGGCCGACGGTCCGCAAAGGCCGCGCGGACTGTCCGGCAGGGTATCGCGGACTGTCCGCACCCTTGCCACGGACCGTCCGGCCTGAGCCGCGGACCGTCCGAAAATGGCAACAGAACCTCCAGAGACGCACCTCGTATAACAGACCGTCCGCGTGGAGCATGCGGACTGTCCGCCAGGCACCCGCGGACTGTCCGCCCTGCACACGAGGACCGTCCGAAACTTCGCCCAACCAAAACTCGAAAACACCGCGGATCGAAAGCGAAGTCGAGCAAGAACACGAAGAACACACGACGAACACGCACGGCGCGGACCGTCCGACAGGTCCACGCGGACCGTCCGCGAGGCACGGACAGAGCAGAAAACTGCTCGACCCCGAAGGTCAGCTCCTCCAATCCATCACCGGATCTCCCAAACGGTAGAAGCTGTTGAGACAAGAGTTTGGGGACATGAAAAGCGTCAACCAAGGATGCTATACCCCAAAAATTTTGCCTCCCAACTTCCTAAATCATCGGGAATCGCGGATCCTTTGAACACCACCAAAAGCTAGAGCTCCGAACGAAAAACCTTGAATCGAAGTGGTTTCCCGGCGTTTGAGGGCACGAGATCAATCACAAAGATGCACTAGACATCCATCCATGTTTCCCTCAAAGAAATCCGGGGAGAAACCCACTCAAATCCGCGGAACCACACCAAGAACAAAGGCACCAAAAACAAGCACAAAAAAGACCACGAAAATCACAACGCCGAATCTTCTATACAAACCAGGAAAGATTCACAAGGTCTAGCATGCCACCCTAGCATCCATCCCTCTCAACAAATCTCTCATGAAGCTCTCATGCTAGCCTAGAGAAAATGGAGAAGAAAATAGTCCCAGAAAAATGAGAAAGAGGAGGGGGAAATGAAACCCTAAGTCGCGGAGAGAGGGAGCCGTCCACACACCCTCATGGCTTATATATCGGGTCCCGCCGGTGTGGGAAATGACTCGACTACCCCTAACTCAACTACTGGTGATACAACCCACACAGGGGCATTTATGTAATGTTTGTGGGTCTTGCCATCGGACGGCCACGCCTTCGCCGCACCCCGCGTCCTCCCGATGCAAGCCATGCGATCCCGCCGCGTGTCCTCCGCTTCGAAGCTTACCGACACGCCCGGATCTCGTCTCCGCCGTGTTGGGCCTTCAGACTTGGTTTTGAGGCCCAAACCAAGAAACCGTCCTCCGATGGTTTTGTGGGTGAACCACCAAACCCCGCGTCTCGGCCCAGCCTCCCGCCAAGCCTCTTGACTCGACCGCCACCGTGCACCGGCTCGATCATCCATGACTTCGTCTTTCTCGTCTCGCCACCATGTGGCCCGCACCTAGTCCTGCCGTCCACCGGGTCCCTCGAACCGAGCCTACTTGTCTCTCCATCTCCCGGAGGCCCCTCAAGGCTGAAGACCTTTCGCGCTCGTTCTTCAACTGCAACAACACGAACTAGGCCGCAGCCTACACCTGCGCACTGAGCCAAGAGTCAGTCCAACACCCGTTGTCAATCACTCATCACTGAGGAGCGGTCATCCATCGACCACCAGGACGCTCCTGGTCCTCAATCTCCCCCTTGATGAGTGCATTGACAACACACAACGCGAAATGAAATTCAGAGAAAGAAAGTAAGAAGATAGAAAACAAAGAAGCGCAACTCATGAGCAAAACCAAAGAAAGGCAAAGAAAGGTCACAAGCCGAGCAAAGCACAAACTCCACACAGAAAACAGCAAGAAAGCTCCCCCTGAACAAATGCAAGCTCCCCCTGAACATGTGGATGCAAACTTCCAAATTTTAGCTCACCTCTTCTGAATTTGCATTAAGCTCACCTCTTCTCCCCCTTGTTGACAATGTATGAATCAAGGTGAAAATGCAGGAATGTAAAACAAAGCATACAAACATCTACATGAGCTTCTCAAATTGGCCAAATTTAGTGTCAAAGGCTTGAAATGAGACAAAAAGCACATATATGAATCATAGCATAGTCAAAGCATTGCCAGAAGTAACATATGGAAATATAGGCATGTGACAAAGCAAATTTTCAGATTTGAGCAGTTTTATCAAAAAAATGGCTCATTTCAAATGTAAAGGTCTACCCATGTCATATTCTATCCAAAAACATGCATAGCATCCAGAGATCATACAAGGATATCCAATTCTCAACAAAAGATCATTGTAAACACCCATAAAGGAAAGCATTTCATGTTAAAGATCATGAGCCATGTGTCCACTTCGGGGAGACTTCTCCACTGGTGAACATCAAGCAACATGTTTTGCACCCATGTGTAAAAGATAAGACATTTTAAGCATAAACATGATGGATGGAGCATTTTTCAAGCATACACACTTCTTTTCAAGATTAATTCGTTTCATGGTACATGAAGTGCCTTTGCGGCAAAAAGAAGCTTATGCTCCCCCATGAATGCAACATAGGCTAAACATTCACAATGATATTCGGCCTTTGGCCCAAAAGCAAGAAAAAGACATCCAAGCACAATCTAAGCATAAAAAGCACATTTAGACCAAAGCGTGACATGGATACACTACTACACATGAGTGGAGCATATTTCATCAAATTTAGTCAAGATTAGCATTTGATTCAAAAAAAAAGGGCTATCTCACAACATATATATCTCAAATATTCCAAGAGCATAGCCTCACATAGCCATTTCTCCACACATATGACCAATATCTCACAAATAGCCAAAGAGACTCAAATAAGGCATATAAAAGAAGCTCATCATCCTAAAATGCAATATGATACAAATGCAACATGATATATAACAAGATGGCTATCCTACCATGGTTTATACATCAAGCAAAACATCTATGTACATCAAAGTAAACATGGTATGATACAAATGGTACAAAAGTAAATCCCCAAGAATCAACTAGAAAGGACAACAAACCCCAAGTTCCCCCCGCAAGCGCACAAATGTAGCTTGGTCGAGAGGCTTTGTAAAAATGTCTGCAAGCTGATCTTGGGTAGGGACATGGCTCAACACAATAGTCCCTTTCTCCACATTGTCTCTCAGGAAATGGTATCTCACTTCTATGTGTTTGGTTCTGGAGTGAAGCACTGGGTTTTTAGCTATGCTTATGGCACTGGTGCTATCACAAAGAAGTGGAATCTGGGTGCACTCCTCACCAAAGTCTCTCAAAGTGTATGAGATCCACAACAGCTGGGAACAACAACTCGCGGCTGCACAAACTCTGCCTCGGTGGTAGACTGAGCTACACTAGACTGCTTGCGGGAAGACCACGAAACCAATGAGGACCCAAGAAACTGGCAAGTACCAGAAGTAGACTTCCTCTCGACTCGACAACCAGCAAAATCCGCATCAGAAAAACCATGAAGTGAAAGAGTCGAGGAGGAAGAATACCAAAGGCCAAGACCAGGGACAGACTGTAGGTACCTGAAGATCCTCTTGACGGCCTGTCGATGTGATGTCCTCGGCGAAGCCTGAAAACGAGCGCACAGACACACACTGAACTGTATGTCTGGCCTCGTAGCCGTCAGGTAGAGGAGGAAGCCGATCATGCTCCGGTACTCCCGCTGGTCCACTGGTTCTCCGTTCTCATCCGCGTCCAAAGTAGCCGTACTCCCCATGGGTGTCGACATAGGCTTCACATCTTGCATCTGGAACTTCCTCAGCATGTCTTTCGTGTACTTGGTCTGATGTACAAATGTTCCGTCCTTCACTTGCTTGATCTGCAGCCCGAGAAAGTAATGCAACTCGCCCATCATGCTCATCTCGAATTCCCTGCTCATCTCATCTGCAAACTTGGCAACAAGGTTATGTGACGAGCCACCAAAGACAATATTATCCACGTATATCTGCACAACCAACAAGTCATTCCCATGCTTGAGGAGAAACAAGGTCCTATCCACGGTACCCATCACAAACCCTCTGCTCAACAGAAAACCTCTCAATCTCTCATACCAAGCCCGGGACGCTTGTTTCAACCCATACAGAGCCCTTTTCAACCTGTACACCCTGTGTGGGTAAAACTCACTCTCGAACCCCGGTGGCTGCTTCACATACACCTCCTCCTCTATGACCCCATTCAGAAAAGCACTTTTCACATCCATTTGAAACAACTTGAACCCTTTAGCCACAGCAAAGGCTAGAAGGATTCAAATTGCCTCAAGACGGGCCACAGGAGCAAAGGTCTCCTCATAGTCGTTCCCCTCCTTCTGACTATATCCCTAAGCAACAAGTCTGGACTTGTTCCTCACAACCATCCCATTCTCACCCTCTTTGTTCTTCCAAACCCATTTGGTTCCTATAGGATGGTAATTTGGAGGTGGTTCAACTAACTCCCACACTTGGTTCCTCTCAAAGTTTTCCAACTCCTCATGCATAGAATTGACCCAGTTTGCATCAGATAAAGCGTGTCCAATGTCCTTGGGCTCAAAGGAGGCAACAAATGCAGCATGAGCGAAATGAGAGGAATTTCTGGACCTTGACCGCGTAGTACGTTCGTCGATGTCCCCAATGATCTTCGATAGGGGATGCACTTCTTGAATCTGCCGGGGAGCCTCACGCCTAGAGACTACCTCTCCCTCAACTTCAGCTTCTCTCGCCTGGTCCTCTTGTCGCACCATCGTTGTCCATGAATTAGACGGTCCACCCTCCGTAGTGGTCGTAGGGGAAGTAGTGGGTACGCACTCAGCTTCAGGCGCATGGTTCTCTCCATCATCATCTCCAGCTTCATCCTTCTCCTCTTCAAAGTGGTCCTCAGCCATCTCTTCATCACCTACACATTCAAAGCCAAGAGAGGTATATGGCATTATCTCGTCGAAGGTTACCTTGCAAGTCTCCATGATTTTGTTAGTCTCAAGGTTAAGCACCCTATAGGCTCTAGAATGATTAGCATATCCAAAGAAAATCCCATCACTAGACCTAGCCTCAAACTTGTCGAGTTTTCCCTTCTTAAGAATAAAGCACTTGCAGCCAAAGACTCAGAAATGACTCACCTTGGGTGCCCGACCATGCATAAGCTCATAAGGTCTTCTTCTTGAAAGCTTGCAATAAAATCCTGTTAGAGACATGACAAGCCGTATTGACCGCCTCAGCCCAATACCTCCTAGGAGTCCTGTGCTCATCGAGCATTGTCCTAGCCATCTCACAGAGAGTCCGATTTTTCCTTTCCACAACTCCATTTTGAGGGGGCACATAAGGGGTAGAATACTGATGTTCAAGACCTAGATCACGACAAAAGGCATCAAAACGAGAGTTCTTGAACTCAATGCCATTATAACTACGGATAGCTCGAATAGCATTCCCATGCCTCTCATTTTCAACCTCAGGATCAGATCTCGAACAAAACCAAATGTCTCACTCTTATCCTCTAAGAAAAACACCCAGGCATAGCGAGAGTAATCGTCCAACACAACAAGGACAGACCACTTCCCACCCACCGAGCGAACTCGAGCTGGCCCAACAAGGTCCATATGCAACAGCTCTGTCGGACGCTCGGTCATGACATCGGTCAGGGGTGGATGGAGAGTGGCTACCATCTTTCCATGCCTACACGGAGCACAAACCAAATCCTTCTCAAACTTCAACTTCGGCAATCCACGGACAAGGTCAAGACCACTCTAGCGGGAAACCAAATCAAAGCTCAAGTGACCCAACCACCTATGCCATTTCCACAAATCAGAAGGAGGACCGGCCATCAAACAGCGAGCAGGACCCAAAGAACGAGAGAAATCAGCCCTGAAAATCTGACCCTCGGGGATGATCATACAAACAAGGTCACCTCAAGAATCCAGCAAACGAGACTCACCAGACTTGAAACGCACCTCAAAACCCTCATCAAGCAACTGAGAAACCAAAAGCAAATTGAAACCCAAAGACTTCACAAGAGCAACCCTCTTCAATGTTACCTTGTCACTCACATGCACCACACCCTCAGAAATTACCCTTCCTCGTCCATTGTCCCCAAATGTGATGTACATCTTTTCCTTCACTGCGGTGAGGCTGGAGAACCACTTCTTATCTCCGGTCATGTGTCGGGAACATCCGGAGTCGATCAACCAAATGTTCTCCAAGCCTTCTGCCTGTAGTCCGAAATAGGAACGAGAATGAGCCAACGACTCGACATTGGGGTTAGCACAAAGAAAGTTGAACCAGTGTCGAGCCATCTTCTCAAAAGAGGGGGTTAGCAAACATCATTCCCTTGCCACCAAACTTCCCATGTCCCATGGAAGGAGTACGAGCACCACGAGGGGGAAAATGTGGTCCGTAGTTCCTCTGGAACCTAAAGCTGCAATCATCTCCCCTAAACCCGTATTGAGGGCGAGTAGGGGGACGTCCAGCAAAGCCACCATGAGCCCGACCAAACCTCTCACCAGCACGCACACCATCATCTCTCCTGTCAAACCTCTCACCACCACCTCTCTGTGGGAACCTGCCACCCTGAGCTCCAACTCTACCAACACTCCTCACACTTCCCACACCCCGTGGAAGTGGCACTCTAGGCTTAGGAATACCATGAGACTGGCGATACCTGTCCTGGTTTGCTTGCTCCCTAGCAAGCCTCTCATCCCTCTTCCTCTTGTAGCAAAACTCTGCTAGATGTCTCTCCTTGCCACAATACTCACACCTGAAGGGGATGGGTTTTGGTTTTGGCTCTGGCTTCTCTCTAGGTTTCTCACCCTTCTCACTCACAAACTTCACGGGTTTCTGGAAGTCATTTGTTTTGGGTGGGAATTTTGGTGAATCTTGGGTTGTGTCAAGCTTGTTGCAAAGATGGTTGGGCTTTGGAGTGAATGAGTTCTTGGGTGCTTTTGGAAGTGGAACTTGGATGTCTCCAATCACCTCAAACTCGGGGTTAGACTCAACACACTTCTCATACACACTCTCCCCACTGTTTTCTCCCACTTTCTCACCCAACTTCTCAAAAACCAAACCACGACCATCCGCTCTCTTGAACTCCTCAATCATGATTTTCAATTGAGGTTCCTGCCCAGACAACCAACCCAACACCTTCCTCAAATAATCATCTCCTCATAAATGACATCCAAACGGGAAGTAAGTTCAAGATTGCGCAAAGTAACTTCATCACAGCTAGTGCATGCATTGACAACAGGATATTTCAAAGAAGCTTCCAAAGTTCTAATGGTAGAACAAGCATCAACAAGCTTAGCATGCATAGTAGGACATGATTTACAAGCACCAAGCAAAGTGGGTCTAGCCTTAAGCTCATCATACTCAGTCCTAAGAGCATCTAGTTTAGCCAAAGTGGAAGCATTCTTCTCATTAAGCAACTTGATCTCATTCAACCATGCATCACATTCAGGACATTCAACATCATCAGAAATAGTAGGAGCAAGTTTCAAAGAGTCATTCTCAAGTTTCAGTTCAGGCAATTTAGACTCTAACTCTCCTACTTTCTCACTAGCATTCTCAAGTTGAGCCCTAAGTTCTTTCCTCATCTTTTTGGCAGTTCTTAGCACACTATCATGGTTGTCAATCGAGCCATTCAACCTAGTGATCTCGGCAAGCAAAGAGTCGGGGTCACGATTTACCTCATCCTCCGAGTCGGAGTCGCTGTCTTCCTTCTCGCTCTTCTTGCTGCTTGAGCTATGGGCCATGCCACAAAAGCCTTCAAGCGCCACACAGCTCAATCCACTAAGGTTCCGGCTTGCACTCTTCTTGCCCTTGCGCATCCCGGCGTCTTCATCTTCACTGCTTGAGCTTGACTGCGCGTCGCTTGAGCTTGAGTCGATGTCGCTTGCACCGGCCACCATGGCTCTTGCCTTGTCCTTCTTGTAACCACCCTTGCCGGTCGCCGCTTGTCCCTGTCCTTTCTCTTGGACTTGCTGAAGTGCTTGCCCTTGGAGGAGTGCTTGTCTTCACGCCTCGGGTGTGCCTTGTACTCACTCATCTTGTACTTGTTCTCCTCCGCTTCCGGGCACTCGGCGATTAAGTGTCCACGCTTGCCACACTTGTAGCATGTCCCCGAGCTCCGCCTTGCATTCCTCCGACTCTTATCACTACTAGGAGTTGACCCTTAGAGCACCAAATTTTTTTGCAACACCATACATTTGGTTGCAATATTTCGTTCTATAGCAACAGACGTCATAATGGGTTGCGATATCTGGATCTTATGGCCACCAAAAATGTGGGTTGCGTCTGTTGAAACATTCGTTGCAAGAGGTTGGTGTTAATGCCACGTTGAAAAAGGTGTTGCGATAGATGTGTGTTTGTTGCCACGAATATTTGTTTGGTTGTGAATAGGCATGCTTGTGGCCACGATAAAATAATGTTGTCTAAAATTTAACCTTTGTTGCGATAGCTCATGTGCCTGTTGCATCCAGAAAATAATTCGTCGCGATAGATGTGTGTTTGTTGCCACGAATATTTAGTTGGTTGCGAATAGTCATGCCTGTGGCCACGATGAAATAACATTATCTAAAACTTAACCTTTGTTGTGATAGCTCATGTGCTTGTTGCATCCAGAAAACAATTCGTCGCGATAGGTCATGTGTCTATTGCATCCAAAAAACAATTCGTTGCAGTAGTCCGTGGTTATAGCCATGATGAAAAAGTGTTGCCTTTATCTAATTCCTCATTGCGATAGATTAGGATATAATGCATCAATAGAATATTTCGTTGCATCAAATAGCTTCTATTGCCACCAATGAATTATGTGATTTCATTAGACTATATTTGGTCGGGCTAAAAAAATTGAATGTATTTTTTAAAGATGTATTTTTTTACTATGGTGTTGCTATGTGAACCAATATTAATATTGTATCGTTTTACCATTGTGTTCCCTAATGTGCTGATTTTACTTGTATGTTGTATTGTTTGACATATGTATCCTTTTACATAGGTGCAGGTGTAGGTGCACAGCTTACTTTTTTTTAGAATGAGGTGCATAGCTGTCCATCTAATGCTCACTAGTGGCTAGCAAGAGATTCCAACGAGGAAGGATGCGGTGAGCAAAGGAGCAGAAGCAGGCATGTGCAGCATGAGAGCCCGGCCATCTTAGTTAAACCCACCGTGCATGAGAAGAAAAAAAAAGCAAAAGAAAAAACCCACCCCACCCGCCCATGAGGAAAAAAAAACCCAACCCAACCCACCTTCGTCTCCACGCCGTGAGAGGCCGCAGTCACGACCGTCCCGCGCGTGACCCGGAGTGGAGCCGACGCGGCGCCGCCGGCCGTTCCGCCCCCACCCGGATGGCGTCCTCCTCTCCGCCGACTGCTGGTCTTTCCTTGCTGCGCGCATGATTAGGAAGGCGAGGTGGAGCCTGCACGGCGCTGCCCCACCCCGCCGACCTCCGCCCGGACGACGTGCTCCTCTCAGCCGGCCTCCTCCTCTATTGGTACATGTGTCTGTACTTAATAGGCAATTATACCTTATTAGGCTTTGGCTCATACTATCAATTAGCTCGCATCTAGTGTACTTGTATTGCATCTAGTGTTCATGTCATAACATTATGACATTGATTTTGGACGTCATAACCCTTTATGACATCTCGCTTTTATGTCACAAGTTCTTTGATCAAGCTAGGTGGCCAATTCCATACAGCCCAATATTTATTTGTACATCATTCAAAGACCCACACTACACAAGCCTTCCGAATAACATATGTATGCCAAATAATATATTCCATTCATGACCAAATTCACGAGTTCACAAGTCATATGTCAAGATATTTATTACATTCATCATGAACACCAATCTACTTGTTCAACAAGTGACCTTAGTCACAAAGGTATCTCATAAAATAAACGAGATGATATTTCACATCCCTATCTCATAAGTGACCTTTGTCGGCAAACTAATAGTTCAACCGAAGGTGCTAGCAGCTAGTTATTCTTGGTGTTAGGAGCAAATACCTCAGCGAATTTTTACATATCCTGCAGACACAACACATCAAAAGCAGCCATCACTTGTTGAAACAAATAAAAAGGTCAAAAAGGAGCTTTACATGTGTAAAGCCGAAAGAAATCAAGTAACAACAATCCTTTCTCACCCCGCAACATATATTTAAGCATTTCTAGGAAATACACCAATTCACACAAAACATTCGACACTTTGGTTTTATAATATCATAACAAGTAAATATAAGATAGTAGAAATACGCATAAAAGTATAGGTAACAAAAAGAAATATTACAAAGATTTACACACTAACATTCCCGTTTAGCAAAGCGAGGTTGAAATATATGCTGCATAGAAGGCCAATTCTTAGAAAAATTCAGTGTACAGTACTTCATATCTGTAGCAATATAATGAACAAATAAATTAGTTGCCACTATAGCAGTGAAGCAATGAAACATAAGTAATCTCCTAGAAATTGAAGTATTGAGGGCCACAATTGCAGTTCACTTCATAATGTTTTTGAGAAAAGAACCAATGGCTGCAGACTGCAGCACAGCAAGATGGCAAAGAAAACATCAAAGTTGATCATATCATATAGTTGCTCACCTATCCTCGGTACAACAAATAGAGCCATGTGTGTCAATGGTCAATAAATCTCAAGCTACATCCTAACATATAGTTCATGCAACTAACATACAAGAAATGGGTAGAAGTTTAGTAATTACTACTTCCTATAAGCCCTTAGACATCAATAAGAAAAATATAACGATTATTGAGAATTCTTTTTAAATATATTAACTCAAGCATCAGTCAGAAAACAAAGCAACCTCATACTACATTGGGGTTCATCTATCTTGTACATAATAAATAAGATTTTCAGATCCAAAAATATGATTTTCAAAGAGGCCAAATAAGACATTCTATACAAGTAAAAAAATGCATCCGTATATGGTCGGTAAGTGCTTACCATCTCGTCTTGTTCCCGTTCGAGCACATCGGCTAGCATCTCCATCCCAAGCTTTCCATAAGGCACCAATCTTAGTATGGACACTTAAAATCATTTCTCAATACCGAATGTTTCTTATATGATTCCTATTAGGACATAAGGGAAGATAAATTTCTGAAAACATGCCGAACCTATTGGCGAAAGGACCAACCGCATGCGGGTAAAGAATCCACCTAGACATGCTCATACAAGGCAATATTTGGATGTTTCCTCCACAAAGTACATGCCGCACTCATCGGTGACAACATATAAATAGTCGTATGGTCATCCGGTACCACTATAGCATTTGGTTGATGATCCGAAACATCAAGGTAGCATCCAATTAACAACTAAACCAGGGTAAGACAAGATATCGGTGATGTAAGGCAAGACATCATAAAGGAAAAAATTGCCGGCTATTCAAAATGTCTATCATTTAAGTGAGGGCCGGAATTAACTAGGAAGGAGACAATGCTTCCCATATTAGGTTCGTACCTACAATTTCAAGATTTGTTATGCATATTACTATATATATATACACAAAGCTTTTTCCCCTCTTTTGATATTCAATCATAAAGTCGTAAAGTTAACGGTAACACCTAGCACTATCACCGTAAGCGAGAGAAAAATAACGAACAAACAACTCAATCGAGATTGACAAAAATGCAGGAGTACTTGCCCAATGTAGATTGACAAAATGCATGCAAATGTTAACAAAATCTATTAACCTATATGTATGTAATAGGACAAATAGACGATCGGTTCGGCAAATGAGTGAAAAATGCAGGTGCCGAATAAATTCAGTGTCTTTTGTTCAAGTTCAGTGTTCTAACACCTCCAGAAGGCTAAATAAATTGACTAAAACAATCTAAAAATAATTTTCTCCTCCATGGAAGGGTAAATAAATTAGCTAAAAATCTAAATTATTCAGGTCAAAAAAATTGTTCCTCCATGACTGAGTACCTCGTGCTGCGCCACCATGAGGGACACGAGCGGGGAGGAGGGCCTCGCACGGTGCCGCCATCGCCTTGGATTTGCGCAGGGCGAAGAGGCTCCAGCGGCGCCACCTGCCACCACGCCATGGCCCTGCGTTGGGAGGAGGGGTTCACCTCGTTGGATCTTTGGGAGTCAGCTACGGTGGCGACCTTGCCTGCGTTGGGTCGACCTCCACCTCCGGCATCTCATGCGCCGCCGCGTCGCCATGGCCCTGAGTGGAAAGTTGTGAGACACAAAGAGAGAGGGGACCTCGCCTCACTGGATTCAAGGGACGCACAGAGGCAGCGTCCTCGCCTGCGCCGAGCCATGCTCCGACGTTCGCTGCCATCTGCCGAGAGAAGAGAGAGAAGGAAGGAGAAATTAGGGGATGGGGAGAATAAGACCGGTAGGGATGCAGTCGTGCGGGTGACAAGATAAGGTTGGGTAAAATTTGTTCCCCGTGAATCTATCTCATTTCGTCACTATCAGGGCGTCTCCAATCGTATGAGCTAGCTCGTATGAGCTAGCACTAGCTCTAAGCTGATGAATTCAAACGAGAAAAGAGTGCAACAACTAGCTTTGAATATTGTGCAGTGAGAGAACAGTGTATTGGGAATTGAGCGAGCTTATCTCTTCTCTCCTAGTTAGTCTCTTGTCTTTTGCAATGTTTCATGATTAAAAAATTAGTTGCACTAGCTCTAAGTTAGATTGTTGGAGGCACCCTTAGTATTACAATTAGTCATATTCCATTAATTTTTTTATTGAAATTAGAAAATTATGTCAAACAAGTTTTATATGTTATAATGACGTGATGATCATTTATATGTTATTAGAAAATCACGTCATGATCCCTGTACATGAAGTGGTGCGCGTCGCCGGCAAACGTGACTTTTGATGTGATATGACGTTGGAGCGACCAGATGTGAGACACAAGCCAGCGATCGAAAAAATACCCAATCGAAACGAATCAGCTCCAATCGCCATTGGAACAGAGCAGTTGAAACCTAAAACGGAAGAGCTTCGAGTTGGATGGGGAACAAAACCAAAATCGAAACGAGATGGGGAACAAAACCAAAATCGAAACGATTCAGGTCAGATAGTGCGGGCGACATCAATATTGAAATGATATATGTCGTCTTCTTTGTTAAAATACTCCATAAGTGTGTCGTTTTCCTTATCTTCATCACCAATGGTTGTAGGTTGGACTAAGACTATCCACACAAGTCTACTGGATACCCACGCTATCCTGTTCCCGTGCCTGTTTCCCGTAAGAAAGTCCCGGAGCGGGGCACGGGAAAGGCTACGAGATTTTCCCGTCGCCCCCAAATTGCTCTAATCCAGAGGGATCCGGGAGAACGCGAAACGACGACGTGGCGAGGGCCCACGCGATGATGGTTCGTGCGCGTCGGGAGCCGGAAGCCGGAAGGGAGAGAGAGGAAGAAGCCATGGCCACCGGATGCCCGGATCCGATCTTGCTCGCCGGAGAAGGAAGAAGAGTGGAGAGGGGCGGCCGGACACCAACTCGGCCTGCTCTGTCCCCATCACCGGATCCTCCTCCGAGATCTCTGCTGGATTCCGTTTTAGAAGAAGGGAATGGAGTAGACGAGTATGGATAATCTAAGCCTACTTTAGAAACGATCTGGAACTTTGGCAAATTTCTACAATAGATCACACATTCCCTAGGAAACCGAGTGTTAGTCAAGACAGATGATAAAATATCTTATTCCAAGGCGTAACTCACTCTCCTTTTTCATTTTGAGCGATAAGTAAATTCAGTAATTGTCTAATTTAATTAAAAAAATCTAAGATTTGTTGTGGGCCCATGCATTGGGCCTTCATGCATGTAGAAAAAGTTTCAAGTCATTTCTATACAGACCTATTGTACATGCTTCACAAAGGCCATATACCATTTCGAAGAACCATAACTACAAGTGATGAGTCTCCACATGATTCATCTTTTTTGGTGGCGTAAGATGCTCAAACTATTTCTCAAACTTGTGCGTGCCACACTACAACAAACTATTTAATCTGTTAGGGATTCTTCGCGACAAATTCAGAGAACGTCGTGAATAGTGCACCATCTGTGATGGTTTGCGAATTTTCGTCATGGATCTGCAAATAGCCCATTCGGGCTCAAATTTGGGCCTGATTGCTATGATGAACTTCAATTATCGTCGTAGAAAGTGTTTGTGAACGCTAGTCACGAATACATGGATGTGACATTGTCGTACAAACATCCCAGGGCCCACTACTTAGACGGGTACTAGTTCCGACTACTACATGGGCCCCCGGTACTACTTGACTTGTGTGCCACATACATACCATATTATATGTTTATTGTGTAGACATACTTGTTTGGAGTCCAACACAATTGGATTTTCCATTTTATGATTTTTCGTGATTTACTATGATTTTTTCAAAATTACTTTGGGGGGTAATTTGGTTGATTTTAAAAAGTTCATGGGGTGATATAGACCGTTTCATAGGTTGGGGGTTATGTAGTCCACCTCCCATAGTTGAGGGGTGATGTAGACTTTTTCCTTTTAAACTATGTGAGAGATTTGTCGATCTTGAACTAAACTTTTCTAACACTTTCTAAAATGAAAAATGACCTAAATAAATTTTGTAGATCTTGATGAGTTATGAATTTTGGGTATTCATGACTTTTCAAGTTGAGACAATCTAGGGGTTTGAAAACTAGTTTGGAGGAGTTAAAATTTAAAAATCCAAAATTCATCAAATGAAAAGTTGGTCAAAATACCAAATGTAGATCTTGATGGGTTTAACAAACTTGGTATTTGGATGCTAGTAAAAGACTAATTACATGGATGGACGGAAAATCACGAGATAAATCTATTAAACCTAATTAATCCATCATTAAAGATTGTTTATTGTAGCAGAACATTGTTTAATCATAGCCCAACTGCTCATTAGAATCAGCTCGCGAATTAACCGAGGTTTACCGAATGAGTTTTTGTCATTAATTTACGTTTAATACTCCTAAGTAGTGCAACTAGTTTCAATGTAACAGGTGAACTGTAGTAATTTACCACAAATTGTTGAACTAAATAAGGTCTAAATAAAAAAAATAAACCATCGGTAAATGCCATCATAATAAACCTTACTATCGAAGCTACCCTCAGTTTGCAAACCCCTCTACTATTTATCAATCTTTTTTAAAAATATTAATAATCTAATGTTAAAAGTGATATTCAGTTTGTAAATTATTATTTTCTCTTTAACTACGTGTTCACGCACATTTTGATTGATGAAGGAAAACTGCAAAAAGATTAAGAAAGAAATTAAACAGAATGGTCTGTAGTACTGTTGTACTGCATGCGAAGTGCAGCCTGCAGCCTGTGCTTTGTTTCTACTGTGCAGTGGGTCCTACCAAGGCACCACGGACTCCCCACGCCTCCTGCGGCACTGGATCTGTGTCCCTCTCTCTATCCCTTTTTCCTCTACTTCGAACCCTACTCCGACCCAATGCCGCCACCGCCGCCGCCCCCCACCACGAGCAGCGAGGCCTTGGGCTCTCCGTCGCATCCCCGCCCTCTCCCATCCATGGTAGTGAGGACTCCGTTCCTCCCCTCCCTCCCGCACCCGGCCTCGCCGAGGCACGCCGCCGGGGACAGGGATCCCCCGCCTGGGCATCGCCGCCGGGGCCGGGGGTCCCCCGCTCGCGCACTGCTATCGGGGACGAGGTCCTCCACTCACATGTCGTCGTCACCGGGAACGAGTCCTCTGCTTGGCCGCCGCCGCATGGACGATGTCCTCTGCTCGCCCACGCCGGGAATGGCGCGTTCTCTCGCCACCGCTGGCGGGGGTCGGGGTCCTCTTCACTACATGTTTAGGTAAGAACCCTAGACCCGGCCACCTTCCTCCTTTGCTTTATCCTATCCTCATCCCCATGATCTGTTGCTGCTCATCGCGACCTCCTCCAGTGACAGGAAAGATACAAGTACAAACTCTTCCTTTCTCTGTTTATTGAATAGATGAGCATGGTTTTTAATTTTCTTCAGTTTATTGTGCTCACATGGTGTTTTCTAAATTCGCTGGATGACATTCCTATTATAAAATTTCTATGAAAATCGTTATCTGCTATAGCCAAATATTTGGTGTTAAATCTCATAAATTTAGTTTGTTTAATAATAAATTTCAATGTTGCTTGCACATTTAATAATCTTGCTTACACATGGCATTCACATTGTAGTGCTCACTTCAATGTTGTTTTACAGAGCAAACTTGAGCAATGATATAGAGAACATTTTCATTTTTTGACTTCCTGAACCTACTTTAACATTTTACTAATAAAATGCAGGAAGATAAGGATATAATTTTAATTAACATATTTTGCTAACTGCCATACACTGAAATTAGAATTTATAGTTGGAATTGCTCTTGTTTCATACAATTTCAGATTATTGTGTATCTGATGCCTCAGGTTTTCTAACTAGGAAGGTCACCAAATGAAAGCAAGTTATCTTCAGACCTAGGGTTGCTGCAATATTGCGCAGTATATGCTTTCATAAATGCTTGTAGCTGTGTAAGATCCAACCATGTTGCTTGTTATAAAACATCATTGATGGGGCTCATTGGGTATTGGAAGTTTGGTAGGGGGCATATCCAGGGTTCTTGTATTCTAACATTTTGCCCAATTTTGGATAAATCAATTAAAGAAACTAGAACGGTTGGGCGCGCAACACACGCCCTACCAATATCTCTACAAAGAATAACTAATAAAAGAAGCACAGATGTCAACACGAAATGTGTCAATTTGGCATAATAATATCAAAGTTAACAGCTCAACCCGTGTACAATGGCAGCAATGATCGCATGGGGTGACACCCCCCTAGTTCACCAGTTATAGCACCAGAGATAGACAATTAGCACTGTTATGTACAATAACCGACCGAAATGGAAAAAAACAGCTAAGGATTAACCCAAATAATCACTGCAACCAGCGTAAGCCGCTAGCACGCGCAACGAGACTTGAATGGGACCCACACACGCGTCATTAGCCCCTGCTCCTCCTCTCCTCTTGCGATGTCAGGCAGCGGACGCCAGGATTGGGCAGATAAAGACGCCAGGAATTAAACAAATATTATATGCGGGGTCCACTTTAATTTATGAAGTTGAGCTATAGTAATATTATTGTACACACTGTCTACAAGATTTATTATATCCTCTGTGTCAAAAGCTATAGAGAGTGCCTTGCTACAACCACTGCGGGTGCCCTAAGAACTTTGATTGCTAAAGGGAATTGTATGTGTAGATAGCATCAAGGTTGAAATTAGTGCCAGCTAGCTTAACCAGGCTATAAAGGTAACCTATAGAAGTATGTGTAGATAGCATCAAGGTTGAAAGGTGCTCTCAAAACTCCTCCTTATATTGTTATAACAAGTATTGCATCTTACTTCTATAGGTCACCTTTATAGAATCCCAGGCTGCCCAGCTGTGTTGTGGGAGCATGACAGCTTGGTCGATTCATGTTGCTGACGTCTTCTTGGTCTTCCTTCCTGCACCCTCCTGCAGTCCATCCTACCCTCACTGGTAGTAAGGTATCGGTGCATCTTTCTCTCCCCCTCTCCTCTGCTCCCATCTATTTAACTGATGTATGCTGAGATCTTGGATTTGTCTGCCGCATGTGCTTGTATTAGCTTGAATAGTGGGATTGGAATCGATACAAAATTGATCAGTTATTGCCATCATCCTAGATAGATGCAGATTATGTTTTTAGTCTTGCTTCGAAGAATGTGTTATTCTTTTTCCTGTCTGGTTCCACGCAGGCACACAACTACAATGTAAGTGCATAATTAGTGATGGCTTTTGTATTTTGCAGTGTTTTCTTCAGGTTGATGCCAGCTACATTGTGCCAACTGAACTAAAAATTATGGCAGTTAAGCTATAATTTAGATTTAGATTCATGTATATGTAGCTAATGGAGCTGCTAGGTTAGCACTCAGTACTCATTTTTTAGTTCCTTATGCTTAGGCTTCTACCATGTGGTTTTCTTATTGAAAAAAACATGTATGGCATTACTTCATCATGATTTATTTCTAATATACATTCTACCTGGAAGTAGATACATTCTCTCTTATATGTTGCTTACTACAAGGTGCATTAATCCTCCCATTACTGAATTGAAAATTAGGGTAGTTAGAGGTCATTTTCTTGCTTCAAGCTGCAGAAGAATCTTCTTGGCCAGTGCTAAGGTATTAGCACAGTATGACATGAGTTCATTGTAGTGGATTGTTCTGTTAGTATTTTTGTTGAGAATAAATGCTGTGAGATTTATTGATTGCCTTTCTCACACTGCACAAATAAGATTGGTTTTGAACTTTAGCAAAGATTGCAATTGCTATAACTTTTCTAGTGTGCTTGAGGTTGAATTCTACAACAGTAAGATTAGTTGTCTTGGGGCATAAATACCTTCATGATATGCTAATGTTCCCTACCTTTTAGTGCCAGATGTTTGTGCTCTACCATTCACTAATGTTATGTGTGTTCCTTTCAGGTGGAGTGAGCTACCAGATGGCCAAATAGCACGAGCAAGAGATGCTTTTTAGATATCTAGTATGCATTTTTCTTCTTACCAGTTTACACATCTAGTATGACACCATTACTTTGTGCTATGCTATTTATTAGTCAGCCCATGTACCAATTAGTTAGCATTCATTTCCTTAATTGTTTGGCTCGTTAATTAGTTAGCATTCATTTCCTTAATTGTTTTATCTCAATTGCTCATGTTCTATAATTTCTAATTACTCTATGAATTTAATCATGTATGTTTTTATGAATCGCAGAGAAACTCGTACAGCCAAAATAATTAGAGAAAACTTCTATGGCTAATGTTGATGGCCGACATCAACAAGAATGACAAGTTATAAAGATGCTGCTTATTTATGATGGTGTAGCTGATGGGCGATCGAGCAAACAACGAACTCATTTTTAGATCGATTTATTATATGCTAAACAATGTTGTGAACTTAGTTAAATATTGTGTCTTTATTTTCTTAGCTGTGGTCATGTTCTTTTAAGTAGAACTCTACTCATTGTGTGTTACTTTGGTTTTGAGACAAAATTTAAATTAATGAATATATCAGTTATTATATGTGATGTACATGCTATGAAAATAATCTAAAAACTACTATTCAAATCCCCTGGTTACGATAGAATCATAGGCAACCATTGATTTTGATTGCAATACATATTATCGCAACGAACTTTATGTGTTGCATTACCATACCATCTATTGCCACCAACAATTGTTTGTTGCATGTCACCTCTATTACCACCGACACAAATTCGTTGCAACATATGTATATTACCTCGAAGACTAGTTCGTTGCATTACCATATCATCTATTGCCACCATATCTGATATGTTGCAAAAGCATTGTAATGCAATGGATCACAATTCGTGGTAATACGACCATATGCCCACGTAGTTTTGGAGTGGCAATACTTTTCTATTGCAACACACTTGTTCGTGGCAATCATGAAATATTGCATTCTAGTGTTTGGTCGCAATAAAACCTTAGGCAACCAATGTAATCGTTGCAATATTTAATCTTGCAACCAAAAATTGGTTGCATTTCCTTTTTTGTTCGTTGCCATATTTGTTATTACAACCAAGTATTGGTTGCATTAGGCTTTTTTTCTGTTGCAATATTTTTTCTAGCAACCAACTATTGGTTGCAGTAGGGTTTTTTGGTCATTGCATTAGCAAAATCTGTTGCAACGCAATTTCTTATGGTTGCCTCAGTCTATTACACCGTTCCAATTGCAACCATCCGTTGACCACCAGCCTTCGATGCAACTGATTCCAGATGCAACCAAAACAGTCATATTGCAACCATATATAGGCGTTGGCCAAGGCCTGATTCCTAGTAGTGTATGTAGTCGATCGAACCTCCTTGAGAGCAAGGCCAGCTCCTCCTCGCCCAGCACATGAAGGACTGATTAGGCGACCAGAGAGGGGGGGAGTGAATGGGAGCCGATAAAAATTCTTCTCGAGGGAGATTGAAACTCCGACAAGACGAACTAGCTCGGTCGAACCCCCGAAATCACACGCTCCGCACTTCAACCTCCCGTTTGCCAAAACCACGTAGCCACTGGAGTGCTACTGGTCCTAGGAACAAACTCTACCAGCAACCACAACACACACCCAAAGAACGACGAGCGGAAACAACTCGAAAGCCGGCTAACCGAAGGGGGCGGTTAGACCGGGTATAGGGGGGCGGTTAGACCGCCTCCCACACGGTAACCGAGAAAACCTCCGAAACGCCTCTTCCGAGCACCAAAACTCACCCCGGTTTCACCAACAAAGATCTACGGTCAAGGCCATGCTAGCTACCGAGAAAATCTTGGCGAAAACCAAAACTTCACCCAAGGGCCTAGGGGCGGTTAGACCGGCTACTCCGGGGCGGTCTAACCTCCCGTACCCAAGAACGAACTCCAACCAAGAACACCTAGCAACCGCACGAGAACGACCCCAAATTTCACCCGGACGCTCCTCCGATCAAGGCGAACAAACTCACAGAGGAAAATCCGGCGAAACAAAACCTTGACCCGGAAACACCCAGGGCGGTTAGACCGCCCCCTGTAGGCGGTTAGACCGCCCCTTTCAGAAAACGAACCCGCGGGTCAAACCTCAACTTCCTCACGCCCGATCTCCCGAATCACTCCACGGATTGCAGCAAAACTTCGGGAATAGCTGGGTTACCTCCTGGGCAACCTCTACCTCAAAGGAATCGACCCGAAACGCTCACAATAAAGAGGAAAAATCGCTTCTCTAGGTCAAGAACTCGCCCAACTCAAGAAACCACCAAATCGAGTCCGATTCAAAGGGGATTTGGGGGCAAAGTCACCAGCCAAAGAGGCACAAGAACCTCATAAATGACACCCACCAAAAACCCCAAAAAATCGTCCTCAAAACACCGCCAAAAGAACTCCGAAAATCAACACAAAAGAGACGGGAAAACCACCATGATGAACAACGCCAAACCTTCTATACATGCCATGAAAGGTTCGTACAAGGTCTAGCTTGCCACCCAAACATCCATCCCTCTCTCTAGATCTCACATGAAGCTCTCAAGCTAGTCCTCTAAAATCCTAAGGAAAATAGAGAACGAAAATGGAAAAACAAATGAGCTAGGGTTCCAAGAGTTAGCTGCCATCCACCCATTCAATGAGTATATATGGAGGCACCCAAAAGACTAAACTACCCTTCACTAATAACTAGGGATACATGCCCCTCGAGGGCGGATTTGGAAGTCTTCATGTCTTCACCATCGGACGGATGCCGGCGACCGCAACTTGCTTAGCCTCGACGCAAGCCTTGCGATCCCGACGCGTGTCCTCGCCCGAAGCTTCTCGGCGCCGGCGGCCGGGCGGTTAGACCGCCCCCACGGGCGGTTAGGACCGGCCCGGGAGATCCGGCCGGCCCCGGGCGGTCCGACCGCCCTCCCGGGCGGTTGAGCCGGCCTGGGTGGCCGCACCCCCTCGTCGAGTCTTCGGTCTCGGTTTTGTGGCTCAACCGAGTAACCCAGTGGTTTTCTGGTGAACCACTGCAAACCCCGCGAACTCGGTGTAGCCTCCGCCAATCTCCATTCATGACTCGGCTCCCACGTAGTCCGGGCTCGACCTTGGTTTTGAGGCTCTACCAAGAAACCGTCCACGACTTCATCTTGCTGTTCATGCCACCATGCGGCCCGCACTTGACCCCACTGGCCACCGGGTCCCTCGAACGAAAGCCTACTTGTCTTCTCCACACCTGGAGGCCTCACCGGCAACGACCTTTCGCGCTTGTTCTTCACCTGCAACAACACGAGTCAAGCCGCAACCTGCACCTGCAATACTTAGCCAAGAATCAGTCCACACAACGTTGTCAATCACTCATCACACAAGGAAGCGACCATCCACCGGTCCTCGAACCACACATGGTCCTCAATCTCCCCCTTGATGAGTGCATTGACAACACACTCACATGAATTAACACAAGAGAAAAGCAAAAGAAAAGAAACAAATAAAAAGAAACCTTAACAAGCGATCGAAAGCCAAAGAAAGGCAAAGAGCAAGATCACTTGAAGAAGACAAGTCTCGGACCCCTTAGGCAAGGGCAACGGCTCGACACATCCGAGACAAAACACAGCTCAAGCAAAGAGCGCAAACCACCAAAGCAAAGCTCGAACACCACAAAGAGCTCCCCCTGCACATATGCAAGCTCCCCCTGAGCAAATGCAGCAATGCAACTCGGGAATGCAACAAAGAACAAAAACCTGCTCACACTGCCCAGGGCGGTTAGACCGCCTGTACAGGGCGGTTAGACCGCCTGTGCCTGATCTGACCGCCTGGGGGGGCGGTTAGACCACCCCAAGAGACCGGCCCTACACCAAACTGCTCAAAATTTTCCCGAACCAATTGGAACACCTTCCAAACACTCCCAGGTGCCCGAAGCATGCACAAACTTCTCCCCCTTGTTGACATTGCATGAATCAAGGAAAAATGCGAAACTTTACAACATATAGCTTCTCGAATATACAAAATTCATCACAAGGAGCTACACAAGGCCAAATGAGCAAGTTTGATACTCGACAGGTTCATCACAACCATTGGACAAGGCTAAAAAGGATTTGAGTAATTTTGCGAAAAGTTACTCTCCCATAAGCAAATACCTAAACATGAGCAAAACATATCAAAATGGCAAAGCCACTCAAACTTCATGCTAGGACAGCCATTCTAATCATAAGACCATCATAAACACCCAAAAGCACCTCATGTCATGTCAAAGCCACCAAGCCATGTGCCTACTTCTATGTATGAGACTTCTCATTGGTAGGCATCATGCAACGGTTTAGCACCCAAAGCAAATTAATTTCAGCACATATGACATGGGAGCATATTTTCCAAGCATTTTTTCATTTCATTTTCAGATTTATGATTGGTACATGAAATGTCTTTGCGACAAAAAGGAACTTATGCCCCTCCACAAGATTAAGCAAGAGGGCTAAACATTCATGATGGCAAATGAACCTTTGGCCCCATATGATCAATAAACTAGCTATCCTAACACAAATGAAGCATAGCAAAGCCACTAAAACATGTCAGGATCATATAGAGGCATTTACACATGAGAGAACATATATGTGACATTTTTCAAAAATTAGCCATCAACCATGGATCATTCATCAAGATCATCAAGAGCTAAGCCAAACTAACCGTAGCATAACAAACAAGCTCACAAGAACATATATAGCAACCCATGGTGAACAATGTACATAGGAGATGCTTTTCCTATCCAATGCATATGATTCAAAATGCATGCAATCTAAGATACAAGGATGCCTATACATCATGTTACATATGCCATGCCAAATGCAAGAAATGCACAAAGGAAGCTATACATATGCTACAAACCGCCGGCTCCTCGAGGGGAGGCAAAACGGGCTCGACACCACCGGCAAAGGAGAGCTCCCACACACCCAACTCAAGAAATCAAACACACACCAAGTTCCCCCTGCAAACGAGTGAAAGTTGCTTGATCTAGGGGTTTGGTGAAAATATCGGCTAGTTGGTCATGTGTGGGTACATGGATCAAAGCTATCTTCCCTTTCTCTACGTTGTCTCTCAGGAAATGATACCTCACATCTATGTGTTTGGTTTTGGAATGGAGCACTGGGTTCTTTGCAACGCTTATGGCACTGGTGCTACCACATTGAAGTGGGACATGGGTATACTCCTCACCAAAGTCACTCATGGTGTAGGTGATCCAAAGGAGCTGAGAGCAACAACTAGCAGCGGCAACATACTCGGCTTCGGTCGTGGATTGAGCAACACTCGACTGCTTGCGGGAAGACCAAGACACCAAAGAGGAACCCAAAAGCGGCAAGTCCCGAAGTGGACTTCCTATCCAACCGACAACCGGCAAAATCCGCGTGCGAAAAGCCATGAAGCGCCAAAGAAGAGGACGCGGAGTACCAAAGGCCGAAGTCGGGAGTGTGACGCAAGTACACGAAAATTCTCTTCACCGCTTGCCGATGCGAAGTCCTCGGAGACGCTTGAAAACGAGCGCACGGACACACCGAGAAGCGTATGTCCGGCCTCGTCGCCGTCAAGTAGAGGAGTGACCCGATCATGCTCCGGTACTCCTTCTGGTCCACGTGTTCACCTTCCTCGTCCGCATCAAGAGCCGTAGTCGTACTCATCGGCGTCGTCATAGCCTTGGAGTCCTCCATCTTGAACTTCCTCACAATGCCTTGGTGTACTTACCCTGGTGCACAAATGTTCCTTCCTTTGATTGCTTGATTTGTAGCCCGAGGAAGAACTGCAACTCACCCATCATGCTCATCTCAAACTCCCTGCTCATATCATCTGCAAACCTTGCAACAAGAGAGTTAGACGAGCCACCAAAGACAATATCATCCACGTACACCCGCACAATCGGGATATCTGCCCCTGCCTCGGCAAAAACAAGGTCCGATCGACCTTCCCCATCTCAAAGCCTCTCTCAAACAAGAACCCCCTCAACCCGCCATACCAAGCTCTAGGCGCCGCTTCAACCCATACGACGCCGCCTTCCTCAACTTGTACACCCGGTGGGGGTACTTCTCACTCTCAAACCCCGGAGGCTGCCTCACATACACTTCTTCCTCCAGCACACCATTTAGGAAAGCACTCTTCACATCCATTTGGTGCAACTTGAACCCTTTAGCCACGGAAAAGGCTAGAAGGATTCTAATCGCCTCCAAACGGGCTACGGGAGCAAAGGTCTCCTCGTAGTAAATCCCCTCCTTCTGACTGAACCCCTGAGCAACAAGTCTCGACTTGTTCCTCACAACCTCACCCTTCTCTCCCTCTTTGTTTTTCCACACCCACTTTGTACCAATCGGCTTACACCCTGGGGGAGGTTCAACCAACTCCCACACCTGATTCCTCTCAAAGTTCTCCAACTCCTCATGCATTGAATTAACCCAATTGTGATCAGATAGTGCGTGTCCAATGTCTTTGGGCTCGAAAGAAGCAACAAATGCAGCACGAGCAAAATGGGAGTTGTTTCGAACCCTCGACCGTGTGGTGCGTTCATTCATGTCGCCGATGATCCTCGAAGCTGGGTGATCCACTTGAACTCACCGGGGAGGTTCTCGCCTCGAAGCTACCTCCCCCTCAACATCAGCTTCTCCTCGTTCTTGATTTGTCGTCGTAGGTGTAGCAGAGGGTCCATCCATCATCGTAGTCGAAGTAGTGGGTACATGTTCGGCGGGGGCACCGCACCGCCATCTTCATCATCACCATGTTCATGCTCCTCCTCCCGAAAGATCTCCTCGCCAAGCTCATCATCACCGCACACTCAAAGACAAGCCGACTACGTGGCTCGTCTCATCGAAGGTTACCTCGCAAGTCTCCACGATTTGGTTAGTTTCAAGATTGAGCACACGGTATGCTCTAGAATGAGATGCATAACCAAAGAAAATGCCATCGACGGACCTAGCCTCAAACTTATCCAACTTCCCGCCTTTCTTCGGAATGAAACACTTGCAACCAAAGACATGGAAGTGACTCACCTTGGGTGTGCGACCATGCATCAACTCATAACATGTCTTCTTCTTGTGCACTCGAGGTATATCCGTTCGACACATAGCACGCGGTATTCACCGCCTCAGCCCAATACCTCCTCGGAGTCCTATGCTCATCAAGCATCGTCGGAGCCATCTCGCACAAGGTCCTGTTCTTCCTTTCCACAACACCATTCTGGGGAGGCGTATACGGACTCGAAAACTGGTGCTCAAGACCCAAGTCATGGCAAAAGGTTTCAAAACGAGAGTTCCTGAATTCCGAGCCATTATCACTACGGATAGCTCGTATGGCTTCTCCGTGCCTCTCGTTCCTCAACCTCAAGACTAGATCTCGAACAAAACCAAACGCCTCCCCCTTATCCTCAAGAAAGAACACCCAAGCATACCGAGAATAGTCGTCCACCACAACAAGGACATACCACTTCCCACCCGCAGATCGCACACGAGCTGGGCCAACAAGGTCCATATGGAGCAGCTCGCATGGACGCTCAGTCATCACATCGGTAAGAGGCGGGTGAGAAGAGGCCACCATCTTGGCATGCCTACACGGAGCACAAACCAACTCTTTCGCAAGCCTCAACCGTGGCAATCCTCGGACCAAATTGAGTTTACTCAAGCGTGACAAATGGTCAAAGCTCAAGTGACCCAATTTCCTATGCCGCTTCCACAACTCACTCGAAGAACCAGCCAAGAAACAACGCTCCACACCCGAAGACTGAGAAAAATCAGCACGAAACACCTGACCCTCGGGAACGACCATACAGACAAGGTCCCCTCGAGAGTCCACAATCTGAGAACCACCTGGCCGAAACAACACCTCAAAACCCTCATCCAACAACTGGGACACGAGAAAGCAAATTGTACCCCAGCGATTGAACAACGAGCAACACGCCTCGAGTGATCTTGTCACTCACTTTTATCTCACCTTCGAAAGCACACGCCCATGCCCATTGTCCCCAAAGGTGATGTACCTCTTCGTCACCACCGGGACGAGACTTGAGAACCACCCCCTGTCTCCGGTCATATGCCTCGAGCAACCGAAGTCAATCAACCAAATGTTCTTCAAGTCTCCCACCTGAAATTCAAAAACAAGCACGTGAGCGAACAAACGACTCAGCACTAGGGTTAGTACCAAAAGAGGAAAACCAGTGCCGAGCCATTTGCTCGAAAGTGGGGTTAGCACACATCAAGCCATCTTTCCTACCATAACTACCACCACGAACACCACCTCGGTAACCACTCCGAGGAAACCACCCCTCACTGCCTGGAGGAGGACCAAAGCCACGGAAGACAACCCGTGGGACGTCCCTCCTCTCCTTCTCAAAGCTACGACTCCTCCCATCCCCGTAGTGAACTCGATGGGGAGAATGCCTAGCAAACTGACCACCAGCAGTCTCTCCAGACCAACCACCAGCAACTCCACCTCCAGACCTGAAACCTGAACTGCTCCTCGGCTGCGGGAACTCGCATCTCCCCATGCCGGAACACTTCTCACCACAGCCTTACCCCTGGGCAGTGGCATATGAGGCTTAGGTACACCATGGCAAGGGTTGTACCTATCCTTGTTCGCCCACTCCTTTGCCATCCTCTCTTCCCGCTTCCTCTTGAAGCAAAACTCATCCTTGTGACCCTCTTTCCCACAATGGCCACAACGGAACCTCACAAGCTTAGGTTTAGGCTTGGATTGGCGCTGCTCGCTTGGTTTCTCTCCACTCAACTCCTCCACCGATTTCTCCTCACTTGCCTTCTCACTCACTTTCCCAAAGAACACTTTCCCGGAAGTGCTCACAAACTTGATAGGCCTTCGGAGATCATTTGTGGGTGTAGGAAATATAGGTGGAGCTGGGGTTGTGTCTAGTCGGTTCCTAAGGTGGTTGGGTTTTCGAGGGAAATCATTTTTGTGGTGGGTTTTTGGTGGCTCCGGGATATTCTCTCCACTTCCCTCACCAACCTTGTTTGCCCCAAGTCCCTCACCATCTTGCCTCTTAAAGGCCTCGATCATCATCCTCAACTGAGGCTCATGACCGGACAACCAACCCATCAACTTCCTCAAATCATCATTCTCATCCTGCAAACGATCAACATAATGTGCAAGTTCCAAATTTTTCAATGCATGCATTTCACAGGTAGAGCATGATGTAGGCATGGGTTCCTTCAATTTAGCCTCAAGTGAACTAGTGTAAGCATGCATCCCATCAATCTTAGCATGCAAAACAGGGCAAGAAGTGCAAGCACCTAGCAAAGCAGGTCTAGACTTAAGCTCAGCCACTTCAACCCTAAGCACATCTAGTTCCTCACACTTGGAGGCATGCTTCTCCTTAAACAAAGCAAGATCAACAAGGAATATGGAGCAATCAGGACAATCATTCTCATCCGAAACAACAGGGCTAGCCTTAAGGGAATCAATCTCAAGCTTACTATCAAGCACCTGTGTCTCTAGCTCAGCCACTCTAGTCCTAGCAACCTCGAGTGAAGCCCTAAGCTCTTTTCTCATTTTCTTGGCCTCTATAAGCATGTCATCACGGTTATCAAGCAAAGAGCCAAGCCTCTCATTCTCCTGGCGCAAGAAGGGAAGTTCATCACGCACCTCGTCGTCGGACTCAGAGTCCGAGTCGCTCTGTGTGCTCTTCTTGCTGCCGGAGCTCAGCGCCATGGTGCAGAAGCCATCTCTCGCGAAGCAGCTCAGCCCGCTCAGGTTCTTGGACGACTTCTTGTTCTTGCGACGATCGCCTTCGTCTTCACTGCTGCTCGAGCTCGAGGTGGAGTACGCAGAACTAGAGTCGACGTCGCTCGCTCCGACCATCGCTCGGGCCTTGCCTCGGCTCTCCTTCTTCCTCGATCGTCGCTCGTCCTTGTACTTGTTCTTGTGCTTGCTCTTGTGGTCGCGCCTCGAACGGTACTTGCCGTCCTTCCTCGGCTTGTGCTTGTAGCTGTCCTTGTTCTCGGCCTTCTCCGGGCAGTCGGCAACGAAGTGTCACGGCTTGCCGCACTGGAAGCACGTCCTCGTGTTCCTCCTCATGTTCACGCGGTTCTCGTGCAACCTCTCGAACCGCCTCGTCAACAGCGCCAGCTCGTCATCTCCAAGGTCATCAAACTCCTCATCTGGCATAGACATCAAAGAGGAAAAAGAGAACATCCTGGTGGATGGGTTAGAGTTAGTCTTTCCTTTGGAACCACCAACGAGGGCAAGACTATGGGAATCAGTCGGTCCCTCGAGCTTGGCAGTCATGCCCCTATCCACCTCAGCCGACTTGAGCTTCGAGAACAGCTCGTTCACCGTCAGAGTGTCATACTTCTCCGACTCGACAATGGCCTTGAACTTTCCGCCCCAAATCGTACGATCCAAAGAGTGTAAGAGCTTGACCGCTCTATCATGATCATCGTACGGGAGCATGTCCACATTGGCCCTCATGTTGTTCACAACCACCGTGAACCTCTGAAACAAGGCATCGATGGACTCACCAGGGAGATGAGTGAAGATCTCGTTCTCTCTCTGGTAGGTCGCATACATTCGTGCCTGAAACTGGGCGTTCCCAACATGAGCCTCCTTCAACGCCGCCCAAATCCTACAAGCCAAGTGCTCGGTGTGCACCCGATTGAACTCAGGCTGACACAAAACATGAAACAAGTAGTCCACCGCCTTATTCTTGGCGTCGAATCTGTCCCTCGACCCTGGAGCAATGAAATCCATCGGCTGGACATAGCCTGTGTCCACCGTGACATCCCAAAGAAGCTGACCGTTTCCGCGGAGGAACGCACCCATCCGCTTGCTCCACATCTGCTAGTTCTTGCCATTGAAGTGTGGAGGACCCGATCCCCGTTCCTGGTACGCCATCCTTGGATCTTAGACTGGTTAGAGTCAACAAAGACCCGAACCGGCTCTGATACCACTTGAAGGGCCGATTAGGCGACCAGAGAGGAGGGAGTGAATGGGAGCCGATAAAAATTCTTCTCAAGGGAGATTGAAACTCCGACAAGACGAACTAGCTCGGTCGAACCCCCGAAATCACACACTCTGCACTTCAACCTCCCGTTTGCCAAAACTACGTAGCCACTGGAGTGCTACTGGTCCTAGGAACAAACTCTACCAGCAACCGCAGCACACACCTAGCAATGCCAGCGGAAACAACTCGAAAGCCGGCTAACCAGAAGGGGGCGGTTAGACCGGGTATAGGGGGCGGTTAGACCGCCTCCACCTGGTAACCGAGAAAACCTCCGAAACGCCTCTTCCGAGCACCAAAACTCACCCCGGTTTCACCAACAAAGATCTCTGGTCAAGGCCATGCTAGCTACCAGAAAATCTTGGCGAAAACCAAAACTTCACCCAAGGGCCTAGGGGCGGTTAGACCGGCTACCTGGGGCGGTCTAACCTCCTGTATCCAGCAACGAACTCCAACCAAGAACACCTAGCAAACCGCACGAGAACGACCCCAAATTTCACCCGGACGCTCCTCCGATCAAGGCGAACAAACTCACGAGAGGAAAATCCGGCGAAACAAAACCTTGACCCGGAAACACCCGGGCGGTTAGACCGCCCCCCCTGTAGGCGGTTAGACCGCCCCTTCCGAAAACGAACCCGCGGGTCAAACCTCAACTTCCTCGCGCCCGATCTCCCGAATCACTCCACGGGTTGCAGCAAAACTTCGGGAATAGGCCGGGTTACCTCCTGGGCAACCTCTACCTCAAAGGAATCGACCCGAAACGCTCACAATCAAGAGGAATCGAAGAAATCGCTTCTCTAGGTCAAGAACTCGCCCAACTCGAGAAACCACCAAATCGAGTCTGATTCAAAGGGGATTTGGGGGCAAAGTCACCAGCCAAAGAGGCACAAGAACCTCATATGTGACACCCACCAAAAACCACAAGAAATCATCCTCAAAACACCGCCAAAAGAACTCCGAAAATCAACACAAAAGAGACGGGAAAACCACCATGATGAACAACGCCAAACCTTCTATACATGCCATGAAAGGTTCGTACAAGGTCTAGCTTGCCACCCAAACATCCATCCCTCTCTCTAGATCTCACATGAAGCTCTCAAGCTAGTCCTCTAAAATCCTAAGGAAAATAGAGAACGAAAATGGAAAAACAAATGAGCTAGGGTTCCAAGAGTTAGCTGCCATCCACCCATTCAATGAGTATATATGGAGGCACCCAGAAGACTAAACTACCCTTCACTAATAACTAGGGACACATGCCCCTCGAGGGCGGATTTGGAAGTCTTCATGTCTTCACCATCGGACGGATGCCCGGCGACCGCAACTTGCTTAGCCTCGACGTAAGCCTTGCGATCCCGACGCGTGTCCTCCGCTTCGAAGCTTCTCGGCGCGGCGGCCGGGCGGTCAGACCGCCCCCCCTGGACGGTTAGACCGGCCTGGGAGATCTGACCGGCCCCAGGCGGTCGGACCACCCCTCCTGGGCGGTTCAACCGGCCTGGGTGGCCGCACCCCCTCGTCGAGTCTTCGGTCTCGGTTTTGTGTCTCAATCGAGTAACCCAGTGGTTTTCTGGTGAACCACTGCAAATCCCGCGAACTCAGTGTAGCCTCCGCCAATCTCCACTCATGACTCGGCTCCCACGTAGTCCTGGCTCGACCTTGGTTTTGAGGCTCTACCAAGAAACCGTCCACGACTTCATCTTGCTGTTCATGCCACCATGCGGCCCGCACTTGACCCCACTGGCCACCGGGTCCCTCGAACGAAGCCTACTTGTCTTCTCCACACCTGGAGGCCTCACCGGCAACGACCTTTCGCGCTTGTTCTTCACCTGCACCAACACGAGTCAAGCCGCAACCTGCACCTGCAATACTTAGCCAAGAATCAGTCCACACAACGTTGTCAATCACTCATCACACAAGGAAGCGACCATCCACCAGTACTCGAACCACACATGGTCCTCAGCACATCAAACTCCTCATCTGGAATAGACATAAGAGAAGACAAAGAAAACTGTCGACAGGAAGGGTTAGCTTTGCCCTTTGATCCGCCCACAAGAGCAAGACTATGGTCAGTCGAGCCCTCATGATTGGTTTGCAACTTCCTGTCAACCTCAGCCGACTTGAGCTTAGAAAAGAGGTCATCCAACTCAATAGTCAAGTATTGCCCGGACTCCTTGATGGCCTCAACCTTAGCACCCCAAACATTTGGGTCCAAGATATGCAAGAGCTTCAGAGCTTGATCATGCTCAGTGTAAGGGAAATCCTCAACATTGGCCTTCATGTTGTTCACGATGGCGGTGACCGTCTGAAACATTGCATCAATGTCCTCACCGGGAAGTTGAGTAAAGTTCTCATATTGCATCCAGTAAGAAACAAAGAGGCGAGCCTTCACATGGTTATCACCACCGTGAGCAACCAACAACTTCTCCCAAATTTGCCAAGCAAGATTCAAATGGCGAACACGCTCAAACTCAGGATCACACAAGCTTCTGACCAAGTGATCAACGGCCTTTGCATTTGCCTCATACTTGGCCTTAGCAGCAGCATCGGTCACCATAAGAGTATGGATGTTGGCCGGAATAGCATAGGTCTTGTCAAGCACAATGAAATCCAACAACTTGCCATGAAGAAAGATCATCATACGAGCCGCCCACTTGTGGTAACCCTTCACATCGAAGTGCGACGGACCGCCCCGCTCAACGTACGCCATCTTAGGATTCAAGACTTGTCAAAGTCACAAAGAATCCGGCACCAAGCTCTGATACCAATTGAAGGATCGGATGGCGACTAGAGAGGGGGGAGTGAATAGGAGCCGGTAAAAATTCTTCTCAAAGAACCCGGCTTATACCCTAGTCAAAACCCGGTCACACACAAGCGATGGATCGAATCACACACCAATCGGCAAGACAACGAGGTTATTGATAAACCTCAAGTCTTAGGAACGATTTATTGAAGCACACGCGGAAGTACGAAAGAAGGAGGGAGGAATCAAACCAAGGAACAAAGCTGCCAGGGTCTGGCGGACTGTCCGGCCAGGCGGGGCGGACGGTCCGCAAAGGCCGCGCGGACTGTCCGGCAGGGTATCACAGACTGTCCGCACCCTTGCCGAGGACCGTCCGGCCTGAGCTGTGGATTGTCCGAAAAAGGCAACAGGACCTCCAGAGACGCACCGCGTATAACGGACTGTCCGCGGGGAGCACGCGGACTGTCCGCCAGGCAACCGCGGACTGTCCGCCCCGCACACGCGGACCGTCTGAAACTTCGCCCAACCAAAACTCGAAAACACCGTGGATCGAAAGCGAAGCCGAGCAAGAACACAAAGAACACGCGACGAACACGCACGACGTGGACCGTCTGCCAGGTCCACGCGGACCGTCCGCGAGGCACGGACAGAGCAGAAAACTGCTCGACCCCGAAGGTCAGCTCCTCCAATCCATCACCGGATCTCCCAAACGGTAGAAGCTGTTGAGACAAGAGTTTGGGGACATGAAAAGCGTCAACCAAGGATGCTATACCCCAAAGATTTCGCCTCCTAACTTCCTAAATCATCGGGAATCGCGGATCCTTTGAACACCACCAAAAGCTAGAGCTCCGAAAGAAAAACCTTGAATCGAAGTCGTTTCCCGGCATTTGAGCGCACGAGATCAATCACAAAGATGCACTAGACATCCATCCATGTTTCCCTCAAAGAAATCCGGGGAGAAACCCACTCAAATCCGCGGAACCACACCAAGAACAAAGGCACCAAAAACAGGCACGAAAAAGACCACGAAAATCACAACACCGAATCTTCTATACAAACCAGAGAAGATTCACAAGGTCTAACATGCCGCCCTAGCATCCATCCCTCTCAACAAATCTCTCATGAAGCTCTCATGCTAGCCTAGAGAAAATGGAGAAGAAAATAGTCCCAGAAAAATGATAAAGAGGAGGGGGAAATGAAACCCTAAGTCGCGGAGAGAGGGAGCCGTCCACACACCCTCATGGCTTATATATCGGGTCCCGCCGGTGTGGGAAATAACTCGACTACCCCTAACTCAACTACTGGCGATACAACCCTCGCAGGGGCATTTATGTAATGTTTGTGGGTCTTGCCATCGGACAGCCACGCCTTCGCCGCACCCCGCGTCCTCCCGACGCAAGCCATGCGATCCCGCTGCGTGTCCTCCGCTTCGAAGCTTCCCGACACGCCCGAATCCCGTTTCCGTCGTGTTGGGCCTTCGGACTTGGTTTTGAGGCCCAAACCAAGGAACCGTCCTTCGATGGTTTTGTGGGCAAACCACCAAACCCCGCGTGCTCGGCCCGACCTCCCGCCAAGCCTCTTGACTCGACCGCCACTGTGCACCAGCTCGATCGTCCATGACTTTGTCTTGCTCGTCTCGCCACCATGTGGCCCGCACCTAGTCCTGCCATCCTACGGGTCCCTCAAACTGAGCCTACTTGACTCTCCATCTCCCGGAGGCCCCTCAAGGCTGAAGACCTTTCGCGCTCGTTCTTCACCTGCAACAACACGAACTAGGCTGCAGCCTACACCTGCGCACTGAGCCAAGAGTCAGTCCAACACCCGTTGTCAATCACTCATCACTGAGGAGCAGTCATCCATCGACCACCGGGATGCTCCTGGTCCTCAGTTTCTACGCGCGTCTGTTTTCTCTCTATTAAAGGAGACACTTGCTTTCAACCTGCGTCTCCTATATCTCGATGAACGGCCAGGTCCTAGGGCCCACCGGTCAGGACTAGTAACGGGCTTTTACACTACTTGTTACATTGTGGGCATTTTTACTCACTGATCAGTGTTTGTAATGAGCTTTAATTAACACCAGTTACAGATATGGCAGCCACCCCTACAGTAACCTGCCCAGTTGCCGGCGGCATCCTGGAACCAGCCAGGATTTGGCAGCCACCAGGGGCTGCATCGTGGAACCCGCTAGGATATGGCAGCCACCACAGCAAGGAGACATCACAAACACATTCTCACATCACAGATATAGGCAAAGAAAGATCACATTTATAAACAAGCTAGGATCACATCAAGTTTCAAGTTACTCTCATCAGGGCTTGTTTGGATAGAGTCATGAGAAAACTGCCTGAACCAGGCAGTATCTGACCCCAACCAAGCAAGCCAAGCAGGTTTCTCAGGCAACAACACATGACTAAAGAAGACCGAATGAGTTTCAAGTTTCTGGTCACAATAAACTCATGGTGCACCACTGTAGAACTTGCCCTTACGGTCGATGGTCTCCTTAAGAATGTACTCGCACAACATCTTCTGACACGCTTTACATCTTCTGTGGAAACATCTACAGGAGGTTTGACATCCTGCAAAATACAATCATTTATGAGAATACAAGTAGAAATCATTTTCTAAAATCAGATGGATAATATGAGCAGAGACAAGGTTGAGCATTATTATCTACTTACAGTAGCCTTCTTGATGTCAGGTATGTCATCGAGTAGTCTTAACATATGGAATGCCACATGGAATCCACACAAAGAGGACCCCCGTGGCTGCTGAGCACACTGCATCGAGGTACCAAAATGACAAGTTAATGCATTACCAAATAGGTATGAAGGGACCATAAAAAACCTCTGTCTTACAGCGAGATTTGTTTTGTGCTTGAGTGTGGATTTTGGCTTTTTTTTCTTTCCTTTCGTCACTCTATCCTGTGCATCACCAAAGGCCCTGCATGATCAGCAATACCAATTAGAAACACTAAGAGATTGATTTTTTGTGAACAAAAAATATTGTACCAAAGGCCCTGCATGGTCAGCAATACCAATTAGAAACACTAAGTGATTGAATTTTTGTGAACAAAACCTACAAGAAACTGACCAGTTCAAAACATTTTGGAGGTCTGGGAACTTTAGCAGGGGATGTTGTTTAGCACAATCTAGATACCAACCTCTTTGATCTTCATACAGATGATCACTGTTACCTAGTGGCTAGTGCAGTAGGCACCCACCACGTAGTAGTTGATCATCATTGCATTTGAGATTGCTTTGCCATCTTGCTGAGAACACCGAGAAATATTTGTTGAAGTAAACAAATCTGGATCTAAAAACCGAACACTGATCTGCTTTTCTGCTGCCTTGTCTATCATTTTCCTACAAAAAAATCAAATTGTTAGCATGCATGAACTTTGCGGTCAAAATCAAAGAAATATATTTTTAGGTTTTAAAGGACTTACAATGTCCACAACCACATGAAGGTAACATCCAGAGAAGCCAGGGTTATAAGGTTAAACACGGTACTGAATTCAATGTTTAACATTAAAGCACCACAACCACCTTTAAAGTAGTCTTGATCCACCTTTGCTGGAAAGGCAAGTTTATCCTTACTGTGTTCGATGACATAAGCATGCAACTTGGAACAATTTGGTCCAGTAGCCTTTACATTTGCTTTTGACAACTGTTGACGGTTAATAGTTGTATCAAATTTCGTTTATGACTTGCAAGTGAACAAGTCTCCCGTCGTAGTCAAGGGACCCTTCTTCCCTCGAGTGGTGAACCCAAGGTATCGAATCCATGGAACAGATGTGTGACGCAAAACTTAATCTAATAAAGCCAAGTAACTTCAATCTTCGATAAAAGAAACCCTAATGCATCTAAGTAAAAGACACGAAACTAATCTAATCTACTAAAGACCGGAGAAAACAAAGTAAGATTGGGTAGATAAACCGATCTAGAGGGATCGGGGTAAGCCTTTTGTTGAAGTTCCAACCAAGAGAAGAAGTAGCAAATCGAATCTTATAAGAAGCGTCTTTAAATCGTGGTTTTCCGTCCAAATCCGAAAACATCCACCTTTCGGAACCCCCATTCTGTCACAACGTATCCCTACTCATGCGGGGAGCTTAGGGCGAGTCAAAAGACAAGTCGAGATTCTTTCGGAAGATCCGGCGTGTACCTCTAGCCACCGCGGCTACAAGAACACCCTATGTAATCTATCTCGAGAATAGAATTGGAATAAGCAAAGCCGATCGAAAAACTAAATCCTCGAGGAAATACTTGATCGCTAGGAAAAGCTTCAACTTGATAATTCAACTATAACAATGATACATACACAAGATCACCACCGGGATCCTTCCTTGATCTTGCTTCTAGCTCCGGGAACTCCGACGTGGTCTTCCGTGCAAGGTTCCCACGTCAGCTAGGGAAACCCTAGTCAACTAGCTCGACCCTCTCCTCTCCGAGATCGTGTCCCTCTCTTCTCTGCTCCTCGGCGACCGATGACGAATTGTATCCTCCGTGGCTCTCGGTCAGGGGGCTATAAATAGCCTGATTGGCGGCTAGGGCAAAGGGGAGCCTCACTGGGCCCTGGAGAGGGCTGGGCCGACCGGCCTGGGCCCATCCAGGCCCAGCCTGAGGCCTCCTTTGCTCTACGTCGGTTCCCTTGCTTCCTGGATGTTTTCCCCTTTCTGCATGTAGGTCCATGTTGTCAGTTTCTCTCCGAATTGGACACAACTCCTTGTCTTGCAAGATTCAGCACTTTTCTGGTCAGGTCCTCGGAGTTTGTCGTCTTCTTGGATCAAGTCCCTGGCTTCTTGGAGTTAAGTTTGCTTCATTGCATGACTTGTACGGGTCTTCAAGGTCTTGTCATGAGGTGCTTGATGAACTTATCTCGAAAGTCTTGAATTCAACGCTAAAACCCTGCATAAACACTAAACTCCAAAACTGACATGCACACGTGAACTTGTTATACCACGGGGGTTAGTACCAATGGATAAGGTATAAAACTTATGCCAACACCGAAGGTAAACTCATGGCTAGGTTGACGGATTTTCACCGTCAACATCTCCCCCATGCTTAAACCATGCTCGTCCTCGAGTAAGCCTTCGGTGGATATCATCGTTGCCAAACAATGTTTAAACCTTGCACTTGATCATACATGAGAAAACATAATGCTCTCAAAATTTTAATTCATTAAAGTTCCATAATGTACTAGCCTTCATCTCTACGGATGATAGATTCTTATTAAGCTTATCCCACAAGTATTAACATGCTCACAAAGTTTAAATAGATCTCAGAATTTTTGAAATAAAGAACGAGATAAAGAAAAGCTAAACCAAGTTCACAAATTTAAATCATCTTGCATATTGCTCATGAACTCTCATCTCGCTTGTCTCTCAAGCCTATATATTCTACTCCTTTCCCTCTCATAACATATATGCGTGGTAGGCTTTATATGGAGCTTTGGGAAAGTTTAGTCCTAACAAGATTTTATAAATGAGGTGTTGTCAAAAGAAGACAAGCTTCTCATGGTCTTACCGAGACTCGTCAAAAAGGTCATTGGAAAATAATGTTAAATCAAGGAGGGGAAAGAGAAAAACACACACTTTAGGTGAGTGGACATGTGCAAATGGCAAAGAGTGATCCTGAGGCACAAAGGAAGTCCTCGTTATCGGATTGCACATGGTTGGAAAATGAGAATGGATCTTTTAAACTTGAAGCCTTGAATGCACTCTTAGAGAACCGGGGAGTTCACTTTACGCATACTCATTTTTTCTCTTTCTCATATTTCTCATTCTTTTCTTCCTTTCTTTCTTTCATTCATTATATATTATTATTTTTTTTTTCTTGTGAGACTTTCACCTTGGAAGTCACGTACATCGCCTTTGAATTTTCTTTCATTCATTTTTTTAATTTGCTCCCTTATGAACTCTAAAACTGCACCGTACCTACCTCCTCCCCCATGCTTAGACGTTGCTCGTTCTCGAGCAAAGAGGCGGTAAATAAGGTAGGTACTTGAAATCTTCAATGATGGCATCGTCTTGCAATCTTCCTTGAATTGATGATCCATTCTCAACGATAGGTTGTGGTCAAGGAGGTAATCACAAAAGATGATATTTGGTTTAAGGGTGGATATCCGGCGTGGTTTGTGAGATCTCCAATGCGGGGATACACAATGCACGGATAAAAGGCTAGCAAAAAGATAGATACGCAAAAATGGAATGACCAGCTTCTTAGTCTCGGGCCAGAGAAATCATGGCCTGCAATAACTCACTCAAAAATAAATCTTGTACACTAAGGTTTATGCACTCAAATATATATTAGGCTTTGGATAGGTTGAGCAACACACCAGTGATATTTATGACAAGGTTAGCGATATTTTTGAGCATAAAAGACATCTTTAATCTATTCATAACTTGAGAGCACATAAAACACTATGGGTCTTTATTTTAATCATAACCTCCGCTAAAGATTAAGCTAGCATTTAAATAAATTCAGATTCGTATTTTAAGAGAGCACTAGCTTAAACATGCATAAATGAATTACAACGATAAACAAGCCGGCAATTATAATCATATATCATTATGGCACAAATTTTTGTAACTGTTCCAATGATATAATCAAGGTGGTGTCTTTATTAATGATGATATCAAGTTGAAATACAAACTGAAAATAAACAAACACGCTTGCTGAAATTTAAATAAAAACAGAAAATATTACGCAAACACACATAAACAAAAGCAGAAAATTACAGAGAAAAAGAAAAGAAAAGAAAACTAAAGTTCCTAAATCTTCTAGTCCTCCGCCGGTGGTTGGTGTTGATGATCTTGATAGTAATACCCTTGCTCATAATACGATTGGACATTCCCTCCGACGAATTGATTTGGCTCCACTAGGTGAAGGCGTCCAAGCTCATAGGCAATATTTGCATTGCCCTCACCAAGTTGAGCTGTGTTGGCTTGGATGGCTGCGACGTTTTGGGCGTTTCTTGCAACATACCCTCCAATTTTGGCCATGCTTTGTTGTGGTTGGGGGTATTGTGCGTAGGGCTCCGCGAAGTTAGCGTTGGGCACCACATAATTTGGTGGGGGTACCGGTGCACCACCCCCCCAAGCTTGCTCTTGTGGCCCTCCGTAATAACTTGGCGGAGGAGGGATCCCGCCGAATGGTTGCACATTGGGTTGTGCTCCACTCGCTTGTGTGGAGGATGTTCCTTCCTCTACGATTCTTCCTCTTTTGTTCTTCCTTGCAGGGACAAGGAGTCCCTCTTCCAACCAATCTTCCCTCCCTTCGGTGAAAAGCCTAAGCCTCTCATCGGGAAGGGGTAGGTTCACTATGGCCAAACGATAACCTCCTCTCTCATCTCCACTAATGTATTTGCCTTTCCGCAAATACTCAATGCCGAGAGAGGTACCACGCAAAAGATGGTCGGGGTTCCTTGCGATCCCCGGCCGTAAGGAGAAGGCCAACATGGAGAGGTAGCACCCCGAACCGATATGTCCCGCCCCCGATGTTGCTTCACAACACCAACAGTTGATCATAAGGTAAGAGGGGTCTATTGGCTACCTGGCAATTAAAGCCGAGTAGAGCAATTCAACTCCATGTCGGTCACCTTCGTCTCCTTCATCCTCCCCAATACCCTCTTGCACATCCAAGAGTGAAATATCCGGATAATGGGGTTGCGGATGCAATTGCGTTGTTGATGGGCTTCTCCGGAGATTAAATTCCAAAATCCCGCTAACATGCCGGGTGGCACGTCAACTTTCTCCGGAGCTCCCTTATGGAATCCAGGTAGCTCCCTAACATGCTCGTAGGGAACCACTTGTTGGACTCCCTCCAAACGGAATGACAAGCTTTGCACCCCATCATCAAGGATAGGTGCAATGGTCATTAAAATTTCCAAGGCGAACCCCTTGTGGGTGTCCGCCTATACTCCGTTGGAGAACTGCACCCATCCAAGGTGCCCCAACATGTAGTATATATCGGTGCCAAAACCCAAGGTGTAGAGTGCTTGGTCGTCGAATTCGACGTTGGGCACAAGCCTCTTCTCAAGACGAGAGAGCCTCTCCTCCTCCGATGACGACAAGATGATGAAGCCGTACGAAGAATATATCGGAGTGTAAGGAGGTGGCGCGGTCGAACGGGTCGATCGTCGTGGTGGCACGGGCTGCTCCTCCGTGTGCCCTTGAGGTTCGGTAAACCTCATGTACGTGCTCCTTGCAGCCCTCATACCAACAAGGAGGAAAGCATCGTTCCTCCTCGGTGGTGCCGTATCCGTCTCCATGCTCTGGGGAGACTCGGAAACCGAGTGCCTCCTCGAAGACTTCGTTGATGACGGCTTGGATGACAACGAACCCTTCTTCTTGGAGAAGAGACTTGTGGTTTTCTTCCACATGGTTACTGCACTCTTCTCTTCTACTAAAACTCCGGGTTGCAACCGGTAACTAGGCACTAAAACTCTTACTTCGGATGTGGACTTTGAGTGGATTAAGGATGTGGATTTTTTTGAGCTATCAAGCTTGGGAAGGTTGGCTATGACTACAGAGGTTTTAGGCACACAAACTTGAACACACAAACAAAGGAAGGAGAGGGAAGCTTGCCTGCAGAAAACGGGAGCCGGGGGGCTCCTTAAATAGGGTAGGCCGGCCGGCCTGGGCCGACCGGCCTGGGGGCCTCGGTGCACCTCCCCGCCCCGTCTTTCTTCCAGCACGATAATTTCGCCTCTACAACTTTCCTGCCCGCGTGCTCCACGAGTTGCACCGCCCAAATGCTCTCGTCCACTCCTTTTCTTGCATTATTGGTCCTTCCACTTGATGCCTCATGCTTTGGGTCATGTCCATTCTCCCTAGCTCCACTTACTTCACATGCCACCATGAAATTCTTGCAAAGTTGATGCTTGCTGCCCACCATGCTTGTCCTTTGCATGTGGATTTGGTGCAAGTTGATGAAAGGGAATCCAATGGTGCATGCATGATTAATTCAAACTAGATTGCCTCCATTTAGGTATGTTTAAGGTTAAGCACTCCTCTAATTCGAAATTTAAAATATTTTTCAGAGCCATGCAAGAGCTCAAACATAATTTTAGAGAAGTTTTTAAACCATTAAAAACAAATGTAAGTCGAAAATATTTTTCGACTACGTTGATTTCGGTCTCGCCGGTATAGTTTGCCTTCATCGGTTGAGAGCAAACTTTTCCCGGCTTGATCATGGGGGCATAGGTTTAGGTTCTAATTTTGGCTAAATAAGAGATATTTTGAATAAAACAAAATTAGATGAGGCTTAGAAAAATTCTAATTCTAGAGAAACCAAGGATATAGATTTTAAACCAACCAAAAGTTTTGATTTCTAGGTTTACGCGAGTTCTACCACGTGCTGAATTTTATTAACACTAAATATAAATCGTGGCTCTACTCGTGTGGTTTTATCATGAAAAATAAGTCAACCTCAGCACCATAATGAGGGTGAAAGGGTGAGTTAGGTTCTGAAATTATTTGGTTGAGGTTTCCCGAAGAGAAAAGAACAAACAAGCACCTAGGAGGGTTCTTGCAAAGGGTTTATGATAAAGCAAAACATTCAATCAAGAATTATGTCTCTAATATTGTTCAACCACTTCTAAGTCTAATGTCTTTGCGTAATAAAACTCAAAACTAAATTATTAAAAATACTCAAAAAACTTGGAATCGGGTTGTCCTCCCGGTAGATTATTCTTGACTCGACGAAACGGGTTGCCTCCCGCCTAGCGCTTCGTTTATAGTCTATAGCTAGACTTCTTCACTTGATTACTTCGGATCAACGCTCTTTGTGGGCGTTGCAATCTTGGGTACCCACTTCCACACCATCTTGGGCACGGGCTTGTCTTCCGGCTTAGTCATTTTTTTGGTCTTCACAGGCTGCTTCTCTTCCTTTGTCTTGACGGATGCAACACCTTCTTTGATTTTCTTTACGTTCATTTTTTTCGGCTCCTTCTTTTTCAGCCCCTCCTTTTGCTTTGGTTCTCCCTTCACTCCAATCATGTTGCATGCCTCGATTCTTGGACGGAACTTGAAGGAACTCCTTTCTCCGTTGATATCGAACATGATCTCCCCCTTGCCAACATCAATAGTAGCTCCCACGGTCTTGAGGAAAGGCCTCCCAAGGATGAGCGGCGGCTTCTCCCTCTCTCCCATCTCGAGCACAACGAAGTCGACGGGGATGAAGTGGTGTCCGACCTTCACGGGTACATCTTCAGCAATGCCCAAGGGATAGCGAATGGAGTTATCTCCCAACTCCAAACATATACCCGTAGGCTCCATTGGTAGGCGTAGCTTCTCGAACACATCCCTCGGCATGACGCTCACACTAGCTCCAAGGTCGCATAACGCCTTCTCGAAGTTGAAAGAACCAACCGAGCATGGAATAGTAGGGCACCCGGGGTCCTTTTGCTTCTCTAGCCCATTAGCAATAGCGGCACTACACTCCTCGGACATCTTGACATGATCTACCCCGATTGTTGCTATCTCATATTTATTTGCAAGTATGTCTTTAAAGTAATGAGAATATGTTGGTACTTGTAGGGCATCTAGTAATGGCATGTTGATGCTAAGTCTACGCACAACCTCCAAAAACATCTCAAAGTGGTTGTCAAGTTTACCTCGGAAGTAGCGTGGCTTGAGTTTCGGTATCCTCGTGTCTTCATCCGGCATATCAAATTCGGGTTCCTCAGTGACGATCCCCGTAACCTTCTCTTTAGCAACTCCTTCCACCTCGGTGGATGGTTTAAGCTTCCTTGCTCCCGCGGAACGTTCTGGATCTTCGGTCTCCTTCCCCGAACGTGTTTGAATGGCCTTCGCCGATTCGGGACTTTTGGGTTGTCCCGGAAGCTTCCCTTCATCATTAGTGAGGCGCCCCGCAAGTTGTCCAACTTGCATCTCGAGCATCTTCATCATGTTGAGCACTTGATGATTGGAACTTCCTACCTCCGTCACTTTGCTATCGATGTTCTCCAACACCTTGTCTATGGTCTTGAACTTGGTGACGGTGTCCTTGTTGATCTTAGCTTGCTCATCCATGAACTCCTTCAATTGTATACGAAGCGGAACCGCGTTAGGAATATATGAGCTTGGATTAAATTGAGGCCTACCTTGCCCGTAGCAGAAGTTCGGCAATTCTCCCTTCCTCATGTACTCGAGCACTTTGGCTTCCTCCGGACAATCTTTGCGGACATGGCCATACTCTCCACATTCTTCGCATGTGGACCTTGCTTCGGCGGCCTTCAAGTCTTGAGCCTCTTTCTTTTCCATCTCCATCTTCTCCATCCTCCTCATAAGCGAGTCGATCTTGCCTTCAAGTATGTTCTCCTTCTCCACTTGCAAGACTCCTTTGACGTTCCCCGTGGGTTGAACCGGATGTAGGCGCCGGACGACGCCCATGTGTCATTATCCGCGACCTTCTTGAATAGCGTGAAAGCTTCCGTCGGTGTAAGTTCGATGATGGATCCTCCCGCCGATGCATCGATGATCGTCCTTGACGCCATGGTGAGTCCTTGATAGAACTTTTGCACGAGGTCTTCCTTCGGGGAACTTGTGATGTGGAACCGCCGGGTGTACTCGTTGAAGCGCTCGAATGCCTCCGAGATAGTTTCCGTAGGATATTGAACAAAGGTGGCAATCTTATTACACAAGCTTTGAGTTTTACCCGGTGAGTAGTATTCCTTCATGAAAGCCTTCATCAACGTGTTCCAATTTTGCACCGTCTCCGCCAGTTGAGAGTGGAATCATTGCAAAGCCTTCCCGAGTAGTGAAAACGGAAAAAGCCTTGCCCTCATTTGATCTTGAGTCACCCCATCCATGTTGAAAGTCTGACATAGTTGAATGAATGCTTGGAGGTGAAGGTTCGGATCCTCTTTACCGGTGAAGGGTGAATGTTGCACCATGCGGATTGTTGAGGTCTTGATCTCGAACGGTCTTCCGACTCCTCAAGGTTCAAGATTGGTAGGTCGATGATGTCTGGGGTGCATAGCTCCCCAATCTTGCGTTCTTGCGGTAGTTGGTCACCCATCGGTGGAAGTCGATTCTCCCGAGGCCTTTGAAGTGGTGAATTCTTCGGAGATTCCTGCGATCCTTTGTCTTCCGACTCCGAATCTACAAAGTCCAGCTTTTAGCTTGATGTGCTTCGCGTCTCCTTAGCCTGTAAAGTTTTTCTGGATCATCCGCAAAATTATCGGGTTTGTTGGAGAGGTAGCCGTCCATCTCCTGTTAGGGTTAGCAATAAACAAAGTATGCAAAAACTAGAAAGTAAAAACAAATCTATAGAAACTAGGGTTAGACAAACTAGATTAGATGTATTTTGAGGATGATCAAAATTTAGTAGATGCAAAAAGAAAAACTAAAAGAAAACTGAAAATTACAAAAAGGCAATAAAAAATCAAATCTTGATCACTTGTTCCCCGGCAACGGCGCCGGAAAAAGGGGCTTGTTGACGGTTAATAGTTGTATCAAATTTTGTTTATGACTTGCAAGCAGACAAGTCTCCCGTCGTAGTCAAGGGACCCTTCTTCCCTCGTGTGGTGAACCCAAGGTATCAAATCTGTGGAACAAATGTGTGACGCAAAACTTAATCTAATAAAGCCAAGTAACTTCAATCTTCGATAAAAGAAACCCTAATGCATCTAAGTAAAAGACACGAAACTAATCTAATCTACTAAAGACCGGAGAAAACAAAGTAAGATTGGGTAGATAAACCGATCTAGAGGGATCGGGGTAAGCCTTTTGTTGAAGTTCCAAGCAAGAGAAAAAGTAGCAAATCGAATCTTATAAGAAGCGTCTTTAAATCGTGGTTTTCTGTCAAATCCGAAAACATCCGCCTTTTAGAACCCCCGTTCTGTCACAACGTATCCCTTCATGCGGGGAGCTTAGGGCGAGTCAAAAGACAAGTTGAGATTCTTTTGGAAGATCCGGCGTGTACCTCTAGCCACCGCGGCTACAAGAACACCCTATGTAATCTATCTCGATAATAGAATTGGAATAAGCAAAGCCGATCGAAAAACGAAATCTTCGAGGAAACACTTGATCACTAGGAAAAGATTCAACTTGATAATTCAACTATAACAATGATACATACACAAGATCACCACCGGGATCCTTCCTTGATCTTGCTTCTAGCTCCGGGAACTCCGACGTGGTCTTCCGTGCAAGGTTGCCACGTCGGCTAGGGAAACCCTAGTCAACTAGCTCGACCCTCTCCTCTCCGAGATGGTGTCCCTCTCTTCTCTGCTCCTCGGCGGCCGATGACAAATTGTATCCTCCGTGGCTCTCGGTCAGGGGGCTATAAATAGCTTGATTGGCGGCTAGGGCAAAGGGGAGCCTCACTGGGCCCTGGACAGGGCTGGGCCGACCGGCCTGGGCTTGCCGGCTTGGGCCCATCCAGGCCCAGCCTGAGGCCTCCTTTGCTCTACGTCGGTTCCCTTGCTTCCTGGATGTTTCCCCCTTCTGCATGTAGGTCCATGTCGTCAGTTTCTCTCTGAATTGGACACAACTCCTTGTCTTGCAAGATTCAGCACTTTTCTGGTCAGGTCCTCGGAGTTTGTCGTCTTCTCGGATCATGTCCCTGGCTTCTTGGAGTTAAGTTTGGTTCATTGCATGACTTGTACGGGGCTTCAAGGTCTTTTCATGAGGTGCTTGATGAACTTATCCCGAAAGTCTTGCATTCAAAGCTAAAACCCTGCATAAACACTAAACTCCAAAACCGACATGCACACGTGAACTTGTTATAGCACGGGGGTTAGTACCAATGGATAAGGTATAAAACTTATGCCATCACCGAAGGTAGACTCATGGATAGGTTGACGGATTTTCACCGTCAACAACAACATAGGTGCACCAGGCTTGTATTTTGGTCGGTCCTGTTCTGTCCCATTAACACAATTAAGAATCTCATCTTTAGACAGAGGTTTCCTGGCCTGGTTCCCCTTCTACAGTGGAGATTGCCTGGGCTCCTCCTGTTGTAGAGGCTGCTGTACTTGTTGCATCTGCTGCTTAGGGGGAGATTTCCTGCGCTCCTCCTCCTACTGGAGAGGCTACTGTTTTGTCTGTTGCTTATCCTCATGTTGCAGCTGCTGCTTAGGCGTAGTTTGCCTGGGCTCCTCCTACTGTTGTTGACGCTCCTACTACTGGAGAGGCTGCTGTTTCGTCTGTTGATTATCCTCGAGTTGCAGCTGCTGCTTAGGCGGAGTTTGCCTGGGCTCCTCCTCCGGTTGTTGTCGACGCTCCTGCTGCGTAGTTTTGCTGATCTGCTGTTGCTGCTCTTGTTGAGCCTTCTCTTGCTGACACTGAGCTGCAGCACCTCCATTTGATGTTCTACCCCTGCTACCTGTTGCGGCTTCAGGGTTGGGATGTCTCGTCATGGGTGGTATAATGATCCTATCCTTTGGCCACTGGATCCTTTGAACGAGAGCCGCAGCTAGGGTTGCTACGTCACCCCCATCAATTGGTACAGGAAAAGGGTATTGACTTGTAATGGCCCACACATAAGTAGGTTGCACCACAACATACCCATCGTGCACCGGTAATGAATGGCAAGCCTTTTGAGATGGAAAGACTTTCACTAGTGCGAGCTCCATGGTGCCATCCGAAAGGCTGCACACGGTTGGCTCTGTCAGCTTATCTATTGTGTCCAGCATAGGTGATCGACTATCACTGTGCACTTCATTCGCTCCGTCACCGTTGGCAATCCAATGATCTTCCTCCCTGACATGCGCATGTTCTTTCTCACTGTCATGCCCATCTTCTTCCTCAATGCCATCCATATCTTCTTCCTCGCTGCTACTTACAGGTGCTGGTAATTGGGAAGGAAGACGTGCATTTTTGGGTATGTTGATGCCTGATACTCTTAGAGCATGGACAATTGATTTAAATGTTTTGTCCGCCATCCCATCATGAGCATCAGACCTCTTGTTCCTCTTCTTCCTGTACATTCCAGTGAACTCTTCACCAAACCCTTTACCCCAGCCAAGTGAACTAGACATGCCTCGGACCCGACCTCGATGCTCTGGAGTCTCAAGTGCTGCGGTGAGGATATCATCCTCCCTAACCCTAGAGAAAGAACCATCGCTACCCTGAGCTGCAAGTGTTTTCACCCTATCTGCTACCCCACCACCGCAGGGTTACTGAATGTTATGCCCCTGCTTCCTTCACTAGTATTCTTCTTCCTCTTCCCTACCCTTGCCCACAGATAAGGTCTCGAACGTCTAGGAAATTGGTCCCAAGGGTTCTGTTTTCCTTCGGCAGCGAGCTTTGCATCCTCCTCCTCCCACTCTTTCCTTTTACCACGATAACCATTTCTGTCCGTCTTGTGTGGCTTATTATGCAATGCTCTTTTTTGTTTGTCTCCTGGCTCAATTGCTGAAATGAAGGAGAACTGGTTTCCTACACAAACATGTCCTAGTCTTGTTGCTGCGAAAAGGCATGCTTAAAGGGAGTCTCCTCTTCACTCACATATTTTTTTCTTAAATGGGCCTTGAACCACCGTTGCAAGGTTCCAATCTATGATATAGCTGCCATAACTGCCTTGTTGCGAACAGATTCTTCTAGATTGGCTGGGTAATCTAGATTTTCCTCTAAAACTGTAAACAAATGGTCCTTCTCAATTGGTGAGAGATCATCAACTGCCTTGTTGATTGACACCCTCTCCCAAGCAATGAGACCACAGACCAATACAAATCTATCACTCGCAGCATCTGGGGTAGGCCAAAAATTGGCATCAAGTCCAGTTGCAGTCAACTTGTCTTCTGGCCATTTGGTTTGTGTCCTTGACCCGCAGGATCGAGTACTACTCACAGCAGTCTGTGCTGAGTGACCCTGTGAAGAAGGTTCACCGACGATGGGCTGTGATGATGCACTGGAGGTAGAGGAGTTTGTTGTTGTGGGAGACTACATAGATGATACGTCAGGTTTGTCAGTAAAGCAACATAAGCAAGACTGAAAATCTAATCTTAATTCTTATTAGATAAATTCGTTTTCTCTGACAGGCAAAATAGCTAATACAGTCGTAAATAAAATTAGTATAGACATACACAGTTCATATTTTACTTAATTAGCATACAGGGATAGGTGCTAACCATTTTGACAGGGACACAACAATATGCTTTTATATCAAAGTAGAGAATAAATTCCTTCAACTGCTTCCTTGTCCAACTTGAGCAGCGATGGATTGTGTGTTCCATATGTACATGCAACAAAAGGATAAAGCAATGGTCATGACATTATATATGACAGTAGTGAAACAACACTAAGAACACATCATGACACCAACAATAACAATATATATGACAGTAGTGAAATAATTAAGACTCACAACAAAGCATAAGACAGTCTAGTTATCACTACCTTATAAACCACTGCGATGCAATTCCCACTGACATTATGTGGCGATCAGAATTAAAGTATGCTAAGAGGTCCAAAGCATAACTGTTGATCTGGTACATTCAAAGCATAGCAGAATTAAAGTATGCTAACATCCTTTATGCTTTTCATGAATTTACAGTGCAAAAATCTAGGAACATGAAAAATGAATTTTAATAGTTCATATAACTACATCTGTTAGCAACAATTTATTCACACAGACTTGGGGCAACAAAATCCATCAATCAAAACCACAATCAATCAATTAAAGATGAACTATCTAGGCATGTCTCTCTAATTAATCCACATCGACATGAATATATAGTAGATCGATTTTGGTGGCCGATGAGAGAGAGGGTGTTGGGGGTTCAAGCAGGACTAACCTCTGTCGCAAATGAAGTAGTTGTTCTCGTGATGGTCGGAGGGGGCGGATCCACAGCGGCTCGTGGCCTGAGGCGGCCGGCTCGTCGTCGTGGCCGGGGACGACGTCGACGGATCCACGTCAACCGTCTTTAGGTTGGCCGGACGTACATCTGCACGCCAGTAACCGCGTCCTCGTCACCGTTGTCACGCAGGGAGTGGTGGGGCTGGAGAAGATCAGGGCTGCGGCGGGGAGAGAGCGGCGAAGGTGAGCGGGGCGACTGGCGGCGGCGGTGGGGAGTATGCGGGCGTTGTGGATCTGTCTAGCGAGGAGCCAAATATGAACGGTGCGCGTAACTCTGTTTAATAAAACTACGGGCGTGCCCTTGATGGCTCTGTGCAGCAATTGGAATTTCATGGGCACTATAGTAAATATAGGTGGGAAATTTTGAGAAGCCCGCGCACGGTTTACCTGCTGACGCTGACAAGTGGGCCAGTGTCATGGGCAACGATGGTTAGTGAACCCGGATCGCCTTTGTTGGGAGTTGGGGCAATGATTATCTTTTTTATATTGGCTGCAGACGCTGACGCGTGGGCCTGTCACAATTTTTTTTGGAATGAAACTTGCTTCCCTGATTTATTAGAGCCCATAAAACAACACCTAAAAATCATAAAAATATGAACAATTTGTATTTGGACATTCAGTATTTGAATAAAATATCAACAGTCACACTTGTGTGCCCAAAATTCATATATTTCATTTTTACACCCCATGGTAATTATATAATAATTCTAATAACATCAAATTTGCTCTAAAAAAATCTACAAATTGACTTGGCAAAATAATTTGGGTACCTAAACTTGTCTTCAAAATTTCAAGTGGTATCGATGAAGGAAAATTTCAAGTGGTATCGATGAAGGAATAATATACTTGTGTACAAATGTCTTCATCTCTCACACAGTTTCCTAGAATGTTTGCTTGAACATTGAAGTGTTCCACACTTTGCAACATGTTCGAACTCATATGCATTTGAAAACTTAACAAAACCTTGTGTTCACCTTAAGCTTAAGAAATGTAAAGTTCCATCACTAATGGTTGTGTAAAACAAATATTATTTGTATGTTGTACTTACAAATAACAAAATGAGACATATAAACATCACTCAACAAACGGAATGTACACTAAACAATGAAACTAATGAATAGATGGTGATTTTAGAAAAATTTAGAAAAAAGTATCAAATTTAGACTAATCACGACAAAGAAATACTTGTTACAACATTTGATTGCAGATTAAAAGGAGAAATTAGAACTATTCTTCATTTGAATAGAGCACCATCCGCCCTGTCACGGCGGGTACGTACTCGGCGCGGTACATCACGTAGGTCGGAGGGACCCCAAGCCTGAGAAGGGCCCTCTCCATTCAGTGGCAGATCGCCCCGCATGTCTCGGGGGTGATCTCAGCGACCTTGCGCTCCATCTCCTGTGAAACATAAGAATATTTTAGTTAGCGCAGGTGAGTAAGATGTTTTCAAAAGGGATAAGTTTTTATAACATAGCTCAAGGGTATAAATATAGAAGTAGAGCGTATAGAGTCCTAACTCTATCGGCCATTTCTAGGGATACGTGCTACGGTCAAGTATGGCTCTGGTACCACCTGTAAAACCCCAGATTTTCATAGAAAACCCGAATCCCTGTACCCTTGCGATAGACCCTGGATCAGTGGCTATCGCGTACAGAACGTCTCACAGATAAATACACAAAGTCATATATCGCCTCACATAAGAGTAAAAGTACATAATTTATTACATGTCCATTATGGAGTACATCAATACAGGCCTCTTGGCTGAATCAGAGTGAAATTCTACGCAACGGTAGCTAGTATCTCAGAAGGGTCTCCATCATTTATTCTTCTCGCTACAGGCATCCTTGAGCGAAGCGACGCATCCCTCAGCCATACCATCCGTCGGCGTTGTTGTCGTACTCGGTCTCGTACCCTGCACACCCAAAGTCTATCCCCAAGGAGTGGGATAGGTCCACGTCACCAACTGTATGCAGCTTTAAGTGGCCTAACATCTAAAGGGAGAAAAAGAGAGACAAGGAAGTGGCTTGGGTTTCCTATGCAGCAGCAACAGAGTAATATCAAGATATCTCCATCAAGTTCCCAAACCCAAAGCTCTCAACACAGCTCAGAACCACCTGGTCACCCAGGGCCCCGTGTCCACAACCTACTCCTGTATAGGGTCGATGCGAGAACTTCCTCTCCTCGCACCTCAATGATTGCAATCGGATCAACGAGGTAGATGGAGCCTCTCTCCTTTAACCGACTGCAACCACGGCTCACCATACACTCATCTATAGGGGGAAGGTATAAATCCCAAAACATGAGAACCAACAATCCACTGAGCTCGTCCATGACCGAGGACGCGTCTATAGCTATAGATCGAACAACTCTACAGAGTGTGTACACCTGTACACATCCCGGAATGGCACCCGGCCGGTGTACGGCCGACCGAGCATATCCTACCGTGCGAACTCTCAGTAGTTACAGTCCCATCCTTCATCCGGCCCTCAAAACGGTCCCCCCTCAGAAGGGACGGCACCGGAACTGTGAAATGCCCTCGTGTGGCCACACGGGAGTCGCTCTGAGAGGGTGGTCTCACCTCCACCTTTCCCCTACTGATACCCCGCTATCCTCCTAGTAGGTATGGTTCCGCACTTGTCGAGCTCAACTCGGCCCTAACTCCACGCTCGGAGGGGTGGTGTGTACGTAAAGTCCCGTGAAGCGGTTGGCCTACTCAGTTTCAGACCGGGGCGAGCTCATATCCTCCAAGCGCAAATAAAACCCCAACACTTAGGCTCCAAAAACCGTCAAAGTAGGGATATACTGACGAGTGTACCCCTATCCCCGATCCCAGATCGGTTGTTTCGAGCTCACCCCCGCCAAAGTACCCAAAAACGCCATCTCCTGCCGGTTTTATCCCACTCACGCCAAGAACCACTATTCCCATCCCAACACATGCATCGCGAAGCTCAGTGTATATACACACCTATAAACATATATAGTAGTAGGACAAGCAAGGACAGGATATTGAAAGTAGGCAGTGCAAGGTTCATCATCATGCATGTAAAATAAAGCGCTAGCAAACTACATTGCACTGTCTATGGGTTTCAAAGTCAGTCGGGTGTGAACCTGGGGTCGGGTAGTCCTCCGCGGTGAAGTCGTTGGCGTAGTCGTACTCCGGGATCAGCTCCCCGGCTCTAGCTGCTCCTATTAGCGTGTAAAAGAAAATAAACAATGGTCCTAATGCAATTAACTCCAAAAGAACGGCAATTAAGAGCCAAAAGAGAGCAAACACTAGCCTAGCATGGAGTTTAAGATTTTAGAGAATTTCTGGAAAACGTTTTATATTTTTCAGAGCAAAATTGGATTTACTAGGATTTTTCAAAGATAAAATAGTTTTCTGGAAATAAAGTACGCATACACAATAGCACAGACTATAGGTTGACTATTGGCTGGCTCTAAAGGGCTTAACGTTAGTTGTTAGATGGCTACAGGCCGGCTCTTGGCACTGAGGTGGCTGGCACGCAGGCGGCTATAAGTCGGTTGTAGTCGACGTGGCTGTCGGCGTGGCGCGGCGCAAGGGATCCCGCCGGGATCTTCTGCGGCTCGCCACGGTGTGGACATGCAAGCGCGGCGGTACGGGAGTGGCGGAACACACGAGATCCAGCGGATCGGCCGCGACCAGACCCGTGTGTGGTCCAGAGTATGCAAGGCCAAACCCCCCTGGGTTTTAGAGTCCACCGCCAGGTGTTTGGTGAAAAGCCCCAAACAAGGGCGGCACGGGAAGGTCTCGCCGGCGGTTGGGGCTCACGGCGCCAGGACCACACGTGTCACAGTGAGGTATGCAGATTCCTACAGGGTTGCTAGGGCTCGAAGGGAACGAACAAGGAAGGAGAGACCGGTACGGCGAGGTAACCATGGCCGGCATGGCGGCGGGTCGGCGCGATGTCTCTGCCCCCTGGCCCGGTGGGGACTTGGCACAGGTGGTTGGTTCACGTCCTTGCGGTGTACGCGGGCGCATGCGCGTGCTCAAAGGCACATGCGCGGGAATGGGTGGCGAGCGCGCGTGTGGGTGCGCAGCGGCGCGGCGGACAGACGCAGAATGGCTCGACGGCGCGGTTGGGGTGGCGTCGGCCTGCGATGGTCCGCGCATGCAATCACAAGAATGGGTGGCCGAGCTCAAGAACGACCCGGCGCTCGCGCCATCTGGGTGGAAAGGTAGCACGGAGGGCGGTGCCTTGGCTTGCCGCGGCGGAACGCCAGCGAGCTCAACTTCGGTCGAGCGACAGAGAGACGAAAGGGTCGGGCTTTACCCCTTCTCTGGCGAACGTGTGCACGTGCGCGGATGCATGGGCGCGTGGATGACTGTGAGGGTGCGTGCATGCGCGCGTCGAGACCACAGACATGGCGATGGTCGGGACCACGGCGGCGACACGATGACTGGTAGAACTAGCAGCGGAACAAGAAAGGAAGGACCACGACCTTGGCTCGAAGGCCAGGCGCCACAGATGGGATGAAGGCGCGCTCACCTACGGTTAGCGTGACCCGAAGATGAAGGCGGCGGTGAAGGAAGGCTCGACGCGGGAAGAGGATGTAGGCGGCGCCCGTAGAGGAAGCAGGGGAGGCACGACATCGAGGTGCGAGCTTCACAGCAACCAGGGACTCAACGGGCGGCCTTCGACTTCCGCGACGGCGGCGTGGACACTGCCTCCTCGGTCGACTCCTTCTCCTCTTCTTCCCCCTTCTTCTCCTCCTCAGGTGCGCGGTGGTGTGGATGGGGATGAAACCCCGAGGTGGCTAGGGTTGCGAACTCCGGGAGGAGCGGTGGCGGCCTACTTATAGCGGCAGCCGGGCCTGGACGCGTGGATGGTCAAAATGCAGCGGCGAGCGCGCGGCCAAATCGCGACGGCGCTCCCCGCGCGGCACGGCGGCCCCGGGACCTCCGGCGTCACTAACGGGAAAAGAGGTAGGATGACGACGACGACATCACGGTGATGTCGGCACGGGACCCACCGGTCGGCGTCCACGCGCGGGCGCGCGGTGCGCGGCGGTGTCTGGCGGGCACGTGGGCCGCCCTTGGGCCGAAAGGGGAAGACGGGCCGGTTGGTTGGCTGCAACACGCGAAAAGGGTTAAGGTTTCCTATTTAGCTTACTCCTATTTCCTATTCAATTCAAATTTTAATCCACTCAAATAAGTCCAAATAAAATCCAAATAAAAATCCAACTTCTCACACTAACATTTATAAGCCCTAATATTTATGGGTTGAAACAAATTCAAGCCTAGGACTTTATGGATGGGAAAAAGAAGACACCCTTAATTTATTTCATAAGCAATCAAATTCAAATCAAGTTTTTGAAATCCCATATTTTACAATCACACAAATTCAAGGATGTTACAGAACTCCCCCCTCACAAGAATCTCGTCCCCGAGATTAAGAAGTTACCTCCGATTTGAAGGGGTGAGGGTATTTCTCCCTCATCACGGTCTCCTTCTCTCATGTTGCTTCGCGCTCGGAGTGATTACTCCAGAGCACCTTGCAGAAGCGCGTGGTGGTGTTCCTGGTTGACTTCTCTGCCCAGTTCAGGATCCGGACCGGGTACTCTAAGTACTCCAGGGTGTCCTGTATGTCGAGTGTGTGAGTGGGCACTCTCTTCTCGACGACCATGCACTTCCGGAGTTGAGACACATGGAACACTGGGTGTACTCCGGCAAGTTCGGGTGGCAGCTCTAGCTTGTAAGCCACCTTCCCAATTCTCTGCATGATCAGGTACGGCCCAACGTACCTTGGAGACAACTTTCCCTTGACATGGAACCTCTTTGTACCTCGGAGGGGTGACACCTTCAGGTAGTCATGCTCATCCACCTCGAAGGAGACGTCTTTCCTCCTGGGGTCAGCGTTGCTCTTTTACCTGGTCTGAGCTATCTTCAGATTCTCTCTGACCTTGGCGACATACTCTTCCACTTCGATAATGGTGGTGGGACCGAGAAAGGTTCGCTCCCCCACCTCAGACCACATCAACGGTGTCCGACACTTTTTGTCATAAAGAGCTTCGAATGGAGCCATCTTCAAACTGACCTGGTAGCTATTGTTGTACGAGAACTCGGCATAGGACAGATTCTTCTCCCAGTCAGAACAATAAGTCAACACACATGCCCTCAGAAGGTCCTCAAGTACCTGGTTTACTCTTTCTGTCTCTCCATCAGTCTGTGGGTGGAAGGTGGAGCTGTAGTGCAAGTCGGTGCCCACGGCCTTATGCAAACTCCTCCAGAACTGTGCGGTAAACTGCGGCCCTCGGTCGGACACTATACTCTTTGGTGCCCCATGTAACTTTAGGATGTTGTCGATGTATAGCTCTGCTAGCTTGTGAGTCTCAAAGGTTGTCTTTACAGGGATGAAGTGTTCCACCTTGGTCAATCAATCGACGATTACCCAGATTGAGTCATTGCCCTTCTGTGTACGAGGTAGACCCACTATAAAGTCCATGATGATATCCTCCCATTTCCAAGTGGGTATTTCAAGCGGCTGAAGCAACCCTGCGGGCCTCTGGTGTTCTGCCTTCACTCTCTCACACGTATCGCATCGAGCGACGTACTTGGCAATGTCCTCCATCATCTTCTACCACCATAACCGTACCTTCAGATCTTTGTACATATTTGTGCATCCAAGGTGGATTGAGTATCGAGAGTCGTGGGCTTCCTTTAGAATCGAGTCTCTCAACCAAAGCGTGCCCTGTTCATCAAGGCGGTAGTCGGCTGCCTTGCCTCTGGCCATTAGGGACTTTACTTCCTCGATCTTTGGACATCCTTTCTGAGCTTGCCGGATCTGGTCTTCAAGTGCATACTTCACCCTCAACTCGTTCAACTGTCCTTCCTCGACTATCTCCAAACTCAGCCTCTCCATTTCCTCATACAGTGCCAGTTGTTCTTCCTGTTCCATCAGATTGTTGCAGTAGTGCTTGTGACTCAATGCATCAGCTACGACGTTTGATTTGTTGGGGTGGTAGTGAATGTTCAGGTCATAGTCTTTGATCAACTCTAGCCATCTTCTTTGCTTCAAGTTCAACTCTGACTGGGTGAAGATAACCTTCAGACTCTTGTGGTCCGTATAGATGTCGCAGTTGTTGCCCATCAGATAGTGCCTCCATATTTTCAACGCATGAACGACAGCAGCTAGCTCGAGGTCATGTGTGGGATAGTTCTCCTCATGCTTCTTAAGCTGTCGTGAGGCATACGCAACCACTTTGCCCCCTTGCATCAGTACACAACCGAGTCCGTGCCTCAATGCGTCGCAATACACCACGAAGTCCTTGCTCGCATCGGGAAGAGTCGGGACCGGTGTAGTGGTGAGACGGGTCTTGAGCTCCTGAAAGCTAGCCTCGCACTTGTCCGACCACACATATGGCGCATTTCTCTTCAACAGTTCTGTCATGGGCTTCGCAATCTTGGAGAAGTTCTCGATAAACCGGCGGTAGTATCCGGCTAAACCGAGAAAACTGCAGATCTCTATCACAGACTTCGGTGACTGCCACTTGGACACTGCTTCTATCTTGCTCAGATTTACGGCCACTCCTTTAGCTGACAGTACATGGCCGAGAAAGGCGACTTCCTCCATCCAGAACTCGCACTTGCTGAACTTGGCATATAGCTGATGCTGTCTGAGCTTCCCCAACACGATCCTCAGGTGCTCCTCATGTTCCTCAGCGGTCTTGGAGAAGACCAGTATGTCGTCAATAAAGACAACGATACACTTGTCCAACTCATCCATGAACATCTTGTTCATCATGTTCATGAAGTACGTTGGGGCATTTGTAAGACTGAACGATACGACAGTGTACTCGTACTGTCCGTACCAGGTCACAAATGCGGTCTTGTGGATGTCCTCCGGTCGAATCTTCATCTGGTGATAGCCTGATCGGAGATCAATCTTGCTGAAGAACTTGGCTTGCCTTAGCTGATCCATCAGGTCATCAATCTGGGGTAGTGGGTACTTGTTCTTGATGGTTACCACATTTAGGGCGCAGTAATCAACACACACACACTGAGTTCCATCCTTCTTTGGCACGAACAGAGCTGGTGAACCCCACGGTGAAGCACTCAGTCAGATGAACCCCTTCTCAAGTAGCAAGTCTAACTCTACCTTTAACAATTTCAGCTCAACTTCTGCCATGCGATACGGACTCTGGGCTATCGGTGCAGTTCCTGACACCAAGTTGATCACAAACTCCACATCACGGTCGGGTGGCAAACCAGACAACTCTTCTGGGAACACATCCTCGAACTCACAAACCACTGGTACATTTGAGATGGCTTTCATGTGAAGACTGTACACGACTGGTATGTCTTGGGACTTCATTGGCTCAAAGGTGACTCTCGTCCCGGCGGGGGGTACCAAAGTCACAAGTCTCAGTGAAGTGGAGATGACCCCTTTGTGGGTAGTGATCCATCCCCAGTATCACATCAATGCCATTGGAGGGCAACACAGTCAAATCCATAGAGAACTTGTGGTCCCAGATGACCACTTCCACATCTTTGTACAGCAGGGTGCACCAGATATCTCCGAGTGGTGAACTTGTGATGATAGGAATCGATCGGGTGGTTATAGGAAGGGAAAGTATGTTCACGAATCTAGAGGTAATATAGGAACCAATTGCACCGGTGTCGAAGAGAACCAAAGTAGTAGTACCACAAACTAAAAACTCACCGATCACGACGTCAGGAGCGTCAGCAGCCTCCTCCTCGGTGAGGTGGTTCAGCCTTCCACGGCCGGTAGTCGGCAGTGGTGCAGCCTGAGGAGGTCGGCCTCTATTGACGGTAGATTATCGTATCAAAGTTCATATGGATTTGCAAGCGGACAAATCCCCCGTCGTAGTCAAGGGATCCTTCTTCCCTCGAGTGGTGAACCCAAGGTATCGAATCCGTGGAACAATGTGCAATGCAAGGATTCAATCTAGTAAAGCAAGGAAAGCTATCTTATGAAGAACCAAATTACATCTAATCTAATCTAATCTACTAAAGAGGTAGCAAGAGAAAGCAAGAGATAACCGATCTAGAGAGTCTAGATCATGCTTATGTTGTAGCTCCAAACAAGATAGATGAAGATAGAAAAGCGAATCTCATTAAAAGTATCTTTAAACTGTGGCCTCCGGTCCGATTCCGAAAACGCCCGCCTTTCAGAGCCCCTGTTCTGTCACAACATACTCCTATTCATGCGGGTAGTCTAGGGTGAATTCGATAAGAACAAGTTGAAATCACTTGGTCGGTCCGGTATGCACCTCTAGCCACCTTGGCTACAAGAGCACCCTATGCAATCTAGCTATAGACTAGATTTGGGAAGAATCAAAACCAAGAAGAAAACAAAATCATCGAGAAGGCACTTGATCGCTGGAAATCGAATTCACTTAAGACTTCACCATGAATGATTACATGAACAAGATCACCATCGGGATCCTACCTCGATCTTGATCCTTGTTCCGGAGCTCCGACGTGGTCTTCCATGCAAGGTTCCCACATCGGCTAGGGAGACCCTAGAGAACTAGCACGACCCTCATCTCCGAGATGGTGTCCCTCAAGCTTCTCTACTCCTCGGCGGAGGATGACGAATTGATTGATGCGTGGCTCTCGGTCAGGGGGCTATAAATAGCCCGAGAGGCATCTAGGTCAAAGGGGGGCCGACTGGGCCTCGAAAAGGGCTGGGCTAGCCGGCCTGGGCCGACCGGCCTGGGCCCATTTCGGCCCAGTTCGTTGCCTCCTTCGCCCGGTGTTGGTTCCCGAGTCTTCTAGATCCTTCCCCCTTCTGCATGTGGGCCCTTTTCGTCAGTTTCTCTCCGAGTTGGACGAAGCTCCTTATCTCGCAAGATTCAGCACTTTTTTGGCTAGGTCCTCGAAGTTTCTCATCTTCTCGGGTTGGGTCCCTAGGCTCTAGGAGTCATGTTCACTTCATTGCTTGACTTGTACCGGGCTTCAAGGTCTTGTCATGAGGTGCTTGATGAACTTATCACGGAAGTCTCGCTTTCAACGCTAAAACCCTGCATAAACACTAAACTCCAAAACCGACATGCACAAGTGAATTTTTATACCATGGGGGTTAGTACCAATGGATAGGATATAAAATTCATGCCAACACCAAAGGTAAACTCATGGCTAGGTTGACGGAATTTCACTGTCAACATCTCCCCCATGCTTAAACCTTGCTCGTCCTCGAGTAAGCCTTTGATGGATATCATCGTTGCCCTTCATTGTTTAAACCTTGCACTTGATCATACATGAGAAAACATAATGCTCTCAAAAGTTTAGTTCGTTAAAGTTCCATAATGTACTAGCCTTCATCCCTACGGAGGGTAGATATTAATTAAGCTTATCCCACAAGTATTAACATGCTCCCAAAATTCAAATAGATCTCAGAAATTTTGAAATAAAGAACGAGATGAAAAAGAGCTAAACCAAGTTCAAAAATTTAAACCTCCTTGCATCTTGCTCATGAACTCTCATCTCATCTTGTCTCTCAAGCCTATTTATTCTACTCCTTTTCCTCTCATAACATTCATATATGTGGTAGGCTTTATATGGAGCTCTTTGGGAAAGTTTTAGTCCGACCAAGATATTATAAATGCGATATTGTCAAAACAAGACAAGCTTCTCATGGTCTTACTGAGACTCGTAAAAAAGGTCATTGGAAAATAATGTTAAATCAAGGAGGGGAAGAGAAAAATACACACACTTGAGATAGGTGGACATGTGCAAATGGCAATGAGTGATCCCGAGGCACAAAGGAAGTCCTCGTTATCGGATTGCACATGATTGGAAAGATGAGTTTGGATCTTTTTAATCTTGAAACCTTGAAATTCCTAAAGCACTTTAGAGCACCGGGGAGTTCACTTTATTTTATTTTTATATCATACATACTCATATTTTTTTCTTCTCTTCTCTTTTTCTCATACTTATATTTTTGTTCTTTCTTTATTTTTCTCATTTTTTTATTTTTCTTTATCAATCTTTATCAATTTTTTTTATTTGCTCCCCTTGAACTCTAAAATTGCATTGTACCTACCTCCTCCCCCATGCTTAGATGTTTGCTCGTCCTCTGGCAAAGAGGTGATAGAGATAAGGTAGGTACCGGAAATACTTTTCCTTCAGAAAGATACTTGAAATCTTCAATCTTGGCACCATCGATCTTCCTTGAATTGATGATCCATTCTCAACGATAGGTTGTGGTCAAGGAGGTAATCACAAAAGATGATATTTGGTTTTAAGGGTGGATATCCGGCGAGGTTCGTGAAATCTCCGATGTGGGGATACACAATGCACAGATAGAAAGGCTAGCAATAAGATAGATACGCAAAAACGAAATGACCAGCTTCTTAGTCTCATGCCAGATAAATCATGGCCTGAAATAACTCACCCAAAAATAAACCTTGTATACTAAGTTTTTGCACTCAAATATTTATATGGCTCTGGATAGGTAGAGAAACATGCAAGTCGTATTTATGACAAGGTTAGCATTACTTTTAAGAACAAAAATAAATTATCTTTAATCCATCTAAAACTTGAGAGCACATAAAACACTATGGGCCTTTATTTTTATCATAACCTCCGCTAAAGATTAAGCTAGCATTTAGATAATTTCAGATTTGCATTTTAAGAGAGCATTAGCTTAATCATGCATAAAACTAGTACAAAGATAAACAAAGCGACAACTATATCATATATCATCATGACACAAACTTTGTAACTTTACCAAAGGTAAAAAACTAGGTGGTGACTTTATTCATGATGAAAACAAACTAACACACATGCTAAAAATTTAAATAAAAACTGAAAACACTACGCATACATAGGCGCGTACAAGCTGAAAATTAAAGAAAAGGGGAAAAAGGAAAGATAACTAAAGCTCCTCCTCTCTCTAATCTTCCGCCGGTGGTTGATATTGGATCTTGGTTGTTGTACCCTTGATCATAATAGGATTGCACCGCTCCTCTTATGAATTGTCCGGTAGTGCTAGGTGAAGGCATCAAAGCTCATAAGCGATGTTTGCATTCCCTTCACCCATTTGGTTTGCATTGGTTAGGATGGCTGCAATATTTTGCATGTTCCTTGCAGTGTATCCTCCAATAATGGTCACACTCTGTTGTGGTTGAGGAAGATGTGTGTATGACTCCGCAAAGGCTATGTTGGGCACCTTAAAATTTTATGGGGGGTATGGCCCATCACTCCCCCATGCTTGCATTGGTACACCACCGTAGTAACTTGGCGGCGTCGGAATTCCTCCAAATGGTGGCACATAATTTTGTTGTGCACCTCCTTCTTGGGCCGTGGAAGAACCTTCTCCTATAATCCTTCCTCTTTTATTTATTTTTATTTATTTTTTCTTTCGCCGGCACAAGAAGTCCTTCCTCTAACCAATCTTCTTTTACCTCAAGATAGGGGCAAATTTACTTTGGCCACTTTGACGCCTCCTCTCTCATCTTCACTTATATATTTTTCTTTCTTCATACAATCAAATCCTAGGGAGGTCCCGGCTAGGAGATGCTTCGGGTTTCTTGGAATCGCCGATCTCAAAGAGATAGACAACATGGAGATGTATCACCACTACCATGAGAGGGGTCGATTGGCTACCTGGCAATCAAAGCCGAGCAAAGCAAATTCAACTCCGTGTTGGTTATCTTTGTCTCTCTTATTCTCCCCAAAATCCTTTTGCACATCCATGAGTGAAACACTTGGATGACGGGGTTCCGGCTAGTATTTCTTTGTTGATGGGCTCCTCCCGTGATCACACGCCAAAAACCTTCCAATGTGCCTTCATGCACATACACTTGTTCCGGGGCTCCCTTTTGAAAACCGAGTAATTCCCAAATATACTCATGGGGATCCACTTTCTCAACTCCCTCCAAACGGAATGAGAGACTCGACACTCCTTCATCAAGGATATGAGCCATGGTCATGAGAATTTCCAAGGAGAATCCTTGTGGGTGTTTACCGACACTCCGTTCGAGAATTGCACCCAACCTCGGTGTTTCATATGAAAATCCAATATGTGGAGAGCTTGGTCGTCGAAGTCGATGTTCGCTACAAGCCTCTACTCAAGGTGAGCGAGCTTCTCCTCCTCCTCCTCCGTCGTGATGATAAACCCATTGGAATACCACGGAGCGTGTGGAGGTGGAGCGGATGATCGTGTCGAGCGGTGAGGTCGGACGGGCGGCTCCTCCGTACATCCATGGGTTCGGTGAACCTCATAGACGAGCTTCGTGTGGCCCTCATGCCACCGAGGAGAAGAGTGTTGTTCCTCCTCGGCGGTGCCGTGTCCTCCTCTATACTCTGAGGAGACTCGAAAACCGAGTGCCTCCTCGAAGAGGTTGTCGATGATGGCTTAGATGACGATGATCCCTTTTTCTTGGTGCAAAGACTTGTAATTTTCTTCCATGGTTGCAGCACTCTCTCTCACACAAATAAATATCCGGGGTTTTCAACCGGTAACAAGGTACACAAACATTATTTTGGAGTCTGAACTTTGAGTGAATTAAGGATGTGATTTGTTGCACGAAACAAACGGGGTGGATGACTAAGTGTAAGGTGGTTCCGGACTACAAACTAGAGCACACAAACAAAGAGCTGGATGGGAGACTTACCTCTCTCCTCCTATTGGCTCGGTTCTTCTCTAGCGCACTCATGCTTGCTTTGTTGCTTCGTGACCGCGTGCACCTTCCAAACGTTCTCGTCCACTCCTTTGCTTGCATTATTGCTCCTTCCACTTGATGTTTTCACTTTGAGTCACCTCCATGCTCCCTTGCCTCACATGCATCCATGATATTCCTGCAAAGCCAAGCCTTGGCTGCCCCCCCCATGCTTGTCCTTTGCATGTGGTTTGATAAAAGATGTAGGGGGGCATCCCATGATGCATCATGGTGCATGTATGGTTAGGTTAACTAGATTGCCTCCATCTAAGCATGTTTTAATGCTAAGTACTCCTCTAATTCTGAAAATAAAAAAAATAAAATCAGAGCTATTAAATATAAATTTAGAGGAGTTTTTAAAGCATTAAAAACAAATGTAAGTCGAAAATATTTTTCTGACTACTTTTATGTCGGTCTCACCGGTATCATTTGCCTTCATTAGTTGTGAGCAAACTTTTCCCGGCTTGATCATGGGGGCATAGGTTCTAATTTTGATTAGATGAGAGAGACTTTGAATAAAATAAAACTAAATGAGGCTTAGAAAAATTCTAATCTTAGAGAAACCAAGGATATAGATTTTTAAAACAACCAAAAGTTGAGTTTCTAGGTTCACGCGAGTCCTACCACGTGTTGAAATTTAAATAACATCTAGGTACAAGGCGTAGATCTACTCGTGTGTTTTAGCATGTAAAATAAGTCCACCACAATATCATAAAGGGGATGAATGGTTGAGTTAGGTTCTGAATTTAGTTGGTCGTGGTTTCTCAAAAAGAAGCAAACAAACATGTAGGATGGTTCATGTAAAGGGTTTATGATCAAAACAAAATATTCAACCAAGAATTATGTCTCTAATATTGTTCAACCGTTCTAAGTCTAATGTCTTTGCATAGTAAAATTCAAAACTAAATTACTTGAAAAGACTCGATAAACATGGAATCGGGTTGTCCTCCGAGTAGCTTATTCTTGACTCGACGAAACGGGTTGCCTCCCGCCTAGCGCTTCGTTTATAGTCCATGGCTAGACTTCTTCATTTGATTACTTCGGATCAACGCTCTTTGCGGGCGTTGCAATCTTGGGTACCCACTTCCGCACCATCTTGAGCACGAGCTTATTCTTCAGCTTAGTCATATTTTTGGTCTTCATAGGCTGGCTTTGTCCTTTGGTCTTGACGGATACAACAACTTCCTTCATGTAGTGGCTCGGCATCTCAAACTCCGGTCCTTCGGTCATGATCTTCATGGTCTCCTTAGTGTGATCCTCCATCTCTCCCGAATGAGTTTGAGTAGCCTTCACCATCTCGGGACCTTGGGATTGTACCGACAATCTTCCTTTGCTACCCATCGGGCGCCCGACAAGTTGTCCCACTTGCCTCTCTAGCATCTTTATCACGATGAACACTTCACGTATAGAGCTTCCGACCCTCGTCACCTTGCCATCCAAATTCTCCAATATTTTCTCCATAGCCTCGAACTTAGTGACGACATCCTTGTTGATCTTAGCTTGCTCGTCCATGAAGTCCTTCAATTGTATACAAAGGGGAACCAAATCTTGAATCGACGAACTTGCATTAAATCGGGGTTTACCTTGGACATGGTCGTACTCCTCACACTCCTCGCATGTGGATCCTGCCTTGGCAGCCTTTAGGTCTTGAGCTTCTCTCTCTATCTCCATCTTCTCCATCCTCCTCTTAAGTAAACTGATATGCCACTCAAGGAATTCGGCTCGTATGTATTCATTGAAATGCTCCAAAGCTCTCGCAATCATTATGCGAATAGTTGAGACCTTGATCTTGAATGGCCTTCAGGCGTCTTGAAGGTTTATGATAGGTAGATTAATGATGTCCAGGGTGCATAGCTCGATCTTGCGCTCCGGTTGTGGTTGTTCTCCCATGGGTGGCGGTTGATGTTGATCTTCCTTTGGACTTGGAGGTGGTGATTCCCTTGGAGATTCCGATGGTCCTTCAATTTTGGCTTTTGGATCTAGGGTTTCCAATCCTTTAGCTTGTGTTGCATGTCTCCTTTGCCTGTAAAGTTTTCCTGGATCATCCACAAAAGAAAGTTTGGGTTTCTTGGAGAGGTAGCCAACCATCTCCGGTTAGGGTTAGCAAAAACAAAAACCTAAAAAAGAAAAATTAGGGTTAATCAAAACTACATTAGATTGATTTTTTTCTTTTTGAGGATGATCAAACTTAAGAGATGCAAAAGAAAATCAAAAGAAAAACTGAAAAATAAGCAATACTAGATTGGATCTTGATTGCTTGTTCCCCCAGCAACGGCGCCAGAAAAAGGGTCTTGTCGACGTTAGATTATCGTATCAAAGTTCATATGGATTTTCAAGCGGACAAATCCCCCGTCAAAGTCAAGGGACCCTTCTTCCCTCGAGTGGTGAACCCAAGGTATCGAATCCGTGGAACAATGTGCAATGCAAGGATTCAATCTAGTGAAGCAAGGAAAGCTATCTTATGAAGAACCAAATTGCATATAATCTAAGATATCATCAAGAAAACACATCTAATCTAATCTACTAAAGAGGTAGCAAGAGAAAGCAAGAGATAACCGATCTAGAGAGTCTAGATCATGCTTATGTTGTAGATCCAAACAAGATAGATGAAGATAGAAAAGCGAATCTCATTAAAAGCATCTTTAAACCATGGCCTCCGGTCCGATTCCGAAAACGCCCGCCTTTCAGAGCCCCCGTTCTGTCACAATGTACTCCTATTCATGCGGGTAGTCTAGGGCGAGTTCGATAAGAACAAGTTGAAATCACTTGGTCGGTCCGGTATGCACCTCTAGCCACCGCGGCTACAAGAGCACCCTATGCAATCTAGCTATAGACTAGATTGGGGAAGAAGCAAAACCAAGAAGAAAACAAAATCATCAAGAAGGCACTTGATCGCTGGAAATCGGATTCACTTAAAGACTTCACCATGAATGATTACATGAACAAGATCACCACTGGGATCCTACCTCAATCTTGATCCTTGCTCCAGATCTCTGAGGTGGTCTTCCATGCAAGGTTCCCACGTCGGCTAGGGAGACCCTAGACAACTAGCATGACCCTCATCTCCGATATGGTGTCCCTCAAGCTTCTCTGCTCCTCGGCGGCGGATGACGAATTGATTGGTGCGTGGCTCTCGGTCAGGGGGCTATAAATAGCTCGAGAGGCATCTAGGTCAAAGGGGGGCCGACTGGGCCTCGAAACGGGCTGGGTCGGTCGGCCTTGGCCCATTTCGGCCCAGTTCGTTGCCTCCTTCGCCCGGTGTTGGTTCCCGAGGCTTCTAGATCCTTCCCCCTTCTACATGTGGGCCCTTGTCGTCAGTTTCTCTCCGAGTTGGACGGAGCTCCTTGTCTCGCAAGATTTTCAGCACTATTTTGGCTAGGTCCTCGGAGTTTGTCATCTTCTCGGGTTGGGTCCCTGGGCTCTTGGAGTCATGTTCACTTCATTGCTTGACTTGTATCGGGCTTCAAGGTCTTGTCCTGAGGTGCTTGATGAACTTATCCCGGGAGTCTTGCTTTCAACGATAAAACCCTACATAAACACTAAACTCCAAAACTGACATGCACAAGTGAACTTGTTATACCACGGGGGTTAGTACCAATGGATAGGATATAAAATTTATGCCAACACAGAAGGTAAACTCATGGCTAGGTTGACGGAATTTCACCGTCAACAGCCTCCTGGAGCAGGTGCCCTCGTGGGCGTAGCAGCGGCCTTCTTGTTTGGGCAGTCGTAGGACTTGTGGCCAGGCTAGCCACAGGCAAAGCAGGTGACGGTGAAGCCTCCCGCGGCAGGTCTCGTGGTGCTTGGTGGCGCACGAGTGTAGCCTCCAGTCTGCTGGGGATAGCCGTGGTTCCTCCCTCCGGGGAACGGGCTACGTCCTCCACCCTCGAAGCGACACCCAGGCTGGTTGTGCCCCGGGCGATTGCTCTGTCCGCTCCTCGGCTTTTGGAAGGATCGGTCGTGGTGATCCCGATCTCCCGTCCTCTTCTTGCCCCTCATGCGTTCCTCGTGGCTCCTCCTCTCGTCCTCGACCGTGATGGCGGGGTTGACGAGGTGGCGAAGGGACTTGTGCTCGCTCGCCTTCAGCGCCTGGCGAAGGCCATGGTGAAGACCTCGTAGGAATCAGAACTGCTTCTTCTAGTCAGTGTTCGTGTCGTCGGGGGCGTATCGCATCATCTTCATGAAGTGGCGCTCGTACTCCTCAACCCTCATCGCACCCTGGGTTATGGTGCGGAACTCCTGTGCCTTCTGGGCTAGCAGCTCACCGGGCAGGTACTGCTCGCGGAATGCCTCGCAGAACTCCAACCAGGTGATGAACGCTGGGTTCGGGTGGGTGGCGGTGTAGTTGTCCCACCAAGCCTTGGCAGGACCCTCCAGCTGGTGCACGGTGATGGCGACGCACTCCTCGTCAGAGCAGACGGTGAGGTCGAGCTTGGTCTCGATCACCCTCAGCCAGTCATTGGCTTCGAGCGAGTCGTCCGAGTAGCTGAAGGTGGGGGCCTTCAGGCGGATGAACCTCTCGATCTTCCTCATGAGGTCTTCAATCAATCCAGAGCTACGCAGCATACAGGACGTAGGGTATTACGCACCTCGCGGCCCGAGCCTGTCTAAATTGTGTGCCACGTGTCTCTCCCTTCGAGTTATCGATCTCGGCGAGGCCACATTCATCTACCTCGGGTACTCCCCTTGGTAGGTTGTCGGTCTAAAACACTGACAGCTGGCACGCTAGGTAGGGGATCTCGGGATCTCGCTGAAGATCTCATGGAGAACTCGACGGCTTTAGTCTTCATCAAGCCAGTCGCCGCTTTCAACCGCGGCGACACTTTCGTTTTCGGGTCTTGGGTGTGCACTGCTGATGGCGCCGGATCCTTCCAACGCCGCCTCACCATGACTCCCAACCCGAGCACTGGGCTCGTGACGCTTCCCGAAGTAGTCACGGACGAACTCGCCAGAAAATTCGGCGAAATTTCGCTTTACAACCAACACACCGACTTTGAGCTTGGATCCGACTCCAACTCGAACTCGACGTTCCCGTGGGCCATCGCATGCGAGCCGGCTATTGAGCCATCATGTGCAGACTCCCCACTCCATGAGCACTTGCCATACAGCCTCTGCATCGCTAGCAAGGTCCATGCGAAGGCTCTCACTGCTCGCTGGGCCGGCAAGGAGATTGTTTCCGACTACACTTCGGACTCCAACCCCGTCTCCGTCTACTACTCGGGCTCCTCCTACGAGTTCGACTTCGGATCGGACCCAGACGAGCCCGAGCCCAAAACCTTCACGACTGAGCAACCGCTCTCAGAACCAGCTACCGAGCTGGTTATAACATCTACACCCGGTGGGAGATTCATCTACTGGCCAGACCGCAAGCCTGCAGACCTGACAGACGGGAACTCACGCTGCGTCGCCTACCTCGATTCGCTTCCCTTCAAGGAGGGAACACCACTGGCTCCAGCAGAGGAGCACACTCCACCAGAGGTCGCGACTACCGACTCCAGCCTCGGCTCTCCTGATCGTCAAGTCTTCATGACTACCAACGAGACGCCGGGGCCTTCAGGGACACAGCCCGATCGTTTCCTTGAAGACATATCAGCAGATGAGTTGTCTGCTAACGCACCCACAGACGAGACCAACGACGACAAGAATGCCCGACGTGAGCATAACTGAGGACCAGGAGCGTCCAAGTGGTCGATGGATGACCGCTCCTCAGTGATAAGTGATTGACAACGGGTGTTGGACTGACTCTTGGCTTAGTGCGCGGGTGTAGGTTGCGGCCTAGTTCGTGTTGTTGCGGGGTGAAGAACGGGCGCGAAAGGTCTTCGCCTTCGAGGGGCCTCCGGAGATGGAGAGACAAGTAGGCTCGGTTCGAGGGACCCGGTGGACAGCGGGACTGGGTGCGGGCCACATGGTGGCGACACGAGCAAGACAAAGTCATGGACAGACGAGCCGGTGCACGGTGGCGGTCAAGTCAAGTGGTTTGGCGGGAGGCCGGACCAGGCACGCGGGGTTGGTGGTTTGCCCACAAAACCATCGGCGGGCGGTTTCTTGGTTTGGGCTTCAAAACCAAGTCCGAGGGCCCAACACGACGGAGACAGGATCCGGGCGTGTCGGGAAGCTTCGAGGCGGAGGACACGTGGCGGGATCGCATGGCTTGCGTCGGGAGGACGCGGGGTGCGGCAAAGGCGTGGCCGTCCGATGGCAAGACCCACAAACATTACCTGAATGCCCCTACGTGGGTTGTATCGCCAGTAGTTTAGTTAGGGGTAGTCGAGTCATTTACCACTCCGGCGCGACCTGATATATAAGCCATGAGTGTGTGTGGATGGCTCTCTCTCTCTCCGGGACTTAGGGTTTCATTTCCTCCCTCCTCTTTCTCATTTTCGTAGCTATTTTTTTCTTCCATTTTCTCTAGGCTAGCATGAGAGCTTCATGAGAGATTTGTTGAGAGGGATGGATGCTAGGGCGGCATGCTAGACCTTGTGAATCTTTCCTGGTTTGTATAGAAGATTCGGGGTTGTTTTTTCGTGGTCTTTTTGTGCTCGTTTTCGTGCCTTTGTTCCCGGTTCGATTCCACAGATTTGAGTGGGTTTCTCCCCGGATTTCTTTGAGGGATACATGGATAGATGTCTCGTGCATCTTTGTGATTGATCTTGTGCCCTCAAACGCCGGGAAACCACTTGGATTCGAAGTTTTTCGTTCGGTGCTCTAGCTCTTAGTAGTGCTCAAAGGATTCGCGATTCCCGGTGATTTAGGGAGTTAGGAGGCAAGATTTTTGGGCTATAGCATCCTTGTGTGACGCTTTTCACGTCCCCAAACCCTTGTCTCCATAGCTTCAACCATTTGGGAAATTCGATGATGATTTGGGGGAGTTGACTTTCGGGGTCGGGCGTTTTCTGTTCTGTCCGCACCTGGCGGACAGTCCGCGGGGTGGTCGCGGACGGTCTGCGGGTGGGGTGTTCGTCGCGTGTTCGTCGTGTTCTTGCGTGTCCTCGCTTTCGATCCGGTTTGGCTTTTTGGTTTTTGTTGCGCCCGGCTTGCGGACGGTCCGGCTTGAGTAGCGGGACGGTCCGCGGTGGCGTGGACGGTCCGCGGGTGGCGCGGACGGGTCCGCCCGGCCCCTCGGCGGACGGTCCGTTTTTCTCGGGTCGCTTCGGTGTTCCGTGTGCTTTAACGTACGGTCCGCGGTGTAGGGCCGGATAGTCCGCAAGGTCGGCGCGGACAGTCCGCGGTGTAGAGACGGACGGTCCGCGAGGCCCGTGCGGACGGTCCGCCCCTCCTGGCCGGACGGTCCGCCAGAGCCTGTGTGCTTTGCTTCTTGGTTCGATTCCTCTCCTTCTTCTTTCGTGCTTCCGCGTGTGCTTTAAGGAATCGTTCCTAAGGCTAGAGGTTGATCCATAACCTTGTGGTCTTGGCGATTGGTGCGTGATTCGATCCATCGCTTGTGTGTGACCGGGATTTGACTAGGGCATAGGCCGGGTTCTTTGGGAAGAATTTTTACCGGCTCCTATTCACTCCCCCCCCCTCTCTAGTCGCCATACGATCCTTCAATTGGTATCAGAGCTTGGTGCCGGATTCTTTGCGACTTTGACAAGTCTCGAATCCTAAGATGGCGTACGTTGGGCGGGGCGGTCCGCCGCACTTCGATGGCAAGGGTTACCACAAGTGGGCGGCTCGTATGATGATCTTTCTTCGTGGGAAGTCGTTGGATTTCATTGTGCTTGACAAGACCTATGCTATTCCTGGCCAACATACATACTCTTATGGTGACCGATGCCGGTGCTAAGGCCAAGTATGAGGCTAATGCAAAAGCCGTTGATCACTTGGTCCGAGCTTGTGTGATCCGCAGTTTGAGCGTGTTCGCCATTTGAATCTTGCTTGGCAAATTTGGGAGAAGTTGTTGGTTGCTCACGGTGGTGATAACCATGTGAAGGCTCGCCTCTTTGTCTCTTACCGGATGCAATATGAGAATTTCACTCCACTTCCCGGTGAGGACATTGATGCGATGTTTCAGAGGTTTACCGCCATCGTGAACAACATGAAGGCTAATGTTGAGGATTTTCCCTACACCGAGCATGATCAGGCTTTGAAGCTCTTGCATGTCTTGGACCCAAACGTTTGGGGTGCTAAGGTTGAGGCCATCAAGGAGTCTGGGCAGTACTTGACTATTGAGTTGGATGACCTCTTTTCTAAGCTCAAGACGGCTGAGGTTGACAGGAAGTTGCAATCCAAGCATGAGGGCTCGACTGACCATAGTCTTGCTCTTGTGGGCGGATCAAAGGGCAAATCTAACCCTTCCTGTCGACAGTTTTCCTTGTCTTCTCTTATGTCCATTCCAGATGAGGAGTTTGATGTGCTGGGCGAGGAGGAGCTGGCCTTGCTCTCAAGAAGGTTTGAACGACTACACGAGAGTCGAAGGAATGCAAGGCGGAGCTCAGGGACGTGCTACAAGTGTGGCAAGCGTGGCCACTTCATCGCCGAATGCCCGGAAGCGGAGGAGAACAAGTACAAGGTGAACGAGTACAAGGCGCACCCGAGGCGTGAAGACAAGTACTCCTCCAAGGGCAAGCACTTCAACAAGTCCAAGAGCAAGGACAAGGACAAGTGGCGACCGAGCAAGAGCGGCTACAAGAAGAACAAGGCAAGAGCGATGGTGGCCGGTGCGAGCGACGTTGACTCACACTGAAGCGAGGAGCAGTCAAGCTCAAGCAGTGAGGATGAAGACGCCGGGAGGCACAAGGGCAAGAAGAGTGCAAGCCGGAACCTCAGCGGGTTGAGCTGTATGGCGCTCGAGGGCTTTTGTGGCATGGCCCATAGCTCAAGCAGCAAGAAGAGCGAGAAGGAAGACAGCGACTCCGATTCGGAGGATGAGGTAAATCGTGACCCCGACTCTTTGCTTGCTGAGATTGCTAGGTTGAATGGCTTGCTTGACAACCGTGATAGTGTGCTTAGAGATGCCAAAAAGATGAGGAAAGATCTTAGGGCACAACTTGAGAATGCTAGCGAGAAAGTAGGAGAGCTAGAGTCAAAATTGCTTGAATTGAAACTTGAGAATGACTCTTTGAAACTTGCTCCTACTACTCCTGATGATGTTGAATGTGTTGAGTGTGATGCATGGCTGAATGAGATTAAACTGCTTAATGAGAAGAATGCTTCCACTTTGGCTAAACTAGATGCTCTTAGGACTGAGTATGATGAGCTTAAGGCTAGACCTACTTTGTTTGGTGCTTGCAAATCATGTCCTACTATGCATGCTAAGCTTGTTGATGCTCGTTCTACCATTAGTTCTTTGGAAGCATCTTTGAAATCTCCTGTTGTCAATGCATGCACTAGCTGTGATGAAGTTACTTTGCGCAATCTTGAACTTACTTCCCGTTTGGATGTCATCTATGAGGAGAATGACTATTTGAGGAAGGTGTTGGGTTGGTTGTCTGGGCAGGAACCTAATTGAAAATCATGATTGAGGAGTTCAAGAGAGCTGATGGTCGTGGTTTGGGTTTTGAGAAGTTGGGTGAGAAAGTGGGAGAGAACAGTGGGGAGAGTGTGTATGAGAAGTGTGTTGAGTCGAACCCCGAGTTTGAGGTGATCGGAGACATCCAAGTCCCACTTCCAAAAGCACCCAAGAACTCTTTCACACCAAAGCCCAACCACCTTTGCAACAAGCTTGACACAACCCAAGATCCACCCAAATTCCCACCTAAGACAAATGACTTCCAGAAACCGGTGAAGTTTGTGGGTGAAAAGGGTGAGAAGCCTAGAGAGAAGCCGTAGCCAAAACCAAAACCCATCCCCTTCAGGTGTGAGTATTGTGGCAAGGAGAGGCATCTTGCGAGTTTTGCTACAAGAGGAAGAGGGATGAGAGGCTTGCTAGGGAGCAAGCAAATCGGGGACAGTATCGCCGGGCCTCATGGTATTCCCGAGCCTAGAGTGCCACTTCCACGGGGTGTGGGAAGTGTGAGGAGTGTTGGCAGGTTCCCACAGAGAGGTAGTGGTGAGAGGTTTGTCAGGAGAGATGATGGTGTGCGTGCTGGTGAGAGGTTTGGTCGGGCTCGTGGTGGTTTTGCTGGACGTCCTGCTACTCGTCCTCAGTACGGGTTTAGAGGAGATGATCGCAGCTTTGGGTTCCAGAGGAACTACGGACCACGTTTTCACCCTCGTGGTGCTCGTACTCCTCCCATGGGACATGGGAAGTTTGGTGGCAAGGGAATGATGTTTGCTAACCCCTCTTTTGAGCAGATGGCTCGACATTGGTTTAACTTTCTTTGTGCTAACCCCAGTGTCGAGTCGCTAGCTCACTCTCGTTCTTGTTTCTGTCTACAGGCAGGAGGCTTGGAGAACATTTGGTTGATCGACTCCGGATGTTCTCAACACATGACCGGAGATAAGAAGTGGTTCTCCAGCCTCACCCCAGTGAAGGAAAAGATGTACATTACATTTGGGGACAATGGACGAGGAAGGGTGCTTTCAGAGGGTGTTGTGCATGTGAGTGACAAGGTAACGTTGAAGAGAGTGGCTCTTGTGAAGTCTTTGGGTTTCAATTTGCTTTCGGTTTCTCGTTGCTTGATGAAGGTTTTGAGGTGCGTTTCAAGTCCGGCGAGTCTCGTTTGCTTGATTCTCGAGGTGATCTTGTTCGTATGATCATCCCGGAGGGTCGATTTTCGTGGCCGATTTCTCTCGTTCTTTGGGTCCTGCTCGCTGTTTGATGGCCGGTCCTTCTTCTGATTTGTGGAAATGGCATAGGCGGTTGGGACACTTGAGCTTTGATTTGGTTTCCCGCTTGAGTGGCCTTGACCTTGTCCGAGGATTGCCGAGGTTAAAGCTTGAGAAGGATTTGGTTTGTGCTCCTTGTAGGCATGGTAAGATGGTAGCCACTCCCCATCCGCCCCTGACCGATGTCATGACCGAGCGTCCGACAGAGCTGTTGCATATGGAACTTGTTGGGCCAGCTCGAGTTCGCTCGGTGGGTGGGAAGTGGTATGTCCTTGTTGTAGTGGACGATTACTCTCGCTATGCCTGGGTGTTCTTCTTGGAGGATAAGAGTGAGGCATTTGGTTTTGTTCGAGATCTGATCGTGAGGTTGAAAAACGAGAGGCATGGTAATGCTATTCGAGCTATCCGCAGTGATAATGGCTCTGAGTTCAAGAACTCTCGTTTTGATGCCTTTTGTCGTGATCTAGGTCTTGAGCATCAGTATTCGACCCCTTATGTGCCCCCTCAAAATGGAGTCGTGGAAAGGAAAAATCGGACTCTTTGTGAGATGGCTAGGACGATGCTCGATGAGCACAGGACTCCTAGGAGGTATTGGGCCGAGGCGGTCAATACAGCCTTGTCATGTTTCCAACAGATTTTATTGCGAGCTTTCAAGAAGAAGACCCGTTATGAGCTTATGCATGGTCGGGCACCCAAGGTGAGTCATTTCCGAGTCTTTGGCTGCAAGTGCTTTATTCGAAGAAGGGAAAACTCGACAAGTTTGAGGCTAGGTCTAGTGATGGTATTTTCTTTGGATATGCTAACCACTCTAGAGCCTATAGGGTGCTTAACCTTGAGACTAACAAAATCATGGAGACTTGCAAGGTGACCTTCGACGAGACAATGCCATGTACCTCTCTTGGCTTTGAATGTGCAGGTGACGAGGAGATGGCCGAGGACCTCTTTGAAGAGGAGAAGGATGAAGCTGGAGATGATGATGGGGAGAACCATGCGCCTGAAGTTGAGTGTGTACCCACTACTTCCCCTACGACCACTATGGAGCGTGGACCGTCTACTTCATGGACAACGACGGTGCAACAAGAGGACCAGGCGAGAGAAGCTGAAGTTGAGGGGGAGGTAGTCTCGAAGCGTGAGGCTCCTCGGCGGATTCAAGAAGTACATCCCCTGTCGAAGATCATTGGGAACATCGACGAACGCACTACACGGTCGAGGTCCAGGAATTCCTCTCATTTTGCTCATGCTGCTTTTGTTGCCACTTTTGAGCCCAAGGACATTGGACATGCTTTATCTGATGCAAACTGGGTCAATTCTATGCATGAGGAGTTGGAAAACTTTGAGAGGAACCAGGTGTGGGAGTTAGTTGAACCACCTCCAAATTGCCATCCCATGGGAACCAAGTGGGTTTGGAAGAACAAAGAGGGAGAGAATGGGATGGTTGTGAGGAACAAGTCCAGACTTGTTGCTCAGGGGTTTAGTCAGAAGGAGGGGGTCGACTATGAGGAGACCTTTGCTCTTGTGGCCCGTCTTGAGGCAATCCGAATCCTTCTAGCCTTTGCCGTGGCTAAAGGGTTCAAGTTGTTTCAGATGGACGTGAAGAGTGCTTTTTTGAATGGGGTCATAGAGGAGGAGGTGTATGTGAAGCAGCCACCTGGGTTTGAGAGCGAGTTGTACCCACACAGGGTATACGGAAGTTGAAAAGGGCTCGTATGGGTTGAAACAGCGCCCCGTGCTTGGTATGGGAGATTGAGAGGTTTTCTGTTGAGCAGAGGGTTTGTGATGGGTACCGTGGATAGGACCTTGTTTCTCCTCAAGCATGGAAATGACTTGCTGATTGTTCAGATATACGTGGATGATATTGTCTTTGGTGGCTCGTCACATAACCTTGTTGCCAAGTTTGCAGATGAGATGAGCAGGGAGTTCGAGATGAGCATGATGGGCGAGTTGCAGTACTTTCTCGGGCTGCAGATCAAGCAAGTAAAGGACGGTACATTTGTGCACCAGACCAAGTACACGAAGGACATGCTGAGGAAGTTCCAGATGCAAGATGTGAAGCCGATGTCAACTCCCATGGGGAGTACGGCCACTTTGGATGCGGATGAGGACGGAGAACCAGTGGACCAGCGGGAGTACAGGAGCATGATCGGCTCCCCCTCTACTTGACGGCGACGAGGCCAGACATACAGTTCAGCGTGTGTCTGTGCGCTCGTTTTCAGGCTTCGCCGAGGACATCACATCGACAGGCCGTCAAGAGGATTTTTAGGTACCTACAGTCTGCCCCTGGTCTTGGCCTTTGGTATTCTTCCTCCTCGACTCTTTCCCTTCATGGTTTTTCCGATGCGGATTTTGCTGGATGTCGAGTCGAGAGGAAGTCTACTTCTGGTACTTGCCAGTTTCTTGGGTCTTCGTTGGTCTCATGGTCTTACCGCAAGCAGTCGAGTGTAGCTCAGTCTACCTCCGTGGCGGAGTATGTTGCTGCCGCGAGTTACTGTTCCCAGCTGTTGTGGATTTAATACACTTTGAGAGACTTTGGTGAGGAGTGCACCCAGATCCCACTTCTTTGTGATAGCACCAGTGCCATAAGCGTAGCCAAAAACCCAGTGCTTCACTCCAGAACCAAACACATAGAAGTGAGGTATCATTTCTTGAGGGACAATGTGGAAAAAGGAACCATTGTGTTGAGCCATGTCCCTACCCAAGATCAGCTAGCCGACATCTTTACAAAGCCTCTCGACCAAGCTACATTTGTGCGCTTGCGGGGGGGAACTTGGGGTTTGTTGCCCTTTCTAGTTGATTCTTGGGGGATTTCCTTTGTGTATCATATGTAACATACCATGTTTACTTTGATGTATATACATGCTTTGCTTGATGTATAAACCATGGTAGGATAGCCATCTTGTCATATATCATGTTGCATTTGTATCATATTGCATTTTAGGATGATGAGCTTCTTTCATATGCCATATTTGAGTCTCTTTGGCTATTTGTGAGATTTTGGTCATATGTGTGGAGAAATGGTGATGTGAGGCTATGCTCTTGGAATATTTGAGATATATGTGTGGTGAGATAGCCCTTTTTGAAATAATTGCTAATCTTGACTAATTCTTGATGAAATATGCTCCACTCGTGTGTAGTTGTGTATCCATGTCACAATTTGGTCTAAATGTGCTTTTCATGCTCAGATTATGCTTGGATGCTTTATTCTTGCATTTGGGCCAAAGGCCAAATATCATTGTGAATGTTTAGCCTATGTTGCATTCATGGGGGAGCATAAGCTTCTTTTTGCCGCAAAGGCACTTCATGTACCATAAAATGAAGTAATCTTGAAAAGAAGTGTGTATGCTTGAAAAATGCTCCATCCATCATGTCTATGCTTAAAATATCTTATCTTTCACATATGGGTGCAAAACATGTTGCATGATGTTCAGCAGTGGAGAAGTCTCCCCGAAGTGGACACATGGCTCATGAGCTTTGACATGACATGCTTTGCTTTATGGGTGTTTGCCATGATCTTTTGCTGAGAATTTGATATCCTTGTATGATCTTTGAATGGTATGCGTGTTTGTGGCTCAAGTGTGACATGGATAGGCTTTTACATGTGAAGCGAGCCTTCTTTTGGGAAAACTGCTTAAATCTGAAAATTTTGCTTTGTCACATGCTTGTATTTTCATATATTACTTGTGGCAATGCTTTGACTATACTATGATTCATATGTGTGATCTTTGTCTCATTTTTAGCCTTTGACACTAGATTTGGCCTATTTGAGAAGCTCATGTAGATGTTTATATGCTTTGTTTTGCATTTCTGCATTTTCACCTTGATTCATACATTGTCAACAAGGGGGAGAAGAGGTGAGCTTAATGAAAATTCAGAAGAGGTGAGCTGAAATTTGGAAAGTTGCATCCACATGTTCAGGGGGAGCTTGCATTTGTTCGGGGGGGAGCTTTCTTGCCGTTTTCGGTGTGGAGTTTGTGCTTTGCTTGGCTTGTGACCTTTCTTCGCCTTTCTTTGGTTTTGGTCATGAGTTGAGCTTCTTTGTTTTTCTTTCTTCTTTCTTTCTCCTTTTCTCTGAATTTCATTTCGCGTTGTGTGTTGTCAATGCACTCATCAAGGGGGAGATTGAGGACCAGGAGCGTCCAAGTGGTCGATGGATGACCGCTCCTCAGTGATGAGTGATTGACAACGGGTGTTGGACTGACTCTTGGCTTAGTGCGCAGGTGTAGGCCGCGGCCTAGTTCGTGTTGTTGCAGGTGAAGAACGGGCGCGAAAGGTCTTCAGCCTTGAGGGGCCTCCGGGAGATGGAGAGACAAGTAGGCTCGGTTCGACGGACCCGGTGGACAGCGAGACTGGGTGCGGGCCACATGGTGGCGACCCGAGCAAGACGAAGTCATGGACAGACGAGCCGGTGCACGGTGGCGGTCAAGTCAAGTGGTTTGGCAGGAGGCAGGACCGGGCACGCGGGGTTTGGTGGTTTGCCCACAAAACCATCGGCGGGCGGTTTCTTGGTTTGGGCCTCAAAACCAAGTCCGAGGGCCCAACACGACGGAGACGGGATCCGGGCGTGTCGGGAAGCTTCGAGGCGGAGGACACGCGGCGGGATCGCATGGCTTGCGTCGGGAGGACGCGGGGTGCGGCAAAGGCGTGGCCGTCCGATGGCAAGACCCACAAACATTACCTAAATACCCCTACGTGGGTTGTATCGCCAGTAGTTTAGTTAGGGGTAGTCGAGTCATTTACCACTCCGGCGGGACCTGATATATAAGCCATGAGTGTGTGTGGATGGCTCTCTCTCTCCGGGACTTAGGGTTTCATTTCCTCCCTCCTCTTTCTCATTTTCGTAGCTATTTTTTTCTTCCATTCTCTCTAGGCTAGCATGAGAGCTTCATGAGAGATTTGTTGAGAGGGATGGATGCTAGGGCGGCATGCTAGACCTTGTGAATCTTTCCTGGTTTGTATAGAAGATTCGGGGTTGTGTTTTCGTGGTCTTTTTGTGCTCGTTTTCGTGCCTTTGTTCCCGGTTCGATTCCGCGGATTTGAGTGGGTTTCTCCCCAGATTTCTTTGAAGGATACATGGATAGATGTCTCGTGCATCTTTGTGATTGATCTTGTGCCCTCAAACGCCGGGAAACCACTTGGATTCGAAGTTTTTCGTTCGGTGCTCTAGCTCTTGGTAGTGCTCAAAGGATTCGCGATTCCCGGTGATTTAGGGAGTTAGGAGGCAAGATTTTTGGGCTATAGCATCCTTGTGTGACGCTTTTCAAGTCCCCAAACCCTTGTCTCCATAGCTTCAACCGTTTGGGAAATCCGATGATGATTTGGGGGAGTTGACTTTCGGGGTCGGGCGTTTTCTGTTCTGTCCGCACCTGGCGGACAGTCCGCGGGGTGGTCGCGGACGGTCTGCGGGTGGGGTGTTCGTCGCGTGTTCGTCGTGTTCTTGCGTGTCCTCGCTTTCGATCCGGTTTGGCTTTTGGTTTTTGTTGCAGCCAGTTTGCGGACGGTCCGCGGGTGGCGCGGACGGTCCGCCCGGCCCTCGGCGGACGGTCCGTTTTTCTCGGGTCGCTTACGGTGTTCTCGTGTGCTTTAACGGACGGTCCGCGGTGTAGGGCCGGACGGTCCGCAAGGTCGGCGCGGACAGTCCGCGGTGCGAGAGACGGACGGTCCGCGAGGCCCGTGCGGACGGTCCGCCCCTCCTGGCCGGACGGTCCGCCAGAGCCTGTGTGCTTTGCTTCTTGGTTCGATTCCTCTCCTTCTTCTTTCGTGCTTCCGCGTGTGCTTTAAGGAATCGTTCCTAAGGCTAGAGGTTGATCCATAACCTCGTGGTCTTGGCGATTGGTACGTGATTCGATCCATCGCTTGTGTGTGACCGGGATTTGACTAGGGCATAGGCCGGGTTCTTTGGGAAGAATTTTTACCGGCTCCTATTCACTCTCCCCCCTCTCTAGTCGCCATCCGATCCTTCAGTAACATGAGGCGCAACGAACGTCGTCGACGTCTCCATGAGAGCCTCCCCATTCGGAATCTCACAGAGGCGCTCAATCAAGTTGAAAGCCGGGTGCATACTACCCCTGAACAGTGCCTCATGTCTATCACTATGATAGCACGTCAGGCTCAGGGGATGCGCGTGGGAGAAGTCATCGCCAAGCTCACGGAGGACGCTTACTTCATGAGAGTCGACAATAGAGTCACTCAAGTGCCTCCCCTTCAAACTCGCAAAGCCGATCACGAAGCCACAAGCCGCAGCCCGGCCAACAACGATCGTAACCGTACTCGAGGAGAGCTACCGCAGAACCCCAATAGCACTAGGGCATCTGCTGGAGGACCTTCTCAGGGCGGCCACGGTGCTGGTCGCGCTGGTGGAAGTCGCGCTGTGGTGGATCGTGGCGACGCCGGCGGCGGAGGCAGCGACGGCGGGAGCTCCTCACATGGGGTTGGAAGGAGAGCCAGTGGCGGAGGCGATCGCGGAGGCCGAGGCCACGCAGACATCCACGTCACCAGTGTTACATGCGGCGGCTACGATGCCCGTCGCAGAATCAAGGAAATTCGACGCAATAAATCCGCAGGCGAGAACGACGGCTTCCCCACCTTCTCTGCTTGACTTCGCAATCTGCTGCTCCCAGAGAAATTCAAGCCTCTGGGCATCACCAAGTACGACGCGAAGCAAGACCCAATACAATGGCTCTGGTGCTACGCCCTCTCCATCGAGAACACTGGTGGCAACAACGACACGAAGTGTCTCTACTTCCACTTCTGCCTGGACCAAGCTCCACTTACATGGCTCGAGTCACTCAAGAAGTACTCGATCGACAAGTGGGACCAGCTCAAGGAGCAGTTCACCAACAACTTTGCAGGCACCATGGGATGCTCGGGTACTCGCATGGACCTGGCCATGGTGAAGCAAGAACAAGGCGAAATTCTGCGCAAGTACATGCGGCACTTTTTCGACAAGTGCGCCACTGTAGTCGATGTCACCGACAAGGAAATCATCGACCTCTTCCAAGACGGTCTCTACCACCGTCGCACCTTTGAAGACTTCGGTCGCCGCCGTCCGAGATCCATTACCAAGCTCAAAGACATGATTACTTCATGGGCCGACGAAGAAGACAAGGCGAACGACAAGTACGATGCCATTCGTGGCAAGAGCAAGCAGAATGCGGGCGGCAGCAACAACAACAACCAGGATCAAGGCGGTCACAACAACAACTACTCGGGTCACGGCTATCCAGCACCCTGCGAAAGACAACCCGAAGAAGACCTCAGGCGGCTTCAAAGACTTGCTAAAAGAGAAGTGCCTGTGGCACCTGGAGGGCAACCACACTACCGAACAGTGCTACCAACTTCGGCGAACACTCAAGGACACTCTAGAACCACGGCATCCTCACGACAAGAAAGGCAAGAAAAAAGCCGACGAAGGCAACGGTGACTTCCAAGAACCCGAGAAGATGGTGAATGTCCTCTTCGGCGGACTACCCACCAAACGGTCTCAGAAGGCCACTCGACGAGAAGTCTTAAACATTGAACCAGCGGTTCCGACCCCTCTCCGGTGGTCGGAGGTACCCATCTCCTTCTCCCGCGCGGATCAATGGAAAAGCTTCTCTCAACCAGGGTGCTTTCCTCTCGTCTTGAAGCCGGTAGTCGCGGGCTCCAGACTCAACAAGGTACTCATCGACGGTGGAAGCGGGCTCAACGTCCTTTTCACCAAGACCTTGAAGAAGATGAAGCTCGACATCACTCACATGCTCACCAAGAGCACATCGCCCTTCTACGGCATCGTCCCCGGGAACACAGCTATTCCACTGGGTTCAGTGGTCCTGCCAGTTGCTTTCGGGGAAACCAGAGAAAACTACTGCACCGAGTACATCAAGTTCGAAGTCGCAGATTTCGAGACTTTCTACCATGCCATCCTCGGCAGACTAGCTATCGCCAAGTTCATGGCGGTACCCCACTACACATACTTGGTGCTCAAGATGCCAAGTCTGGCCGGTGTACTCTCGCTACAAGGGGACTTGAAGATATCCTTCGACTGCGACACAGAAGCTGTGGAACTTGCAGCCACCAACCAAGTACCCAATGCCATGATGGAGATCTACGTTGTGTCAAAGAAGCTTGCCCCAAGTGAGCTCGACATCCCAGAGAAGTCGGACAAGGGCAACAAACCTCAGCCATCCGAGGAAGTGCAAGTCAAAGCAATCGACCTTGGGACAGGCGACAGCAGCAAGACCACCATGATCGAGGCGGGCCTCGACCCGAAATAGGAAGATGCGCTCGTCAGCTTCCTTCGGGCTAACGGAGACATCTTCACTTAGAAACCAGCGGACATGCCAGGGGTGCCCAGGAATCTGATGGAGCACTCACTCAACATCGACCCTAAAGCTACCCCGAAACGACAACACCTCCGCCGTTTCGCCAACGACCGACGGGATGCCATCAAGAAGGAACTCGCCAAACTACTCGCGGCTGGCTTCATCAAAAAAGTCTTCCATCCTGAGTGGCTCGCCAACCTCGTCCTCGTCCGCAAGAAGAACTCTAACGAGTGGAGGATGTGCGTCGACTACACCGACCTCAACAAGCACTGCCCCAAGGACCCCTTCGGGTTGCCGCGGATAGATCAAGTCATCGACTCCACAGCGGGTTGCAACCTGCTCTGCTTCCTCGACTGCTACTCCGGGTACCACCAGATCGCTATCAAGGAAGAAGACCGTGTTCATCACCCCATTTCGAGCCTGCTGCTACACGACCATGTCATTCGGGTTGAAGAACGCCGACACCACTTACCAACGAGCTATTCAAGCCTGTTTCAAGAGGCAGCTCAACAAGAACGTCGAAGCCTACGTGGATGATGTGGTCGTCAAGACCAGAAATTTCGAAATGCTTATCGCCGATCTTGAAGAGACTTTCGCATCCCTGCGCGAGTGCCACTGGAAGCTCAACCCCAATAAGTGCGTCTTTGGCGTACCGTCGGGTAAACTAATTGGCTTCATCATCAGCCATCGCGGCATCAAAGCCAATCCCGAGAAGATCTCCGTCATCACCAACATGAGAGCTCCCAACTGCATCAAAGATGTCCAGAAGCTCACCGGGTGCATGACGGCCTCGAACAGATTTATCTCGAAGCTTGGAGAATGGGGGCTACCCTTCTTCAAACTACTCAAGCATCAAGAGAAGTTCGTGTGGACTACAGAGGCAGATCAAGCTCTTGCTCAGCTCAAGGATTTCCTATCCAAGCCACCAGTCCTCACAGCTCCTCGCAAAAAGGAGCAGCTACTGCTCTACCTTGCTGCGACTACTCACATGGTCAGCTCTGCCATCGTTGTTGAGCGGCAGGAAGACGGCCACACTTGCCCAGTCCAGCGACCAGTCTACTTCGTCAGCGAGGTCTTATCGGAATCTAAAGCACGCTATCAACCAGTACAGAAGCTACTGTACGTAGTGCTCATCACCTCGTGAAGCTACGACACTATTTTCAGGAGTACTCGGTCTCCGTCATCACCGACTACACGCTCGGCGACATCCTGCGAAACCAAGATGCTACTGGAAGAATCTCCAAGTGGGAATTCGATCTCGGCACCCTAAACATCGACTTCAAGCCACGTACAGCCATCAAGTCGCAAGCACTAGTCGACTTCATGGCAGAGTGGCGGGAGAATCAGCTGCCAACTCCAACCGAGCGACCAGAGCACTGGGTGATGTACTTCGACGGTTCGATCAAGCTCGAAGGCACCAGTGCAGGGGTACTCTTGATCTCTCCAATAGGCGAACAACTCAAGTATGTCCTGTAGATCTTTTGGAAGGTCTCAAACAACGAAGCCGAGTATGAAGCTCTCCTACACGGGCTCCGTCTCCCAGCTTCCCTGGGCATCAAGCGGCTACTAGTCTACGACGACTCTGTAGTGGTCATCATTCAAGTCAACAAGTCTTGGGACCACAACAAGGAGAACATGGATGCCTATTGCCTAGAAGTCCGCAAACTCGAGAACAAGTTCTATGGTCTCGAGTTCCATCATGTCGTCCGCGACAACAACATTGCAGCGGACGTCCTATCGAAGCTTTGAGCCCCCAAAGTAGTTGAGAGACTACGCGTAGAACCGACAGAGCTGGTCGACGTTCCACGAGTTGCTGATGTCTTCGCCTTCAAGTGTCTGGAGGCGATACGAGCCTGGTCCGGTCACCTTTGCAACTGTGAAGGGACCTTCCCATGGCGAGCTGAGCTTGTGTAGTCCTTTCGTGTTCTGGATATGGCGGAGGACGAGATCGCCAACATTGAAGGAGTGTTCCTTGACGTTGCGGTCGTGATAGCGTCAGATACCTTCTCGGTACCTTGCTGACTGGACGAGGGCGGTTGTTGACGGTGAAAATCCGTCAACCTAGCCATGAGTTTACCTTTGGTGTTGGCATGAGTTTTATACCTTATCCATTGGTACTAACCCCCGTGGTATAACAAGTTCACGTGTGCATGTCGGTTTTGGAGTTTAATGTTTATGCAGGGTTTTAGTGTTGAATGCAAGGCTTTCGGGATAAGTTCATCAAGCACCTCATGACAAGACCTTGAAGCCCCGTACAAGTCATGCAATGAAGCAAACTTAACTCCAAGAAGCCGGGGACTTGATCCGAGAAGACGACGGACTCCGGGGACACGACCGGAAAAGTCTTGAATCTTGCAAGACAAGGAGTTGAGTCCAATTCGGAGAGAAACCGACGACATGGACCTACATGCGAAGGGGGAAACATCCGAGAAGCAAGGGAACCGACACGGGGCAAAGGAGCCCACGGGGCCGGGCCTAAATGGGCCCGGGCCGGCCGGCCCGGTCCCGGTCGGCCCGGGCCCATTTTGGGCCCAAACGTGCTCTCCTTTGCCCTAGCCGCCAATCGGGCTATTTATAGCCCCCCGACCGAGAGCCACGGGGGAGAAGATTTCGTCTTCGGCCGCCGAGAAGCGAGAGAAGAGAGGGACACCATGTCGGAGAGGAGAGGGTCGAGCTAGTTGACTAGGGTTTCCCTAGCCGAGCGTGGGAACCTTGCATGGAAGACCACGTCGGAGTTCCCGGAGCTAGAAGCAAGATCAAGGAAGGATCCCGGTGGTGATCTTGCGTATGTATCATTGTCATAGTTGAATTATCAAGTTGAATCTTTTCTTAGCGATCAAGTGTTTCCTCGAAGATTTTGTTTTTCGATCGGCTTTGCTTATTCCAATTCTATTCGCGCGATAGATTACATAGGGTGTTCTTGTAGCCGCGGTGGCTAGAGGTACACGCGGATCTTCCGAAAGAATCTCGACTTGTCTTTTGACTCGCCCTAAGCTCCCCGCATGAATAGGGATACGTTGTGACAGAACGGGGGTCTCGAAAGGCGGATGTTTTCGGATTTGGACGGGAAACCATGATTTAAAGAGGCTTCTATTAAGATTCGATTTGCTACTTCTTCTCTTGCTTAGAACTTCAACAAAAGGCTTATCCCGATCCTTCTAGATCGGTTTATCTACCCAATCTTACTTTGTTTTCTCCGGTCTTTAGTAGATTAGATTTATCTTTGTTTTGTGTTCTTATCTAGATGCATTAGGGTTTCTCTTTTACCAAAGATTGAAGTTACTTGGCTTTACTAGATCAACTCTTGCGTCACACATTTGTTCCACGGATTCGATACCTTGGGTTCACCACTCGAGGGAAGAAGGGTCCCTTGACTATGATGGGAGACTTGTACGCTTGCGAGTCACGAACGAACTTTGATACAATTATTAACCGTCAACACATTCGCTCGGGGGCTTCTCTGGAGGCAAGCAACAGCGGCGTGTGTGGATCTATGGCCTAGGGCGCGGCGGCAGTGTGCTCGGATGGCTAAGTCTTGGCTAGATCTATTTCAACCAAGTGCAAATGCGGAGGATGGAAAACCCTAAGGGTTTCGGCTTCTATTTATAAGCCAACCGGCGGCTCGGTAATGGCCAGATGGATAAGTATCGGCAGTTGACTCAGCGGTAACCACTTGACTCTTCAACTTCCAGTAGTCGACGCGCCTCATCTCGGGGGATCGGCTACGTCTACTCATTTCCCTGGGTGATAACAAGACTCCAGAGCAACTCAGGACACATTCTACAATCAAGATGACCCTTCAATTCGAGAGGAAGTTCTCAACTCAAGTCTCGGGGGCTCCGTGCCACGTGTCCTTCGGTTTTTTCTCTGGATTTTGCGGGATAATCTTGGCAGGATTTCAGATTGACCCTCAGCTTGAATCTACGATTCGACCTAAGGCTCGGGGGCTACATTCCATATGGAATGCGATTCTTCGAATCGCATTTTCCATATGGTTTCTTCTTCAAGACAAAGCGAGTATTATTGAAGACCTTCAAGAGGAGAACTCGAGGACGCTTGGGAACTACTCGAGAAGACTTCAAGACTACTCAAGGATCAGCTGGAGTACCTTCCAGCCTCGGGGTGCTTCAAGTACTCTTGAGGACTTTTGGCTTGTAGTACTCGGGGGCGCTTGAGGACCACACGCCAAGGCCGTCAAGACTACTTGAAACTATCCTACTCGACTACAAAGTACTCGGGGGCTTGTCGTATGGACCTCCCTGGGCCCACTACCTCAGTGGATACCAGGACCGACTACTCGGTGGGCCCCTGGGACTACTCGGCTTGTGCCACACGGCACCTGATGGCATGGGGTGCAAGGACTACGGTGGAGAAGTATTCGGATAGGAACCTATACATGTCCTGTACTATGTGGAGAACTCCTAGTCGTACCCGACTAGTACTCTCTCCTCGAACCGACTTGTAACCCTGCCTCCCGGGCTATATGAGGCGAGGCAGGGACCCCTGTCTCTCATATAGGCATCATCTTGTAAACACATCTAATCAATCCAGAGCTACGCAGCATATAGGACGTAGGGTATTACGCACCTCGCGGCCCGAACCTGTCTAAATTGTGTGCCATGTGTCCCTTCCTTTGAGTTACCGATCTCGGCGAGGCCACATTCATCTACCTCGGGTACTCCCCTTGGTAGGTTGCCGGTCTAAAACACCGACAAGGTCCTCGTCCTGCGGAGCAGCGCGGCTTCCACCATTGCCACGGTGCTCCATGGCTTCTGCCATCCTCTGCATCAGCTGAGTCTGGACCGCCATCACATCCACCAAGTTTGGTGGGGGTGGTGGAGGCTGGTCCGGCTCAGGCTGGTCTTGCTCGGCTCCTCCATGTTCAGCTTCAGCCTCAGGGCCCTCAAGCAGCGGTGGTGGTCCTCCGGCACCCCGGCCTCGAGCTCCCAAAGCTCCTCCACGCAGGGGCGGGCATCCACGGCCACGTCCGCGTCCACGGCCCTACGGGACTTCTTCCTCAGCAGTAGCCTCTTCGACAGAAGAGGGGAGGAAAAGAACTTCACACAATGTCACTCACCAGCACACATATGAGTCTGAGACAAGCATGAAAATAAGACTATTTATATAACCTACACTCAATGAGAAGAAGCATTAAAACACGAATAACTCCATTAAGATCCAAGCATACATCAAGCATGAGTAGTACATATGCTTCCCCGAGGCTGACTCAGACCTTAAGGGGTAGCAGCCCAAATCAACGCTCTAATACATCGACACATGCTCAAAAGGGTAGTGCCTACAAGGTGTGACATGACTCTCTTCATGCACCGGAACATGCTCGCAGCTGCATGGAACAACTCATGGAAACTACTAGCATACAATACTACTCTAGGTCATGCCCTCACTCGGCTCTCTACTCGGTGCGAGCCCTCTTGTACGAGATGGGGTAACGGTCCTCAGTGGGGTAGTCCAGCGGAAAGATCCGGGCCACCAAGGCATGAGCCTCTCGAACCTCCTTAGTCTCGACGGGGGTCAGCAGCCGGGCCATCGGGCACAGGTGAAACTTGAGATGGGACTGGTGCAACTCGAAGGTCTCGGTGCAGATCTCGCGCTGCGACTCGAGGGGTAGCTCTCTGTTGAGCTCGAATAGCTCGTCCACGCGAAGTGAGTCGCCGTCCTCCCAAGTCCTCATCAGTCTCTCGGCCTTGTCCCTCAGGTAGACGGCCGTGCGCGTGAGCCACGTCAGGTTGGTGACGTTCTCCGCCCTGTTCTTCTCCAGCTTCTCCACCTTGATACACTCACAGCCGAGCAGGTGAGCGCATACCGTGAGCAAGTCATCCTTGCGCTGAAGCCTGTCCTTCAGGCTGTTCTGACTCGCTGTCAGCCTGCGGAGGTTATCCTTCACATGCAGCAGCTCCTCACGGGTGTCCACTCGCTCCCTCTCGGACTGCAGCAGGACAGTGGTCACGCGGTTGAGGCTCTGCTCGAGCTGGCGAACACGGTAGCATAGCGCGCTGTTCTCTCTCTCCAGCTGGACACAACACGGCTGGTACAGGCGGGCGTCGACGGTGGCGTCTCTGATCTGGCCGAAGAGGGTACGTGACTCGTCCTCTAGGCGGTGTGCGTACTTGTCGAGGTCGACCAAGAAGCTGGCCGTTTCCACCAAGGTCTCGTCGGTCTCGCGGAAGGGGGCAGCATCGACGTCGTCATGGATCGCCTCGTGTGAAGGAACTCCGTCCACGAGTGGTGCAAGGCACCAATAGTCTCGAAGTAGAAGTCGGAGCGTCCTAGACTCGAAGGAGGCGCGATACTGAGCGAGAAGGCAGCCCAGTGCCTGACAGTAGGCGACGTCCAGTGCGGTCGTGACGATGAGCGTAGTGATGTAGCAGACCTCTCCCTTGAGTCCCGGAAGGCTCGGGTGAGGGAGAACGGCGACCGTGCAGAGCACCATCTACCCTATCATGTCGGGTACGTACTCGGCGCGGTACGTCTCGTAGGTCGGAGGGACCCCAAGCCTGAGAAGGGCCCACTCCATTCAGTGGAGATCGCCCCGCACATCTCGGGGGTTATCTCAGCGACCTGGCGCTCCATCTCCTGTGAAACGTAAGAATAATTTAGTTAGCGCGGGTGAGTAAGATGTTTTCAAAAGGGATAAGTTTTTATAACATAGCTCAAGGGTATAAATATAGAACTAGAGCGTATAGAATCCTAACTCTATCGTCCATTTCTAGGGATATGCGCTACGGTCAAGTATGGCTCTGGTACCACCTGTAAAACCCCGGATATTCATAGTACCCTCGCGATAGTCCCTGGATCAGTGGCAATCGCGTACTGAACGTCTCACAGATAAATACACAAAGTCATACATTGCCTCACATAAGAGTAAAAGTACATAATTTATTACATGTCCATTATGGAGTACATCAATACAAGCCTCTTGGCTGAATCAGAGTGAAATTCTATGCAACGGTAGCTAGTATCTCAAAAGGGTCTCATCATCATGCATGTAAAATAAAGCGCTAGCAAACTACATTGCACTGCCTATGGGTTTCAAAGTCAGTCAGGCGTGAACCTGGGGTCGGGTAGTCCTCCGCGGTGAAGTCGTCGGCGTAGTCGTACTCCGGGATCAGCTCCCTGGCTCCAGCTGCTCCTATTAGTGTGTAAAAGAAAATAAACAGTGGTCCTAATGCAATTAACTCCAAGGAGCGGTAATTAAGAGCCAAAAGAGAGCAAACACTAGCCTAGCACGGAGTTTAAGATTTTAGAGAATTTCTGGAAAAGGTTTTATATTTTTCGGAGCAAAATTGGATTTACTAGGAATTTTCAAAGATAAAATAGTTTTCTAGAAATAAAATAGGCATACACAATAGCACAGACTATAGGTTGACTATTGGCTGGCTCTAAAGGGCTTAACGTTAGCTATTAGATGGCTGCAGGCCGGCTCTTGGCGCTGAGGTGGCTGCCACGCAAGCGGCTATAAGACGGCTGTAGCCACGTGGCTGTCGGCGTGGCGCCGTGCAAGGGATCCCGCCGGGATCTTCTGCGGCTCGCCACGGTGTGGACGTGCAAGCGCGGTGGCATGGGAGTGGTGGGCCGCACGAGATCCAGCGGATCGGCCGCGGCCAGACCCGTGTGTGGTCCAAAGTGTGCAAGGCCAAACCCCCTGGGTTTTAGAGTCCACCACCAGGTGTTTGGTGAAAAGCCCCATAGGAGCGGCGGCGCGGGAAGGTCTCGCCGGCGGTGAGGGCTCACGACGCTAGGACCACACGTGCCACGGTGAGGTTTGCGGGTTCCTACAGGGTTGCTAGGGCTCGAAGGGAACGAGCAAGGAAGGGGAGACCAGCGCGGCGAGGGTAACCATGGCCGGCATGGCGGCGGGTCGACGCGACGTCTCTGGCCCCTGGCCCAGCGGGGACTTGGCACAGGTGGTTGGTTCGCATCCTCGTGATGTACGCGGGCGGGTGCGCGTGCTCAAAGGCACAGGGGTGGGAACGGGTGGCGAGCGCGCACGTGGGTGCGCGACGGTGCGGCGGACAGACGCGGGTGCTCGGCGGCTCGGCTGGGGTGGCCTCAGCCTGCGATGGTCCACGCGTGCAACCACGAGAACGGGTGTGTGAGTTCAAGAACTACCCGACGCTCGTGCCATCCGGGTGGAAAGGTACCACGGAGGGTGCCGCCTCGGCTCACCGCGTCAGAATGCTGGCAAGCTCGACTTCGGTCGAGGGACAGAGAGACAAAAGGGTCGGGCTTTACTCCTTCCCTGGCGAATGTGTGCACATGCGCGGATGAACAGGCGCGTGGATGAGAGTGAGGGTGCATGCGTGCGCGCGTCGAGGCCACGACCATGGCGATGGCCAGGACCACAGCGGCGACACGACAACCGGTAGAACGAGCGGTGAAACAAGAAAGAAAGGACAGCCAGTAGGGTGCGCGCATGGCGAAGACGGCTGCGGCACCTACACGAAAAGATATCCCAGCCTGGCTTGATGGCCGGCATCACACAGCGCGATGGTGCGGCGATGCGGCGGTGACACGGCAAGACGCTATCGGGTGACCGCGAACTTGGCTCGAAGGCTAGGCGCCACAGAGGCAAGGGATGAGGGCGCGCTCACCTACGGTCAGCATGACCCAAAGATGAAGGCAGCAGTGAAGGAAGGCTCGACGCGGGAAGAGGATGTAGGCGGTGCCGGTAGAGGAAGCAAGGGAGGCACGGCGTCGAGGTGCGGGCTTCACGGCGACCAGGGACTCCACGGGCGGCCTCCGGCTTCCGCGGCGGCGGCGTGGACACTGCCTCCTCGGTCGACTCCTCCTTCTCTTCTTCCCCCTTCTTCTCATCCTCCGGTGCGCGGTGGTGTGGATAGGGATGAAACCCCGAGGCGTCTAGGGTTGGAAACTCCGCGAAGAGCGGTGGCGGCCTACTTATAGCGGCGGCCGGGCCTGGATGCATGGATGGCTGAGATGCAGCGGCAGGCACGCGGCCACATCGCGACGGTGCTCCCACGCGGCGCGGCGGCGCTCGGGGCCTCCGGCGTCACTAAAGGGAAAAGAGGGAGGACGACGTCACGGCGACGTCAGCGCGGGACCCACTGGTCAGCATCCACGCGTGGGCGCGTGGTGCGCGGCGGCGTCTGGCGGGCGTGTGGGCCACCCTTGGTCCGAAAGGGGAAGACGAGCCGGTTGGTTGGCTGCGGCCCGCGAAAAGGGTAAAGGTTTCCTATTTAGCTTACTCCTATTTCCTATTCAATTCAAATTTGAATTCCAATTCAAATGTGAATCCACTCAAATAAGTCAAAATAAAATCCAAATAAAAATCCAACTTCTCACACTAACATTTATAAGCCCTAATATTTAGGGTTGAAACAAATTCAAGCCTAGGACTTTAGGGATGGGGAAAAAGAAGACACCCTTAATATATTTCATAAGCAATCAAATTCAAATCAAGTTTTTGAAATCCCATATTTTACAATCACACAAATTCAAGGATGTTACAGTTCCACACCCAAGAAATCTCATCTCGTATCCCCTCTATCGACAAACGCTGGTCGACGTCATCATGTCCGCATACGCGGTGCATGGTCGAGCAAGTACCGCGTAGGTTGTGGAGGTCAGCCAAGGGCCGCTCTAAGGTTGCACCGATGCGCGCCGCGATCTCAATGCGGAGGTCTTGAGGGAGGCCCATCAGCAGCGATGACGGCTGGTGCCGCGTGCTTCTTCCCGACATGCTATCCATCTCCGATCGGGAATGGTGACGATGAGGAGTAGGCAGTTGTTGTTTTTCGCGGCTAGAGATGAAGGGGCAGGGCATCTAATTGTTTTGGAAGGAGAAGATATAGGAGATTTGTTTCCAAACACGGTTTAAGTATGCAATGGAGACGACGTTTCGTTACCTCGCGTATCATTTAATTCTACATTGAAATCACTACCTCTGTAGCTCTGCTCTCAGCCATTGAATGACAACAGTTTTGCCATTGACCATCTTGGGAACCTCTTCCCATTTTTTGTGCTCTTGATCTTATCCCTTCCTCTCTTTTTTTGGGAGATGATGACTACATTGGATGTTTGGATGGAGGTGTTAGTTTTAGTTTGTAGCAAACTAACACCAAAACTAACACTTTGGAGCCAAACACATGTGTTAATTTGGAGGTGTTAAAAACTACCACTAACAGTAACACTAACATCTACCATCCAAACACGGCCATTAGAGATGATGTTTGCTTACTCCACGTATCATTTAATTCTACATTAGAATCACTAGCTCTGCAGCTCTGTTTTCAGCCATTGACTAGCAACAGTTTCACCATTGACCGTCTTGGGAACCTTCCTGGCCGTTCTTGTGCTCTTGATCTTATCCCTTCCTTGTTTTTTCTATAAAAAGGCATCAACGCCTATCGGTCCTCCTCACTTCAAGTTGCTTCCTTCTTCTCTAGATCTAGATCTAGCTATATGGTTCCTTCTTCTGATACAATAAAGAGAGTCACTTGCTTCCTTCTTCTCTAGATCTGGATCTAGCTATGGCGCAAAGAATAGATCTTGTAGGGCGCAAGCTTTTGCTTTTCTCTCTTCTTCTTCCTCCTCGATCTCTCAGTTGCTAAAAGAATTCTTGTGATAGGGGGTGATTGGGCAGCTCATCCCTCTAACACAGCTGTCGGAAGAATTCTTGTAACATACTCTTTCCGCGTAACCGTGTCCGGGGAAGGTAGCCCAGAACCTCCTGGCATCAGGATGAACAATTTCATCCTGTGTTTAATGATCATTGTTTTCAGGATGAACAATCCTTCATCCTTTGTCCAATGATCATTATTTTTCCTATGCTTTCTACCTCCACTCGCGGAAGTCTCTTGCAAACAAAAGTGCAGGTTCAGAAAGCTTTGTGGTCTCATTGCAAGTCAGGAATCAATTCTCTAATCCATTAACAGAGATGGAGCTTATTAAATGACCACGTGCAGCAAGTTGACGACCTGTGAGCAAGATCGATGTGTGTGTGTGATTTTTCATATCTAGTCATGAAGATATGGCCGCATTGTAACCTTGTTCCGATGTATCAGTCATGACTGTAATCTGTGTGTGATTTTGCATATCGCGTCATGAAGATATGGCCACATTGTAACCTTGTTCTGATGTATCAATGATGACTGTAATCTCTGTGTGTGTGATTTTGCATCTCAAGGGACATGCTTTTGTGATTATCTCTGTGCAGTACAATTTTTTGTATGATTTACCTACTCACTTGCAAAGCTTCAAGAACAAGTCGACGGGGCCTGGCTAAGAGCAACTCCAACAGTTTGGCAAATCAACATGTTTCTCTCAGGATTCCTGATGCAAGTTAGATCTAGATTTGGCAAGTGAAATTATGCCAGATTGTTGGAGATGAACTCTTTTTATACTTGGCATATCTTTTTAGAAGTTGGCAAAGCACAAGATTTGCGAAGTAAAATTTGGCAAACTCTTGGTTGTAATATGTTCGTGATTTCGCATATCTTGCCCATAACAAAGGCGATGCTGGTTTGTTAGTCCTCGTCTCTTGCCCGTAACAATGGCGACGCGGGTTTGTTAATCCTCGTCTCTTGCCCATTACTGAACTGAAGCAAAATATATATAAATAGAATATATATAGTATCTTTGGCAGAATATATTATAAGCAGGATTCAAATTCCACCACATCCCATATTTTACAAAAAGGATTGAAATTCCACCAATACATCACATCCTTTATATTACAAAACGGATTCCATTTCCACCAATAGACACATCCTCCGGCATTACAAAAAGGATTCAGCAGAAATCAGGCTTGCTTCTTCTTCCTTGATTTCTGTATATGGATTTTTTCACTATGGTCGCTTCGCAAGTACGGTGTTTTGTTAGTTCCCAACAGTTGGGGCATGTATGAAGGGTCAAAGGATGGAATTTCGTCAAACTGGTTATATTCCTCCTCCTTAACAACATTTTCAATTCCCACAATCCTTTTTTTCCAGGCATAACCACAGATCAGTTCTTCTTTGCAAGGTCAGGTACATAGAACACTTGCTCAACATGCGTCTCCAGTACGAAATTATCGGTAACGGACTTTATAGCCCGTTACCAATACGACAGCGATCAGTAACAGACTTAAGCAGCCCGTTAGTGATAGAGCATTGATCGGTACCTGTTACCGATAGGTTTGACATTTGTAACGGGCTCTTTTAACATATGTTACAAAGAATTTATGTAACGGGCGTTTAAGAAGCCCGTTACCAGAAGTCCACATTGGTAACGGGCGTTGTGGAGGCCAACCCGGGGATCGTCCTAGCGCGCTTATAGGTAACGGGCGCCAACTAACAACCGTTATAGATGTGGGTAGATGTAACGGGCATTAAGGGCCCGTTACAAATGCTGCGTGACCTATTTGAGGTTTTCACGTAGTGCACCGACCTGCACAAAAACACCACATCAAAACAGAACCTCGCAAGCACAGCAGCAACAAGTAAAAAAGATCAAGTGCCCAAGACATTTTACCTCGTGACAGCCGGAATGTGCGGCTTCGGCCTAAAGAACTAAGGCCTAATCAACACAGGCAACTTGGCCTGCACCACGGCAGCAGTTTGATGCGCCTCCAAACCACGACGGAGGGCATCTTCCGACGACTTCTCCACCAATTCTGCCTCTTGGCAGTAGGGCTTTCTGACCTCCATGCCGGCCGAGCCGTCTCAACCGGCGACTCCTTGACAGCCTCATCCTCCTTCTCCTCTTCCGATTCGACCTCTTTTGATTGGGGTGTCAGAATCGATGGTGTCACAACCACCGGTGGGGAAGTCGCCTTCCTCTACCTCTTTTTCTTCTTCTCTGCGGCCTAAACTGCAGAGACCGCAGCAGCAGCCGCAGAGACTGACTGCTTCACCGCCGCTGACCTGGTCTTGCGCCGGGACTTTGCGGCGCCACCAGCGTCCGGGCCCGTCCCGGCGTTATCTTCGACCTCAATGTCGGTGTCTTCATTGGCCTCCACCGACGAATCAGACTCATAAAACTCTAGCAGACGACCTGCTGAAGGTTTGTATTTGTCCAACCTAAGCTTCCTCCGGTGCAGCTCACCTTCAAGAAGAGGCGCGGGGCACCACATCTGATGTTCATGCTCCTATAAGCAGACGACCAAAGAAGTTATACGATGAAAACTATGGCGAATGAAGTAAAATGACCAAAGGGTAGATCTCAAGATCTTACCGGGTCAGATGGCCTCTTCAATGAGTGTACCTTGGGGCACTTCTTCACCTTCACCTTCACCTTCCCAGAGTACATCTGGGACACTCTACCCGCCATCTCCTCCTTTGAGACCTTGCGGTTAACTTCACGCGTGGGGTCTGACTGCCCCCAGTACTCGCACGCCGGGTGAACCCGATCCTTGATTGGTTGGATCATCCGCCGGCAAAACGACTTGGTGACTACAACTCCTGTCATCCCACGTTTCTTCATATCGTTGACGAGCTCCAGGACCCCCTTGAGGTCCTCAAGGTCACGGGATGACAACCCTAAATCCCACTTGTTCATCTTCACTGGCTTATGGCCAGTACGACATGGAAGCCCAGGAAGTTGATCTACGATATAAAACCACTCCAACCTCCACCCAGTAGTGTTATCGGGGAGATCGATGTTTATCCACTCTGCCTTAAGGCCCGACCTCAAGGAAAACATCACAACCCCTACTGATCCTGACCTTTTGCCAGTGCTCTTCACACAAAATAAATACCTCCACAACAAGAAGTGAGGCGATATCCCCAGATACGCCTCACAGAAATGAATGAAGGTCGACACTACAGCTATGGAGTTAGGGACAAGATGTACGAGCTCCAGATTGTAGTAGTACAGCAAGCCACAGAAGAAATACCCCACAGGGAGGTTGAAGCCACACTCGAAGAAGGACGCAAAGACGACCTGCTCCTTGACATCTTCGCTCGGGAACAACTCCCCAATCGCGGCCCTCCACTCCACCTCCGCCTTTGGCCGGAGCAGCCCGCGGTCCACCAAAGCTTGGATCTTTGCCTCAGTCATCGTTGACCAGACCCACGCCGACTGCGGGTCCGGGATGGAAGCCGTCTCCGCCGCCATTCCGCCTCTAGGGTTTGCGCTGAATCTAATAGTGCAAAGGGTCTTGACACGCATGCGCAAGAGGAGCGCGATGCGGAGTGATGGTGCAAGCGCGTGGCTGGCCGGGGCTTGAGGTTGGATGGGAGCACGCGCGCGGGAGCGAGGCGGTCGCAAGATCGCGGGGAAGCTACGATGGCGGAAGTGAGAGCGACGGGAGGAAGAAGAAAGGAGAATGGGGTCAACCCCGACCTGGGCCGCCCTATTTATAGGGGGTCCACCGAATCTGCCCGTTGCGGTTTCTTCCGCCGTACAAAACGCCTCAATGGCTCTATTCTGAAAAATTTGCGAAGAAATTGCGTTGGATTCATCGCCAATAGATTAAGCCACGACCTAAATTCTGAGTTTAGGTCGTCGGCTGATAGCAAATTATCATTAGGTCATCTTGATAGCAAAGCAGATTCAACAAGCCCCCACATCATATTAATTTAGGTCTTCGACAAATCATTTTGTCAAATCAACCAGTACATGACAGAAGAGAGTGAACATTACATGGACCGCTTGAAGGTACACAAGTCGCCTGTGACCTCACTGGATCCAGAACATGACACACAAGATAACATACTACAAAACCTGGGCCACCCAGAGCAATCACCACGACTTACTTTGCCGAAGCAGAGCACGTCGCGAGACTTCTCCTAGCACCAGGACCTTGATGGCGGCCTTGTGGGAGATAGTTGCCGAACGCCGCGCAGCCTAAGGCATGCTCGGACCAGACTATTGGAATGCAGTCACGAGCTTGCTCTTCGGTGCGGGATTCCAAGCCCTAGTGAGCACCCGATGCTCACCAGTGACGTCCTACTATAGCTCCATCTCGAACAGCATCACCTCCAAACTCTACCTGGTACCCGCAGAGGCAGGGCATAGAAAATGGGGGTGTTGCCAACATTTCGCAAGAATTCTCCTAGCACCAAGCTTGTACAAGAACAAGACCCTACAATCTGGTGGACAAACACATGCCCATGCATGGTGGGATTACTACTCTATAGCTTCATAGCTCAACAAGGCTCCATGCTTGCCTCCTTCAGCTTCACGGTGCTATTTATAGTCGGAGCCAAGCTTTGGGCAGTCGGCGAGGTGATGACACTGTCACCACATGGTCCTGGGACCTGCAGACATGTGCACAATTGAAGGTGATGACTTTATTTCTCTGTCACACGACGTCTTTGTCGCTAGCGCATCAATGATGCCTATGCCCCGCCGCAGAGTCATATGGCTACAGTAACCCCCTCGATCAGTGGGTAGTTTGTCGTTTTCTGGGTGGCAAGGGAATCTCCGACCACTGTTGACCCGTGACCCTGCAGTCTACGCTACACGACAAAACCTGACCCCGTGTCAGAAGGCCCAATGCCTAATTTAGCCCCCCTTTCGACGACGACTCCATGACCTTCCTCTACGACCTGATGTCTTTTATTTGCACCCGCTAGGCTCTGCGTCCTGGTGCACCCTCTATGGCTCTGCACGTAAACAGACCTATTTCAATCAGCCTATATTTCTGTTTGCTGAGGAGAATGGTCGTAGGTTCGATTGAAGATCTTCCGGGGTAAGCGTGCCTCACTGCTCTGCCAGATCTGTCTGGGCGCCTGTAGATCTAAATGTACCATGGAGATCAGAAGCATCACGGAGATCTACAATTTTTGTCAAGCCCCCGTGGTCGGTGTGCCTATTGTTGAGGTCGTCAATACCTTAGCAGCATGGCTCCATTGGACGGCTAACAGCTATGTTGGTCGCCTAGACACCAAAACGACCTCCTTGAGGTCGACGTGCCTTAATACCTAAGACTTGCAATACCTCGGTATGACTATGGCACTGCCAACCTAGTTGGGCGCCCTGGATGCATGACCTTTCGAGGTCGATGTGTTCTCGTAGCCCTGCCAGCCTGCTCTGGACACCCAGGATTTTTACGTCGGGAACGAAAGCCTCCCTGTGGGTGCGTGCCTAATGGCCCTCCCAAGTACTTCCGAGTGCTTGGGCACTTTTGCTTCGAGACCTTCCTAAGGTCGGCATGCCTCGAGTGGCTCTGCCAGACTCTTTGCAGCTATGCAGGATATCTGGATGTCTCTACACTCCATACGTTCAAAATCAACATCGTTTTGCCAGCTTCATCATTGATTTCGAAGACCATAGAAGACTTCTTCATTCCACACACCTTTCAAGATTCTGTTGGGTATCCTCGGATACTGGACATCCTCGAGGCCTCTTTGAGGTCGGCACGCCTACAAGGCCTCCTCGAGGTCGGCCCTGTCAGACTCCTTGCAGCCATGCTTGGAGATCTGGGTGTCTCTTCACTTCGTTCGATCAGGACCATGACTCAGTTTTCTTCTTTTGAGCATCAAACCAACCATGTTGTCTGCTTCAATGCTCGGGGACTACTCTACAAGTGCCTCTTCGACACCCTATTGTTTTCTTCGTCGTACCGACCTGTTGGGAAATCCGTTTCCCACCATGTCGCTACTCGACCTATTTTCTCTTCTCTTCTTTTTTGGATCATCATACCGGCCTTCCTGCCCGCCACGATGCTCGGATACTACTCTATGAGTGCATCTTCGATGCCCTCTGAATTTTTTATCGTCGTTTCGATCTATTGGAAGCCTGCTTCCTATAGGTCGTCACTCGACCTCCCTTCGTTCAGCAAGACTACAAACAGGTCGGCTGCCAAGTCGATTTGTTCTTTTCTTTTTTGACCAACGTGCATGCTATTCGACCTGTCAATAGCTCTACGACTTCATCATGACCTTTCTAAGGTTGTTGCGCCTACACCTCACTCGGGGGCTTGTGGGACATGGGTACCCCTGGGTCCCCACAGACCAGTCTCACGACCGTCCCCGACAAGTGGGTCCGGCCTACTAGAAGACCCGCCGACCTGTCAGTGGGCCCAACCGACCTAGTTGGCGGCCCACACGACCTCCTGAAGGCCTTCCAGAAGATTTTCTAAATGACCTCATTCAGCACGACCTCAAGACTTGGCGTACAAGACAAGACAAGACATCGGTGGATTTCGACCAAAGCAGATCGACAGGATATGGCAAGCAATGTAATCAATTAGATTTAGGTCTCCTGATTGTAACCGACCAGGAGTCTGGGAACCGACCTCATCCGCTGGCCAATATAAGGCGGGCGAGGCGACCCTTGTACCAATAGGCAATCCTCAAGCAATCTACACCAACAACTGGACGTAGGGTTTTACTCTCCGGAGGCCCGAACTAGTATAAACTCGTCGTGTTCTCTATGTTTCGCGTACTCGTGTGCGACCTTCGAGTTCTTAGCCTTTGGTTCTGCCCCACTGAACAACTAAACCACTGGGATTAGCACCCCTGTGGGCTGTCTAGATCTCACTATCTGACATTAAGAAAATTACTACTCTATCTACTCTGCTAACAAGAATCAACTTGTTTGTTGGTTCATGCACCGGCTCGTTAGGGCACGCGAGCGGCTCGCGAGCCAGCTCGAGCTCGGCTCGTTATCGTACTGAGCTGAAACCTGAGCTTGGCTCGGTTCAAATTTCCTAACGAGCCGAGCCGAGCCGAGCCAAGCTACTAACGAGCGAGTTCGAGCGAGCTAACGAGCTTCGAGCTTTTCGTCCTCGTATTTGAATCTTGGCTTTGACATTGTCAATCTTGTCCTTCACGTTGTCAATGGTGTCGGATTACCTTGTGTTTAAGAGAGATCTTTTCGTCGTCAAAGGGGGCCCTAATCCGGGCCCTTGTCAGTATCACTTTGACTTTTCTAGATACATTTCTTTTACTATGTATCTAAACATAAGTATATATCTATGTGCATAGAAAAATGAATGTATCTAGAAAAGTTAAAACGATAAATATTATGAAAATGAGGGCGTACATAATTTTTCTAAGACCAGCCTTAGTGACTAGGGAGAGTTTTATGGTATTAATTTCTATGCCATGTTGGCAATTTTGCTAACTTGTTGGCGAGATAGTTACAAGAGTGTGAGAGTTTTGAGAGTGTAGTTTCATATTTGGAAACCCAACAGTCGCAGTTACCATGTACACTTAAACCGGCCTAACAAAATTTTGCCATTTTTCACATGCATGTTCCAATGCAAGAAGTCATAATTTTTTTTTCAAATTGCATTAATAAAGAAGTTGTCAAACCGGAGGAGCCTATCTTTCTTTTAGGTTTTTTAGAGTAAAATACATGGCCGGTCCTTAAACTTGTCTCACCATGTCACTTAGGTCCCTATACTCTCAAAATGCATATTTGGCTCTTTAAACTTGGGCTCGGGTGTCAATTAAGTTCCTATACTCTCAAAATGCATGTCTAACCTCTTAAACTTGGCTTCGAGTGTCATATAGGTCCCTAAACTCTCAAAAATAATTTTCATGTCAATGAAATAGATAAAAACTTCATTTTATATAGATATAATTGAGTTATAGTAAAATAAAGTGAATTTGGGTCAAAAAAATATTAATATGGTGAACTCATAAATAACGATGAACCTTTACTTTGAAGTTAATATCTTAACTTCCTAGGTGTTTATTACACTATTATTCTTGGAAGATGTTGAAATTTAAACCTCGTGTTGCACTTACTAAACAAATTAGGGGTTATAAGATAAATTACATATCAAATTTGGAAGAAGCTGAAATAAATTAAGTCTGGATGTACCAATAAATATAATAACTTGCTTGAAGGCTTGAAATATAACATGTTCTATTAGTGGAAGAATATGACATTTCTAGAGTTTAGGGAACTCAAAGAACATGACATTTCAAGAGTTTAGGGAACTATATAATACCCGAAGCCAAGTTTAGGGAGTAAAATCTGCATTTTGAAAGTATAGGGACCTAAATGACACCCGAGCCTAAGTTTAAGGAGCCAAATATGCATTTTGAGAGTATAGGGACCTAAATGACACAGTGAGACAAGTTTAAGGACCGGTTATGTATTTTACTCTTTTTTTAGTATGGGTTTGGAATGTGCCAGGTTCCGGCAACAAATCATGTATTGCTCTAACTGTACTCTTCGAGTGTAACTTTTTTAATTAATGATGGCGCAAAAACTTGGATACCTTTTTGCTAATAAAAAGTCGGATCTAATCCGAGTTGCGAATCCAACTACAAATAATACAATTCTAGATAATTGACTCTTAAAGAAAATTTGTGAAAATCATTTCCATGCAACAACCAGTAAAATGATGGAAAACCTCCCTTTTACAATCCTTCAAATCACAAGCGAATCGAAGGGAGTAGGTCTCCAGCTTTACTTAGCACATACTACGAGTGGGATTATTATAGTAAGAACTAAGAACAAGAGCACTAGCACCGTGTGTCAAAAGAAAACCCAGCATCAATATGCTTTTTTTGAACCCTCTTTAAAAATGTCCACGAAAAGCAAACAAAAAGTGCACAAAAAGAGGATGTTCAGGCTGCTTCGTCACGCCGGCCGATAGAGGGTGAGGTTTGGTTTTTCCACTTTTAGGTCACTGGTTTTTTTCTATGCGTCGTGGCATTCGAGTAAGTTCCCACCATGGGAGAGCCGAGAGCGTACGTGCATGTGCTTCACACTTAGATCGCGGAGTGGCCATCGCCGTCTCTTCGCGCTCCCAGCGACCAAACTCCTCAGCTTGACCGGCCGGCCGGGCTCCCCGCCTGTCTTTATATATATACATCTCCATGCCTGATGAGCTGACAGCAGCGGAGGCCGGCCACACACACGGAGCGACATCTTCGATCATCTACCGGGCCGCAGAGAGGCAGAGGGATCGAGTAGTGTCCGAGCGAGGAATTGGAGCTAGACTTCTAGAGAGATTTTGCATAGCATAGCAGACCAGGAAGTCCGTCATCGTCGGCCATGGCGTGGAGGGACAGCTACTTGGACGTGGTGCTGATCCCGCTCGCCGTCCTCTTCCCCGTCGTGTACCACCTCTGGCTCTGGCGCGCCGTCCGCCGCAGCCCGCTCAGCTCCACTGTCGGCATCAGCACCGCCGCTCGCCGCCTCTGGGTCTTCTCCATGATGAAGGTAATACTATGGTGTACTATTTCTGCCGTTGGCATCAGCGCCGCCGCGTGGACCATTTCTGCGAGTTTATCATCTCAATCCTCAAGTCATCTGATCATCTTTCCCTGCTCGACGATGGTGTGCGTGGACGTGCAGAACAACGAGAAGCAGGCGATCCTGGTGGTGCAGTCGGTGCGGAACGTGCTGATGGGCTCCACGCTGGTTGCCACGACGTCGATCCTCTTCTGCACCGGCGTCGCCGCCGTGCTCAGCAGCACCTACGCCGTGAAGAAGCCGCTCAGCGACGCCGTCTTCGGCGCGCACGGCGAGTACATGATGGCGCTCAAGTACATCGTCCTCCTCACCATCTTCCTCCTCGCCTTCCTCTGCCACAGCCTCGCCATCTGCACGCTCAACCAGGCCTCCTTCCTCGTCAACGCGCTGTCCCCGTCCCCGGCGCTCCACAACCTCCCCCTCGTCACCAGGGACTACGTCGCCGACGTCATGGAGAGGGGGTTCCTGCTCAACCTCGCCGGCAACCGGCTCTTCTTCGCCGGCGCGCCGCTCCTGCTCTGGATCTTCGGCCCCGTCCTGCCGTGCATCTGCTCCATGGCCATGATCCCGATACTGTACAACATCGACATGATCGAGTACGTCAAGGAAGGTGGCGAGGCCAATGCGAAAGTGGAGATGGTGGATACCGAGAGTGATCAGAGCACTGAAGTCTGATGCAAGACAGGCGCCAATTATATTCAAGCACTAGGATCGTGCCCGTGCGTTGCTACGGTACTGGGAAAAAACATGAAGCAAGCCTTCTTGAAACAGTTACAATTTTTTCTTTACTTAAAAACAGCAGAATTGCACAAGCATCTAAATTTGCAAAATTGAAGTACTATACATGGTACTATACATGCCAAGGATGAAGTTGGAGTCAGACCATAAAGTCATACAGGGCAAACTAAAGCATTGTTGGAATTGGAAGTCCAGACTGAACACACCATGCAGAGTTCTGGAAAATGGTCACTAAACTTAAAAAAATGAAGGCATAAAGGTACTTCAACAACGGAAGTTCTAGTTGCAACCTTCTTAACATTTTCAAAGCATCATTCAGCTTCACCTAGAGGTTGAGGAAAGAAAATATAATGAAAATCATTGTACTGAAAACAGCTAAAGTACTATGATTCCATGAAAACCATCTGAAAATAGTTCACCTGTCATGACTTTTCTGTAGTAGTAAATATATTATGGAGCTCTTAACCTGAAAGCAAGCAAAATGCCAACACCATTGCTCCAAGTAACTTCTCACTACCTCTTCAGTGAACAGATCTGCAACCAGTTGAACCAATTTATTTTAGGGAGCAAGGTGTGCATTCATAAAAGTAGTGTAGTTGGCAAATAAAAGGAAACTATTTCAAATGATATAAGCACCTCCACTAATTCAAAATTGTGTAGCGTTGTCCAGCAGTATGAAAGTGATCGAGCTCAACAAATCCATGTAGCACCTTCAAGCTTCATATTCAGTTCTGGTTTGTGATAACCGTAATTCTCTAAAACCCCAAACAACCTAACCTGTAACCCTACAGTGAAACACAACAGCCAAAAGGACTTTTCATTTTTATACTTTTGCATCTTATAAATAACATTAATTGAGAAAATAAGTAGTTGCACATTCTTGGCCGTTCACGAAAAGTTAGCATCCATTTGACAGTTTCCTCGCCATTGAGAGCACACTCCACTACTTCAGGTTAAATCAATTGCCTGAGAAAAACAAAAGAAAAAACATCAGCATGAATGTCGATATTAATGTGGATTACTAATACGAATAGGAAAGTAGTCGTTCTAGCAACCTACAATTTTCAGGAGTATATACAGACTGATTTTTATTTTAAGAAAAAGGACAATACCTTCCATAGAACACTCATGAACCATAAAACAGATTTTGAGAACCATAGTACATATAGATTGGCAATGATATAACGATTATATTCAGTGTACAAAAATAACAAAAAGGAAAATTGAACCTGAAAGCAAACAAAATGGATAACTATTTGTCTTATCAACTTGATTATAAGCAACTTCTCACTACGTCTATGTTTATAAGTTGCCATGTTATTTCAGTGAGCAATGTTTTTGGCATCTAGTAAAATAGAACAACAGTAGTACTATGGTCACGAGCACTCAACAAATGTAAAATTGAGATTATATACTCGTAACATGCCAGTAAAATAGTGGGGACGGATAAGTTTAGCTCTCGCACCTCCACACCTCCCTAGGCCCCTTGGCATATTAGAGGAAGCAATTTTTCTGCACACAAAATATTGCAGGGCTAGCACTGCTAACAGGACTAACATGATACACACCTACTATGAAACTGAAGAACTGTACTGAGTGCCATGCATGTGATCTATAGATGTCAGTAGAATTTTTAGTACGCGAGGACAAAGATGCCACTTAATTCGATATATACCTTCTCTTTTAAAGAAGCATGAAAATCAGTGATTCACAATAAATGTCCAACTTCAAAGGAAAACATCACTACAATATTGGTAAAATTGAATTGCTGGAGAATCATTATAACTGGTACAGGATGATCAAAGAAAGCAATCATATTGTGAATCAACAGGATGATCAAAGAAAGCAATCATGGTAGTTTTTCAAGGATATTAAACACATCCACCATCAGTTGTTACCGACTATTGAAGACGGAGAGAGATTTGATCATCCTTGTAACCCTCATCTGTTCCAAAAGCATGGGCCATAGGTATAACTACATCCTTGAAAGATATGAGAGAAAACTAAAAGATAAGGAAACAATATGACCTTTGCCCTGCAATTTCAAGTAGTCCCATCTTTCATTGATGAATTCATACAACCTAAGTGCCAATGGATCATATTCAGACTAAGTGCCAACGGATCAGATTCATTGCACATAGAACTTAATTATTTCTATAAGTATTAGTGGATCCATATATTTTCCATATTGTTGTCAACTCATAGCTTTGTCTTTTAACTTAGAAAAAATACTCATCACCATAGCATATACTATATACTTTACATGTGCGTTGTTACAAGATTAAGAAATGTCAAACTACTCTTCTAGAAGTTTCACTATCTGACAATGGTGACTACTGCATACTCATGTCTGTCACAAACCAAATCCAACTATTGATTACAGATGTGGACTATCCAATTACAAAGTATTTGATGAACTAATGCTCACAATTTTTCTGGACCATCTGGTGTCAATTAGAATAAATACTACACTAGTAGTTACTACAAAAAAAGAGATTTTACAAAAAAAAGATTGAGATGGCACTAAATTATTTCTAACAATATGCGTGACAAAGCTACTAACAATTGTGTTTTGCGCTAAATATTGGGTGGCAAATAATACAATTGTGTTTTGCGTAAAATTATTGGGTTCCACACGATAAGTAGGATATAATACTAACAATTTAAACATTTTTTCTTACCTCATGACAATATTCTCATGATTCATATAGTTTTGCTTCTATTTCTTTAAATCAGTTGAATTTGTGATATGGCATACATCACACAAACAAAAAAAGCACAATATCTGGGAAAGATGACATTAGTATGTAACAACTACAATAAGTTGTTATTAGTAAATTATATTTCAATTAGCATGCATAGAACATCAAACGTTTATCAGATCAAACAAAAGCTCAAGGTAAATAAGAGCAAAAAAATTAGAGCTGGCGGTAATCACCAGAAAATTAGAGGTCACAATATTAACAACACATTTACCTCCTTCATCAATAGTTGGGTCAACACAACTCTCATTTATGCCATTGTCGTTGGTCTCTACGTTTGCTCAATACCCCACCACCAGCTACATGCAACAAACACGTGGTCAAGTTCACATCAAACATAAAGTCTACAACAATAACAATTGATAGTAATCAACAGAAGTAATACGGTGAATAAAGTCACAAGCATAAAAAACATGAAGACAGATACTTCCACTTGATAAATTATAAAAGAAGCATAATTATAGAAAAAAACAACACCCATAGTAGAGATATACAATTTTAAGGAGTATATACAGACTGATTTTTATTTTAAGAAGATGCCAATACCTCACATAGAAAATTAATGGCCATGAAAAAGATTTTGAGAATCATAGTATTGCAATGATATAAATATTATATTCACCATAGGTGCACAAGAATAAGAAATTTAACCTGGGAGCAAACAAAATCAGAATATTTGTCGAAGCACTCTCACTACTTTTCTGTGTGAGACATCATCTCCAAATACCTCTCAATAGATTTGCAGTAATTTGCTACATGTTATTTTAGTGAGCAATCTTTTTGGCATTTAAAACTCTTAGCATCTTTCACGATCCAAACATGCAACCAAGATAGATGAGTGCATATGAATTGGCAGATTATTGTTAGTGGAAACAAATGTTGGTGACCTTGCAAATTGTGTCTGATGAAGACAATGAGCAGCTACTTGGAAAAAAGGCATAATCTGCTTCAGCCAGCTTGTCACAAGAGCACCACAATCAGATCACCACAATCTGTCAAGTGCATATAAATTTGCAGATTATTGTTAATGGAAATAAAACATTGATGAAGGCCTAGAAGATGCCCCTGTCCTGTCGCTCCTCAAAGATCCTTTAAATTGTTTACAATTGGACCAACCTGCATGCACTTAATAGCACATGAAAATCAGTGAGGCAAGAACTATTCTTGTGTAACTATAATATATTGATCAGCAAAGACAGATAACTCAAAACTTGGAAGACAATGCTTCCATCAGAAATAGTAATTGGACTCACATAAATAGGGGGTGTTTCTTTTAGTTTTCTGAATGAAAATTTCCTTTAGCTGTTGCCGAAAATGATGATGACCTCTCTTAAATCATGCCAGTACATTTGTTTCCCTCAAGAAAACAAGAACTCATCCAAATAAGTAAAAAACTAATACATTTTGATCTCAGAGAAGAACAAGAAGGTCAAAGATTTTTTTGATAGTAGCTCATGGATTTGTGCAAGCAGATTCTCGATTACCAAATGTTCTCACTGCAAGATGCAAATAAACTTGTCATGTGTGATATCAAAAGACACATAAGATTATTATGATGTGTGATCTCAGCAGTCAATAATAAAAGAACACACAACTTGTTATCTTAACCAAATCAGGTGGCACCAATCCATCTTAGGACTATTTCTTATTTCTTTAATTGAGGCCATTATCTTCCGAACAGATGATATCTATCTACCTGGAGAAGATGCAGTGTTGCGTGCTCAGGGTTGGTGCCGCACGGTGCCGCGACGATGTGGATCTCGATCCTGATCGAGACCAGGAGTTGCAGGGTTGGCGAGAGGAGCAGAAAGTGCAGGGTGGGCGCCTGGGTGTGGAGATGCAATCGGGTAGGGACGCACCGGTGGGGCGTCGCTACTATGGAGGAGCTGGTGGCGGCGCTGGCATGGAGGAGACGTTGGAGTGGAGCAAGGAAGAAGAGGTCGCAGCCATCTTTCGTGCGGAATGTAGTCCCGACACTAACTAGTAATAAGCGCCAAGGTCTGTCCCTCGATGGTCGGTGCTAAGCAACTAGAGACACGGGGTTTTATCCTGGTTCCGGCCCGGGGCCGTACGTCCAGCAGTGGTGTGCTCGAGGCACTGTATTGCTTTGCACCGGGGTGCCTGTAGTGGGGCGGCTACAAGCAAGGCGGGAGAGGAGGCGTGGCCTCCAAGTCCCAAGCGGAGTGATTGAAGCGAGTGCCAATATCGTAGGAGGGTTGAGGAGCGTGTGTGTGTTGTTCTCCCCCCGCGGCGAGGGGGTTCACCTTCCTTTTATAGACCAAGGAGAGGGTGAGTTACAGGAATGCCGCACTGTTTAGCTACATGGGGAAGTATGGCGTGCAGCGCCGCGGAGTTGGCGGCCGTCCTGGCGGTCCTTGCTACGGTCTTGTCGTTGCGGCATGTCCCGTACTGGAACAGGGGCGGCTTCGAGGGTGAAGGCGTAGTGGTTAGCCGTGGCGTCCTCAAACGGGCTCGAGGAAGTTGTTGACGGCAATCCGTACGGGATACAGTGGCAGGCGTGGCGGCGTCTCGTCCCTGCGTGCTCAACAGCGCCGGAGTTGTTGTAGCAGTGCCCGGCGTGGAGCTGCAGGCACGGGGGCGGCCGCACAGGACCAACAGTAGCGGGGATGGCGTCCCGCCGGCCTAACGTCATGGTTTGACCCTGCAGATTCACGAGAAAGCGGTTCGAGGGTGTGGCCGGCCCCCCTTCGAGGGCGCGGCGCATTAGCCGTACGGGAGTGGGCGGCACAGTGCCACGGAGCTGACACTGGCCATGTCGCACAGTCCCCCACAGTGGCAGGGATGGGTTCCCCCTAGGGAGTTGGCGGAACAGCGTCGGGGCGTGATTCCTAGGCGCATGATGGCGCTGCTCTGCCGTGTCAGAGTACTAAATGCCCGTACCCGCATGCGGGAGCAGGTGTGCTCGTGAGGGGGGCCTCGAGCGAGGCGGAAAACGAGCCCTCGAGCGAGGCGGAACCCGCTCGAGGGGAGCCGTGAGCCCTCGAGCGAAGCGGAACCCGCTCGAGGGGAGCCGTGAGCCCTCGAGCGAGGCGGAACCTGCTCGAGGGAGCCTTTGACTAGGCCACTCCGGTGGGCCGCGGGGGCCACCGCAGCGTGGGCCGTGCCCCGTGTGTGCGCTTAAGTGAGAGGTGTTTCGTTTTGGTTTTTTGCAGGTTTTAAGCAGAATTCCCCCGATTATTTAGGGGACCCTCAGGGCTGTCCCCAACAGTAGCCCCTGAGCATCTGCGAGTGTGCCGGCCAGGCTCCCGCAGATGCTGAGGCCTACTGATAGAACGTTCTCCCCCCTGGTTGCCAATGCCTTCCGTGGGGCTGCGTCAGCGGACCCGCAGGTCTAGCCCCCGAAGCCCTATAGGAGCGTGGGTGCTCCTGCAGGGGTTTTACCGTGGAATCTGGTCAGCGGGCGTGGTACATGTTCCAACCGGCGTCGACGATGTTTCAGCCGGCTTCGGCGACGCACGCGCAACTGGCACCATTCGCGGCCGGTGCATCCCAAGAGGTGTAGCCGCGCGTTGAGCCCCCGAGCCTGGGCCCATTCGAGGCGATCGGGGCGAGCTCTTCGACTTGTTTTTAAACGCGCCCTCGCCGTCCCTCCGCGGGACGGAGGGTGAGGTTTCCGCAACTCCCATCGATCGGGTCGCGGATTGCGGATTCCTCATCGAGCTGTTAGCGGGTGGTTCAAGTGGACGCCCATGCCCCGTTCAATAAGGGTAGGCTGCGCGGTCTGGAGACTCGTCCATTAAGGCGCTTGCATGGGTTTGCTAGGTGGGGCTCGGTCCCATTCGCTAGGGACCGAGGGTGTGAAAGCTCTCCCTCGGTGGGATCCCCCCGGCTAGCTGCCCTCACTGGCTCTCGAACACAACATGTGGGGCACCCTCGAGCCGGTGGGCTCGAGGAAAGGCTCGAATGCGCATGCCCTCGTCGTCCCTGACTCTGGTGATCTGGGGCGCCTGTTCGAACCCATCGAGGGTCAGGCTTCGAACCTCTGATCAGTAGGGCTGTGCGGGGTAACAGCCAAGTGCCCCCGTCTTTCACATCTGCAGGTTTCGAGGGTCCCTGGCCGTGCCAGTTCTCGAGCCGCTGATCAGTAGTTTTTGTGAATCGAGGGCACCTGTGGCGCCCGTTTATTTCAAACGGGCTTCGAGGCCACTGGTCGGTGTTCGCACCCTTCGAGGGTCGCATTTATTTGAGCCAGGGGCTCGGGCTGCTCGAGGGTCTTTCTTACTTGGTAAGGGACAGGGCCATTTAATGCCCGCAGTCGCAGCTGTAGTCTCGCGCCGCGGGCGCGCCTTTTCAGGCACCGCGGCCGCGCGCGTAGCGGGCGGAATGGGCAGGCGGACGTGACCGCCTGCCACGGCCCTCCGGTTACCGCGCCGTGATGATGGCGCGCGTGCAATTACGTGGCCGCCGCAGTCATGGTGGGCCCCGTTCGTCAGTGAGGGAATATTTCACCTGCAGTTAATGCGCGCAGGGCGTACGCTCCGGAGGGCACGCCTTGCGTCCTATAAATCCGATAGGCGGGGAAGGGGCAATTTTTACCTTTGCACTTAGCGTTCGCCGTTCTTGCTTCTTGCGCTCTAGCCCCCGAGCCACTCTCGCCATTGCGCCTCTGCTCTCAGAGCTCTTCTTGCTTCTAGTTCTCCGCTCCCCCGCCCGCTCGCATGGCTCCCCAGCAGCCTCTCGTCATCATCGACCTGCCGGCGTGGGAGCGCTCGACGGCGACGCCGCCGGCCCCGGGTCGGTGGCGGCCGGCGGCCAGCTGGAGGCAAACGAGGATGGGCGGCCGGCCGAGTGGATCGTGCCGTCGGAGAGGGAGCGAGTGCCCAATCCCCCGTACGGCTACGTCGTTAGCTTCATCCGCTTCCATGAGCGCGGCTTCACGGCACCGGTGAGCCGCTTCATACGGGCCCTCTGCTACCACTACGGCGTGGAGCTTCATAACTTCGCGCCGAACGCAATTTCGCAGGCAGCTACGTTCGTCGGCGTCTACGAGGGCTTCCTAGGGATCCCGGTGAACTGGGATCTCTGGATCCATCTCTTTCGCGCGGAGCTGCACACGCTGCCGACGTCGGAGCCGAGGACCCACCGCGCGACGCGCGCCGGCGGCATGTCGCTCGCAGTGCGGACCCAGCGCAAGGAGGAGTACATCCCCAGCACGATGACCACCAACAACGCGGATTGGGAGCGAGGATGGTTTTACCTCCGCAACGCCGAGCCCGGCCTCCCCCCTACACTGGCAAGGTGCTCCGGGAGAGGGCCGCCTCCTGGTACCATGGGGTGTCCCCGCCCCAGCACCAGGCGCGGCTGGATTCGCTCGTGGCCGCGCTGAAGGAGCTGACGGGCCGCGGGCTGACTGCGGGGTGTGTCCTCGCCAACCTCCACCACCGGCGGGTCGTCTCCTTAATGGAGAGGCCGCTCCGCATCTTCGAGATGACCGAGATCGCGGACCCCGTCGCGTTGGCGAGATCGCGGCTGCTGCCGACCCCCTTCCCGCAGGCGTTTGCAGCCACCCGGGCGCGGCGCACCATCGACCCCAAGTCGGGGCGCTGCGACGACATGGCCCTGTTGGCGCTCGAGATGCTCCCCACCGGCCAATTGGTGAGCAGAGTTCTTGATTTTGTTTCCAGTCTAGCCAGTTTTCCGAGTTGTTGACGCATTTTAATGCTTTGCCCGACCCCTGCAGATGGTGAGGGTGAGCACCGCGAAGTCCGAGCCGCCCACCCCCGCTCCCGCGCGCTCACGCGCGCGCGCGGCGCGGCGAGAGCGGGAGCGGGTGGCCCGCAGGAGGGAGCGTGCGACGCGACACCGGGAGCGTCGCGAGCGGAGGAGCGAGGATTTCCGGCTGCGCGAGAAACAGGGGCTCTCCTCGCCGGGGACCGAGGAGTACTCATCATCGGACGAGGAGGAGGAGGAAGAAGTCAGGGAGCAGGTCCTCCCTGACATGTGGGAGCCTGCGCCCCCGTCACCGGAGCCGGCTCCGGTGGCAAGAGAACCATCACCTGGGGCGGGCGCAGAGGCGCCCGCCACCGCGGCGGTCGGGCCGACGGAGGCGGCGCGGGCCGCGGGGGCGCCGCGCGCGCGCCTCGGAGGTGTCCGCGCGCGCGCGGCGGAGGCGCCCACGCGCGCGGCGGGGCCGCGCGCGCGCGGCGGAGATGGGCGGGAGGTGCGGCGGCGGCGTGCGTGCCGGCCGCACCCGCAACGTCGGCGGGGGCCTCGAGGAAGAGGAAGCGCGCCTTCTCCTCCTTGAGGTTAGGGATTGTCCCTCGAGGGGTCGCGTGCCCGTCAGGCAGGAACCTGACGGCTTGTTTCCGTGTCTGCAGGGCGGCGCCAACCGTGCCTCCCCTCGCACCGGCCAAGGTGCTGAGGGCAGATGCGTCCATCCCAACCCGGCGGCATTCGTCAAGGGCGCCGCGGGCGGGGGCGAGCGCGGCGGCAACGGCGAGCGAGAGCTCGCAAGGCGCGGCCGAGGCCTCGAGGTCACGGCCGGTGGTCTTGCCCGCCGGGCCGCGCACGGCGGTCACCGAGGAGCGGCGGGCGCCGGTCGTGGTGGAGGCGCGGCGAGGGCGGCGGGGCCCGCGGTGGAGGCGCGGACGGAGGCGGAGGCACGGCCGGCGGCGGCGGTGGTAGTGGCATTGCGGCGGCGTCTGGCCGTGGAGAGCCGTCCGGCGCCGCGGCCGCCGAGGCACGGCTAGAGGCGGCGGCCGCGGCGCGCGCAGCGAGAGCCCGCGGCCGCGAGAGGCACGGCCGGAAGTGGTCGTGGAGGCGCAGGAGGAGCTCGCCCTGCGGCGCGCGGCTCCCGGCGATGGCGGTGGAGATCCGGACGATGACGTCCCCCGCCGCCGGTGGGACCGGTGGACAAGCCCGCCCACGCCGGCCCCGAGTCCCCGGGCGGGGGCGCTCGTCGAACGGTGGGGACGGCCACATGGTGGCCGGGGCCGAAGACGCGGCGTCGAGGCCTCTTCGTCCCACGCCGCCCCTCCCCGGCACGGGCGAGGAGCGTGTCGACGGGCCGCCCGCCTTCGCCGATGCCCGGGAGGAGCGGCGGTCGTGGGGGGGAGCTCCGCGATCACGGCGCCTCGCTCAACCGAGCGTTGAACAAGGCGCTGCGGATCCACGGCGGCCCGGCACGGCGCGTTTTCCAGGTAAGGCGCTGTTGTCTTCTTCTTTGATTTTGTTGTTCCCGTGCTTACTTCTCGCAGCTCAATACTCATTGGTTTCCGTCTGCTGGCGGCAGGAGCTCGAGCACCGCGCCCGCGACAAGTACGGCGCCTTCGACTAGATGAGTGCCGAGCTCCTGTTGACGGTGAATTTCCGTCAACCTAGAGTACTTGTTATACATTGGTTTCGATTATGATTTGCAACTAACCCGCCACTAGGCATACTAATGATATAACAAGTTCACACTTGCATGTCGATTTTGGAGTTTGTTGTTTACGCAGGAAATCTACGCTAAAGAGGAGACTTTCGGGATAAGTTCACCAAGCACTTCAAGAGAAGATCATGAAGCCCGTCACAAGTCAAGACACGAAGTGAACAAGACTCCAAACAACCCAAGGACCGAAGCATCAACACGCAAAACTCCGGGGACTTGGATGTTTACCAACGAGATTAACTCAGCCCGAGAGATATTCTCGCAGCTCAGGACATCATGATCTTTCGGTACAGATTCGGAGATTTAAACGGTCTTTAATGGCAAAAGTTTGACTACCAAAGTTGTGGGCCTCGACGATACCTTCGATTTGGACATGTGGAAGGCCCAATTCGGATAAGGGAGCAAGGAGATATAGCCCCCGAAATCCCTGCTGCGCAGTCAGTCCGAAATCAGAACAGATTATCTTCCAAGGCCGATTTGGAGATCTTATCTTCGTTTTTAAGGAAAGAAATGAATACCAAAGTTGAAGATAATTTCGTGGCACACAACCTGGACACCGAATTTGCATTATTTGGAGTCCGAACGTGGGAGATATGGCGTTGGCAAGGAAGGACTGCGAATGAGGAAAATCTGGCTGATTTTATGGAAACCAAGTTTGCTTCTCTCCCAAGGAGGATTTCGTGCAAGGCAAGGTGGAGCACGCCCGAAGGCACCTCAAGGACATAAATACAACCCCCTAGGCGCCCCAATATGGTTACCCATCGAACAAATCATCCTACCGACGCCAATCACCAGAAAACCGCCGCCGCAAGATGAGGGAGAGAGTTAGATGAGCTTGTCGCAAGGATCAACGCCGGCGGAGAGAAGGAAGCAAGAGGAGGACTCCAAGCCGCTGGCCTAGGGGTGTTCCCAAGCTCCATCACCGCCATCTTCATCGACGACGTTCTCCGGAGTCTCCATCACCCCTATGTGCTTCAATCCGTGTAAGATGATGGGGTAATGTCTCCGTTCATCCCTAGGATTAGATGGATACATGCTACGTGATCGCTACTTGATTTGTGGCTTCAATCTATTGTTTTCATGTTGAAGATTCTTAGATGATTAAGGTTAGCTACCGTGTTTTTCGGGCGTATGGTATCCGCTACTCCCATAGATTCCATCAACATACCGTGTCCATCATAGGTCTAGTCACGAATACCTTCGCGTAGTGACAGTACGAGAGGAGGGAAAGGGCGAAACCGTGGTCACAACCCCGGGGTAGATTGGTTTACCACTTTCGTGTAGTAGATGCATACCATGTTATCCTAGATCCTAGGGAGGGAACGCTTATCTTTCTTACTCACTCTCTTGTGTTTACCCTTTACCATCTAGTTTAACCTAGATTTGTTTGATCAACTTAACTTAGATTAACTTAGGTTAGATTGTCTTTACTTTTAGATTAATACTCTCTTTAAAGGTTTTCTTAGTCAACTAGATTAGTACTTGGTTAAGCACTAGTAATCCCCTTGCTCCGCGGATTGACAAGAACCTTGGGAATCCCGTGGTGAAAAAGGTGTAGGTCCGTACGCTTGCGGATCGTAGGTGGATACGAGTTTTATTCGTCAACAAGCCCCTTTTTCTGGCGCCGTTGCCGGGGAGCAAGCCAGTTTGCTACGTTTAATCTAGTATTAATTTTGTTGATTACTAACACCTAACCCTTATTTTCTAAAAAAAGAAAAAAAAATCTTTTTTGTTTTTCTTTCTAGTTTTCTTGTGCCTAGATGGATTTGTTCACCTCACCATTGGAAGACGAAGAGATGTCGCTAAGGGAGCTAGCAATGCCGTCAATGGAAGACATTGAGATGCAAAAATCAGATTTGACGTTTGCTACAACCCACTACGAAGTGAAGCCTGGAATCGTCAAGTTAGTGGCGACAAAACCATTTAGAGGATTGGAGGATGACAACCCATATAGACACATTAAGGAATTCACGATGTTATGCAACACGGTGCAAAAAAAGGAGTTCCGGCCGCTTGGTTCAAGTGGAATCTTTTTCCGTTCTCTCTCGAAGATGAAGCGCGAAGATGGTACACACTTGCGTCCGTTGAAGCAAAAGGAAATTGGGATGAGCTAGTGAAGAAATTTCTTTTGAAGTTCTTTCCCATAAACAAGGTCCAAGACTTAAGGAGGCAAGTGCTCACTTTCAAGCAAGGAGAGGATGAAGGAATTGATGAAGCATGGGACCGATTTAATGAACTACTTGAGCGAGGCCCGAACTTGGGATTTTCCAGTGACTTGATGTTGCATACCTTTTATTTTTCACTAACCCCTAACTCGTCTCGTTTTGTAAGCATGTATGCAGGCGGTGATATAATGGATAAAACAATTAGTGAAGCCGCACAAATCTTACAAAGGATAAGCAATGGACAAAGAACAATACGAGATTGGCAAAGATGTTGTCAAGAGGAGCAAAATGACAAAATCAAGCCCAAGGTGCTTGCTGAAATTTCTGAAAAAGATGAACCGAAGGTCAAGGAAGATGAACCGACCATACAAGAAAGTGAAGATCCACTTCCCAAGGTAAGAGAAGTCATTTCGGATGTTAAAAATGTTGAAACTAACATGAATGTAGGCCGAAGTATGTGGAATGTTAGACCATTGGCGGAGTTCAAGCAATCCGGTTGGGTTCAAGTTGATTTCGCCCCACTAATTAACTACCGAAGGAAGGAGGAACGCCAACACGTTGCCAAACTAGTTGAAGATATATTTGATCAAGAGATGAGTGGAGAGTCGATCCAAAAGATGTTTGAAGAAGAAAGAGAAGAAGGAGACGAAGGATGGATCGACCGGTTTGATAACTCAAAGATTTATGATGAAGGGAGAGAAGAGTACAACCGTGATGAGCCTAGTGACTCAAAGGATAAATGAGAGGAGATAGGACTCAAGCTAGATGATAGCTTGTGTGCTATTGAAGCCTACACACTAGCAAATCAAGATATGGAAGTACTCGAGGATGAAGGAAAGAGTGAATCAACAATGAGCGATCTTGATGACATGTGGTACATGGAAGATAAAGAAAGCAACATACAAGTCTTTGAAGATGAAGATTTGGTTGATAAAGAAGACTTCAAAGAAGAGATGAATGCATACATAGTTGAAGGATTACATGTTCCACATGATGAGATGGAGGGGATGCAAAAAGGTAACAAAGAGACACCTTCACTCGTTGAGATCGATTCGCTTTCAACACCGCTTGATGAACCAAATATCACTCTTGTTGAAAAATCTCTAAGGCCAAGGTACGCGCTAAAATCTCAAGATATTATTGGTATTGATGTTGATAAATTCAAATACTCATGCTCAACCAATAGTATGAATGATAGTTTAATGTCTATGCCTTGTTCCAATAGTGATCATGTTGATAGGCTAGATTTTCTTGAGCATGAAAAAGAGGAAACATTTATTTTTGATCCAATTAATCTCACACCTAAACAACCTTTGCCTAATGATGAGCTAAGTGCTATGCATGAAACATATGCTTCTTTTATTTACACCTTGACTTGTTGCTACAATTCACATGTGGTGTTAATTATGGACGCGTATGTTTACAATAAGTTTTGTAAATCTCGATCATGCTTTGCGCTTGGTCAAGCTAATGACCTTAAAGAATCATATGTCGGGAAAGGCCCGATTTTCACTAACCATGTAGACAAGACTTGAATAATGAAAAAAAAGAAGTCATGCCTAAAAGAGCTGCAAGAAAAATCATCAACCTCTCCGAATCCCGCGATGGATGCTGCTGTCTTCATCAATTTGAGAGCTTGTTCAGAGGTGTACAAATAAAGAAAATGAGATATTAAGAAACTCCATCAAATTACCATTCCAACGCATCAGGAACCAACAAGTTTGAAGACCTGTGCAAGGAGTTATGGAGGAAACATTGAGCGTTGCGAGTTCTGAAATTTCAGGACAGATTTCATCGCCGAAGTAAAACGGACGTAACTCTCTTGTCCGGAGTCCGATTTGAGCAAATAAAGACTCGTTGGAAAGGAAATTTTGTGCACTGTGCAATGGAGTAGATCTTAAGTATACTCTCTGTTCTGGACATAAAAAAATCATGGAGTGAAGGCAGCACCGAAGGATGATAAAGAAGGAGATAATGATGAAACAAAAGGATGCTTTGGGCAAGTCTTCTATAAGTGATCAAGCACAACATGGTAAGTAAATTAAAGCTGCATTGGTACCTTTTCTTCTTGCATGAAGGGCCATGGCTATGCAACGAAAAGAAGGTATGTGAGAAAGTCCAGCTCTATGACTTTAAATGAAGCGCTTTTCGGGAGGCAACCCGTTTCTTTATATTTTTACTACTTTCTTAGAGAAAATAAAAAAAAATGGCACCATCTTATTATGATCAACTTGTGGTTATTAATATAAGTTTAGTTTTATTTTTAGAACCACCATCATGTTCATGATCATATTTATTTATTTGCATGCATTGCATTTTGTTATCAACATGATGTTTCTTTGCGTATACATGTTTTGCACATAGTTGGCTTGGTTGTTTTGTATACTTAATGATGTATGCTTCATTTTCCATGTTAATACTTCATAAGGCATTATGAGTATTTTCCTTTTGTGATCTTGTGTAAACGTGGTGTTTAAACATGATTTCGGACCATCATCATTAAGTTCGATAAACCTTGCTAGCTTTTCATATGTTTTCATGTTGCATTGGTTAGTTTATAAGCTCTGCAATGCGCTTAATTTTTCTTGTGCTATAAGATTTATTGATCTAGGGATAGACATGGTGTTTTAACCCTAGATATATAAACCTTTATGGCTATGGAAAAATTCGGCAACCTAGTTGTAAACATGGTGTTTAGAACTAGGTGAAAACATTGTCTTTGTTTATATGCTTTCCTATCATGTGCATACACACCTTGCACCACGTACACTCATTAGTTTTTTATTCCTCATTAGACTAATTATGCCACAAGTTAAGAATCTTAGGAGACATTGTTGGATTGTTGGCAATTCTATCTACTCCCAACCGTCACCTTGGGGGTAGAATGTGCGTTTAAAACGTCTTACAGGCAAGATAAAGACTCTCACTACAAGGAAATTAAAGGATGGATAAGAAGTGCTTTGTCTTCTTCTTCCATGACTAGCAAAATGCTAAGCATGGGGGAGACCCTGAATCTTCAACACGGAAGTGCAACATGACACTCTAGAAGATAGAATGATAAAGATCGTTAACATCTCCGGATCAATGCGCAAGAAGCCACCAATCTCGTCAAAATTCTGCATGGTCTCGAAGGGAAAACACTGGATATTTTTGGATATTTAGAAGCCCCATGAAGTTACGATCCCAACAAATCAAGAATCAAGACAATCGGAGGTTCCTACAAGCGGTTATGCCCGAATCACCGAGTGCAACACGTCCTGAAATCAGTTTTGGACAGCACGCAGCGCTGAAGTAAAACGGACATAGCCCCCTTGTTTGAACTCCGTTTTTGATGAATGACCACACGTTGGAAAGGTAATTTCATAAACTTTTCAATAGAGCTATATTTCGATATATTTTCTGTTCTGGACAGAGGGGGAAATCCATGAAAAAGAGACAGCAAGGAGATGATGAGAACAAGAAAGAGGAGATGGTGATGACAACATTGAAGAGAAGGGTGACCAATGACTCCATTAAGCATACAAGATCAAATTCAGAAGTTTAGGAGCATTAATAAATCAAGACAAAAGCAAAAGCCACATCGATACATGGAGATGCCGGAAGAAGGCAACGAAGGATTACAAAAGATGGTAACATCTCCATGGACCTTCTCTTTTCCAAACACAAATGCTTGTAAGTATACCTTCAACATCAACTAGGTGCAACCTTTTGTTTTTCTCTTCAAACAATAACATGGCTACTAGGAGGACAACCTAGGTTTCTTTTTACTTTCTATAGATAAGCATGACCATGTGTTCACCTCGATGTTCTATATTGCCTATGCTTACGGAAAGATGATGAAAGTTGCCGCTTTGTTTTACCTACATGAAGTTATACATGTCTTGGCTAATTGCTCTCTATAGTATGATCTGAAATTAATTTAAATACCGGATCTTTTATTTGTGGAGGTGAAATGACTATGCTCTAGACCCACATACATATCTTTGCTCTTTGATTTAAGTTTATGGATAGCCGGATAACTTGTTGTTTTTATGAAAACTTAACTTTTATGCTACCTACATATTTGTGATGCTCTTGCAAAGTTCTACCTACCAAAGCCATATACATATATGATTTATGATAACAAAACCCGTAGATTGCAAACATATGTTTTGATGAGTTGGATTAGGATTGATTTCTATGGTTCGAGACTAAGAAGCTGGTCATTCCTTTGTGTAACGTTTTCATGCTAGCCTTTTTGTCCAAGCATTGTGGGTTTTCACATCGAAAATTTCACAAACTTCGCTGGGCATCCACCCTAAACCAAAAACATCTTTTTGTGATCACCTCCTTGTCCACAACCCAATTTGAGTATGGAGTAAAATTCTCGATGTAGATTCAAATATTCCGCAAGATTATGGAATTTATACTTACTTTAGCAGTCATTTCCCCTCTCTTTTATGCTCGAGGACGAGCATCGTTCAAGCATGGGGGAGGAGTCATTCTCTGACACAAATGCTATGTAAGTATTATGTTGCAAAAAGTTTTGAGGAGCAAAAGAAAAAAGAATAAAAATGAAAAAAATATGATAAGAAGAAAAGAAAAGTAAGAAAAATAGGAAGAATAAAGTGAAAAAAAGAAAGAGAGAAAAATGAGAAGGAAATAGAATAAAGAAAAAAAATAAAGATGCTCCTCGGTTCTTTTTGCTTCATAAGTTCTCAAGTGCCTTGATGACAAATCCATACTCAAATCTTCGAACCATGTGCAATCCGATAACGAGGACTTCACTCGTGCCTCGGGATCATCCATTTGCCACTTGCACATGTCCACTTATCTCAATGTGTGTGTTTCGTCCCTCTCTCTTTCCAACATTTATTTTCCATGGCCTTTTTGACGAGTCTCGGTAATTCCAATAGACCTCTCTCTTAATTTGACAATATTTCGGATGTATGTTTTGCTAGGATTGTTTTTAACCTTCCAAGCTCCACATAAGCCTTCCACTATCACATATGAGTAGAGTAGGTTGAAAATAATCTAGTATAGGCTTGAGTGACTTGATGAGATGAGTGTTCCATGAGCTCTTGCAAGAGATTTTCACTTATGTTGGATATGCATCTTTTTGAAAATCTTCCATGTGACAAGGTAATGGTTTGAAGTTCACTTAAGTTTAAGAGCATCGTGTTAAATGTGGCTTGTTCTTTATTGTTAGTCTATCTTCCATAATAAAAAAGAAGCCGGTCACAACTTAAAAATAAATTCTTAAGAGAGAACAATTTGCCTCGTCATGAATGACTAAGTGCAGGGACAACATTGGAAGGCAACACTAATTTCCCTTTTAAGTAAGGATTACTTACTCGAGGACGAGCAAGGTTTAAGCATGGGGGAGATGTTGACGGTGAATTTCCGTCAACCTAGAGTACTTGTTATACATTGGTTTCGATTATGATTTGCAACTAACCCGCCACTAGGCATACTAATGATATAACAAGTTCACACTTGCATGTCGATTTTGGAGTTTGTTGTTTACGCAGGAAATCTACGCTAAAGAGGAGACTTTCGGGATAAGTTCACCAAGCACTTCAAGAGAAGATCATGAAGCCCGTCACAAGTCAAGACACGAAGTGAACAAGACTCCAAACAACCCAAGGACCGAAGCATCAACACGCAAAACTCCGGGGACTTGGATGTTTACCAACGAGATTAACTCAGCCCGAGAGATATTCTCGCAGCTCAGGACAGCATGATCTTTCGGTACAGATTCGGAGATTTAAACGGTCTTTAATGGCAAAAGTTTGACTACCAAAGTTGTGGGCCTCGACGATACCTTCGATTTGGACATGTGGAAGGCCCAATTCGGATAAGGGAGCAAGGAGATATAGCCCCCGAAATCCCTGCTGCGCAGTCAGTCCGAAATCAGAACAGATTATCTTCCAAGGCCGATTTGGAGATCTTATCTTCGTTTTTAAGGAAAGAAATGAATACCAAAGTTGAAGATAATTTCGTGGCACACAACCTGGACACCGAATTTGCATTATTTGGAGTCCGAACGTGGGAGATATGGCGTTGGCAAGGAAGGACTGCGAATCAGGAAAATCTGGCTGATTTTATGGAAACCAAGTTTGCTTCTCTCCCAAGGAGGATTTCGTGCAAGGCAAGGTGGAGCACGCCCGAAGGCACCTCAAGGACATAAATACAACCCCCCAGGCGCCCCAGTATGGTTACCCATCGAACAAATCATCCTACCGACGCCAATCACCGAAAAAACCGTCGCCGCAAGATGAGGGAGAGAGTTAGATGAGCTCGTCGCAAGGATCAACGCCGGCGGAGAGAAGGAAGCAAGAGGAGGACTCCAAGCCGCCGGCACGGGGGGTGTTCCCAAGCTCCATCACCGCCATCTTCATCGACGACGTTCTCCGGAGTCTCCATCACCCCTATGTGCTTCAATCCGTGTAAGATGATGGGGTAATGTCTCCGTTCATCCCTAGGATTAGATGGATACATGCTATGTGATCGCTACTTGATTTGTGGCTTCAATCTATTGTTTTCATGTTGAAGATGCTTAGATGATTAAGGTTAGCTACCGTGTTTTTCGGGCGTATGGTATCCGCTACTCCCATAGATTCCATCAACATACCGTGTCCATCATAGGTCTAGTCACGAATACCTTCGCGTAGTGACAGTACGAGAGGAGGGAAAGGGCGAAACCGTGGTCACAACCCCAGGTAGATTGGTTTACCACTTTCGTGTAGTAGATGCATACCATGTTATCCTAGATCCTAGGGAGGGAACGCTTATCTTTCTTACTCACTCTCTTGTGTTTACCCTTTACCATCTACTTTAACCTAGATTTGTTTGATCAACTTAACTTAGATTAACTTAGGTTAGATTGTCTTTACTTTTAGATTAATACTCTCTTTAAAGGTTTTCTTAGTCAACTAGATTAGTACTTGGTTAAGCGCTAGTAATCCCCTTGCTCCGCGGATTGACAAGAACCTTGGGAATCCCGTGGTGAAAAAGGTGTAGGTCCGTACGCTTGCGGATCGTAGGTGGATACGAGTTTTATTCGTCAACAGCTCCGCCAGCTCCGGGAGCAACGTGACGCCCTCGACGCCCTTGCGGAGGCCTTGAGGACCCAAGACGGCTGGCTATCATACCGGGCGGAGGCCCTGCTGCACTGTTTAGCTACATGGGGAAGTATGGCGTGCAGCGCCGCGGAGTTGGCGGCCGTCCTGGCGGTCCTTGCTATGGTCTTATCGTTGCGGCGTGTCCCGTACTGGAACAGGGGCGGCTTCGAGGGTGAAGGCGTAATGGTTAGCCGTGGCGTCCTCAAACGGGCTCGAGGAAGTTGTTGACGGTGATCCGTACGGGGTACAGTGGTAGGCGTGGCGGCGTCTCGTCCCCGCGTGCTCAACAGCGCCGGAAATGTTGTAGTAGTGCCCGGCGTGGAGCTGCAGGCACGGGGGCGGCCGCACAGGACCAACAGTGGCGGGGATGGCGTCCCGCCGGCCTAACGTCATGGTTTGACCCTGCAGATTCATGAGAAAGCGGTTTGAGGGTGTGGCCGGCCCCCTTCGAGGGCACGGCGCGTTAGCCGTACGGGAGTGGGCGGCACAGTGCCACGGAGCTGATACAGGCCATGTCGCACAGTCCCCCATAGTGGCAGGGATGGGTTCCCCCTAGGGAGTTGGCGGAATAGCGTCGGGGCATGATTCCCAGGCGCATGATGGCGCTGCTCTGCCGTGTCAGAGTATTAAATGCCCGTACCCGCGTGCGGGAGCAGGTGTGCTCGTGAGGGGGGCCTCGAGCGAGGCGGAAAACGAGCCCTCGAGCGAGGCGCAACCCGCTCGAGGGGGGCCTGAGCCCTCGAGCGAGGCGGAACCCGCTCGAGGGGAGCCGTGAGCCCTCGAGCGAAGCGGAACCCGCTTGAGGGTGAAGGACCGATACGGCGAACCAGAGAGGGGGGAGTGAATGGGAGCCGATAAAAATTCTTCTCGAAGGAGATGAAAACTCCAACAAGACTAACGCGGCTTCCAACACACGTCTCCGACTCACTACCAAGGTTGGTCAAGCCCACGTAGCCACTGGACCTAGGAACCAACACGCAACCTTCCGACCCGAGAAACGCAGCGGAAAACCAAACCTCGAGTCTACAGACCCACACCGATCAGACCGGTGAGCACCACCGGTCAGACCGGTCCCTGCTGGTGAAACTGAGCAACTTCAACTAAGTGGCTCTACACCGGTCAGACCGGTGAAACACACCAGTCAGACCGATGGCATCCTGAAAGCCCCCAAGACACCAAACAGGCCAACCGACCACCAAACGGACCCAAACTCAAAACAGCAGCAACACGGGACAACAACGAACACACCAAGACGTTCACCTGAGCAAAATCCCACAAGAGCTCGCACCGGTCAGACCGGTGTAGCCTGGGCAGCTCGGGATGAACAGCACCCGCGGGTCAACCCCCCAAATCCAAAACTCGATCTCCCAAATCACTCCACGGACTTGAACAAGACTTTGGGGATATCAGAAACACCTCATGAGGAGTCCATAGCCAAGTTTAATCCCACAAAAACTCGTCCAAAAAGGAGGAATCGAAGAAAACTCACCGAAAGCACTTCCAACCCAAGAACTCAAGAAACCCCAAAATCGAGCAATTTTACTCACGGATTTGGGAGGGGAATCAAAGCCCAAAGAACCACGAAGGGTTCCCACAAATTTCCCCCATCAAATCCCAAGAGAAAAGTCCCGAAAACAACCCAAAGAAATCACAGAGAGAGGGCTCCAAAAATCACCACCAAGAACAACCGGGGAAAACACATCCAAACCTTGAGGAACCACGCCGAATCATCTATACATGAAACAAAGGTTCGTACAAGGTCTAGCAAGCCGCCCGATCATCCATCCCTCTCAACAAGATCTCTCCGTGAAGCTCTCTTGCTAGTCCTAAGGAAAACCTAAGGGAAATAGGTGGAAAATAGGAAAACTAATGAGCTAGGGTTCCAAGAGTTGGCTGCCATCCTCTCACCTCTTGGGTTATATGGAGGCAACCGAATGTCTAAAACTCCCTTCTCTACTAACTAGGGATACAAGCCCCTCAAGGGCGGATTTGGAATTCTTGATGTCTTCACCATCGGACGGATGCCAGGCAACCGCACCCTGCGTAGCCTCAACGCAAGCTATGCGATCCCGATGCGTGTCCTCCGCTTCGAAGATTCCGGACTGCGTCGTCGCACACCGGTCAGACCGGTGCTCCTCACCGGTCGAGCCGGTCCCGCCGGTCGACCGGTCGGACCCACCGGTCGGAGGCCGGTCCGGTGCCGCCGCACCTCCCTCTTCGGTTCTCCGGTCTTGGCTTTGTGGATCAACCAAGGAACCCGGTGGTTTTACGGTGAACCACCGGAAACCCCGCGAACTCGGTGTAGCCTCCGCCAATCTCCACTCATGACTCGGCTCCCACGTAGTCCCGGCTCGACCTTGGTTTTGAGGCTCAACCAAGAAACCGTCCACGACTTCATCTTCTCGTTCATGCAACCATGCGGCCCGCACTTGACCCCGCCGGCCACCGGGTCCCTCGAATGAAGCCTACTTGTCTTCTCCACACCCGGAGGCCTCACCGGCGACGACCTTTCGCGCTTGTTCTTCACCCGCACCAACACGAGTCAAGCCGCAACCTGCACCTGCAATACTTAGCCAAGAATCAGTCCACACAACGTTGTCAATCACTCATCACACAAGGAAGCGACCATCCACCGGTCCTCGAACCACACATGGTCCTCAATCTCCCCCTTGATGAGTGCATTGACAACACCCACATGAAAGTAACAAGAGAGAAGAAAAAGAAAAGGAACGAACAAAAAGAAACTTCAACAAGCGATCGAAAGCCAAACAAAGGCAAAGAGCAAGATCACTTGAAGAAGACAAGTCTCGGACCCCTTAGGCAACGGCAACGGCTCGACACATCCGAGACAAAACAAAGCTCAAGCAAAGAGCGTGTTGACGGTTAATAATTGTATCAAAGTTCGTTCGTGACTCGCAAGCGTACAAGTCTCCCGTCGTAGTCAAGGGACCCTTCTTCCCTCGAGTGGTGAACCCAAGGTATCGAATCCGTGGAACAAATGTGTGACGCAAGACTTAATCTATTAAAGCCAAGTAACTCCAATCTTCGATAAAGAACCTAATTCATCTAAGTAAAAGACACAAAACGAATCTAATCTACTAAAAACCGGAGAAAACAAAGTAAGATTGGGTAGATAAACCGATCTAGAGGGATCAGGGTAAGCCTTTTGTTGAAGTTCCAAGCAAGAGAAGAAGTAGCAAATCGAATCTTGATAAAAGCCTCTTTAAATCGTGGTTTCCCGTCCAAATCCGAAAACATCCGCCTTTCGAGACCCCCGTTCGTCACAACGTATCCCTATTCATGCGGGGAGCTTAGGGCGAGTCAAAAGACAAGTCAAGATTCTTTCGGAAGATCCGGCGTGTACCTCTAGCCACCGCGGCTACAAGAACACCCTATGTAATCTATCTCGAGAATAGAATTGGAATAAGCAAAGCCGATCGAAAAACGAAATCTTCGAGGAAACACTTGATCGCTAGGAAAAGATTCAACTTGATAATTCAACTATAACAATGATACATACACAAGATCACCACCGGGATCCTTCCTTGATCTTGCTTCTAGCTCCGGGAACTCCGACGTGGTCTTTCGTGCAAGGTTCCCACGTCGGCTAGGGAAACCCTAGTCAACTAGCTCGACCCTCTCCTCTCCGAGATGGTGTCCCTCTCTTCTCTGCTTCTCGGCGGCCGAAGACGAAATCTTCTCTCCGTGGCTCTCGGTCAGGGGACTATAAATAGCCCGATTGGCGGCTAGGGCAAAGGAGAGCGTGTTTGGGCCCAAAATGGGCCCTCGGGCCGACGCGGCCCGGGCCGGCCGGCATGGGCCCATTTAGGCCCGGCCCCGTGGGCTCCTTTGCCCCACGTCGGTTCCCTTGCTTCCCGGATGTTTCCCCCTTCGCATGTAGGTCCATGTCGTTGGTTTCTCTCCGAATTGGACTCAACTCCTTGTCTTGCAAGATTCGAGGCACTTTTCGATCAGGTCCCTGGAGTCTGTCGTCTTCTCGGATCAAGTCCCCGGCTTCTTGGAGTTAAGTTTGCTTCATTGCATGACTTGTACGGGGCTTCAAAGTCTTGTCATGAGGTGCTCGATGAACTTATCCCGAAAGTCTTGCATTCAACACTAAAACCCTGCATAAACATTAAACTCCAAAACCGACATGCACACGTGAACTTGTTATACCACGGGGGTTAGTACCAATGGATAAGGTATAAAACTCATGCCAACACCGAAGGTAAACTCATGGCTAAGTTGACGGATTTTCACCGTCAACATCTCCCCCATGCTTAAACCTTGCTCGTCCTCGAGTAAGCCTTCGATGGATATCACCATTGCCAAACAATGTTTAAACTTTGCACTTGATCACACATGAGAAAACATAATGCTCTCAAAATTTTAATTCATTAAAGTTCCATAATGTACTAGCCTTCATCTCTACGGAGGGTAGATTCTTATTAAGCTTATCCCACAAGTATTAACATGCTCACAAAGTTTTAAATAGATCTCAGAATTTTTGAAATAAAGAACGAGATAAAGAAAAGCTAAACCAAGTTCATAAATTTAAATCATCTCGTATATTGCTCATGAACTCTCATCTCACTTGTCTCTCAAGCCTATATATTCTACTCCTTTCCCTCTCATATATATGTGGTAGGCTTTATATGGAGCTTTGGGAAAGTTTAGTCCTAACAAGATTTTATAAATGAGGTGTTGTCAAAACAAGACAAGCTTCTCATGGTCTTACCGAGACTCGTCAAAAAGGTCATTGGAAAATAATGTTAAATCAAGGAGGGGAAAGAGAAAAATACACACGCTTTAGATAAGTGGACATGTGCAAATGGCAAAGAGTGATCCCGAGGCACAAAAGAAGTCCTCGTTATCGGATTGCACATGGTTGGAAAATGAGAATGGATCTTTTTAACTTGAAGCCTTGAATGCACTCTTAGAGAACCGGGGAGTTCGCTTTACGCACATATATATATATATTTTTCTTTCTCATATTTCTCATTCTTTTCTTTCTTTCTTTCTTTCTTTCTTATATATATATGTTTTTTTTTCTTTCTTCACCTTGGAAGTCACGTACATCGCCGAATTTTTCTTTCATCATTATATATATATATATATTTTTTAAAATACTCCCTTTTGAACTCTAAAACTGCACCGTACCTACCTCCTCCCCCATGCTTAGACGTTGCTCGTCCTCGAGCAAAGAGGCGAAAAATAAGGTAGGTACCGGAGATATTTTTCCTTGGAGAGATACTTGAAATCTTCAACGTTGGCACCGTCTTGCGATCTTCCTTGAATTGATGATCCATTCTCAACGATAGGTTGTGGTCAAGGAGGTAATCACAAAAGATGATATTTGGTTTAAGGGTGGATATCCGGCGAAGTTTGTGAGATCTCCAATGCGGGGATACACAATGCACGGATAAAAGGCTAGCAAAAAGATAGATACGCAAAAAACGGAATGACTAGCTTCTTAGTCTCGGGCCAGAGAAATCATGGCCTGCAATAACTCACTCAAAAATAAATCTTGTACACTAAGGTTTATGCACTCAAATATATATAAGGCTTTGGATAGGTTGAGCAACACACAAGTGATATTTGTGACAAGGTTAGCGATATTTTTGAGCATAAAAGACATCTTTAATCTATTCATAACTTGAGAGCACATAAAACACTATGGGTCTTTATTTTAATCATAACCTCCGCTGAAAATTAAGCTAGCATTTAAATAAATTCAGATCTGTATTTTTTAGAGAGCACTAGCTTAAACATGCATAAATCAATTACAAAGATGAACAAAGCTGCAATTTTAATCATATATCATCATGGAACGAATTTTGTAACTTTTCCAATGATATAATCAAGGTGGTGTCTTTATTAATGGTGACATCAAGTTGAAATACAAACTGAAAATAAACAAACATGCTTGCTAAAATTTAAATAAAAACAGAAAATACTACGCAAACACACATAAGCAAAAGCTGAAAATTACAGAGAAAAAGAAAAGAAAAGAAAACTAAAGTTCCTAAATCTTCTAGTCCTCCGCCGGTGGTTGATGTTGATAATCTTGATAATAATACCCTTGCTCATAATACGATTGGACGCTTCCTCCGACGAATTGATTTGGCTCCACAAGGTGAAGGCGTCCAAGTTCAAAGGCGATATTTGCGTTGCCTTCACAGAGTTGAGCTGCGTTAGCTTGGATGGCTGCGATGTTTTGAGCATTTCTTGCAGCATACCCTCCAATAATGGCCATGCTTTGTTGTGGTTGGGGATGATGAGCGTAGGACTCCGCGAAGTTAGCGTTGGGCACAACATAATTTTGTGGGGGTACCGGTGCACCAACCCCCCATGCTTGTCCTTGTGACCCTCCGTAATAACTTGGCGGAGGAGGGACCCCGCCGAATAGTTGCACATTGGGTTGTGCTCCACTCGCTTGTGCGGAGGATGTTCCCTCCTCTACGATTCTTCCTCTTTTGTTCTTCCTTGCAGGGACAAGTAATCCCTCTTCCAACCAATCTTCCCTTCCTTCGGTGAAAAGCCTAAGCCTCTCATTCGGAAGGGGTAGGTTCACTATGGCCAACCGATAACCTCCCCTCTCATCTCCACTAATGTATTTGCCTTGCCGCAAATACTCAAAACCGAGAGAGGTACCACGCAAAAGGTGAGCGGGGTTTCTTGCGATCCCCGGCCGCAAGGAAAAGGCCAACATGGAGAGGTAACACCCCGAACCAATATTATCCGCCCCCGATGTTGCTTCACAACACCAACGGTTGATCATGAGGTAAGAGGGGTCTATTGGCTGCCTGGCAATTAAAGCCGAGTATAGCCAATTCAACTCCGTGTCGGTCACCTTTGTTTCCTTCATCCTCCCCAATACCCTCTTGCACATCCAAGAGTGAAATATCCGGATAATGGGGTTGCGGATGCAATTGCGTTGTTGATGGGCTTCTCCGGAGATCATGTTCCAAAATCCCGCCAACATGCCGGGTGGCACGTCAACTTTCTCCGGAGCTCCCTTGTGGAATCCAAGCAGCTCCCTAATGTGCTCGTAGGGAACCACTTGTTGGATTCCCTCCAAACGGAATGACAAGCTTTGCACCCCATCATCATCAACGATGGGTGCAATAGTCAGCAAAATTTCCAAGGCGTAACCCAAATGGGTGTCCACCGATATTCCGTTGGAGAACTGCACCCATCCGAGGTGCCCCAACATATAGTATATGTCGGTGCAAAAACCCAAGGTGTAGAGTGCTTGGTCGTCGAACTCGACGTTCGGCACAAGCCTCTTCTCAAGATTGGCGAGCCTCTCCTCCTCCTCCGCCGACAAGATGATGAAGCCGTACGAAGAGTGTGTCGGGGTGTAAGGAGGTGGTGCGGTTGAGCGAGTCGATCGTCGTGGTGGCGTGGGCTGCTCCTCCGTGTGCCCACGATGTTCGGTGAACCTCATGGAAGTGCTTCTCGCAGCCCTCATACCACCGAGGAGGAGAGCATCGTTCCTCCTTGGTGGCGCCGTATCCGTCTCCATACTCCGGGGAGACTCGGAAACCGAGTGCCTCCTCGAAGACGTGGTTGATGATGGCTTGGACGACGAAGAACTCTTATTCTTGGAGAAGAGACTTGTGGTCTTCTTCCACATGGTTGCTGCACTCTTTCTTCAACTAAAATTCCGGGTTGCAACCGGTAAACTAGGCACTTAAACTCTTTGCTTCGGATGTGGATTTTGAGTGGATTAAGGATGTGGATTTTTTTTCTTGAGCTATCAAGCTTGGGATGGTTGGCTATGTCTACGGAGGTTCTGAGCACACAAACTTGAACACACAAACAAGGGAAGGAGAGGGAAGCTTGCCTGCAGAAAACGGGAGCCGGGGGCTCCTTAAGTAGGTCAGGCCGGCCGGCCTGGGCCGGCCGGCCCGGGGGTCTTCTGGCTCCTCCCCGCCGCGTCTTTCTCCCAGCACGATCATTTCGCCTCTGCAACTTTCCGGCCCGCGTGCTCCACGAGTTGCACCACCCAAACGCTCTCGTCCACTCCTTTTCTTAAATTATTGGTCCTCCCACTTGATGCTCCATGCTTTGGGTCATGTCCATGCTCCCTAGCTCCACTTGCTTCACATGCCACCATGAAAATCCTGCAAAGTTGATGCTTGCTGCCCACCATGCTTGTCCTTTGCATGTGGAATTGGTGAAAGTTGATAAAAGGGAATCCAATGGTGCATGCATGATTAATTCAAACTAGATTGCCTCCATTTAGGTGTGTTTAAGGTTAAGCACTCCTCTAATTCGAAATTTAAAATATTTTTCAGAGCCATGCAAGAGCTCAAGCATAATTTTAGAGAAGTTTTTAAACCATTAAAAACAAATGTAAGTCGAAAATATTTTTCGACTACGTCGATTTTGGTCTCACCGGTATAGTTTGCTTTCATCGGTTGAGAGCGAACATTTTCCCGGTTTGATCACGGGGGCATAGGTTTAGGTTCTAATTTTGGCTAAATAAGAAAGATTTTGAATAAAACAAAATTAGAATAGGCTTAGAAAAATTCTAATCCTAGAGAAACCAAGGATAAAGATTTTTAAAACCAACCAAAAGCTTTGATTTCTAGGTTCACGCGAGTCCTACCACGTGCTGAATTTTATTAACACTTAAACATAAATCGTGGCTCTACTCGTGTGGTTTTAGCATGAAAAATAAGTCAACCTCAGCACCATAATGAGGGTGAAAGGTTGAGTTAAGGTTCTGAAATTATTTGGTTGAGGTTTCTCGAAAAGAAAAGAATCAAACAAGCACATAGGAGGGTTCATGCAAAGGGTTTATGATAAAGCAAACATTCAATCAAGAATTATATCTCTAATATTGTTCAACCACTTCTAAGTCTAATGTCTTTGCGTAGTAAAACTCAAAAACTAAATTATTAAAAATACTCGAAAAACCTGGAATCGGGTTGTCCTCCCGGTAGCTTATTCTTGACTTGACGAAACGGGTTGCCTCCCGCCTAGCGCTTCGTTTATAGTCTATAGCTAGACTTCTTCACTTGATTACTCCGGATCAACGCTCTTTGCGGGCGTTGCAATCTTGGGTACCCACTTCCGCACCATGTTGGGCGCGGGCTTGTCTTCCGGCTTAGTTGGCTTAGTCATTTTTTTGGTCTTCACAGGCGGCTTCTCTTCCTTTGTCTTGACGGATGCAACACCTTCTTTGATTTTCGTTACGTTCATTTTTTTCGGCTCCTTCTTCTTTTTCAGCCCCTCCGTTTGTTTTGGTTCTCCCTTCACTCCAATCATGTTGCATGCCTCAATCCTTGGACGGAACTTGAAGGAACTCTTTTCTCCGTTGATATCGAACATGATCTCCCCCTTGCCAACATCAATAGTAGCTCCCACGGTCTTGAGGAACGGCCTCCCTAGGATGAGCGGCGGCTTCTCCCTCTCTCCCATCTCGAGCACAACGAAGTCGACGGGGATGAAGTGGTGTCCAATCTTCACGGGTACATCTTCAGCAATGCCCAAGGGATAGCGAATGGAGTTGTCTCCCAACTCCAAACATATTCCCGTAGGCTCCATCGGTAGGCGTAGCTTCTCGAACACATCCCTCGGCATGACACTCACACTAGCTCCAAGGTCGCATAACGCCTTCTCGAAGTTGAAAGAACCAACTGAACATGGAATTGTAGGGCACCCGGGGTCCTTTTGTTTCTCTAGCCCATTAGCAATAGCTGCACTACACTCCTCGGACATCTTGACATGATCTACCCCGAGTGTTGCTATCTCATATTTATTTGCAAGTATGTCTTTAAAGTAATGAGAATATGTAGGTACTTGTAGGGCATCTAGTAATGGCATGTTGATGCTAAGTCTACGCACAACTTCCACAAACTTCTCAAAGTGGTTGTCAAGTTTACCTCGGAAGTAGCGTGGCTTGAGTTGCGGTATCCTCGTGTCTTCCTCCGGCATCTCGAATTCGGGTTCCTCGGTGACGATCCCTGTAACCTTCTCTTTAGCAACTCCTTCCACCTCGGTGGACGGTTTAAGCTTCCTTGCTCCCGCGGAACGTTCCGGGTCTTCGGTCTCATTCCCCGAACGCGTTTGAATGGCCTTCGCCGATTCGGGACATTTGGGTTGTCCCGGAAGCTTCCCTTCATCATTAGTGAGGCGCCCCGCAAGTTGTCCAACTTGCGTCTCGAGCATCTTCATCATGTTGAGCATTTGATGATTGGAACTTCCGACCTCCGACACTTTGCTATCGATGTTCTCCAACACCTTGTCTATGGTCTTGAACTTGGTGACGGTGTCCTTGTTGATCTTAGCTTGCTCATCCATGAACTCCTTCAATTGTATCCGAAGCGGAACCGCGTTAGGAATAGATGAGCTTGCATTAAATTGAGGCCTACCTTGCCCGTAGCGGAAGTTCGGCAATTCTCCCTTTCTCATGTAGTCGAGCACTTTGGCTTCCTCCGGACAATCTTTGCGGACATGGCCATACTCTCCACATTCTTCGCATGTGGACCTTGCTTCGGCGGCCTTCAAGTCTTGAGCCTCTTTCTTTTCCATCTCCATCTTCTCCAACCTCCTCATGAGCGAGTCGATCTTGCCCTCAAGTATGTCTTCCTTCTCCACTTGCAAGACTCCTTTGACGTTCCCCATGGGTTGAGCCGGATGTAGGCGCCCGGATGACGCCCACGTGTCATTATTCGCGACCTTCTTGAATAGCGTGAAAGCTTCCGTCGGTGTAAGCTCGATGATAGATCCTCCCGCTGATGCATCGATGATCGTCCTTGACGCCATGGTGAGTCCATGATAGAACTTTGCACGAGGTCTTCTTTCGGGAACTTGTGATGTGGAACCGCCCGGGTGTACTCGTTGAAGCGCTCGAATGCCTCCGAGATAGTTCCTGTAGGATATTGAACAAAGGTGGCAATCTTATTACGCAAGCTTTGAGTTTTACCCGGTGAGTAGTATTCCTTCATGAAAGCCTTCATCAACGTGTTCCAATTTTGCACCGTCTCCGCCGGTTGAGAGTGGAACCATTGCAAAGCCTTCCCGAGTAGTGAAAACGGAAAAAGCCTTGCCCTCATTTGATCTTGAGTCACCCCATCCATGTTGAAAGTCTGACATAGTTGAATGAATGCTTCGAGGTGAAGGTTCGGATCCTCTTTGCCGGTGAAGGGTGAATGTTGCACCATGCGGATTGTTGAGGTCTTGATCTCGAACGGTCTTCCGATCTCCTCGAGGTTCAAGATTGGTAGGTCGATGATGTCTGGGGTGCATAGCTCCCCAATCTTGCGTTCTTCCGGTGGTTGGTCACCCATTGGTGGAAGTCGATTCTCCCGCGGACTTTGAGGTGGTGAATTCTTCGGAGATTCTTGCGATCCTTTGTCTTCGACTCCGAATCTACAAAATCCAGCTTTTTAGCTTGATGTGCTTCGCGTCTCCTTAGCCTGTAAAGTTTTTCTGGATCATCCACAAAATTATTGGGTTTGTTGGAGAGGTAGCCGTCCATCTCCTGTTAGGGTTAGCAATAAACAAAGTATGCAAAAAAAACTAGAAAGTAAAAACGAATCTATAAAAACTAGAGTTAGACAAACTAGATTAGATGTATTTTGAGGATGATCAAAATTTAGTAGATGCAAAAATAAAAACAAAAAGAAAACTGAAAATTACAAAAAGGCAAAAAAAATCAAATCTTGATCACTTGTTCCCCGGCAACGGCGCCAGAAAAAGGGGCTTGTTGACGGTTAATAATTGTATCAAAGTTCGTTCGTGACTCGCAAGCGTACAAGTCTCCCGTCGTAGTCAAGGGACCCTTCTTCCCTCGAGTGGTGAACCCAAGGTATCGAATCCGTGGAACAAATGTGTGACGCAAGACTTAATCTATTAAAGCCAAGTAACTCCAATCTTTGATAAAGAACCTAATTCATCTAAGTAAAAGACACAAAACGAATCTAATCTACTAAAAACCGGAGAAAACAAAGTAAGATTGGGTAGATAAACCGATCTAGAGGGATCGGGGTAAGCCTTTTGTTGAAGTTCCAAGCAAGAGAAGAAGTAGCAAATCGAATCTTGATAAAAGCCTCTTTAAATCGTGGTTTCCCGTCCAAATCCGAAAACATCCGCCTTTCGAGACCCCCGTTCGTCACAACGTATCCCTATTCATGCGGGGAGCTTAGGGCGAGTCAAAAGACAAGTCGAGATTCTTTCGGAAGATCCGGCGTGTACCTCTAGCCACCGCGGCTACAAGAACACCCTATGTAATCTATCTCGAGAATAGAATTGGAATAAGCAAAGCCGATCGAAAAACGAAATCTTCGAGGAAACACTTGATCGCTAGGAAAAGATTCAACTTGATAATTCAACTATAACAATGATACATACACAAGATCACCACCGGGATCCTTCCTTGATCTAGCTTCTAGCTCCGGGAACTCTGACGTGGTCTTCCGTGCAAGGTTCCCACGTCGGCTAGGGAAACCCTAGTCAACTAGCTCGACCCTCTCCTCTCCGAGATGGTGTCCCTCTCTTCTCTGCTTCTCGGCGGCCGAAGACGAAATCTTCTCTCCGTGGCTCTCGGTCAGGGGACTATAAATAGCCCGATTGGCGGCTAGGGCAAAGGAGAGCGTGTTTGGGCCCAAAATGGGCACGGGCCGACCGGATCGGGGCCGGCCGGCCGGGCCCATTTAGGCCCGGCCCGTGGGCTCCTTTGCCCCACGTCGGTTCCCTTGCTTCTCGGATGTTTCCCCCTTCTGCATGTAGGTCCATGTCGTCGGTTTCTCTCCGAATTGGACTCAACTCCTTGTCTTGCAAGATTCAGCACTTTTCTGATCATGTCCCTGGAGTCTGTCGTCTTCTCGGATCAAGTCCCCGGCTTCTTGGAGTTAAGTTTGCTTCATTGCATGACTTGTACGGGGCTTCAAAGTCTTGTCATGAGGTGCTTGATGAACTTATCCCGAAAGTCTTGCATTCAACACTAAAACCCTGCATAAACATTAAACTCCAAAACCGACATGCACACGTGAACTTGTTATACAACGGGGGTTAGTACCAATGGATAAGGTATAAAACTCATGCCAACACCGAAGGTAAACTCATGGCTAGGTTGACGGATTTTCACCGTCAATAGAGCGCAAACCACCAAAGCAAAGCTCGAACAACCACAAAGAGCTCCCCCTGCACACATGCAAGCTCCCCCTGAACCAATGCACCTCCCCCTGGACGAATGCATGCAAGACACCACTTGAAACAGGGCAGCTGCAACAAAACAGCCCTGACCGGTCAGACCGGTCAACACCACCGGTCAGACCGGTGTGCAACATGTGTACAGAACCAGCACTCACACCGGTCAGACCGGTGACCCTGACCGGTCAGACCGGTGCACAACAGAGCCCAGAAATGGCTCGAAACCACCTGAAAACCTTCTAAACACGTCCAGCAAGCCATTTCAAGCTCAAACTTCTCCCCCTTGTTGGCAATGCATGAATCAAGACAAAAATGCAAAACTTTCAACCTAGAGCTTCTCAAATAGACAAAATTCAACAAAGAATGCTACACATGTCCAAATGAGCAAGTTAGATACTCTACGGCTTCGTATCGATCTCAACTACATGATCACCAAGTTTCACAACCATTGGACGAAGCTAAGATGGATTTTTGCAATTTTGCGAAAAACTTGCCTCTCATGAGCAAAGTCCTAAACATGATCAAAACATATCAAAATGGCAAAGCCACACAAACTTCATGCTAGGACAGCCATTCTAACCATAAGACCATCACAAACACCCACAAGCACCTCATGTCATGTCAAAGCCACCGAGCCATGTGCCTACTTCTATGTATGAGACTTCTCATTGGTAGGCATCATGCAACGGTTTAGCACCCAAAGCAAATTAAATTCAGCACATATGACATGGGAGCACATTTCCAAGCATTTTTCATTTCATTTTCAGATTTGTAAATGGTACATGAAATGTCTTTGCGACAAAAAGGAACTTATGCTCCTCCACAAGATAAATCAAGAGGGCTAAACATTCATGATGGCAAATGAGCCTTTGGCCCCATATGATCAATAAGCTAGCTGTCCAAACACAAATTAAGCATAGCAAGGCCACAAAAACATGTCAAGAGCATGTAAAGGCATTTACACATGAGAGAGCATACATGTGACATTTTTCAAAAACATAGCTATCAACCATGGATTATTCATCAAGACCATCAAGAGCTAAGCCAAACTAACCGTAGCATACCAAACAAGCTCACAAAGACATATATCTCATTCCATGGTGAAAAATGTATATGAGAGAAGCTTTTCCTAACCAATGCATATGATACAAAATGCATGCAATCTAAGATACAAGGATGCCTATATATCATGTTACATATGCCATGCCAAAAGCAAGAAATGCACAAAGGAAAGCTATACATATGCTACCACCGGCTCCTCGAGGGGAGGCAAAACGGGCTCGACACCACCGGCAAAAGAGAGCTCCCACACACCCAACTCAAGAAATCAAACACACACCAAGTTCCCCCCGCAAACGAGTGAAAGTTGCTTGATCTAGGGGTTTGGTGAAAATATCGGCTAGTTGGTCATGTGTGGGTACATGGATCAAAGCTATCTTTCCTTTCTCGACGTTGTCTCTCAGAAAATGGTACCTCACTTCTATGTGCTTGGTTTTGGAATGGAGCACTGGGTTCTTTGCAACGCTTATGGCACTGGTGCTATCACATTGAAGTGGGACATGGGTATACTCCTCACCAAAGTCACTCATGGTGAAGGTGATTCAAAGGAGCTGAGAGCAACAACTAGCAGCGGCAACATACTCGGCTTCAGTCGTGGATTGAGCAACACTCGACTGCTTGCAGAAAGACCAAGACACCAAAGAGGAACCCAAAAACTGGCAAGTCCCAGAAGTGGACTTCCTATCCAACCGACACCCGGCAAAATCCGCGTCTGAAAAGCTATGAAGCGCCAAAGAAGAGGACGCGGAGTACCAAAGGCCGAAGTCGGGAGTGTGACGCAAGTACCTGAAAATTCTCTTCACCGCTTGCCGATGCGAAGTCCTCGGATACGCTTGAAAACGAGCGCACAGACACACCGAGAACTGTATGTCTGGCCTCGTCGCCGTCAAGTAGAGGAGTGACCCGATCATGCTCCGGTACTCCTTCTGGTCCACGTGTTCACCTTCCTCGTCCGCATCAAGAGCTGTAGTCGTACTCATCGGCGTCGTCATAGCGTTGGAGTCCTCCATCTTGAACTTCTTCACAATGTCCATGGTGTACTTAGCCTGGTGCACAAATGTTCCTTCCTTTGATTGCTTGATTTGTAGCCCGAGGAAGAACTGCAACTCACCCATCATGCTCATCTCAAACTCCCTGCTCATATCATCTGCAAACCTTGCAACAAGAGAGTTAGACGAGCCACTCCACGTACACACCGCACAATCGGGATATCTCCGCCTCGCCTCGGCAAAAACAAGGTCGATCGACCTTCCCCATCTCAAAACCTCTCTCAAACAAGAACCCCCTCAACCTGCCATACCAAGCTCTAGGCGCTGCTTCAACCCATACGGCGCCTTCCTCAACTTGTGCACCGGTGGGGGTACTTCTCACTCTCAAACCCCGGAGGCTGTCTCACATACACTTCTTCCTCCAACACACCATTCAGAAAAGCACTCTTCACATCCATTTGGTGCAACTTGAACCCTTTAGCCACAGAAAAAGCTAGAAGGATCCTAATCGCCTCCAAACGGGCTACGGGAGCAAAGGTCTCCTCGTAGTCAATCCCCTCCTTCTGACTGAACCCTTGAGCAACAAGTCTCGACTTGTTCCTCACAACCTCACCCTTCTCTCCCTCTTTGTTTTTCCACACCCACTTGGTATCAATCGGCTTACACCCTGGGGGAGGGTCAACCAACTCCCACACCTGATTCTTCTCAAAGTTCTCCAACTCCTCATGCATCGAATTAACCCAATTGTGATCAGATAGTGCGTGTCCAATGTCTTTGGGCTCGAAAGAAGCAACAAATGCAGCATGAGCGAAATGGGAGTTGTTCCGAACCCTCGACCATGTAGTGCGTTCATTCATGTCGCCGATGATCCTCGAAGCTGGGTGATCCACTTGAACTCGCCGGGGAGGTTCTCGCCTCGAAGCTACCTCCCCCTCAACATCAGCTTCTCCTCGTTCTTGATTTGTCGTCGTAGGTGTAGCAGAGGGTCCATCCATCATCGTAGTCGAAGTAGTGGGTACATGTTCAGCCGGGGGCATCGCACCGCCATCTTCATCATCACCATGTTCATGCTCCTCCTCCTGAAAGATCTCCTCGCCAAGCTCATCATCACCTGCACACTCAAAGACAAGCTGACTACGCGGCTCTGTCTTGTCGAAGGTTACCTCGCAAGTCTCCACGATTTAGTTAGTTTCAAGATTGAGCACACGATATGCTCTAGAATGAGATGCATAACCAAAGAAAATGCCATCGACAGACCTAGCCTCAAACTTATCCAACTTCTCGCCTTTCTTCGAATGAAACACTTGCAACCAAAGACATGGAAGTGACTCACCTTGGGTGTGCGACCATGCATCAACTCATAGCATGTCTTCTTCTTGTGCACTCTGAGGTATATTCTGTTCGACACATAGCACGCGGTATTCACCACCTCAGCCCAATACCTCCTCGTAGTCCTATGCTCATCAAGCATCGTCCGAGCCATCTCGCACAAGGTCCTGTTCTTCCTTTCCACAACACCATTCTGGGGAGGCGTATACGGACTCGAAAACTGGTGCTCAAGACCCAAGTCATGGCAAAAGGTTTCAAAACGAGAGTTCCCGAATTCCGAGCCATTATCCTTGCGGATAGCTCGTAAGGCATCTCCGTGCCTCTCGTTTCTCAACCTCAAGACTAGATCTCGAACAAAACCAAACGTCTCCCCCTTATCCTCCGTAAAGAACACCCACGCATACCGAGAATAGTCGTCCACCACAACAAGGACATACCACTTCCCACCGCGAGATCGCACACGAGGCCGGGCCAACAAGGTCCATATGGAGCAGCTCGCATGGACGCTCAGTCATCACATCGGTGAGAGGCGGGTGAGAAGAGGCCACCATCTTGGCATGCCTACAAGGAGCACAAACCAACTCTTTCTCAAGCCTCAACCGTGGCAATCCTCGGACCAAATTGAGTTTACTCAAGCGTGACAAAAGGTCAAAGCTCAAGTGACCCAACTTCCTATGCCACTTCCACAACTCACTCGAAGAACCAGCCAAGAAACAACGCTCCACACCCGAAGATTGAGAAAAATCAGCATGAAACACCTGACCCTCGGGAACGACCATACAGACAAGGTCCCCTCGAGAGTCTACAATTCGAGAACCACCAGGCCGAAACAACACCTCAAAGCCCTCATCCAACAACTGGGACACAGAAAGAAAATTGTACCCCGGCGATTGAACAAGAGCAACACGCCTCAGAGTGATCTTGTCACTCAATTTTATCTCACCTTCTGAAAGCACACGCCCACGCCCATTGTCCCCAAAAGTGATGTACCTCTTCGTCACCACCGGGACGAGACTTGAGAACCACCCCCTGTCTCCGGTCATATGCCTCGAGCAACCGGAGTCAATCCACCAAATGTTCTTCAAGTCTCCCACCTGAAATTCAAAAATAAGCACGTGAGCGAACAAACGACTCAGCACTGGGGTTAGTACCAAAGGAGGAAAACCGGTCTTCGAGCCATTTGCTCGAAAGTGGGGTTAGCACCAACCAAAGCATCTCTCCTACCAAAACTACCTCCACGAACACCACCATGGTAACCACCCTGAGGGAACCACCCCTCTCTGCCTGGAGGAGGACCAAATCCACACAAGAATGCCCGTGGAACGTCCTTACTCTCCAACTCAAAGCCACGACTCCTCCGATCCCCGTATTGAGCACGAGGAGGAGAACGCCTAGCAAACTGACCACCTGCACCCTTTCCAGCCCAACCACCAGAACCACGACCACCTGAAACAACCCTCGCACACCGTATGAGCTCGAAACCCAAACGGTACTCGTCCGTCTGTGCCCGCACCGGTCGGCCAGGTGCCCCACACCGGTCCGACCGGTGTGACACGGACAAGCGAAGCACCACCTGCCGACCTTCTTCTCTCCCCAAGCACGAACTGTCCTCACACTCGCCTTGCCCCTGGGCATCTGCATACGAGGCTCAAGTACACCATCGGAAGGGTGGTACTTGTCCTTGTTAGCCCACTCCTTTGCCATTCTCTCCTCTCGCTTCCTCTTGAAGCAAAACTCCTCCTTATGGCCATCTCTCCCACAATAGCCACAATGGAACCTCACAAGCTTAGGCTTAGGCTTGGGATGTGGTCGCTCACTTGGTTTCTCTCCACTCAAACCCTCCACCTAGGTTTCTCACCACTAGCCTTCTCACTCTCCTTCCCAAAGAACACTTTCCCCGAAGTGCTCACAAACTTGATAGGCTTTTGTAGGTCATTTGTGGGTGTAGGAAACACGGGTGGAGGGCGGGGTTGTGTCTAGTCGGTTCCTTAGATGGTTAGGTTTTGGTGGGAAATCATTTTTGTGGTGGGTTTTTGGTGGCTCCGGATATTCTCTCCACTTCCTTCACCAACCTTGTTTGCCCCAAGCCCCTCACCATCTTGCCTCTTAAAGGCCTCGATCATCATCCTCAGCGAGGCTCATGACCGGGACAACCAACCCATCAACTTCCTCAAGTCATCATTCTCATCCCGCAAACGATCAACATAGTGTGCAAGCTCCAAATTTTTCAATGCATGCATTTCACGGGTAGAGCAAGATGTAGGCATGGGTTCCTTCAATTTAGCCTCGAGCGAACTAGTGTAAGCATGCATCTCATCAATCTTAGCATGCAAAACGGGGCAAGAAGTGCAAGCACCTAGCAAAGCGAGTTCTAGACTTAAGCTCGGCCACTTCAACGCTAAGCACATCTAGTTCCTCACACTTGGAGGCATGCTTCTCCTTAAACAAAGCAAGATCGGCAAGGAATATGGAGCAATCAAGCACAATCATTCTCATCCGAAACAACGGGGCTAGCCTTAAGCGAATCAATCTCAAGCTTGCTATCAAGCACCTCGTGTCTCTAGCTCGGCCACTCTAGTCCTAGCATCCTCGAGTGAAGCCCTAAGCTCTTTCCTCATTTTCTTGGCCTCTCTAAGCATGTCATCACGGTTATCAAGCAAAGAGCCAAGCCTCTCATTCTCCGGCGCAAGAAGGGAAGTTCATCACGCACCTCGTCGTCGGACTCGCAGTCCGAGTCGCTCTGTGTGCTCTTCTTGCTCTTGGAGCTCGGCACCATGGTGCGAAGCCATCTCTCGTGAAGCGGCTCGGCCCGCTCGGGTTCTTGGACGACTTCTTGTTCTTGCGGCGATCTCCCTCGTCTTCACCGTTGCTCGAGCTCGAGGTGGAGTACGCGGAACCGGAGTCGACGTCGCTCGCTCCAACCATCGCTCGGGCCTTGCCTCGGCTCTCCTTCTTCCTCGATCGTCGCTCGTCCTTGTACTTGTTCTTGTGCTTGCTCTTGTGGTCGCGCCTCGAACGGTACTTGCCATCGTTCATCCTCGGCTTGTGCTTGTAGCTGTCCTTGTTCTCGGCCTTCTCCGGGCAGTCGGCGACGAAGTGTCCCGGCTTGCCGCACTGGAAGCAAGTTCTCGTGTTCCTCCTCATGTTCACGCGGTTCTCGTGCAGCCTCTCGAACCGCCTCATCAATAGCGCCAGCTCGTCCTCTCCAAGGTCATCAAACTCCTCATCTGGCATAGACATCAAAGAGGAAAACGAGAACATCCTGGTGGATGGGTTAGAGTTAGTCTTTCCTTTGGAACCACCAACGAGGGCAAGACTATGAGAATCAGTCGGTCCCTCGAGCTTGGCAGTCATGCCCCTATCCACCTCAGCCGACTTGAGCTTCGAGAACGGCTCGTTCCACCGTCGAGTGTCATACCTCTCCGACTCGACTATGGCCTCGAACTTTCCGCCCCATATCGTACGATCCAAAGAGTGTAAGAGCTTGACCGCTCTATCATGATCATCGTACGGGAGCACGTCCACATTGGCCCTCATGTTGTTCACCACCACCGTGAACCTGCGAAACAAGGCATCGATGGACTCACCGGGGAGATGAGTGAAGTTCTCGTACTCTCTCCGTAGGTCGCATACATCCGTGCCTGAACCTGGGCGTTCCCAACATGAGCCTCCTTCAACACCGCCCAAATTCTACAAGCCAAGTGCTCGGTGTGCACCCGATCGAACTCAGGCTGACACAAAGCACGAAACAAGTAGTTGACCACCTTATTGTTGGCGTCGAATCTGTCCCTCGACCCTGGAGCAAGGAAATCCATCGGCTGGACATAACCTGTGTCCACCGTGACATCCCAAAGAAGCTGACCCTTTCCGCGGAGGAACGCACCCATCCGCTTGCTCCACATCTGGTATTTCTTGCCATCGAAGTGTGGAGGACCCGAACCCCGTTCCTGGTATGCCATCCTTGGATCTTAGACTGGTTAGAGTCAACAAAGACCAGAACCGGCTCTGATACCACTTGAAGGACCGATACGGCGAACCAGAGAGGGGGGGAGTGAATGGGAGCCGATAAAAATTCTTCTCGAAGGAGATGAAAACTCCAACAAGACTAACACGGCTTCCTACACACGTCTCCGACTCACTACCAAGGTTGGTCAAGCCCACGAAGCCACTGGAGTGCCACTGGACCTAGGAACCAACACTCAACCTTCCGACCCGAGAAACGCAGCGGAAAACCAAACCTCGAGTCTACAGACCCACACCGGTCAGACCGGTGAGCACCACCGGTCAGACCGGTCCCTGCTGGTGAAACTGAGCAACTTCAACTAAGTGGATCTACACCGGTCAGACCGGTGAAACACACCGGTCAGACCGATGGCAGCCTGAAAGCCCCAAGACACCAAACAGGCCAACCGACCACCAAACGGACCCAAACTCGAAACAGCAGCAACACGGGACAACAACGAACACACCCAGACGTTCACCTGAGCAAAATCCCACAAGATCTCACACCGGTCAGACCGGTCAAGAGCACCGGTCAGACCGGTGTAGCCTGGGCAGCTCGGGATGAACAGCACCCGCGGGTCAACCCCCCAAATCCAAAACTCGATCTCCCGAATCACTCCACGGACTTGAACAAGACTTTGGGGATATCAGGAACACCTCATGAGGAGTCCATAGCCAATTTTAATCCCACAAAAACTTGTCCAAAAAGGAGGAATCGAAGAAAACTCGCCGAAAGCACTTCCAACCCAAGAACTCAAGAAACCCCAAAATCGAGCACTTTTACTCATGGATTTGGGAGGGGAATCACAGCCCAAAGAACCACGAAGGGTTCCCACAAATTTCCCGCATCAAATCCCCAAGAGAAAAGTCCCGAAAACAACCCAAAGAAATCACCGAGAGAGGGCTCCGAAAATCACCACCAAGAACAACCGGGGAAAACACATCCAAACCTTAAGGAACCACGCCGAATCATCTATACATGAAACAAAGGTTCGTACAAGGTCTAGCAAGCCGCCCGATCATCCATCCCTCTCAACAAGATCTCTCCGTGAAGCTCTCTTGCTAGTCCTAAGGAAAACCTAAGGGAAATAGGTGGAAAATAGGAAAACTAATGAGCTAGGGTTCCAAGAGTTGGCTGCCATCCTCTCACCTCTTGGGTTATATGGAGGCAACCGAATGTCTAAAATGCCCTTCTCTACTAACTAGGGATACAAGCCCCTCAAGGGCGGATTTGGAATTCTTGATGTCTTCACCATCGGACGGATGCCCGGCAACCGCACCCTGCGTAGCCTCGATGCAAGCTATGCGATCCCAAAGCGTGTCCTCCGCTTCCTCACCGGTCAGACCGGTCCCGCCGTCGAGGCCGGTCGGACCCACTCGGTCGGGCCGTCCGGTGTCTTCGCTGCACCTCCATCTTCGGTTCTCCGGTCTTGGCTTTGTGGATCAACCAAGGAACCCGGTGGTTTTTACGGTGAACCACGGAAACCCCGCGAACTCGGTGTAGCCTCCGCCAATCTCCACTCATGACTCGGCTCCCACGTAGTCCCGGCTCGACCTTGGTTTTGAGGCTCAACCAAGAAACCGTCCACGACTTCATCTTGTTGTTCATGCAACCATGCGGCCCGCACTTGACCCCGCTGGCCACCGGGTCCCTCGAACGAAGCCTACTTGTGTTCTCCACACCTGGAGGCCTCACCGGTGACGACCTTTCGCGCTTGTTCTCACTACAAGGTTTCCCCCTATTGCAACAAATCCCTTAGGCAACACCACTATTTCGGTTGCAATAGGGGGGTACTATTGCACCGAAACGGTGATTTGGTTGCAATTTGTGTGTCTATTGCAACACAAAATTTGAGTTGCATTATTTATTTGTTCGGTTGCAACATGTTGACGCTAATGCACCCTTTTTTAGGATTTCCGTTGCATTTGGTTGGAAATAATGCCACCCCAATTTTGTGTTGCATTAACATTCCTTACGTTGCAACAGAAAGTTGCTATAACCACCATACTAGGGATGGTTGCATTTGAACAAGTATGTCGCAACGTAGAATTTTGGTTGCAAATACGGAACAACTATATTGCAACTAAAAATTTGGGTTGCAGATAAGTATTTTTTTTATTGCAATACATGGAGGGCTATTGCTTCGTTTGTAGCCTAAAGATGCAATATCGTGTATGTATTGCCACGAAATTTAGTCGTTGCATTATTTTTTCATGGTCGTTGCAACTGTATAAAAATTATTGCAACGAGGTATTCTTTGGTTGCACTCCACGTGGTTCTCCACAAGGGCCTCTAGGGGATCGATCTCCACGGCGATCTCCACGTGGTTCTTGTTGCGGAGATCTGTGTGGCGCTATGGCCACGGTCGGTACGTACTGTTGTCTTGATGATCTCGTATATATATTCAATCGTTCGCTGCATATGCATGAATATTGCTACATCATGATTTAGGTCGATTGAAACATGAACAATGCAGATTAATTAATGGCATCAGATGAAGATCAGATTTGGATGCGCTTGCCTCGACACTCAGCGGATTGGCAGAACATAAATTAAAAATATTTCATTTCCCATATGACCCAACAAATAAAAAATATTCATATTTTTTAATGGAGAAAATTAATAAATTGAAAAAAATCTTTAAAAAGTAAAAAATTGGGCCATGGCTTTAACCGAAGACTATGTCTTCAATCAACAACACCTTACCACTAGACTACTTCACAACTATTGCTTCCTCTTGCATTTGGATCTTTTTTAATCTAAATCTAACCACAAGAGTACTGGGCCGCAAGCTGCTCCTGGCCTGCCGCACGCTGGGCTCGCTCACTTACTGGGCCGCAAGCGCTGGTCGACAAATATCCCAAAAAGAAGCAAAAAGCAGTGACCGAAGGACTCGAACCCGCGCCGCTGGGTTTAGAAAGAGGATGCTCTGCCACTCAGATACAAGTGTGTTTGTGGTTAGAGGCCTGACACAGACCTTTTATCATGTACGCAAGCGGTCACCACACGGCAGCGCGAGATTGGCACAGTTCTATTAGAGTTTTGGTTTCACATTTCTTCTTTTAATCTGTAATTAAATTTTGTATCCAAGATGTGGCCTAGAATGGACCATAAACACTTATATATATTTTTTTGAATTTGTTTGAATCTTATTATATGTACATATAAGTCAAATGGGAATTACTTTCAGTAAACATCTAGAAATTCAACTAAATGATAGAAAACAACAAATCTATTCAGAAAATCTTGAAACACCTAGAGCAAAACTTAAATATTGTCTGATACATGTGAAAATGCATATGGGGTATATAAGGTAATTAATTTTCAATTTACTTCATAAAGGTGTCTTAATTAGGTATTTAAAAATATAAAACCAAGTTTTTTAAGAAAAATGGCAATGCAACTTCATATTTGCTAATGTTATGGTCGACATAAGGTCGTGTCCAAAATTTAGATGTATACGAGTCCAAAATAATTATGAGGTATTCAAATCTCAAAGTTTGACTTTGGGTTTTAGAAAACTATAAGAGAGATGTATCCATTTGTAAACAATGTAGGTTCCGCCTTTACCGAAATCATTTGAAAATTTTATGTAAAGTTTAAACATCCATAAAATGATTCCATATTTATGAATGGAGAAAATGATGAATTGAAAAAATTCTAAAAAACAAAAAAGGGCAAAGTGTGACTCGAACCTAAGACCTCATCCTTCAATGCACAATGCCTTACCACTAGGCTACCTCACAACTATTGTCTTGATAAGAATTTGGTTCGTTTTTATCAATTCTAAAATGCTCATTGGGATTGCTCGCTCGCTGGGCCTCCGCTAGGCCTGCTTGCCACGCATTGGGCCGCAAAGCACCTCCTCTAGCCCAATTTTTTTCTAGGCCCAAAAACTGTCTGTGCACTTGGACTTTAAAAAATACAATTGAACTACTACTTCTTTTGTCTTGGTTAGCTTAGTTCTCTTGAACCCTATAGTGTTATGGTCATTCTTCGCTTGATCTCTAGTGTTTCACGCGAGAGAGAGACCTTTCTCTAAAGGCCTTAGGGAAGGTTCTTCGGTTCGTTGTGAGCGCGGTGCTCAAAACTTGCCTTAGTCTTAGATTGGTGTCCTGCGAAACAGATTAGTTGTGGTACCCTAAGGAGGTGACAGCTCCGGACGGGCTCTGTCGTCCACCACGTTAGTTCGGGCCGGTAGGATTCAGCGCGTCGTCATCCTCCCTTCTCATCCTAGTCTGAGGGTGCGGCTTTGCATGCCCCTACAACACTAGAAGAGCTTGTTGATTCATGAGCAAGAAAATAGTTTAGGGTATACAAACTTCAAAGTTTTTTTTTTGACCATACAGACTTCAAAGTTTATGTTGAGTCGTATGAAATAATGTGATGAACTATCTAGTTTATGAACAATGTATACTCCAATTTTCACAAAATCTTATGAAACTATGTCAATATCTTATATGGGGGCTAGAATGGAACATATAAGTTTAAATATTTTTTTGAAGTTTTTTGAATATTATTAAATGTACACAAAGTTCAATTTGGAATTACTTTCTGCAAACTACCCGCCCAGTTTTGGTTTTGACTTGTCTGATATTTAAGTTGAGTTGTATGAAACAATGTGAGAGACCTATACAGTTTGTGAACATGTATATTATAATTTTCGTAAAATCTTATGAAACTTTTTTTGTCAAGCTTGTACATCCATAAAATGATTCTATGCCAATTTTCATAATTTTTTGAGTTATTTTGGTATTATTATCATTATTTTATGAAAAGGTGGCTAGTAGAAGTTTGAATTTTCCCTATATGACAATTGAATTTTTTTGTCAATCTCTTAGATGTGTGATAGAATAGACCATATAAGTCTAATTATATATTTTTTTTATTTTTCGAATCTTATTAGAGATACATATAGGTCAATTTGGAATTACTTTCGATAAACATGCAGAAATTCATTTAAATGATAGAAAATAGAAAATATACCTAACAATTCTTGAAAATCTTAGGTGAGAACTTGTTGTCTATTACATGTGAAAAATAAAATGAGAGCATATAAGATAACAATTTTGCAACTTCCTTCACAAAGGTGTACTCATTAGTGATTTAAAAAATAGAAAAAACAATTTTTTGCACAACATGTGGCAATGAAAACCCACAATAGTTGTTGATCTAGATAAGTTGCACACCTATTATACTGACAACTTTTTCATTTCAAATCATTTTTATATCTTAGAACTTAGTACATTTATATCATCAAAAGAAAAATAACTGTAAAATTTGCAAAAAAGGCTCAAAGAGCCATAAAAACGAAAAAGGCCCATTCAGCCCAAATGGCCCAACGTATTTCAGTCGTCCATCGCCGATCCAATGGCTCAGATCGCATTCACATAGTATATAAGCAACTGCATTAGGCCAAACCCTAGCATCTGTCGCTTCTCTCGCACAAGTCTCGGCCGCCGACCCTCCCCACACTCCGGCGGCACGGCATGAAGCAAGGCGGCGCCCCTTCCGGTCCGACGGTGCCCCCCTCCTCTTCCACTCCGGCGGCGCCCCTCGCTCATCCACTCCGGCGGCGGCCCCCTCGCTCATCCACTCCGGCGGCGCCCCCATCAGCTTCCATGCTGCCGGCCGAGGTGCCCTTCCAGTCTGACGGTGCCCCCTCCTCTTCCACTCCGGCGGCGCCCCCCGCTCATCCACTCCGCGGCGGCCCCCCGCTCTTCCACTCCGGCGGCGCCCCCATCAGCTTCCACGCTGTCGGCCGAGGTGCAGGTCCGGTCCTTTCTTCCTCGCAGCCTTTTTTGTCAATATTGGAGATGGATCCGTGGATTGCCATGTCAATATTGGAGATGGATCCGTGGATTGCCATGTAGAATTTCGCTGTTCAGTAGCCAGCGGACGATGATGCAGGTTAGTCTTATCTCATGCCTTTATTTGCAGTGCATTTCAAGGACTAAATATGACGCAAATGATGATGCTCCGAGCTTTGATTGGACTAAATATGTTCATTACATGGATAACCTGCTTATCTAGGTCAAAGGCCATTTCAAGGTTTTTTTTTCTCTGAATGGAATTAGTTAGTTAGAAATTTTTTGTAGAGTTACTATGAGTTTATTGATCCATTTATTTCTGTGTATCGAATGGTAAAAACTTTGGAGGTACCAGGGGATAAGTGTCTTTTAATGCAGATGGATAATGCCTTTGTTCTGGTAGTTTCTATGGTCCAAATTTTGGTGAATTCAATCCATACTCTTATGTCTGCTGCAACTGGAACATGCATGAACTTATTTCATTGTCCTCCCTTAGATGAACACTATGGCGATGGCACTGCATGTGGTTGGCGGACTGGCTGTCTACTTTCACTACTTGTCAATAAAAAAATAGAAGGTAAAAATAGAAGGTAGTGTCATTAATATGTCTCATGTCAGTCATCAAGAAGAATGGTCAATATTACTTGATGAAACCTAACTTTGTTATTTTCAGGAAATCTTGAAGTATTTGGGTATATCCTGAATTGCCAATACAGTCTTTTAGGTAAGAGGTTGCAGAGCTTTATCGGTGAATGCCGAGCGCTTGCGAGCTTCTAGAGTAGACCAAGTTTTCTCAATGAATAATGTAGGACTTGTTGAAATGTAGCAGACTATGTTATGTATCATGTGTGTTTGAATTCAAAGGTGTAAATTTTTGTGACTCAGTGAGCAAAATGTAAGATTTCGGGTTTAGGGTTAGCGTATAGTGTTGGGTTCCCGCTCAGTGTTGAGTTCTGAACGATGGTGTTGCGTTCCTCAAAGGTGTTAACTGGACCAACGGGGCGAACCCCATGTCACTTTCACGAGTTTATAGTGTTGAGTTCTGAATGATAGTGTTGCAACCAATCAAATTACGTGGCAATAGAGGATACCACCTAAAGCAACGTAACCAATATCGCGGCATCAGACAATGCTACCTATCACATCAAAATCAACTTTTGTGGCAATAGAGGAGACCACCTATAGCAACTAACTAATTTCGTGGCATCAGACAATACTACATATTGCAACCAAATTACTTTCGTGGTAATAGACGATGTTCAACCAATAGCAACCAAAGTCAGTGCGTAGCAATACTATAACTTGCAACGAAACAGAAACGTTGCAATTGCACCTTTGGCAACACCACAGATGTGTCGCAATAGTACACTTTGCAACAGAACAAGCGTTGTAAAAAAACCTAATTGCAACGTTGCGTTACGTTGTAACAAAAAAACTTTGGCAACCACTAGATGGACAACGTCGCAATACCCTAATGCAACGCGGCCTTTCGCATCCCATGGCCCACGGAATAATTTGGTTGCAATTGTGTCTATTGCAACCAAATATGGCATATTGCAACACATTTTGTGCGTTGCATTAGGGGGAAAATCTAGTAGTGTCTTCACCTGCATCAACACGAGTCAAGCCGCAACCTGCACCTGCAATACTTAGCCAAGAATCAGTCCACACAACGTTGTCAATCACTCATCACACAAGGAAGTGACCATCCACCGGTCCTCGAACCACACATGGTCCTCAGAGGGGAGCCGTGAGCCCTCGAGCGAGGCGGAACCTGCTCGAGGGAGCCTTTGACTGGACCACTCTGGTGGGCCGCAGGGGCCACCGCAGCATGGGCCGTGCCCCGTGTGTGCGCTTAAGTGAGAGGTGTTTCGTTTTGGTTTTTTGCAGGTTTTAAGCAGGATTCCCCCGATTATTTAGGGGACCCTCAGGGCTGTCCCCGACACCATCGTCGAAGCCACAATCTCCGGGTGCGGGATGTGTTGCTGCAGGGCAACGACGAAGATCTGCATAACGGGGTTCAGAGTGAGGCTGTGGTTCATCGCAGAGGGTAGGGCAGCAAGCAGAACGGCGGCGGCGACAGCGACAGCGTACGGTTACCAGTAGATGGGGCGTGCGCGGTGTTCCTTGGTGATTGGCGACGCTGACCGGTTATAGGGGGACGGCTGTCCTCGGCGGCGACTGGCTTAGGGTTTCTGCGGACACGGAGAACCTGGGTGCCGCGTGCGGTGTACGAGGTGGATCGAGGAGGGCGGTGGCTCTGCTGAGCTACGGATCCCAGACGTGGGTGGATCGAGCCATCGAGGACGATGGCAGCAGAGAGGACCAGGGACGGCGGCGGCGGATCCCTGGCGCGGGTGGACCGAGGATGGCGGCGGCGGAGGAGAGGACCGTGATGGCAGATTCAGTGGACAATAGATCACGAGCATGAGTGAACGGGCAACGACGGCTCCTTCTCCGGCGGGTGCGGGGTCTCCAACGGACGACGTTTTGCGGTGGGGGAGGAGGCAGATGGTGGAGGAGGTGGCGGCGGTGCGCGGCGCAGGCGGTGGGGCTGCACGGCGGAGGGGAAGGCACGACAGTGCGCGGCGCGCGGCGGCGGGGGTGCGCGTCAGAGGGGAAGGCATGGAGGATGGGAAGGCGCGACGGCGGGGTGCGGAGGAAGGCGCGGTAGAGGGCGCAGTGCAGATGGGTGCGTTTTTTTCGCGATGCGAGGGGCCCACGACGCGCGGTGGAGCGGCAGACGCCCGCGAGGTGAACGTACGTTCACTGTGGTGGAAAGTTCGACCACAAAATTTCTCCACTTCATACTTTTTAGGAGTAGAGAAGAAGCTATAGAAGCAACAGCAAGAGAATATGCTATGCACACGTTGGTGTCCATTCATCATCTGTAGCATGTTGTAATTTGTTGGTGATCGATGCACTCATATGTGCAAAGCTAGTCTTCCTTTTCACTGGCAACTAACTAACTAGTTTGCGGTCTAGCAACTGGCTAGTGGGTTGTTGGATTGGTGATTTACATTTTTTTTCTAATGTAAGGGGGAAATACGTGGCATGCATATTGACATGACAATGCAGTAAATTTAGCTCTCAAGTACTCAAGTGCTGAAGTGCACTATATACACTGCTTGATTCAGTCAATTGGTACCTGGTAGTGCGCCGTCCAACGCCACGCCACAAGAAAGCGTATCCTTATTGACTTAATTAGGTGTCCTTTTTTAAAAAAAAAAATAATTTTATCTCGATCTGTTACCCTCCTCACATTAACGCCTTTGTACCTGCTTGTAACCTCTACATACTTCTATCTACTTGATTACTTATACTATAGTCCAGTACAACTCACTATCTCAAAGGTCAATGCAAACGTCTTGTTGATAAAACCCAACCGACCATCAATAAGTCAACAATATATGGGACCATCAATAAGTCAACAATATATGGTTTCTTTATTTGTTTGCAAATCAAACTAGCCGCCTGTTCGTTTGGCTGGTGGCTGATGGCTGGTGCTAGTTTGTTCTGAAGGAAAAGTACTGCTGGCTGGTTGCTGGTGCCTGGTTTGTTCTGAGAAAAAAAAATACCGCTGGCTAGTGGCTGATAAGCCAAACAAACCGAGCGTAAGTTACGTGAGCTCACATAAATACACGCACGTACACTGTACTTAACCCTATAAACCTATGCCAGCAGTGCGCACTTTCGAGGCGCTCAGGTACAAGTGTAAGCAAAGTATACAGTATACCCCGTATGTAATCACACTAGCTCGCTACAGCTACGATTTCTCAAGATTCAAAGAGTACTACACACACAGACATGGACCTTCCCATTTGGTTTAATAATAACACTCGAGAGTCGAGACTTTGAGAGGTGGGCTAAGCGAGTCCGTCCCCAAATAACAATTGGAGTGGAAAGTATTGTCCCCCAGAATTTCGAAATTAAGTATATGCAAGGCAAACAATCGTACGATCTGAGCTCTTATGTCCCACTGTAGTTTTTTAAAAGAAAACGGAAATTGTTTTCCGGCCTCTGCGAGCAACTCCCACAGGCTTTCTAAATCATTTTGTGTCTAAAAAATAAAGAAAACGGAGAAACACACGTTCCAACAACTTCACCAAAATATATCCTCGCAATCCACGACATCGCACCCCTTCCGCTCGCGAACTCCGGCGATCGACGTGCGGCTCGCAATCTGGCGTTCCCGCGCCAAATCGAGCCCACGCGCTGATAAATCGAGTTCGGGGTGGCGAAAGGGCTCGTAGCCTAGTGGTTACAAGAGCCTCGATAGCACCTTATGTCTTGGGTTCCACTCCCCGTGGAAGCGAATTTCTCAGGATTTAACGGCGTTTGTGCTTTCAGTGGTAGGCGACGTTCCCGTCGACAGCGAGGCGTCTGTGGTGACTTCGTCAATCTTGAGGATTTGCCGGCACAGTCTTCGAAGATACTCCTAGGGGCAGGGTTTGCGTGCGTGTATTCATAGGTATGAGTGTGCGTGCGTTGTGAGTGTTTCCGATGTATTGTGTAATTCGCAAAAAAAAATCGAGTTGGGGGTGGCATTGGATCTGGTGGCAGCAGCAGTGTTGAGGTCGCCGAGGAGCTCCCGCACCGTCGCCGTCCCTCCATTGTGCGTCGCCGCATCTCAGCATCTCAGGCCGAGACACGGCAGAGCTCCATGAGCGCCTGTGCAAGGGGAAGATGGACCTCGTTGGGGAGAGCATGCACAACGAGCGAGTGGGGTGTGTAAGCTGCAAAACGGATGTGTGATGGTGTGACAACCCGCCCAGGAAAATACCGTACTATCGTCTAACCCAATCCACTTTGGTGATTAAGCGACAATAAAGTATCATCCTGTCGTTAGTTGCCGGGTTAACGCCCGGTAAAATCACTTACATAGCAACAAGGATCAACATATATGCATTAAAACTCACGCGAGGCGAGTCCAGAGTACAAACACAATTTAAAACCAATTTACCCCTAAGGGTTGAATCATTACAACACTTTTGTTCATGACATGAAGTAAAAGTTCAAAGTTCGAAAAACAGCGGAAATAAAATAATCTAGCGCAACGGTAACATCATAGGAGGTCGTCCGTGATGCCATCACTTGTTGTCTTCCATCCATTCCAGCTCCCAGTCGGGTGGAATCTCACCAGGCCAAACAACACCTGCAACATCATTTTTAAAGTAAGGTTGAGTATACTAATACTCAGCATGACTTAACCGTCGGGTGACAATTACATCACCAAACTCTAGACATGAGAGGCTTTTTGGCCGGTGGAGTTCTATTGCTGAAAATCAACAAAGAGTATGTCCTTACTTTCAACGTTTTAGCACAAATTGTAATTAATTACCATTTCTAAGTATGCCAACTAATTCGATCAAGAATTGACAATACAATTAATTCACGCAGAAAAATTCACCTAGTTCCATCATTAAGGGATATCATGGCCAGTTGATTAAGCAGTCTCAGATAACAGTGAGAGGCCGACAATTGATTGATTTAAACCTTGCAAGGTAAACCTAAACACACGGAGCAGTGTCCCGACAGAGCTGACACCGACCAGGCGGTTCCCAAAAGTCCTCGGCTTGGGATCGAATCTTACAGTCCCGGGTACAAGGCTATCTGACATGTCCCACACAGTACACCCAGCTTCACACATGTACCCACCTCCCGGTTGCAAGTCGGCAGGTGATTTCTCAAGAGCAGTAATAGTAAGTTCCTGCACCATCTCCTTAAGGTACTAGGCTTACCGGTCCCATTCCCGACAAGTGCTTAGTACGTTCAAAAGCTTAGCCCACGAAAGCCACTGGACCGGAGCCCAAATCACATGCTCTTACCACATGAGCAATCCATTTATAAACATCTTATGATTCCAACATAAGAACCTATTCTCGCGAGTGACGAACATCACTCGACTTCTATCGGGTCCTATAGCATAGCAGCTATCGACCTATCATACTAGTGATAGAGCATAGGTACCTAAGGATAATGCATCTAGGGTTTCAATTCAATTCTTGAAACGTAAATGCACAATAATATCAAAGGTAATTGCAAATTTTAAAAGGTGGGGTTAATGATCCAGGGCTTGCCTTCGCTGGTAAGGTTGGCCTTGGGCCCTTCTGGACTTTGGTCCAGGTCTTGAGCTACGTCCACGTACGGCAGCTCTTCGTCAGCACCTTCGTCTCCTCCTTCCGGCACGAGCGTATATATACCGTCGGGAAGATCTACACGAGGATGCAAATGCAAGATTTACTTAACGATTTTTAATTCAATTACTTGCAATCAACAGATGACAACCATGAGGTGCATGGTTGACCACATTCACCTAGATAACAAATACATTCAGCATACTCTTCCAAAAAGGAATAATATGCAGCTCTTCATTAATTATTCTTTTGATAGTGACTGTGTACATATATATGGAAATAAATTAATTTAAATTCCACAAACAGCAATGGGTTGGTCTTTAACTATTTTAAAACGATTTACAACACCAACCTAAAGCCACAAGGGTGTAGGTGGTGGTTTTCTCATTTACTTTACTATTAAGCTTTAATTTTCTTCTGTAGCTTTTATTCACAAAATTAATTAATAAAGTTCAACGAGGTGTGTTATGGAGAACTAATCACCTATACCAAGCCACTTGAACACACATGCATGCTTAGGATAGCTAAGAAATTAATTATATCGAAAATGACAAGAGCTAGCTACTAAAGCAAGGTAAATGCATATAACAAATACACACCAAAATGACTCCAACTTTCTCACACATGATCTCCGGTCCAAACCTAAGCTAGGAATGCAACAAAATGCACCTAGAACCATTATAGATCTTGAGTTATGTATTTAAAAAAACAAGTATATTTCAAGAATAAATATTTCTAACAAATATAAAATTGTGATTAATTCACTAGAGGTGCATTTTGGCATAAAAAGATAACATGCAGAAGTTGGGCACAAAAATCTAATTATTTTTAACTACAAAAATCATCTAGACAGATTCTACGTAAATACAACACAATTTATATAAAATGATTTATAGCATAACTTTGTGCAATTTTTGGTACAAGATTTAGGCATGGAATAATACACAACATATCAAAAAATTAGCTACAGAGGACTTGTAGATTTTGAGATACAACAGATCTACGGTTTTCATATTTATATTTTTCATGCAAAAATTATATGGAAAAACTATGGACATGCTTTACAAAAGTTGTACTGTTTCTCACTAGGAATCCAACAAAATTGGTTTACATTTTTCTGATTTGTCTATGATTTTCTACAGATTTTACAAGTTCCAGCAAACCTGAATTTACTATTTAAGAAACTGATTACAAGGATGTCCTTGGACAGTTTGAAAGATTCACACATATGCCCTTAGATTGCAGAAAGGCCCCTGGAAAGACTGGGAGACTTGCAATGTGGCCCTTGGCTATGGGGAGGCGGCAGCTCGCCGGAATTCCGGCGGTTCCGGCGGCGCTCCCAGCCGGGAAGGTGCGGAGGAGGGCTAGGGGCTCACCTTGGCTCGATTTGTGCACTGGCTTGGGGCAGGGAGGCCGGCGGCGAGCTCGCACGGCGGAGCAGGACGGCGGCGGCCGCTGCGACCTGAAGTCCGGCGGGACGGCGGCGTTTCTCGGGCAATGCGTAAAGGCTTGAGCTCCGGCAGGACCTAGATAGGAGTCTAAGGTGGTGGTGCAGCGTCGAATGCGAGCAGAGGGGAAGCTCGGCCAGGGAGCGACAATGGCGGCTCGACGGAGCCTGGTCTGCGGTCGGGGTGCGGGTGCACGCCAGGGAAACGTCGTGGCCTTTATAGGCAGACAGAGCCTTTGCTGCAAAGGCAAGGCGGAAGGCGAAGGGGGCCGGCGTGCGCGCGGCGCGCGGCATGCGGCGCGGCGCGGCGCGGCAGGGGCCACCGCGAGCGGGGTCCGGCACGGGCGCGGCGTGCGTGGGCAACGAGCGCGGACGCGACCTCCCGGGCGGCTCGGGGCGCGGGACCTCGGGGGGCGCGCGGCGTCGGGATGCGCGGGCCGGCGGGGCCTAGATGGCGAGGCGGCGGGGCGGCACGCGGTGTGTGGGCGCGGGACGCGCGCTCCGGGGGCGCGACGTCGCGGGGGTGGCATGGTAGAGCTCGGTCCTTATTTCTTTTAGCCTTGTTTGACTGCAGATTTCTCCAAAAATTTGAATAGAACCCCACCAAACTTTGAATACGAAAGTTGTAGAGCAACTATAGGAGAGTATTGTTCTCAAAGACCGATAGGTGTTTTGACCAACGGTTTGAGCAGGAACGTCGAGCAAAGTTGGGGTTTTTCATGGCGCTGATGAATAGTGTTTCCTGCAGTTGACCAAGTTTTTCTCCATTTTCCACTCCAAATCTGCAATGCCACCCAAAAGCAAAGTTGTGTCCCTCGAAAAACTGTACAACTTTATATATTGGGAGATTTGGAGTGTTTAGGTGAAATTTGGAGAACGCGGCAAAAGTTCTGGCTGGCACTCAAGGGCAAAAGGGTTTGACCATGCTTTTGACCATGCTTTTGACCAAGGTTTGACCACAAGTGTGTGTTGACTTGATCAAGAGGGTCATTAGTGATCGTTGGCGAGGTTTTCGAGGTGATGACCCAGGTTGACCATGGTTTGACCAACGTCAGTGGGTTTGACCCAGTTGATATGGTCGTTAGCACTAATGACGTTAATTAAAAACATGAGGCGTCACAAATGGTGCATCGAAGCTCCACCTACGAGGAATTGAGATAAAACTCAACGACGGCGATAAATTGGTCGGGCCGGTGCCGCCAACCGCAGACGAGCGCCCTCCGGGAGACCAAGGACTGCGGCATCTTCCACATAGTGGGCGCGCTCAGCGTGACCCCAATCCACCTCGTGCGCACCCGTCAGCTCCGGGCGATCGGGGAGAAAGTCACCGTCATGGAGAAGGGCGAAGGGGACAACCGGGGGTGGGAGATTTGTTGGTGGAATAGTTTTTTTTACTGTCGGTGGAGTATAGTTGCGACAAATAACAGAGAGGTTGCGGGAGAGAGGAAAAAAGAAAAGACGACATGTGGGACCCACGTGGAGGGGGATTGTTAGCTAATCTCTTGGATTATCCCACAAATTTAGATTATTTTGTATTTTTACAAAGGAGATATATCTTCAAATTTAGCTAAAAGGATACAGAGACTGTTGGAGTTGCTCTTGCACATCCAAATCCTTACATAAGTCTCAACTCAAGAGATTGGTCATAAATACATAGAAGGCAGACACCCCCTTTACAATTTGCTAGTACTAAGATAGTGCAAAAAAAATTGCAAATCATTGCCACACTTAGGTTTCACTCTCCAACTGATTTAGTCATTTGGATGAAATTAACAAATGGACATATATGTTCGTTATGAACATAGAAATGGAGTTATGTAGTTGCTCGATATATAAGATAAGAAGATAGAGGACGTGAAAGGATCTTGTGATGCATAGAAGGGGAGGAGGGTGAATAGATTCACTTCAATTTTTCCTGAAAAACTTAGCAGCAAAAATTAAATACACTGTGTTATCCGATGTAGTGCCGGATGATCCGATGGCCACGTATTCTGGTACTAGGGCGGATGACCCAATAGAAAGGGAAAATTACGAAATGCAAAAAAAAAGTTGAATATGCCAATTCTATTTGAATTAAAAGTTTAGTAGTGATGCTAAGAACCTTTTGCAACCAAAGATTTGTTAGGCAACAACACAAATTTATAGATTGGACCAAACAAGCTTCTAGGTCAAATATAAGAGACGAACACAATAAGCACAGAGGACAAAGGATTTGTTCCCAGAGGTCACTCCCACTAAGGAAAGCTACATCTCCGTTGAGGTACCCACAAAGGGCGGGCTATTACGAAGAGCCTTTTGCCTCTTCCCAATTGACCACTAAGGAGGTTCGCAACCCACGAAAAAAAGGCCGCCTCGACACCTCATCCGCTCGAGGGCGACTCCGCCGCCGCCGTCGTTTGCGGGCCCTGTTCCCTCGCCTCTGTCCTCGCCGCCGGTGGTGGAGGAGCGGGGTCCGTCTCTTCAACAGATCTACTGTCTTCGTAGGGTCTTAGTCAAGTCCAACTAGGTCTAGGGTTTGCTCACGGGGCACATCCGATGGTCAGTGGTGGAGTTAGATTTTGCCGGAGGAGCGTGGATTCTCTGCGGCTTGGTTTTCTTGCCAGTGCCAGCGATGCGGAAGCGACGGCGCAGCAGAGGAATAATTTCTCCCAGCTTCTTCTGTTCTCCGATGACGATATACTCTGATGTCAACAAAGAAGCTGGGAGACATGTCCACGAGTCGAGGGTCGGCGCATCATCGTCTTCTTCAGTTGATGATGTTGTTGACCCTGTTAATCTCAAGGAAGATAATCTTTGGAGGAATCTGAGCATTGCTCGGGTTGACGACGATGGAAACAAAGGGTGCTTCATGGGTACTGGAGTTGTCCGATGCGCCTGGGAGGCAGCATACTTTGCTGATTTGCCTAGCAGTAAGCCCTCCTTTGCGGCCTCCACTTTGTGGAGTTTGGCTCTGGTGCCCGGTGACGATTGGGAAGCGGTTTTGATGGCGACGACGAACGGATCGCTGAAGGCTTTGAGGGAGATGAACATGAGTTTTGAACTTCTTTGTAATTTTCCTTTTCTTATGAATCCTATTTGTAAACGGACCGGTGTAATGCGTTGAGATCAATACATTTTCCTTCTAAAAAAATTGACCACTAAGGAGGATTGGGTGCTCATTATGAATCCCCACAAAGAGGAGGGCAATACAAACGTTCTCTGGTGCTCCACACAAAGCGGACACTCAACGGGCGACACCTAACCATGTAGAAGCAAGCTTCAAGAGTAACAAATGTGAATCGAAGAGTCTTGACCGCCACAATGCTTATTGAGATGAACAAGTGAAGAACTCACTCAACAGATCGACCCCACACCTCAAGAACTTTCACACCCAAACTATAAATGAAATATTGGCAAGGATTAGGTCTAGAAGGAGTTGGAAGATTGAAGTGCATGCTTGGAGAGGTGTTTGTGGTAGGTCAACAGCAAATGAAGTAGGGGACAAGGAGGTATAATGTCACACCTGATTTTCGGAGAGAAACCAGATGCATCTCATATGTGTGCCAGGATCTAGTTCACACATATGATAGACAAAATGAATGTAATATCATAGACAGTAAAACGTATCAAAGGGGTTTAACAACTTACTACACTCATTCGGAAGACACGAAGGTCTTTAACATCGGAAAATGATAACTACACGACGAGTCTTCGTCTTCCGCTTCCACAGGCACTTGACTGGTGGAGACGCAAGCCTCAAAACTCCTCAAAGTCGATGTAGAACTCTTCACCATTGTTCTCTTCTGAACAGCGGTAAGCCAGGATGAGTACACTTATGGTTGGTACTCAACAAGTGGGGGGAGATGCAAGGCTACCAAGGATAGGCTATGGTTTTGCAGCGGTTAGCATTTTAATGTTGGTCAAACTTTTATTTAAAGAACACCTAATTACTAGATGTAAGTATATACCAACCCACTTAGGAAACTTTTAAGCAAAACAACCCAAAGCTCATCGAGCTTCACCAAACCACGATTTATTCTCATCTTCAAGTTTATTAGTCATGTGAGGGTCCAAGCCGCTCATAACCGTGAGCACGGCTGATCGATCAGTTTTACACTCTGCAGAGGTTTGCACACTTTACCCACAGTTCGCGTAAAAGTTTTGAAGAACTTTGAACCCAACCATGCGATGCTGATCAGGCATCATACCACACTTCCGAGGTGTGATTGCATAGGGAAGCTACGAAGCCTTTACAAAGGTATGCAAAAGACTAACGACCCGCATAGTTACAGATAAGGGCGGACCATAACCCTCCCTAGTGGTCAGCACCTTAGCAAAGGCTGCTACCCCAAAAGGATCGGGCTATACCCCTACAACCTGGATCCCCCTCTGCTCCTTTCGAAAAAGGGCCATCAAATCAATCTCACACCTAATTAATTGGCTAAGGTCAGTGCCATGTAACACTGTGGTGGCGCATGTTTTCTTAGGTGGTTCTCCATGTTCCGATTGAATCATATGATCTTGTATTACCAAAAGCATCATTGTCATAAAACATATAAGCATTTATCTTGGAAAACCATTTTTATCCAACCCAAGTTGAGCAACTAGCATATGCTACCCAAAAACATTTATTAAACAGGGTTGATCCAAGGATTGTGGGTAAAAGTCTGGGTAAGTCCTTAAAAAGGTTGTTCCCATCAATTTAATGCAATAACATAATAAATATAAACTTAGTTGTCATGCAATTACATAGGATAAAATAGAATCATGCAGGGTGAGAAGACCACTTGCCTTCCTAGCTTAAACATTGAGGTTCTTCTTTGTCAAACACTTGCTCTTGATCTACTTCAACTAGTTGCTCGCTTGAAACTGGCACGATGTCTACAAGCACACAAGAATACATTCAATAAGCAAAACAATACACCAAGCATTAAAAGGTTAAAGAGAAAACAAGGTTTGGCTCTAGGAAAGCGAACACAAGGAACACTCGGAACTATCGGGAGATTTGGATGATCACATACAAAAGCTAGCTACGTGTTTGGTATCTTTTAATTAAGTAAAATCATGTGTATAGGTTATTTCAAAGAAATACCCTATTTATAATTAAGCAAGTTATATTTGTATTTAAAAGACAAGGTAAGCCTAGTTTAGTTTTATTTATAAATATTCAAGTATGATTTATGCAAATTAAACATTTAATTTTAACAGAAGCGTATAAAAGCATCTAGGCGCTTATCATTATATTTTGAGTTATTCTAATCAAATTATAACTTAAAAACACATTTATATTCATCTTAATCAAATTAGCATTTAATTAGAAAACTCGGGATATAGCTTATGTTACATTTTAGTAGAAAGCAAATTGCATAATCATTAATCAAATTCAGTTTGATTATAAAAACCGAGATATACATCTAATTAACTTTTAATTAAAAGAAATATTTATTTAATATTAATCATATTAACTTTCTTATGAAAACACGGGTTAAACTTCTAATTAGATTATAATTAGAAAAGCATGTGTAATAGGATTTAATCATATTTAATACTTAAATAAAATATAAAATATAGAACATGTACAACATTGGTCCTATCACGTAGTTTGAGTTGATATGATCCTAACGCAACTTGAAACGGTGGAATCGGAGCTACAACGCAAAAGATACGGCCAAAACAAGGTTCTAAAACTGACGGGCTTGAAAAGACGGTCGCATGGACACCAAGAATGCTTGAAACGGATAAAAGACGGAAAAGATATGGCTGAAACAAGGTTCAGGGGCTTTTCTGTGAAGAAACAAGGCTTCTGGGGCTTATCTGCAAGATATCAGGGACCTAAACGTAATTATGCATATAAACAGAGGGGTTTATATGCAAAGAGTGATGAAAAGGGCCTCTAGTGAAGGAATCTAGGAAAACCAGGGGCTAGATCATAAAAACAGGGACCTATATGTGAAGATCTTTATTGGTGGGAGGACCGCATGAAATATTAGAAAGCTGTAGGGGCCTTTGTGCAAAATGACGGTGGAGACCAAGGGTTGACCGGTACAAGAAGTTTGACTCGGGGGCTTGGGGAGATCTGGGTCGTCGATCCGCTAATGGACGGCTAGCGCGGCTGTGCACCGGGTGGTGGACGTGGTCCACGGGTCCATGGTGGACCGAGCCAAGGGGGTTACCCCGATCTAATCAGGGACGTCCGCTGGCGATCGGGCGGCTAGGGTGGCGTGCGCGCGACGCGCGGTGGCGAGGCGGCCGGCGCCGGCGCGGGGACGGCGGCGCACGGCGGCGGCTCGCCGGAGCTCGCTTGATCTCGAGCTCCCGGCCACTATTTCAGGCGTGGTTTGCTCCTACGCATAGCTGAGAACAAGGAAAACTCATCCCAAGGTTCAGGGAGGTGGCTTGGGCTACGGCCGGGGCATCCCGTCCTTGGGGCAGGCGGCGGCTGGGTGGCTCACGGCGGGGAGGTGCTACGGCTCAGGGAAAAATAGAAGGAAGCGAGGGAGAGCTTGCTCACCACCACGACAACGGGTTGGAGACAACTTGGTCGATGGGGAAGCGGCGGTGGCAGAGATCGAGGCGGCGGCCGAGCTTCGGGCGGCGGTGGACCTCCAGTGCGGCGGCGCGTGTGGGGGAGGGCGAGGAGGAGGATGTGGGAGCACAGGAGAGGACGAAGGGGCAACTCAGAGCCTCTAGGTGTGCTTTTATAGGGCGAGGAGGGGAGAGGGGGCTTCGGCCGGAAGCAATGGCCATCAATGGCCATGGGGGAGGGGGCCGGTGGCCTTGATTGCCATCAAGGGAGGAGGCTTTGATTAGGGGAAACGGAAGGGAGTAAAGGAGGGAGGAGTGAAGCCGAGACTTAATTGCGCATTAGAGGTGAGGATTGAAGAGGGGAGGCGTAGGAGATGGGGAGAAACGGCCGGCGGCGGCGCTGGCTGTGATGCAGGGGAGGGGAGCCAGAGGTAGGGGAAAGGGCTGACGAGCGGGCCCGGGTTGGCAGCGAGAGGAGAGAAGAAGGGGAGGTGGGAGTGGGCCGGCGGGGCGCTGTGGACCAAAAGAGGTGGTGGGCCTGCGGGGGAAAAAAGAAAAGGAGAGAGCAAGGAAGGTGGGTTGCACAAGCTTTTGGGCCGCGGCTGAAAAGACAAGGATGGGGAGAGGGAAGAGAGGGAGGGGTTTGGAAAGTTTTCTTCTTTCTTTCTTTTCAAACCTTTTCAAACTCATTTTTCAAACTTTTGAAATTGAACTCTTTTTCAAACTCTAAATTAAAACTCTTTTTAACTTTTCAAACTTTCAAAACATTTTAAAGCTTCACACCAACAAACAAAAACACCATGCATTCAAATCATGATGCAAAAGAACTTATTGATTCTAAAATTATTAAAATGATATTTAAATATTTTAAAGGCCAAATTTATTTGATAATTTAATTGTGTCCTTAGAAAATAAAATCTAAAACACCTTGTTGCTTATATTAATTTAGTGATGAAATTTTAGGGTGTTACAAATCTACCCCCCTTAAAAAGAATCTCGTCCCGAGATTCGGAGAGACTGAAAAGAACTTAGGATATTATTCTGAGTACATCTTACACACTAAGTTCTTCCGACAATCATAGCTCCTTCACCTACTTTCCTTTATCTTAATCTGCTTTTCCTTCCTCTTTGGATGAGACAGTAGCGACAACCTCAATCCTATCTCCTTATGGGCTGGTTAAGAGCACTGACTTCTTGGCACACAAAATTATTCCATCACAGTCGCCTAACCAATTCCATTCCAAGTGTCACATCTTTTCCACTAGATGTATGAACTACTAGATTAGCTTGAAAATCTATTTCTCTGATTTTAAGATTGACTTTTGGGCATACATGGGTGGATTTCATTTCACCATTCGGGGAATGAATCAGCAAATGTGTCTTCATAGAACTTATAGGTATACCATGCTTTGCCACAAATTGTTCAGTAATGAATGGATGTGATGCTCCAGAATCAAATAAAACCGTTGCAGGCACAGAGTTGACAGGAAACGTATCCAGCACAACACCAGGAGTGTCTTGAGCTCGTTCAGCTGTCACGTGGTTCACTCTGCCATACACATAATTCCGTTGACCCTTGTTGTTCTGAGAATTTGCACTTCTATGACATATCTGAGATGATGGTTGTCCGAACCTTTGACCATTGTCTTTCTGGGGAGTCTAGATGTTACAATTTGGGCAGATGCTGGCATAATGTCCCAATTATCCAAATTTAAACAACCATTAGGGTGAACTGGAGAGTTGTTTCGTACTGGTGCACCTGAGAGATCTCGATGATGATTTGGAACATTTGGTGTTTGTTGGCTGAAATGTTGGAACTGCTGGGTTGAACGCTGCAACTGAGAATTTTGCAAATAATTTCCACTTGATCCACCAGAACTAAACTGAGGTCTCTGTGATGAGTTGAAGTGGGGACGTGTGTTGCTGATTGTCCATGTGTTTGGAACTTGCGCTTCTGATCACCAAGTTCCACAAGTTTGTTCTCCAGACCTATAGCTTTGTTCAGTAATGTAGCGAAGTCCGGGAAGTTGTGACTCTGTAGTTGATAGTTGAGTGACCCTATCAGACCATCCAGGAAGTATTCTTGCCTCTTTGGGTCAGTATTAACTTCATCTGATTCATGGTGAGACAACTGAGTAAATTTATCCAGATACTTGTTAACCGACACATTGCCTTACTTTAGAGCGAGGAACTCCCTTTGCTTAAGCTTGATCACACCAGGGGGGATGTGGTGCGCACGAAAACTATCCCTGAATTCCTACCATGTGATGGTGTTAGGTGCAGCATGTGCGATAGTGTACGCACACCACCATTCGGCTGCTAATCCTTCCAAACAACCTACTATATACAAGACCATCTCTCGGTCAGTGCACTGTGTCATCTCCAACTTCTTGGTGACAGTCTTTAACCAATCATCAGCATCCAATAGATCGATGGAGTGGGAGTATGTGGGAGGACGGTGACTCATGAATTCCTTATGCTTGTCCACCGGTGCTGGTGGTGCTGCTAGTGGTGACTGATTGTGCTGAGCTTGAATGTTTTGACTAGTGGCAGTCGGATTTTGGATTAGCCGCATCGGAGTGACAAGGAACTGTTGCGTTACTAGATCCATAGCTCGGTTGAGGGGTGGGGGTGGTGTTTAATTCTGCTGATTAGCAATATGAGCACAAACAACAGATGGAATGTCTTGTCCTCCTCCTAACCTGATGTTTACCATTTGTTTGCTAGAGAAAGGTATTTCAGATAGGAATAGTGAACTAATGCATGAAGAGATGAACTCACAAAGATGAAGCAACATGAACTTCCAATTTAAGACAGATTCTTGTCCCGAGATTCACAAAGGCTAGCATGAAACAAGAGTTCGGGTGTTTAGCATCAAACACTGCTTATCTTGATTCCATATAATTCATCTTACACAAGCTTCATAAACATAATTCTTTATTCTTGACAACTCACTTTGTAAACATCATCGGAATACTCAACCTAACTCCACTTGTAGCTGTCCATTCCTCTCCTCAGCTTCATTGACTTGCCTTGATAGAATTTTCTTGTCATCTTGATAAAGTGATTTGAATAGATATGAATTAACTCCGTTTTTTGGCTATTTGGAATCACTTTTCAATTCCTTTCATTTTCTTCTTTTGATCCAAAAGCTTCTCGGGGCACTGACTTATGAAATGTCCCTCTTTGTTACAATAGAAACATGTTTTTCTTGCTTTATTATCTTGGCGACTACATGTTTGACTAGAAGTAAAGGTATTGAGACTTCGATCCCGGGGTTGATTATCATCCTCTTTTGCACACCAACTAGCAGGATATCCATTTTCTCCACGCTTGAGGCAATATAATCCATCGTGACTAGGCAAAATCCTCTTACGCTTTGTTGGACAATTATTAACATACTTCTTTACCACATTTGAAACACAATCTTTTAATACTTTTGTCTTGACTTTCTTCACTTGCATGCTTCTTGAGTTGTTTGATTCTACAGGCTGAAATTCTTTGAAAGTTATACTCCATCCTCAAAGTTGATAATCTGATTACTATCTATAGCTTGAGCAACTTCTTCTAGGACTGGATTTTGGGTACATAACTTCCTCTTCTTATTGATGTCCAAATGATAACATTGTCTAGCCTCAAGTATCATTAGGCTAGCTTCTTCTTGAAGACATGAATGACCATAATACTCACAACATTGGCATGCTCCTGCAGTCTTCATATGTTTGTGTTGTTCATTCATCCGCAATTCTTGTGCTCCATGACTTCTCTTATTACTTTGATGGTTCCATTCTTCTACAACTTGCTTCTTTACTGGTCGAGCAGGAACTCCAGCTTTGGTTATCTCTGTGTTATGAGGGGATGACGCGTTGGTCTGCTTTTGTCTCTGTAAGACTTGAGCTTGCATGACTGAAAGCTTTTCTTTATCCAATGACGGTGGAACAGATGGATTCTGACGGTTATCACCCAAAACAAGGTTGGGGTTCTTAGGATTTGATGCTTGCTCTATAATATACTGATGGATGTTAACCATGGTTTTAGTCATTGCTTGTAGAGTCTGAGTTTGTGTTGCCATATACTCTAGCATCTTGCGTTCAAATGTTGAGGTTGTAGATGGAATGTCGATGTTTCCTTTGTTGTCTTTATCTTCGTGATTTCCATTGGGACTCGCCATCTGGTTATGTGATAAAGGTAAGCTGAGAAGAGGTTGGAAATAAACAAATTGAGGAGCAAGGTAGAATCATTGATATCATATCCATCTTTTCTTCTTGTGATTGTAACCACACTATGGTAGAGAGGAGAACAACATGGGTGAAAGAAATTGACCATCTTTTTCTTTAACTTCTCTCATATGTTGATGTCTGTATTCACTTGTAGATTTTTTTGTTGTTGATGTTGGTGTTGCTTCTAGACTTTGATCTTCTGACATCCTCCAACCAACTCGAATGGTAGATAAGGATAACCCAGATTTGGACCCAATCTATCTCTATTAACCTAACAATTTATTTCTCGTTGCATTTGTGGCCATCACTCCACAATACAACTCACACAATCAAAACTCCAAATCAAACATGTGTTCAAACAGTCAAACATTTACATCGCACGTCTTCACAGGAGTGATTCTATCGAAGTTGATAAGAGGGTAGGCCATCTAAGAACTTATACTAGGAAGCACTGTGGTAGATCCATCTGACAGAACAAGAACTGAATTCACTATAGATCAAAAACAAATGATGGGCTTTGTCAAAGAACAAAGGATAAATTAGATTTTTATGCGTAAATAAGATAATTTTGAAAGATGGCATGCCATTCTAGAACATGAATCCTTAATTTTCGACATTTGCTAGTTAAGGCTGCGTTCCTACAGTCAACCTGGCTTTGATACCACTCTGTCACACCCGATTTCCGGAGAGAAACCAGATGCATCTCATATGTGTGCCACACATATGATAGACAAAATGAGTGTAATATCATAGACAGTAAAACGTATCAATGGGGTTTAACAACTTACTACACTCATTCGGAAGACACGAAGGTCTTTAACATCGGAAAACGATAACTACACGACGAGTATTCGTCTTCCGCTTCCACAGGCACTTGACTGGGGGAGACGCAAGCCTCAAAACTCCTCAAAGTCGATGTAGAACTCTTCATCATTGTTCTCTTCTGAACATCGTTAAGCAAGGTTGAGTACACTTATGGTTGGTACTCAACAAGTGGGGGAAGATGCAAGGCTACCAAGGATAGGCTATGGTTTTGCAGCGGTTAGCATTTTAATGTTGGTCAAACTTTTATTTAAAGAACACCTAATTACTAGATGTAAGTATATACCAACCCACTTAGGAAACTTTTAAGCAAAACAACCCAAAGATCATCGAGCTTCACCAAACCACGATTTATTCTCATCTTCAAGTTTATTAATCATTTGATGGACCAAGCCGCTCATAACCGTGAGCACGGCTGATCGATCAGTTTTACACTCTGCAGACGTTTGCACACTTTACCCACAGTTCGCGTAAAAGTTTTGAAGAACTTTGAACCCAACCATGTGATGCTGATCAGGCATCATACCACACTTCCGAGGTGTGATTGCATAGGGACGCTACGAAGCCTTTTCAAAGGTATGCAAAAGACTAACGACCTGCATAATTACAGATCAGGGCGGACCATAACCCTCCCTAGTGGTCAGCACCTTAGCAAAGGCTGCTACCCCAAAAGGACCGGGCTATACCCCTGCAACCCGGATCCCCCTCTGCTCCTTTCGGAAAAGGGCCATCAGATCAACGCACACCTAATTCATTGGCTAAGGTCAGAGCCATGTAACACTGTGGTTGCGCATGTTTTCTTGGGTGGTTCTCCATGTTTCGATTGAATCATATGATCTTGTATTACCAAAAGCATCATTGTCATAAAACACATAAGCATTTATCTTGGAAAACCATTTTTATCCAACCCAAGTTGAGCAACTAGCACATTCTACCCAAAAACATTTATTAAACAGGGTTGATCCAAGGATTGTGGGTAAAAGTCTAGGTAAGTCCTTAAAAAGGGTGTTCCCATCAATTTAATGCAATAACATAATAAATATAAACTTAGTTGTCATGCAATTACATAGGATAAAATAGAATCATGCAGGGGGAGAAGACCACTTGCCTTCCTTGCTTAAACACTGAGGTTCTTCTTTTTCAAACACTTGCTCTTGATCTACTTCAACTGGTTGCTCGCTTGAAACTGGCACGATGTCTACGAGCACACAAGCATACATTCAATAAGCAAAACAATACACCAAGCATGAAAAGCTTAAAGAGAAAACAAGGTTTGGCTCTAGGAAAGCGAACACAAGGAACAATCGGAACTATCGGGAGATTTGGATGATCACATACAAGAGCTAGGTACGTGTTTGGTATCTTTTAATTAAGCAACATCATGTGTATAGGTTATTTCAAAGAAATACCCTATTTATAATTAAGCAAGTTATATTTGTATTTAAAAGACGAGGTAAGCCTAGTTCAGTTTTATTTATAAATATTCCAGTATGATTTATGCAAATTAAACATTTAATTTTAATAGAAGCATATAAAAGCATCTAGGCGCTTATCATTATATTTCGAGTTATTTTAATCAAATTATAACTTAAAAACACATTTATATTCATTTTAATCAAATTAGCATTTAATTAGAAAACTCGGGATATAGCCTATGTTACATTTTAGTAGAAAGCAAATTGCATAATCATTAATCAAATTAAGTTTTATTATAAAAACCGAGATATACATCTAATTAACTTTTAATTAAAAGAAATATTTATTTAATATTAATCATATTAACTTTCTTATGAAAACACGTGTTAAACTTCTAATAAGATTTTAATTAGAAAAGCATGTGTAATAGGATTTAATCATATTTAATACTTAAATAAAATATAAAATATAGAACATGTACAACATTGGTCCTATCACGTAGTTTGAGTTGATATGATCCTAACGCAACTTGAAACGGTGGAATCGGAGCTACAACGCAAAAGATACGGCCAAAACAAGGTTCTAAAACTGACGGGCTTGAAAAGACGATCGCATGGACACCAAGAATGCTTGAAACGGGTAAAAGACGGAAAAGATATGGCTGAAACAAGGTTCAGGGGCTTTTCTGTGAAGAAACAGGGCTTCTAGAGCTTATCTCCAAGATATCAGGGACCTAAACGTAATTATGCATATAAATAGAGGGGTTTATATGCAAAGAGTGATGAAAAGGGCCTCTAGTGAAGGAATCTAGGAAAACCAGGGGCTAGATCATAAAAACAGGGACCTATATGTGAAGATCTTTATTGGTGGGAGGACCGGCATGAAATATTAGAAAGCCGCAAGGGCTTTTTTGCAAAATGACGGCGGAGACCAAGGGTTGACCGGTACAAGAAGTTCGACTCGGGGGCTTGGGGAGATCTGGGTCGTCGATCCGCTGATGGACGGTTAGCGCGGCTGTGCACCGGGTGGTGGACGTGGTCCACGGGTCCATGGTGGACCGGGCCAAGGGGCTTACCCCGATCTAATCAGGGACGTCTACTGGCGATCGGGCGGCTAGGGTGGCGTGCACGCGACGCGCGGTGGCGGGGGCGGCGGCGCCGGCGCGGGACGGCGACGCACGGCGGCGGCTCGCCGGAGCTCGCTTGATCTCGAGCTCCCGGCCACTATTTCAAGCGTGGTTTGCTCCTACGCGTAGCTGAGGACAAGGCAAACTCATCCGGAGGTTCAGGGAGGTGGCTTGGGCTACGGCCGGGGCATCCCGTCCTTGGGGTGGGCGGCGGCCGGGTGGCTCACGGCGGGGAGGTGCTACGGCTCGGGGAAAAATAGAAGGAAGCGAGGGAGAGCTTGCTCACCACCACGACATCGGGTTGGAGACAACTTGGTCGATGGGGAAGCGGCGGTGGCGGAGATCGAGGCGGCGGCCGAGCTTCGGGCGGCGGTGGACCTCCTGTGCGGCGGCACGTGTGGGGGAGGGCGAGGAGGAGGATGTGGGAGCACGGGAGAGGACGAAGGGGCAACTCAGAGCCTCTGGGTGTGCTTTTATAGGGCGAGGAGGGGAGAGGGTGCTTCGACCGGAAGCAATGGCCATCAATGGCCATGGGGGGGTCGGCGGCCTTGATTGTCATCAAGGGAGGAGGCTTTGATTAGGGGAAACGGAAGGGAGTAAAGGAGGGAGGAGTGAAGCCGAGACTTAATTGCGCATTAGAAGTGAGGATTGAAGAGGGGAGGCGCGGGAGATGGGGAGAAGCGGCCGGCGGCGGCGCTGGCTGTGATGCAGGGGAGGGGAGCCGGAGGTAGGGGAAAGGGCTGACGAGCGGGCCCGGGTTGGCAGCGAGAGGAAAGAGGAAGGGGAGGTGGGAGTGGGCCGGCGGGGCGCTGTGGGCCGAAAGAGGTGGTGGGCCTGTGGGGGAAAAAGAAAAGGAGAGAGCAAGGACAAGCTTTTGGGCCGCGGCTGAAAAGAAAGGGATAGGGAGAGGGAAGAGAGGGAGGGGTTTGGAAAGTTTTCTTCTTTCTTTCTTTTCAAACCTTTTCAAACTCATTTTTCAAACTTTTGAAATTGAACTCTTTTTCAAACTCTAAATTAAAACTCTTTTTAACTTTTCAAACTTTCAAAACATTTTAAAGCTTCACACCAACAAACAAAAACACCATGCATTCAAATCATGATGCACAAGCACTAATTGATTCTAAAATTATTAAAATGATATTTAAATATTTTAAAGGCCAAATTTATTTGATAATTTAATTGTGTCCTTAGAAAATAAAATCTAAAACACGTTGTTGCTTACATTACTTTTGTGATGGAATGTTAGGGTGTTACATATAAATACCCCATTCCTAAAACTAGTTGTTAGGCTCAGCTGCGAAGGACTGCTGGACCATCTGGCATAACGTCAGATCACCCTGTAAGAGCAATCAAGCTCTATGAGGGTTTCTGTGATGTTGACTACACAATTAAAGAACTAATGAGCCTTTGAGTATATTGTGCAGTACAAGAATGTTTTGCCGGTGCAAAAGAAAGAAAGGAGACCCCTCAATTACATGAAGAAGGATTCCTATGCTCTTTGGAGGATTTTATTTATATTATCATTTGAATTTGAGTATAGGACAAGCCATACTATCAAGAGGGATACTAATGGTGAGTTTGGGTGGATTCAAGTGCTCATAGAACATATATCCTAATCCTAATCCATTCCTTGGAAAGAGAGACCTGCTGCTGTTTTGACTCTGTTGTTCCTGTGTTCAGAGGTTTCGGGTTTAATCTCGGAGGTTCCGACTGTACGGGCTAAAGTCAGCAGAGGTTTCAGAGTTTGGAAGTTCCGAGATTTTTCTCGGAGGCTCCGAACTTTGAAATATGACCATTACTATTTTGGATATGGGGGTATTTATACTCCTTGGTCCTCCAACGGTCATTCTCTCTTCTCCCCCGAACAGTATCTCTTTCTAACCTCATTCTCTCACCTAGCATTGACTCCCAACCTACTCTCTTCCAAATCCTTGCCTAGCATTGATTGAGAGTGGGGATTGAAGTGAGATTGTGAGCAAATTCCTTGTTCCCTAGTTCTTGAGCACTTGGAGAAGCTCTAGCAAGCTTGGTGGATCTTTTACTCTTGGAGCCTTGCTCCTAGATGGCTAGAGGTTCTTGGAAGCTCTCCAACCCGATTTGTGGAAGCTCCAAGGTGTTGTATTACCCCTTGTGAATCTAGTGGAAAGTCTCCACCTATTTCCCAAAGTGATCGGTGAGAGAGAGGAATGGATCTTAGTGGTCCTTAGCCTTTGTGGCTTCCTCAACAACATGGACGTAAGCAAGCCTTTGTGGTGAGCTGAACCACGGGATAAATCATATCTCATGTGTGCTTTGATTTATATGTTTGCTCATCCATGTTCATCTTGTTCTTGACTAGATCTATTAGGGTTTGTCTCCGATCTACTTGTTGGTAGTTCTCTAGTTGGTTCTTTGCTTTGAAATCATCTTGCTGGGTCCTAAGTATCTCCTAGAATTTGCTAGATCTGTTTTTCATCAAGTAATCCGCAGTATTTCTCGTATACTCTCTGAACTAACAGATCTCAGAAGTTCCGTCATTATTTTCGGAGGTTGCCTCGTTCGGAGGTTCTGAAAATAATCTCGGAAGTTCCGAACCCTGACAGGCACTCTGCAGAAAAAAGTTTAAATTTGTGTGCAGGCCTATTCACCCCCCCCCTCTAGGCCATATTGCCTCGATCCTTTCACACCCGACTAATACCGGATGACCAACAAAGAATTTCGGGACTCACAGTCGGGTCATCCGGGTCAACCCGTATTGCCCGGGTAATCCGACATAATGTCGGATCATCCAGGTCAACCGGTATTGCCCGGGTAATCCGACATAATGTCGGATCATCCGACATATCATGTTATGTTACAGTGAAAAACCCAAGTGTTTGTGTGTGAATCGTCTCTCAAAGTGTGTTAGTTCTTAAGCATATCACAAGTGGCAAACCTTGATTAACTTTTCGCATCCCCTTTTATAGTACGGTGTTTCCTATACTCAATTTCAAAATGAGAAAATGAAATCTAAACCTCCATTGAGCTTGAACACCTGCTAAACAAATTGGGAGCCTTCCTTCGATCATACTAAAATATTTTATCTTTTTATTCCTGCACACATCTTATTGAAAGCATTAAATCATCTAAATTGTTATTGTAATTATCACCAAAATTATTTAGGGGACTAGATGCACTGTCAGGATGTCAGAGCTTGAGCTACATTTTGAAACTCATATCATTTTCCTGGCTAAGGTTTTAAGATTTTGTTGCACGCACACCATGAGACCACAGCTGCAAAAGTATTAAAATTAGAGGGCATGGTTTACTTATACAAGATTTTAATTGACATGTTTCTCTAACAGGCTTGATTAAGAACAAGGGCACAACACAATAGCTAGCTGACAACGCCCAGGACTACAACGGTGGCTTGGTTCGCAACACTGCAACTGCAAACACCTACTCCTAGTTCGCTCAGGGCTCTCTACCATGGCGTGGAGGGAGACCTACTTGGTGGACGTAGTGCTGACCAGGGTTTTTATACCGACCGGTGGGGTCGAACCGGCCAGGTCCGGTACCGGTTTACCGGTCTGATTCGGCCGGAACCCAGTAAAACCCGGTGGAATTCGAATTTCAAATCAAAAACCCCCAGTGCAAGTGGTTCCCACCGGTATACCGACCGGTTCGGCCGGTATACCGGTCTGGTTCGACCGGTTCCCGGTCGTTTAACAAAAAAAACGAATTAGTGGAGAATTTGACGTGTTTTCAAATTTGAATTAAAAATTGAAAAAAATAAAAGAAAATTTTCTAAAAATATTACAAGGTGCATATAATCTAATGGTGTCAAAACATTTCAAATATTAGTGCATTTAGTATTTTTTGCGGGTATTAGAAGTTCAACCGGCCAATTTTTTCTTCTTTTTCCTTTTTAGTTGAACTTCTAATGCCCACAAACTATACTAAACGAATGAATATTTGAAAGTTTTTGACACCATTAGATTCTACACATCTTGAAGTATTTTTGAGAATTTTGTGAGATTTTTTCATTTTTTTGAATTCAAATTCAAATTTTGAATTTGGACCGACTGGGAACCGGCCGGAACCGGTCCGGACCGGTACGACCAGTTTCCACGGTTTCCGGACCGGTTCCCACCGGTTCGGTTAACCCTGGTGCTGACCCCTCTTGCCCTCCTCTTCCCTGAGAAGTTTCATCAGGAATTCGTTCTATGTGTGATGGAAATTCAAAAGAAAATTGCCCTAGCTAGCTACTTGGTGGCTTGAAATTCCAAATGACCAATGCGCTGATAAAACCAAACTAAGATTCGTGTTATAAACTTATAAAAATATATGTTAGACGAAGTTACTCTTTTCTACCGCCGGCAACAAAATTAAAGATAAGAGTACACACGTTACTAGTTCATGTTTGTCGTCTCAGCGTGCATGTCAAATTTGGCGCCAAGCCGATACACACAACACGATCCCAAACGATGATCCCCCAGTTCGTCCATGGCGCGCGGCCGCTCAGTTGACGCCAACATCCTTGTTGAGATGATCCTCCTCGCCATCCACGGAGGAGTAGAAGGACTGATCCTCGGTGGTGCGCTCCTTGGCCTTGATCTCCTCGATCCTGTCGACGGCGGTCTTGAGCTCCCACCGCCTGTCGACGTTAGCCTCACAGCACGCCATGCCGATCCTGATCAGCTTCACTATTTCCTCCCCGTCCTCGTCCTCCCCGACCCTCAGGTCCGGGTCCACCACGGTGTTCAGCCACTCGCCCTCCGGCGTTGAGCCCACGGCGGTCAGCAGGTCGTCGCCGCCGCCGCCCGCCGCCGCCTTGGGCACGTCGTAGGTCGCCGGCCTACCGGCGAGGATCTCGAGGATGAGCAGGCCGAGGCACCAGACGTCGCTCTTCTTGGAGGACCGGCCGAACTGCTTCCGCTCCGGGGACTTGAAGGCCACCATGAGCTGAGCGGCGTGCGACTGGTTCATCACCGGCACCAGCGCGTAGTCGGTGAGCAGCGGCTCGTAGCTGGCGTCGAGTAGGATGTTGGAGGACTTGAGGTGGCCGTGCGGCACCGTCAGCATGCACAGCTCGTCGTACAGGTAGCTCAGCGCCCGCGCCACGCCCTTGACGATCTTGAGCCGCACGCTCCAGTGCACCACCGCCTTCTTCAACCCCTGGCCTTCGCCATGGAGGAGGTTGGCCAAGCTCCGGTTGGGGACGAAGTCGTGGATGAGCAGCTTCTCCTCCTTGCGGTAGTAGTAGGCGACGAGCGGGAGGAGGTTGGGGTGGCTCAGCCGGCCGAGCCGCCGCATGTGCTCCTCGAAGTCCTCCCGCCCCACCCGGTTCATCTCCTTGAACCTCTTCACCACGACAGAGTGGCCGCTCGTCAGCGTGGCGCGATAGCACACGCCGAGGTTGGCCGTGCCGAGCACCTCCGCCGTGGCCTTGAGCAGGTCCTGCAGCTCGATGAACCGGCCGCGGTCGTCGCGAACGAACGTCAAGCGCCCTGGATCCACCTTCCGCGCCGTGCTGCCGCCCGTGCGGCTGCTGCGTTCCTCTCCACCACCGCTGGCGCCGGCCGTGGCGGCTGCCGCGCCAAGGGCAGCGCCGTGAGCCGCGCTGGCTTCAGCCTTGGCCGGCGGGTGCGGCTCGATCTTCGGGCCCGAGGACCTCGTCGTGGACGCTGCCGGGCCGAAGTTCTTGGTGCTGTCCCGCCGCTTACGCAGCGCGACGAACGCCACGCCGGCGATCGCCAGCGTGCCGAGGAACGCGGCGAGGATGCCGTAGGACGTGAATCCCTCGGCGGGCTTCTGAGCTTCTTGCTTTGCGGCATCTTGAGCCGGTTGCGACGGCGAGGTCCCTGCTTTGTCGGAGGTTGAAAATGGCGCCTTTAGTGCCGGCGACGGCGAAGGTGGCGGAGTGGCCTCGCATTTCGCACCAAGCGGCTCACCGCAAAGCTTCTTGTTGCCTGCACGTTGCAGAATAAGATCACATGGTGTACACTTAGGAATTGAACGACCAATATGCATGGTCTCGAAATCTATGTCGTCGCTCACCGGCAAACATGTCAGGTTTGATGGATTTGAGGCTCGCCGGGATCTCCCCCTCCAGCTCATTGTTTGCGAAATTGACTTCCTTCAACTCCTCCTGTTTCAGATCAGGGATCTTGCCCTGGAACTTGTTGTCGTTGAGCTGCAGCTCGAGGAGCCTGGGCACGTCGGCGAGCGACGCCGGGATGGGGCCCGAAAAGTTGTTCTTGGAGATGTCCACCTTCTTGAGCCAGCCCATCCCGGCGAACGCGTCAGCCGGGATCGTCCCGGAGAACTTGTTCCCGGACAGGAAGATGGCACGGAGGCCGCTGAGCTCCTTGACGTTGGGCATCGGGCCGGCGAACTCGTTGTCTATGAAGCTCAGCGTGCGGAGGCCGGGCAGGCTCTTGAGGGTGCCCAGGTCGAGCGTGCCGGAGAGGCGCATCCCCTCGAGCTGCAGGCCGTGCACGGCGCCCTTCTCGCACATAACGCCGGCCCATTTCGAGTCGCCGCCGCCGCTGCAGGGGCTCGTGTCGGAGGACCAGCTGCTGAGCGCGCCACCGCCGTCGTTGATCCCGGACTTGAGCTTGAGGAGCGCGTCGGCGGCGGCGTCGGGCGCGAGGGAGAGCGGGAGGCGCGCAGCGTCGTTAGTGGGCAGGAGGAGGCACCCAGCGGCCAGTAGCAGGAGGACGGTGAGGCGCGGTAACGGCATGTCCGGGGCGGCGGGGACGGGGAGCCAGCCCGCCGGCGCCAGCGGTTGACGTTGACGACGGCGGGTGATGCGGCCGGCGGCAATGCTGCGCCCTTGCTCTTCGTCGGGCGCGCGCGCGTGGGAGGCCGGCCGCAGCTTTTTTCCAGGGAGGGAGGAAGCGGGAGGTCGACGCGAAGTGGGGCGGAGAAGGGGGAGGAGAGGATTCAGGAGGCGCACGCGCGCGTGGCGAGGACGGTGGCGAGCGAGATGAGGCGCGCGCATGGCATGCGGCCGCGCTGGTCAGTGCCAAGAATAGCAAATGTGCTTCGCTGGCTTGCTGCACGGCCATGGCATGGGCATGCGCTCTGATGAATGAGGCTGTCGTCTCACACTGGCTGCCATCGCCTTGTCGGTTATTGCAGCGCCTCTGCTAGTGCTAAAAAAACTTGTACGTAGGTTCGAGCTCCTAGTCAAACTATATTATTGAAATGAGCATCTCCAACTGTTCCTCATCAAATATTTTCAAACAACTATAGTTAATAGAGATACCCTAATATCACTTTTGCTGTTTATGAGAAGAATGTTGCTTTTGCAGTCTTCCGATAATCTCTCATCCTAATCCAGCTACCATATTGAGTCACAACTCCTATACTTTATGTAGGGAGAATAGTGAATTATTGAGTTGTCTCAATAATTATGAGGAAAAGAAATGGTAAAAGGAACATGCTGGATCACTATTTTCTTCTCTAAAGTTTTGCCAAATTTTACGTGACAAATCTTGTGTTTTTTTATTTTCTAAAAAGATATGAGAAAAAGTTCATCTCCAATAGTTTGACATAATTCACTTGTCAAACTCAGACCCAACTTACATCAGGAACTCTGAGAGAGAAAAAAAATTATGTTTATCCCTTCCACCTCTTATAAACTTACATCAATAATTTTCTTTGTTATTTATTTCTTTTTTACCCTCCCACTCGTCTAACTTGTCTAGAAACGATGATGCCAAGGGTGCGTCGCACGCTTATATTTACGCGTTGGAGGCTGATTTTTCCCAAGTTGCAAAAAATTGTCAGGTCATTTACCAAAGTGTTGAAGGAGTATTTTTAACTTTCTTAGCAAAAATCAAAGGTGACAACTCGATTTGGCAAACTACTGGAGATGCTCTAAAGAGCCTTAACACGTACGGGAAATAAAAGCAAAATAACTAGACTAAAAACATGGAAGTGTGCAATTAACCAATATTATATATGTCCACTAGCACATTGAAAACACATATATTAAGAAATTGAAGTGTCATGAAAAATAGTGTTGTTAACACAAAAATTGGTATAGGAGAAAGACTGACTTGTGAGCCGAGTTTGGTAAGAAAACACCATTCGGCAGGAAATTTTCCTCAAAGCATTCGGTAAAGATGCCTGCGGTCGGGAGCACGCCATCATTCGGCAGAAGGGCTGTTTTGCGCTTGAAAGAGAAAGCATTCGGGAATACGTGATGACGTGGCCTGAATGTAAAGAAGGGACGAATTGATGACGGGTGCAAGACGGACATTGGCGTCGGGGCATTAATTTAGGCACTAAATGTTGTAATCGTGGTCGACTAGGAGTCGTGTTACGACAAGGGTATAAATACAAACCCTTAATGTTTGTAATAGGGATCGAACAATTTCACAACAAACCGGCCTCGTGCCAACTTTTGAGTCCTTTAGTCGAGTCGTCGAGTTCTTCGAGAGGAGCCATTGATCCGTCGACCTCCGTAAGTACCGGCAACCTTGTATCATGCCTAGTATCATGCGGTGGATTTAGATCGTGATGCAAGTAGTCTTGTTACCATGCTTAGTATCATGCGGTGGATTTAAGCTTGGTCTAAGAGGGTTTCTTGTTAGATCATGAGCCATGCGGTGGGCTAAGATCTAGCTTGAGGCTAGTTATCGACTCTATTAGATTTGGCAAGATCTAAGAGATTCATTAAGTTACCCTGTGTTGCTTTGAATTTTGCTCTTATGTTTAATTCATGCACCACTCTTATTGCCCAATTTAGGTTGATTAGATTCTGCCATATCTTGTTTGCGATCCATATGATATATGTTCAAATCTTTAACTCGATGTGGCGCATGGATCACATGCTCTTTAATAGCCGAATTAAAATCAATCTAGGTTGCCACGTGTTGCGGGTTCAAGCGTGTTGATCTAGCATAGTTTGTTCCTTCTCCACGGAACCCGAATCGGTTGTACAGCTGTTTTCGGCAGCTCTGCCACGAGCGAAACGTGTTCATAAGCTTGTTTTAAATAACGTATGCTTTTAGCCTTCCATGTTTAGATTGTATCATGCGGTGGATTGATCTATTCTTGGTTGGTGGTGTGGTTTCAAACAAGTCGTATCATGCGGTGGATTAATTTGTTTGATGTCACGCTCGACGGGTTTAAAAGTACCTAGACATGCGGTAGACTAGTGCTTTGTGCCTATGCATGCATGTTTACTGCAAATTTATAATCATGCTTCACCTTTTAGTTATTTTTATTGCGGTTTATCCTTGATTATCGGTCACGGTCATGTGTTGCAATGTTGTTTAAGTAAAGACCGATCTTTCATTATGCTTACGTCATGCATTCGGCTATACCCTGTTTACATATTTAAAGTTCCCGAATGTTGTTCAGATTGTTGACAGATAGCTTGTTGTAGCTATATGTCGTTTTGCTTGGTTTTGTAGCCGTAAATACGGAACTGTCTGGTACCACCCGGCAAGTTCCAGGTTTTTATCTAACTATTTTCATCCTTTGTCAGTTTCAGGGAAAATTGACTGGCACGCTTCGGATTCGTCAACGTGTGTTAAGCCAGCTTGTTCGGCTTGCTGTGTGCTTGGCGTGAGGTGCTGATTTTACGTCAACACACTTTTTGGCACGCTCGGTGGGACAATCTAGTTGATCAAGATGCCTGATATTCAAGATGTCTTGGATGTCACCTTCGAGGAACTGTCTACAGAGCAGCAATTACAATTGAAGGAAGCTATTGAACAATTCCAGCAGAAGTGTCTAATGTCGTTTTCCAAAAATAGAAATGGTGTGCCATTCCTCAAGTCTGACATGCCAAGAGTTTTAATGCCAGGAGAACCTGATACCACAACTGCTGAAGAGAAACAAGAAGTTTTTGGCATGGTACAAAAAGCTTTGGAAGACATAATGGCTAGGCACAATACTGTATTTCTGAATAGCTTTCGACAGATGATGGTTGGTGTCTTTGGCCCAAGTGTGGACAGACATTTTGAAGGTGAATCAAGTGTTGCTGTCACTGGCCAACCAGTTCGTCAAGATGCTGGTATTCAACCGCCTCCACAGAGCATGAGTGGTCAGCCAACTCAACATGTGGATAGCCAACCAGTTCGGCCAAATCCTCGTCAAACAATACCTAATCCACGTACATATGGAGAGATGGCGTTTGGCACTCCTGGAGTTCAACCTGATTCTACTTACAAGATAGCCCCAGCAAATAACAGGTTGCAGAAGAACATGTACGACACCGGGTATTCGAATTTCATGGATTACTGTGTTGTTGATGCTCTCCCGAATCCTGGATATGGTGGTGCTACAGGGATGCCTGTGGGAGGACCTGGGAATCAAGATGTCAATATTGATCTCCTGATGTAGAGAATGACCGATGTACTTCAAAATCAATTCGGTCTAAAGCATAAAAACCAAGGGCATGTGTATACACCTCCTTTCCCAAAATGGTATAACAGGGTGGCCTTACCGAACAGGGTGAAAGTTCCTACAGATCTCACGAAGTTTTCTGGGCAAGATGATATAAGTAATGTGGAACACATAGCTCGATACTTGATGCATCTTGGGGAAGCTTCTGCTGATGAGGCATTCAGGATCAGGTATTTCCCTTTATCACTGACAGGCCCGGCCTTTACATGGTTCACTTCTTTGCCTGCTCAATCAATCTGCTCCTGGAAGGATTTGGAATAGAAGTTTTATGCTCATTATTTCATTGGCAGTAATGAGAAAAAGCTAATTGATCTAACTACCCTGAGGCAAAGGAACAATGAAACACCAATGGAGTTCCTCAGGAGGTTCAGAGAGACCAAAAGCATGTGTTTTTCTTTGAACCTACCAGATGATCAATTGGCTGGTATGGCTGTAGCAGGGATGTTGCCAGCTTTTCAGGAAAAGCTATTCGGCATGGATTTCGATAATCTTGGCCAATTGTCGCACAGACTGTCATTGATGAGCAACCAAGTTTATGGCTTCAAGAAAGACTCCAGGTTTGCCAAACATAGTGATGTAGCTGACATCTATAATCAATTCCTCGAAAGGGCAGATCAGGGAGAGGAATATGATGATGAAGAGGAAATAGCTGCAGCTGAAATAGTGTGGGGCAAAGAGCCATTAACGGTGAATCAGAGGTGGATCAAGCAAGCCAAAGGCACCTATAATTTCGATGTGACCAAGGCTGATAAGCTCTTTGAGTTCCTCATGAAGGAAGGTCGAATCAAGTTGCCAGATGGGCATGCCATGCTTTGGCCTGATGGAGTGAAATAAAAGAGATACTGTGGGTTTCATGACAGGAATTCTCACTCCATCAATGAGTGCAGGGTCTTTAGGATGAGAATTCAAAAGGCTATCCAGGAAGGTCATCTAAAATTTGATAATAAAATGAAATTAGATGGCAATCTTTTCCCTCAAAACATGATTGGGTTCTCAGTCAACATGGTGACTACTGAGGAGAAAGGAAAAGTGAAGGTTTTGACTTCAGCAAGGGCAAAGCAGGATGGCTCGATTGACCCTGCTCGACAAGTAGCATTTGAACAATTCCACAAGGAAGTGCCTCGCATCCTGAAAAGTCAAATTGAAGTGGGGGAATCCTCTAAACCCAGGGTGATTCGCGTATTCTCCTCAACAAATGGCAGTGTCATCAAGAAAAGGAGCGCTACCAGAAACAAAAGTACGAGGAGGAGAAACGAAGATATGAGGAAGAAGTGCACAAGAAAGAATGAGAAGAATATGCGTGAGAACAAGAGCGCGCGCATTGGGGATGTGCATTCTTTAGACAGTGCTGGAACGAAGGTTTAAAGCTCCCCACGCTGAACAATTGTCCCGAATGCAGTGACAAATATACTGAGTACAGGCAGGATACTGTCAATCGCCGATCCGTCCATGAATGAATTGGAAGGATGCATCCTAGTGACGGTTGGCACATAAAAATAAATTAAATTAATGATCAACCAAGGAAAAGATATGCTGATCATAGATGGGTTGATCATGACGAAGAAGAAGATCATGAGTATGTCTGGCAGAAAGGACAGTGGTGCCCGCCTGGTTTGAGGAGGAGCCAAAAGAGAAGGGTTCAGCGCTTGAGGAATCAGGAGTTGAAGCAGGCAGGAATCAAGAGGAAACAGGTGTGGCGCCCAAAAGATAAGCCTGACGGATCTAGTCGTTCGGCTCCAGCGTGCATGGTATGCTTCTTGCCGAATGAATTCATGGCTCCAGCTAATCAGATTGTGCAGGAGGAGGTGTCGCCAGACATTGATGAGGCTGGGCAATTTGGGCTAATGGCACAATTAATGTTGGCCAAGCAAGCTACTTTTTACAAGCCAGCCAAAAATCGGCACATGAGACCGCTGTACTTGAGAGGATACGTCAATGGGAAGCCATTGACCAAGATGTTTGTTGATGGTGGAGCTGCTGTCAATGTGATGCCGTACACTACATTCAGGAAGCTTGGCATGGGCCCTGGAGATTTGACGCCAACAAGCATAGTTCTGAATGATTTTGCTGGAAATCCTTCAAACACCAAAGGTTGTGTGCATGTGGATTTGATGATTGGATCAAAAACTCTGCTTACGACCTTCTTTGTCATTGGAGGCAAAGGGGCATATAGCTTGCTGCTTGGAAGAGATTAGATCCATGCAAACTGCTGTATTCCATCTACCATGCATCAACAACTTGTTCAATAGGTAGATGATGATGTAGAAGTCATCCAAGCGGATGATTCAGTAAGCGTGTCTAACGTGGAACCAGCCTTCTGAGAGTATCAAGGTATAGATTACTTCCCAGGCAAGGACTAGGGTGAAGGTCCTGTTTAACTAGTCAGCAGTGATCAACAGCCGATTAAAGCAGTCGGCTCTTATAGTAATTTTTAATGGAAAATCCAATTGATGGAACTGATGGGAAGTTAGGACGTGGATTTATGTCGACTGATAAACTAGAAGAAATAGACATTGGAGATGGTGACAAGCCAAGACCGACATTTATCAGTGCTAACTTGGATTCAAGTTTCAGAAAAGAGTTGATCAAGCTATTAAAAGAATACAAAGATTGCTTCGCTTGGGATTATTTGGAGATGCCTGGTTTAAATCGTTCCATTGTTGAGCATCGGTTGCCAATCAAGTCTGGTTTTAAACCTTATAAGCAACCTCCCAGGAAAATCTACAAGGATGAAGTATTGGCTGACGTGAAAAAAGAAGTTGAGAGATTAATAGAAGCAAATTTCATTCGGCCATGTAGATATGCAGAGTGGATCTCTAATATTGTCCCTGTTTATAAGAAAAACGGGAAGATGAGGGTTTGCATAGACTTTAGAGATCTAAACAGAGCTACACCCACGGATGGATATCCAATGCCTATTGCTGACTTGTTGGTTGATGCCCTTCTGGACATAAGGTTATGAGCTTCATGGATGACAATGCAGGGTACAAACAAATTTTTATGGCAATAGAGGATATATCGAAAATAGCCTTTAGATGTCCTGGACATATAGGCTTGTTTGAGTGGATTGTCATGACATTTGGGTTGAAAAATGCTGGTGCAACTTATCAAAGAGCCATGAATTATATCTTCCACGAATTGATCGGCAAAATTGTGGAGATATACATTGATGATGTCGTGATTAAGTCATTGGATCATGAATCACATTTGGCTGATGTGAGGAAAACTCTAGAATGCACTAGGAAACATGGGCTTAAGATGAACCCGAACAAATGTGCTTTTGGAGTTTCAGCCGGAGAGTTCCTGGGATTTCTGGTGCACGAGGGAGGAATAGAAGTTGGCAAGAAAAGCTTGAAAGCTATTGATGAAGTTGTTCCTCCGACCAATCTTAAGGAATTGCAGTCACTGCTTTGCAAGATCAATTTTGTGAGAAGATTCATATCAAATTTTTCGCAAAAGGTGTTGCCTTTTTCTCCACTATTAAGAGTCAAAAAGGATCAGAAGTTTGTATGGGGTGATGAACAATTCTGGTCCCTTTTCTTATTTTCCTTGCCAATCCTATAATTTTAGAGGTGACCAAAGGCACCACTAAAATAAATAATCCTAGTATCCGACCTTTGGGAGGAATTCCCTTTAATAAGAACCATCCCTCCGGGATGCCAACACGATTGATCGAGGGATTTCCCTCGATAAATCGAATACAATACCCCATTGGTTGGGGCCCCTTGCCTAAGAAGCGCCTTCCCGAGATCGGACTCGAGGGAAGGTAAGACATCCCACCGGGATGCCATTTCTGGGCATAAGGGAATCAATGGATATGGGGTGATGAACAACAGAAGGCTTTCAATGCAATCAAGGAATACATGAAGGAACCACCGGTGTTGGTACCTCCACAATTGAACAAGCCTTTTAAGTTGTACGTGGCAGCCTATACCCAAACCATTGGATCGGCCCTCATACAAGAATTTGAGGGAAAGGAAAGAGTAGTTGCATACCTTAGCCGAAAATTACTTGATCCTGAAACAAGATATTCGGTTGCGGAGAAGCTTTGTCTGTGTGTTTATTACTCATGTACAAAGTTTCGGCACTATTTGTTGAATGCCGAATGCATTGTATATTCAAAATTTGATGTAATTAAACACATGTTGTCTATGCCAATTTTGAATGGAAGGATTGGCAAGTGGATTTTAGCTTTGTCTGAGTTTGAGTTGAAGTTTGAATTGGCAAAAGCTGTTAAAGGACAGATTATTGCTGATTTCATTACTGAACATCGTGACCCATCAATTAATTTACTTGAGATTACTCCTTGGGCTTTGTTCTTTGATGGATCTTCATGTGGCAAAGGTGGTGGAGTAGGAATTTTATTAATTTCACCCAGAGGAGAGGTTTGAATTTGCTATTCCTATCCAACCCACTGTCACAAATAATCAAGCTGAATATGAAGCATTGCTTAGAGGGCTGCAATATTTGAAAGAAGCAAAGGCTATTTCAGTTGAAATTTATGGAGATTCGGAGCTAGTTATAAAACAAATGAATGGCCAATATGAATGTAGGAATGATATCTTGAGGAATTACTACGAGGAATGCAAGGAAATCTTGAAAAGTTATCGGTTAGTGATTCTACAACATATTCCTAGGGAACACAATGAAGAAGCAAATGGGTTGGCTCAAAGTGCTTCGGGTTATAGAGAAAATCAATAAGTGTTTGCCAACGATGTGTATTCTTTTGGGAGTAATCTGGCAGAAGATGATTGGAGAAAAGAAATAGCTGATTATTTGGAGAACCCATCCCGAAAGGTCTCTAGGAAGCTCAGGTATAAAGCTATAAAGTTTGTTCTTCTTGATGGACGTTTGTATTACAAGTCATTGGATGGGGTGTTGCTACAATGTCTGGGTCAAGAAGAAGCAAAGAAGATGATGAGTGAAGTGCATGATGGGCTGTGTGGAGCGCATCAGTCGGCTTACCAAATGAAGTGGGTCATAAGGCAAACTGGATGTTATTGGCCGACGATGCTGGAAGATTACTTTGAGTATTACAAAGGGTGTCAAGATTGTCAAAAGATTGGAAATATTCAGAGAGTCCCAACATTAGCTTTGAATCCTATTATCAAGCCATGGCCGTTCAGAGGATGGGGCATAGATTTGATTGGCCAAATAAATCCTCCATCTAGCAAGGGGCATAAGTTTGTGCTTTTGGCAACAGATTATTTCACTAAATGGGTTGAGGCAATTCAATTGAAGAAAGTAACATCAGAATATATGGTTGAGTTTGTCAAAGAGCATATCATTTACAGATTTGGGATTCCTCAAACAATTACAACCTATCAAGGGACTCAGTTTACATCGTCAGAGTTCAGAGAGTTTGCTGAAAGTATGGGGGTCAAATTGTTAAATTCTTCTCCTTATTATGGCCAAGCTAAAGGTCAGGCAGAGGCTTCTAACAAGATTATAATCAAGATTATACAAAAGAAGATTGATCAGAGGCCAAAAAGGTGGCATTCGGTACTCAATGAAGCCTTGTGGGCTTACCGAATGGCTCCTCATGGAGCTACAAAAACATCTCCTTATGAGTTGGTTTACGGGCATCATGCTGTCGTGCCATGGGAGATGCAATCAGACTCAAGGAGAGTAGTTTTGCAAAAGGATTTAAGTTCCAAGGGTTACAATGACTTAATGATGGATGAATTAGAATATTTGCATATGATTCATCTTAGGGCCTTGGAAAATATTGAGAAAAACAAGATGCGAGTTGCTAAGTACTATAACAAGAAAGTAAAGGCCAAGCAATTTGCAGAAGGAGATTTGGTTTGGAAAGCATTATTGTCGATTGGAACTAAGTACAGTACGTTCGGTAAATGGTCCCCGAATTGGGAAGGACCTTTTCGGGTGGTTAGGTGTACGCCTGGAAATGCGTATATCTTGAAAACTTTACTAGGAGAAGAGTTTATTGCTGCTATAAACGGAAGATACTTGAAGAAATATTATCCTAGTATTGAAATTGATCGTTGATTACAAGCATCCAAGCATCAGAATTACAAGCATCAGGAACATGGTAATAGCTGGCATTCGGGAAAGAAGCCACCTTCAGAACAAAAATCCTGACAAAAGGAAATGGCCAATACTAAAGTGTATTGCCCTTAGCATGAAAACGTTCTACATTACAGACATCCTTGCGGGTTCTTTTATTGGTAACCCAGTTGTCTAAGATTACAAGGAGAGGCCCGCTGGGAGCAGGGTGCCTGAAGGAAGAAGCGAAAGTATGCTTCATTTCTTTGGTTTCGAGTTTTTCCTCTTCAGTTCTTCCCTCTTCAGCTGCTCCAGGACCACCGTGGTGGCGACGTAGAAGCTTTAGGGGTTGTCGTGTTCTGCAGTTTCCATCAAGCTATCCCAGGAGGCCTTCAGGTTGTTGTACCTGTCAGACACATCTAAAGAAGGGGAACCGATTCTCGTTGAACGTGGGATCTGAACTTGAGCATGAGAATCAGATAAGGATGAAGATCTTACCCCCTACCAACGCCTCCAAGCTCATGCGGCATTCGCGTTCGGCACTGCAGCGGGTGGTGATGTCCCGCAGGCCGTGTTCTAGATGCCGGATGCAACGGCGCAGCTGGTGATTGGTCCTCTATTCCGCCGTGGCGTCTTCTTCTTCAGCAGAGGAGTCGGAAAGGATGTACTCAGGAAATTCTTCAGTACCAAAGATTTCCTCTGGTAGCAAGTCGAGGCTGAAATCAAAAGGAAGGTGAATCATGAGATTGCAATCAAGAACAAGAGAAAGGGTTGAGAAGAAAAGATTACTCTCGAATGGTTCGCTTCTTTGGTGGGAAGCTGTTTTCCTCGACTAGCTGTTTCCCCTTGTCCGCCATGGCCTTGGGGGTTTTTCCCTGGAGGAGGAGGATGAGAGGACGTGAAATGATGGAAGTGTACGCGAATGGTTTTGTAGAGCACCAAGGGGGCTATTTTATTAGCTGTGAGAGCGTATCGGGAGTGATCACTGGCTGGCGTGCATTAATGGGAATACCAAACGGTGGGGGTTTCTCCCCGAATGCGAAGGGTTTTTTTATTGAATAGTGTTCATGGCTCCCGAATAAGGATTTTCTGCGGATTCTGCGCTAAGGGTAAAGAGTTTGTGCGTATTCGGCTGGAGTAAAGTTCCCGAATGTGTTCAAGGTAGTGAAGATTCGTGTGCACAAGTTAAAGAAATCATCACAAGACAAATGCAAAAGATAAAATTTCATATTTATTTCCGAAATTCCAACATCCCTAGTACAAACTAGTCAAACAGCCTGTTTAGCACAGACTGGGGATGAATGGAATCGGTAATGGCATCGCCGTGGCCATCGAGGCGCTCCAGGGTGACCTCGATGTCGTCGACGTCCTCCGGCGTGCCACCATAGAAGCCGCGCGGCCGCGTGGAGTAGTCGACGGCGGTGTGCGTTGCCATAGAGGCCAGGCCCAAAATGGTGCCCAGGCGGATGCTGTGAAGGGCCACCTCATCGACGCGGTCTTCCACCTCGCCAAGGTGGGCTTCCGATGTGTCTCCGGGAGCGTTCACCTTGTCCGCCAGCTTCTCCACTAGCGCCTTCAGCCGATTGAGCTCGGCGTCGCGATCTGCAGAAATTACAGAGCAATGACGATTAGTTCAAGATTAAGTTGAGATTGAGCGGATTACAAGATTCACCGTCAATGGCCTCCAGCAGCCGCTTGCGCTGGTGCTCCCACAAGAGCTCGGCGATCTCGGCCAATTTGGAGATGATCTCCAATTCGTGCCGGGTTTCATCACGTTCCGCCTTGAACCTGCGGGCGTCGCGATCATTGTAGCGCGAGCTGGAAGAGTGGGAGCGGCCAGACGATCCCGAAGAATCGCCCACCATGGCCGGGGTCGTGGCTGGTGCGGGCGGGGGTTCCACCGGATAAGCCTGAAAACACAAAGAGGATCGTCAGAAACAAAAAGGGATCTAAAGAGAGCTGTGAATAAACCAACAATCACTACCTCCGGCGAGCGCCAGCGCGGCTCTCTTCGGCCTCGTCGCTGGCCCGACGCCTGTTGCTGCTGTCTGCCATGAAGCTTTTGGAAGTACTAGTACTGAAGAGGGAAAATTTAGATTGGCAAAGGCTTGGAAAGTAGAGGACTTGGTGAAAGGCTAGGGGCACCCAAGGTTCTTATTTATGGGGCTGACAAGGAGATCGTGGCCGGAGATCATGGTTCATATCCCAAGAAATTTGGGAAGTGGAGAGACTCTCTCAACCAAACCGTCGCCGGGTCGTTTGGGATTCAGGCTGAGTCATATTCGGTTTGACTGGTTGAAATCTAGCTGTGTTGCGGTCGGGTTGTTTTTCGGGTCTGACACTGTTTGGTCAGAGTTGTTGAATGGATCGTCCAGAAGTTGCTCGTCAAATAAGGCAAGACAAATATGGGAAAATAAAGACTGATGAGGAGCAAAATTACAGGCATGATAAGGTGTTCGGCTACAAATTGTTTGTTACAATCATACACCCACGTATTTTGAGATTACATTGGAGGCATCTGATATCATCTTATTGATGTTCTCTAGCCATCTTGATCAGCTTCTTGGGTCTTAGACAAAGTCGAGAGCTTTGTCTTGAGCTGTTTTCCTACAGTCATGGTTGTTGTGGCTTCTTTTCGTATCTTCTCCATTGATTCAGGAAGTTCAGCCATCTTCTTTTCATCAGCCTCAATCTCAGCTGTCAGGGTTCTCAGTTCAGCTTCCAATTCAGCTTTTCTGGCTTTCTTCAGCTCAAGTTCAGGTTGCAATTTGGTTAGCAGTTCCTTATGATTTTGCATTTTGATATGCAAATCTTTCATGGATTGCTTGTTTGCAACTTGCTGTTGTTCCAGAGCTGGTTGAGAGGATAAGTTCTTCAAGGCTTGCTTTACTGCTACAAAGTGATCATCCAGCTTGGAAACAGGTTCTAAGGAAGCCTTGATGTCGGCTGGGAAATCTTGATCAATGAGTGCAAGTGCTTCTCTTAGAAGATCAGCATCCTTGACTTGGTCTTGAACATCCCTTTGCAGCAGGGAAAGGATTTCCTTCAACTTTGCCTGGTTTTCCTTTGATAAAGCCTGACTGGAAGATGCTTCATCCCCTTTTTCGGCAATCAAGTCATCCACAACAAAGGAGTAAATTGGTGATGATACAGTTTCCTCCTGAAAAGAGTTTCTTGCCGAATTAAGTGGAGATCTATTGAATAGAAAATAGAAAGGTGGGTGTTCATGCTTACCTCATTTCTGGCTTCCTGAGTTGGGGAAGGAAGTTTTTCAGGCTCAAGGAGGGGCTCTTGGATGTTCAGTTGAGGAGAAGCTTCTGGCTGAGGAGAAGCTGAATGAATCCTTGGTAAGGCTAAAGCTTCTGGCTGAAGAGAAGTTGGATGTGTCCTTGGTGAAGCTGAAGCTTCTGCTTGAGGAGAGGATGGTTGGATCCTTAGTGAGGTTGGATTTGAAACATGCTGAGGAGAAGAACTCCCCACAGTTTGGTTCACCAAAGTTTCCTCTGCAACTGGTAAGTAGAGGATGAATGCCAATGGAGAAAAATAGTTAAAACAAAGATGGTGAAAAATTTTACCAGTGGATGAATCATTGGCAGAATTTGCAATGATCAGTGGTTGTTGAATCCTGGTCTAAAATTACACAAGATGAAGATGATCATGATGAAGAGTGGTTTTATGCTCAGGAAGGAAAGGATTCTAACCTGAATAAAAAAGTTTTTTGGATGTTCTTTTCTTCTTAGCAGCTGAAGGAGCAACCAGAGATGGAGCTTTCCTTTTGTCAGAGGCTGAACTGATGAGAGTTGGATCCAGTGTGGCATATCTAGACATCAATTGAGCTAGAGTAGGGGATTGATATCCCAAGGCAGAGATTGGGCCTACGATATTGTAGGAGATTGTCCTGGCAAGAGGGGCAGGTGCTGAATCCTGCAGAAAAAGGCAGAATCCTGATCAGTAAAGAAGGACATGATTGAAAAAGGAAAATAAGTATATTACCTCTGAAGTTGGATGAAAGTCAGGCATTAGTTCAAGGCAGAGAGGATGGACTGGCACATTAAAGATATGATCATGAAGTTCTTGCCACCAAGAAATAAAAGAAGGATGAGTGATTGTTATTGATACAAAAGGCCTGGGTGCATAGATAGTTGTGCTACACTTGTACTCGAAGACCCTCTTTGCTTGTATGGACTCCTTGATATCCTCTCTGGGCTTGAGGAATTCATGAAGAAATAGCCTTGGGGGTACTTGGCCACATCCTAGTTGTCTGGCCCTCATGTTTGGCTGGTAGTACTCAAAGGTACTCTGAATTTGCCTTCCTCCACAAAATTCTGCTGGCAGGATACATGGATGGATGAAGACATTGAACATTGCTATAGATCGTACATCATTACATCCAGTTTCAAAACTAAATTCACAAGGAAGGGTCAAGATGTCATTGTCCAGATATGGAAGCCAAAGGGGATTAACGAAACCTCTGAAGAAAAGCTTAAAAAGTTGGCCAATGCTTTGATTGATGGACACGGTGGAAGCAGCTTCTCCATAAGTTTGGCAACCTTTGGTGCTCTGGGTTTCACCCTCCTTGTAATTGGTTGAAGGGAAGTGCCGATTGTTGAGGTCAACAGCAACAATCTAGTGCATATATAATTGGAGCCATATCTGAACAGACCACCAAGGGCCATTAACACAGGAAATCTTTTGGCTGGTGTGCATCAGATAGGTGGTCTGATGGAGCATGTGGTAAACACTTCCTAGGAGGTACTTCCCGAGGGGAATAGGGGTACCAGCAGCCAAGTCCTCAGCCATTACAATGTGGTTCAGGGTTGGCTCATTGGTTTTGCCACAAAAGATGAATCTGCATAGCCACATGTTCAGAAAAGCTCTGTATTCAACATCAGACAAAGGGCCGTCAGACATATAGTTTTGGATATATTTCTTATATCCAACTCCTGTTCTCACTCCTGTTTGCCTGGAGGAGCCCCTGTATTTGTGTGGGTATACGGTTCCTGTGACTTCAAGGCCGGTTATCATGTATACATCGGTCAAGGTAGGGGACATTGGCCCATGGCCAAAAAGAAAGGCATTGGCGCCATTCGACTAAAAATGGTAGGCTGTAATCAGAAGGTCTTCATTTTTGGGTGTCTCAGCCAGAGATAATTCTAAACAATGAGCAATGCGAAGGCTGTCCCAATTTCTTGTCTTGACGCTGTCATCATCAAGCATCCTCTTGTACCAGTTTCTCCAGCCTGCAATTGGGGGCAGGGGCCAGTTCTTGAAAGCATCCTGCCATTCATGGGGTTTCGACAGTGCTGCGTTGAAAGGGATCCTCTGGGATTCGGCTGCAATGAATTCAGAAGGGTAGAAGATTCCCACGGGCCCGAGGAAATAAGATGGTGATTGGTCCTCGACGGGAATCAAAATTTCGACGGCTAGAGCCTGTCAAGAACAAGCGAGGGCAGAAGAAAAAATTTGAGATGAAATTCGAGAAAAGTAATACCGAATGGGCCTTAGGAGGATAAGATTTACCTGAAGAGCCTGGTCTTGGTTCGCCATTTGAAGATTTGAGCTTGAAAGATTGATGAACTAGGGTTTGGATCTGGGCGAAAACTCCAACGGTTTAAAGGAGGAAAGAACAGGTGTTGAACAGATTCAGCCTGGAGACGTGGAGCATTTATGGTCAATTCCGGAATAAAATCACCTTTTATCCTGTAATTGAAGGGGCATATGTTAACACCAAAAATTGGTACATGAAAGAGACTGACTTGTGGGCCGAGTTTGGTAAGAAAACATCATTCGACAGGAAATTTTCCTCAAAGCATTCAGTAAAGATGCCTGCGGTCGGGAGCACGCCATCATTCGACAGAAGGGCTGTTTTACACTTGAAAGAGGAAGCATTCGGGAATACGTGATGACGTGGCCTGAATGTAAAGAAGGGACGAATTGATGACGGGTGCAAGACAGACATTGGCGCCGGGGCATTAATTAAGGCAGTAAATGTTGTAATCGTGGTCAACTAGGAGTTATAAAACCTTAATGTTTATAATAGGGATCGAACAATTTCACAACAAACCGGCCTCGTGCCAACTTTCGAGTCCTTTAGTCGAGTCGTCGAGTTCTTCGAGAGGAGCCATCGATCCGTCGACCTCCGTAAGTACCGGCAACCTTGTATCATGTCTAGTATCATGCGGTGGATTTAGATCGTGATGCAAGTAGTCTTGTTACCATGCTTAGTATCATGCGGTGTATTTAAGCTTAGTCCAAGAGGGTTTCTTGTTAGATCATGAGCCATGCGGTGGGCTAAGATCTAGCTTGAGGCTAGTTATCGGCTCTATTAGATTTGGCAAGATCTAATAGATTCATTAAGTTACCCTGTGTTGCTTTGAATTTTGCTCTTATGTTTAATTCATGCAACACTCTTATTGCCCAATTTAGGTTGATTAGATTCGGCTATATCTTGTTTGCGATCCATATGATATATGTTCAAATCTTTAACTCGATGTGGCGCATGGATCACGTGCTCTTTAATAGCCGAATTCAAATCAATCTAGGTTGTCATGTGTTGCGGGTTCAAGCGTGTTGATCTAGCATAGTTTGTTCCTTCTCCACGGAACCCGAATCGGCTGTACAACTGTTTTCGGCAGCTCTGCCACGAGCAAAACGTGTTCATAAGCTTGTTTTAAATAACGTATGCTTTTAGCCTTCCATGTTTAGATTGTATCATGTGGTGGATTGATCTATTCTTGGTTGGTGGTGTGGTTTCAAACAAGTCGTATCATGCGGTGGATTAACTTGTTTGATGTCACACTCGACGGGTTTAAAAGTACTTAGACATGCGGTAGACTAGTGCTTTTGGCCTATGCATGCATGTTTACTGCAAATTTATAATCATGCTTCTCCTTTTAGTTATTTTATTGCGGTTTATCCTTGATTATCGGTCACGGTCATGTGTTGCAATGTTGTTTAAGTAAAGACCGATCTTTCATTATGCTTACGTCATGCATTCGGCTATACCCTGTTTACATGTTTAAAGTTCCCGAATGATGTTCAGATTGTTGACAGATAGCTTGTTGTAGCTATATGTCGTTTTGCTTGACTTTGTAGCCGTAAATACGGAACTGTCTGGTACCACCCGGCAAGTTCCAGGTTTTTATCTAACTGTTTTCATCCTTTGTCAGTTTCAGGGAAAATTGACTGGCACGCTTCGGATTCGGCAACGTGTGTTAAGCCAGCTTGTTCGGCTTGCTGTGTGCTTGGCGTGAGGTGCTGATTTTACGTCAACAAGTGTCATGACTTGGTACCTCGAGATTTTGCAACGAGGCGACGAGAGACTTCTCACGACAAGTATGTCCAACAGTTTGACAAATCAACTTAGCAAAAAATAGAAACTTGACGAAACTCATCTCCCCACACGGAAATATACGCGCGCCGATCCGGATTGGCATCAGCGCAGCCAAGCCAGTGGGATCGTGAAAAGGGAAATAAAAAATAGAAAATGATTCCTGATACAAGTTTTCAAGAGGTGGAGGGACATAATTATAATTTATTTCTCTCTCAGTGTTCCTGATGTAAGTTAGATCTTAAGTTTGGCAAGCCAATTATGCCAAATTGTTGGGAATGAGCTCATTTTTTACTTAGCATATCTTTTTTGAAGTTGTCGAAACATAAGATTTGCGAAGTAAAATTTGACAAACTCTCGAAGATGCTCAAAGTTAGGTAGGTTTGTCATGAAAATACATACGTGCTAGTTTTTTTTCAAATCGGAACACATAAGGCTCCAAAAAGCAAGTAACTGTATGTGTCTCTAATTTTTCTTTATCATCTCTATAAAGTACATGTCAAAGTAGCACGTTGGATGAGAGACCGTATCAATGAACATCGCGCATTTATGAATATTTTCACCACAGGTTTTGTTTTGAAACGAATCATCCCTCCCATGTGACTTTTACAAAAATGACTTATCTTTGCACCAAAATTCCAACATCATACAGTGGACAGAAAAAAATACTACTCTCTCTGTCCCGGTATATAAGGACATGAAGGGTTCAAATTTTGTACCAAAATATAAAATTCTGTAATGATAGGACAAAATTGAATGAGGTTGTTGGTAGGTAAAGAGTTGGTTGGTACTCCCTCCGTCCTGAAATATAAGGCCTTGGAGAGTTCAAACTCAAGGAATAACAGTGAGAGGAAATGACTTCTATACCCCTCGTTGTACACTATACCAACCAACTCTCCACCTACTCACCAACCTCATTCGATTTTGTCTTATCCTTCCAGAACCTTATATTTTGGCACAAAATTTGAACCCTTCAGGACTTTATATTTTGGGACGGAGGGAGTAGTGTAAAATGAGGGGTATAGAGGTCATTTCCTCGTCGGTTGTTTTTTTAGTTTGAACTCATCAGTACCTTCTATTTTGGGACGGAAGGAGTAGCACTTACTGTATAAAAAGACTGTCCTGACATGTGTACACATTTCCTACTCGAGGACCACAACTTTGCTGAGGATCCAGAGCACCAGAGTCATCTCGAAGACGAAGATGGTGTGGAGAAGCCCCCTGTCGAGCGTGAAGCCGAACAGGGTGATCCCGCCGCCGTTGTGGCGCAGGTACGTCACTGCAGAGCACAGCAAGCAAAATTTTAGCCTCCACTTCGTGGCAGGCTGGCAGCAAATTACTGGTAGAAATCACGAGTTCAGTTGCGTTGGCTAGCTACCAAGTGCTTGTCTGCTCTTGTACGAGCACGCTGCGCCGGGCTCCTCCGCTTGAGACGTCACGGCTGCCGACGAGACGGAGACGCGGGACGCGTCGACGTCGTCGCTCGCCGACGTGCTGGCCGGCGAAGACTTGCTGCCGTGGTGCATGGCCACAAGGCTCATGTGCCACTGGCTGGCGATGGACACGATCCTCTGCGCCCTGTGCGTGATCCTCGCGGCGCCGAACAGGCACATGAAGAAGCCGCTCAGCTGCACCGCCGAGCCGACGAGGAGGTCGCCGGTGTTGGAGAAGCTCTTGGCGTCCCTGGAGGAGAGCGCGACGAGGAGCGCGCCGAGCTGGCTGACGGTGATGGTGACGAGGCAGCAGATGATGAACACCCGGTACCGGTGGCTGGTGGCCAGCAGCTGCGTCCGGATGCGGCGGTGCTCGGCGAAGATCTCGGCGGCGGCGGCGCGCGCCTCGACGTCGAACATATGGTGGATGCCCTCGAAACGCAGGATCTGGAGCTCGCAAGTGAGGCGGAACAGCACGCACACCAGCAGGAACACCCCCGTGCGGTACACCCACGACGCCACCGTCGCGACAAGCGCCAACGCGCGCCAGGGGACACGCGGCAGGAGCAGCGGCGGGAGCACCGCGCCAAGCGGCGCCGGGGGATCCACACGGACGGTGCAGAAGTAGAAGACGGCCTTGTGCGCCGCCTCCACGCAGAGGGACGGGAGGAGGAGCGCCGCCAGGAGGCGGAACGCGCGGTCCAGCTCCCGCGCGTACCCACGGCGGACGTAGGGGGAGTCGTCGCGGAGCGCGCCGTCGAGGAAGAGGAGCTGCCGGAGCCCGCCGAGGCGGCGGAAGAAGGCGGCCAGCGTGACGAAGGAGATGACGGCGAGCCCAGTGGCGGGGAGCTGGGAGACGCGGTTGAAGGTGATGGCGGACGCGGAGACCGGGGACATGGAGGCGTCGGCGCGGAGCGAGAGCGAGACGGCGGCCGGGACGACGAGCGCCAGCACCAGGAACGCCGCGTACGAGGCGGCGCGCGCGGCGCGGGTGGAGTGGTCTAGCGCGCACCACTGCAGGAACACGCGGAAGCTCCGGAGCTCGTCGTGGATCACCGACTTGCACCGCGCGTACTCCGGGTTCAGCAGCAGCGGCCGCTGCGACGACGGCGCCCGTTGCAGCGGCGGCGGCGGCATCAGCAGCGGCGTGCACTCTGCCTCCGTCTCCGACTCCGACACCGCCGGCGACGAGCCCCGCTTCTCCCCGTCAGAGTCCATTGGCCACAGCTAGCTAGTAGATGCTTCGACACAGTTGAGAATGAAACCGTCGAGTCGCCGGCGGAGTACACTTTTATAGCCGAACATGTGGCGATCGACGAGCGGGTAAGTTGCCATCCATGGCGCGCAAGTGTGCGTGAGGACTGAGGAGACGGGCCGGGAGTGGAAAGGAGAGGCGCGAGAGGGGATGCCCGTGACAGTTCACAGGGGCGGCGACCGAGCCCGAAGCAGGCTCGCAGCAGCTCCCTCCGATGTGTGAGGGTTATGCAGCGAAAGGAAGCCAAGACGGGGACCAGGCACGCATATGCGCGAGGGATGCAGGTCTCGACCGATGCATACCTTGCTCGTGCTTTATTGCTGATGCACTTTGTTTCGCCTTTCGTCAAAGATTGACAAGTTGTGCAGCGAGGCAAACTCTCGTGTAGATGGGATGAAACTTCTCTGGATTATTAGATCGACCCAAAAACTCAGTCGTTGTTCTTGATGTTTTGTTTAGATCATTTGTTCTTGAAGTATTAGGATACAGATGAACTAAGAAGGTACTCAAAACTACTCATTTTTCAGAAATTAGTCGTTTTTGAAAATTGTTTGTCAGTAATCACCTATCATTATATCATCATCATACATATAAGTTTGGGACCAAATAATCAGATGGTTCCAATTGCAGAGATTACCGCCCATCAGTGGAACAAATTCAATCTATAGTTGGTGGAAAAAGTGTCGTCGTGAGGTCGATCGAGAACACAAAGGCGCTTTTGATGGTCTCATTCTTCATTTCTGGTGGAACATTTGGAAAGAACGGAACCGACGTACTTTTCAACAAGTGGCGGAACTTCCTCTAGATGTTGCTTATCTCATCAAAGAAGATACACAACTCCTTCAGTCTGCAAGGCGCGCAGGACCTCATATAGAGCAGTAGTTGTTTAGTTACCTGAAGGAGTGGATTCTTTCATAGTTTTTTTGGTTCGGGTTCCTGGCTGGTTTTAGTTCCGTTGGGTGGTCCGGGGTGTCAGGTGCTCGGCGCCTTGGGGTGGAGTTGTGTGGTGGTCGAGTTGTTGTGTGTTGGGTTGTTTTTGTTTGGCTGTATGTTTTTCGTTTTCTTTTCCTTCTAATAAAAATTACGTTGTCATTCCGTAAAAAAAATGCAGATTTCATCAGCACTAAATTAGGTGTCAGGTAGACAAATATGTACACCCTCCGTCCCAAAATATTTGCACTTGTTGACTTTTGCGCTCCACTTTTGACCATTCGTCTTATTCGAAAAAACTGTCAAAATGTTATTTATTTTGCTATGACATGTTTTATCGTCGTATATATTTTAAGTATATCATAATCATTTTTGCATTTTCACAAATATTTTAAATAAGACGAATGGTCAAATGTGAAATGTGATCCGTAAAAGTGGTGCAAATATTTTGGGACGGAGGGTGTACTGGATTAACGAAGAGAGAGGAAAGTCCGGTGTCCTGCTGACGACACTCGCCGGCTCCAGTTGTCGACACTCACGACACCGCATGCTCCCGCATTAGAGATCCCCTGTGTCGTCCAGCTTCTTCCCCGCGCGGCGCCTTGCTTCCCTTCCGCGTGCGCTGCGCTCCTTCAGCACGCGCTGCACCGGCCTCCCTCCCTGGAGTCTCTGCACGGCTGCACGGCGTCGCGCCCTCCCTCTCGGTCTCAACTCCATCCCCTTCCAATTTGGTCCCCGGCGACTGGTTCCTCGCCGCCGCCATAGATGGCTGGTATATAGCGAACGGCGGCTACAAGATGCGGACGGCTCAGCTACCAGCAGGCAGCTGCTGCTACGCCATCCCACCGCCACCTGCATCTGCTGCTGCTGGAGAAATTTGAAGGCATCTCCGCAAGCCGAAGGACTGCAAATTTTGCATCTCTGCTCATCTCCATGATTTGCAGCTCTGTTCGTCTAAGCATCTGGTTTTTTCTGTTCGTCTCTGATTCCTCTGGCAGAACATATATCATGCCTTTTTTTTTTGTTAGGGCTGTCTCTAAGTTTATGAGGTCACGGTGCGGAACACAAATGGTGACCCTATAACTATATTATAAAATACAAATAATATAAATATATTCATATTTCATAATACAACTATTATAAGAATTTAGACATGACTGGCTTGTTCATAATTCAAAAATAGAACTAATTAATATGAAGTTCATGCTTCGTGGTGAATTGGTGATCAACTGATCACTGATCAGTAAAGGGGTTCAACCCTTCAAAGCAATAGTAGATGCAAATCGAGATCAATACAGAATTATATTGCAGATCGGTGATCACCTCAATACCTGATGAATGTGAGCGGACTGCGAGGTCAATGAATATCGAGCAGCGGCTGCCCACTGCGAGACGTGATCAAAGGGGAGAAGAGAAATCGTCGTCGGTTCGGCTCTCGACAGTTCGACGGCGTCGGCGTCCCTTCGTTTCCTTCCTAGTTCCTGTGTTGTGCATTTCTCCAGGCCTGGTGCGTTCCTAGCCTTGGGTTTGCTGGGCTTTAGTGGTTACTTACTAGGATTAGTACTTAATGGGTTTGATTTGGGCGCCCCCCCTCAAATGGGCGGCCTGGCGACATCGCGCAGGTTGCGCCGGGCAATCGACGGGTCTGCTTTTTGCCTTACTATCGTTATTTTAACACATACCATGTCTGGACGACCATATATATATTTAAGCTAATTGAAATGCAATATTTTGTTTCATTTACACAAGGTTACAATGTTCTCGTACCACATTTGATCACAACACATGTAGGACTCTGTGCCTGTGAAATTATGCATTGAGAGTGACAATTTCACTATGTTGAAATGTGGCAATCTTGGTAACAATGCTTGTGAAACTAGCACTGAGACTGGCCTAAGAGCACCCCACAAACTCATTATCTCAACTCTCAGCGTGCCACGTCAACATCCACGTCACCTAGCTTTCCTTTTTTTAATTACTCCATGCAGCAAGCAAATCCACATCATCTAGCTTTGAATACTTTGAGCACATAGCAAAGCAGTCCACTTCACCTAGCCTTCATTAGCGGCCCACTGCAACCACATCAGCAGCTTGGCACATCAAGAGCCTCTCCTTCTTTACGCAGATCAAGAGTCTCTTCTTTATTTAGCACCTTGGTAGACCATCATAGCTAATGGCACTAACCACTAAGAGCAACACCAACAGCCTCTCTAAATCAAGTTGACTAGCTAATTTACAAAATTGAGGTAAAAACGTGTTCCAACAGTCTCTCCAAAACCACCCCTTGCTATCTAGGCTCGGTATCCATCCCCACCACTTGGCTATATTCCGTGAGCCTCCTCGCTCGCTATCCTTCCTCGTTCCACGCGCACATCCTGCTCTCACGCGCCCAGCGCTCCAGTACCTTCTCGTGTGCGGTGTTGGAGGCAGTGGCGGAGCCAGATCGACGGCGGCACCCCCCCTTGGAGAAGGTTGGCCTTCCACGGCGGCCATGTGGGATGCCTCGTCTGCGGTGGTCGCGCGCAGCGGGGTGGTGGTGCTCCTCGCCGCTTGCGCGGGCGGGACCCTAGCCGCGCGAGCCGCGATCGGCGGGCCTCCTCCGCCTTACCAGCACCCAAATTAGCGGTGGCGCAGTTCAATTCGGTAGTGGAGCGACCGATTTGGTGGTGGTGTGGCTCGATTCCGCGGCGGAGAGGTCTGGTTCCACTGCCACGAGGGCTGATTCGGCAGCGGGCGAGGCCCAACTTAGCAGCTGGTTCTGCGACGAGTGTGTGCTTCTCCTCCAGCATGGGCATGGCGAGGCGGAGGATGGACCCCTATCAGATGGTGAGATCTAGATAGCCCACATGGGTGCTAATCCTAGTGGTTTAGTTGTTCGGCGGGGTGGAATCTAAGACTAGAACTCGAAGGTCGCACACGAGTACTGTCACACCTGTTTTTCCAAAGAAAACCGGATGCATCTCATACGTGTCCCAACATCATAATTTCACACATATGATAGACAAACGAGTGTAATATCATAGTACAATGCTCAAAACGTACAAAGAGAGGTTTATTAACTTATTACACTCATCGTTAGACTCGAAGGTCTTTGCACGAACATCGATAACTAGACGATGAAACACCGTCTCCAACTCCACAAGCTCCTGACTGGGGGAAACGCGAGCCTCAGAATCCATCGAACTCATTGAAGAACTCTGCTCCAGCATCCTCCTCTGAACACATATAGGCAAGGGTGAGTACACTTATTGTTGGCACTCAGCCCGTGGGGGAATATATGTACAGCTATCAAGGGTAGGCTAAGGCTTTCAGTGGTAAGCATTTTTAAGTTGGTCAAATTTTATTAGCAAGCACCTATGTACTAAGTGTAAGTTTGTACCAACCCAAAACTTAGTATTATTCCTTCAAACCATTGGTAATCCACAATTTTAATTCTATATTCAAGTTCAATTATCATGTGAGGGTCCAAGCCGCTCTTGACCGTGAGCACGGCTGATCGATCAGTTTTCACTCTGCAGAGGTTGTACACTTTACCCACAGTTCGTGTTCCCCATATTGCCCGGGTTTGCAAGGCCCTTAAACACTTCCAAGGTGAGTGGCTAGGGGTTCACTACGAAGCCTTTACAAAGGTTTGCAAAGCACCAATAAGCCACGACAGTTATAGCTCAAGGCGGACCATAACCCCCCTAGTGGTCAGCACCTTAGCAAAGGCTACTTCCCCAAAACGATCGAGCTATACCCCTGCAACCCGGAGCCCCCTGTGTTCCTTTCGGATAGGGTTATCAGATAATTCACACTCCTAATTAATTGGCTAAGACAGAGCCATGTGGACTATGGTTGCACTGTTTTCCTGGGTGGTTCTCCATGTTTCGATTTAATTCATGTGAGCTTGTATTACCATACCAACTTTATCTTAACCAACATTTTGTAAAGTTTCATTTCCATCACACATAGTATAGCATCTAAGCATTTATCTACCCCAAAACATTTATTTAAAACAAGGTGATCAAGATATAAGGATGAAAACTAGTCATTCCTTAATAGGCATTTCCCATCAGATTTATGCATAATGATATATAAAATTTAAAGTGTGATAACATGCTTGTTATTAGGACAAATAGAGTATGCGGGGGGGGGGGGGGGATCCACTTGCCTTCTCCCCCTAAGAACTGTGGTTCGACGTCTTCAAAAGATTGCTCCTGCTCGACCTCGAACAACATGTCCTCTACGATCACACAGGAAAACATGCAATAAATAAAACAATACATCAAACATCGCTAAAAGACTAAAACAAGCTTATAAAATTAACGTGCTCATTGAGACGATCGCGTGGACACCAAGAACGCCTAAAACGGAGCTAGGATGCATAAGTTATGGCTTAAACAAGGTTCAGGGGCCAGATTGTAAAAGAACTTGGGCTTTAGGGGGGTTTTCTGCAAGAAACCAGGGACCTAAACACGATTATGTGTATAAACCCAGGGTTTAACTTGTAAAAGATCAAAAGATGGACTGAGGGACATGAAAACTAAGAAGTTCAAGGGTTAAAACAAAAGAAAAAGAATTTATATGCAATGGTTCTTTAAGGTGGAAGGGCCGGCTTGTTATATAAAAGAAGGTGGGGGTCTTTTTTGCAAAACGGCGAGGCCGGCCGGGGTTGACCGGTATGATTTTGTTTGACTCAGGGCGAGGCGCGATCTGGAGCGTCGATTCACGATCAGACGGACACCGTGCACTGCATGCGACGCGCGGCGGCGGAACGACGGCCGCGGCGGCGCCCGACGGCACCGGCGGCGAGACCTCGCCGAAGTTGCTCTAACTCAAGCTTCGGTGCACTAAACAGGATGGGAAAAGAACCAAAACGAAGCTAGGGATCTCGGGAACTTACCTAGGGGTTTGGGCAAGAGGAAGACACGCCAGAGGAGGAGATCGGGGCGGCGCGGCAGAGCTCCAGCGGCTTCCTCGGAGCGGCGGCGCTGCCGAGCGGGGAAGAGAGGTGGAGTGGTGTGGGGAGGAGAGGAGCTCGGGGGCGGCTTTTATAGGATGGAGGGGGAAGAGGAGGAGGTGGCCGAGGCGGTGGAGATGAGCTCCGGTGGGCGGCGCCATTAAAGCTTGGTGGAGCTTCAGTCGGGCCGATGCGGGGGTTTCGGAAGGGGAAAGCAGGCGGGACGACGCACGGATTAGTGCGCGGTGCACTCACACGCACTCAGCAGAAGGGGAGGAGGCGTGGGGAGGCGAGGGGTGGCGGGATGGTCGGGGAGGCGGCGCAACCATGGCCAGGGGATGGGGCGGCCGAGGTGGAAGACACACCTGACAGGTGGGTCCCACCTGTCGGTGACCGAAGAGAGAGGGAGAGAGGTGGGCCGCAGGAGAGGGGAAAATGGGCCAGATTGGTTTGGTGGGCCGGCTGGAGAGAACAAAAAAGGAGGGATTAGGCCAACGGAGAGAAAAGGAGAAAGTAAAAAAAGAAGCGGGCCGACGCTGGGTTGGGCTGAAAAAAGGAGGGAGAGAGGAAGAGAGGGTTTGGTTTTTTTATTTTGAAAACACACAAACTCAAACAAAAACATGCAACCACAAATGATGCACAAGCACTTGGGTGACTCTAATTAATTAAATATTATTTCATATATTTAAAAGGCAATTTAATTAGTCAAATTATTAAAACCCCTTAGAAATTATATTCTAATTTTGTTGCTAGCATTTTTTTAAGTGATGGAATTTTGGGTGTTACAAATCCTACCCCCTTAAAGAGAATCTCGTCCTCGAGATTCAGAAAGATTGGGAAACAGCTGAGGAAATTCTACCTTAAGCTCATCTTCTCTTTCCCAACTAGCTTCTTCCTCTGAGTGGTGACTCCACTGAACTTTGCACATTTTAATGACTCTGCTTCGAGTGATTCTTTGTGATGTGTCCAAAATTTTGATAGGGTGTTCCTTATACGTCAAATCATCCTTCACATCAAGATCTTTCAGAGGTAGGTTGTCTACCTTAATCTCACTCGAACACTTCTTGAGCTGGGATACATGAAACACATCATGCACATCTGACAATCGAGCTGGGAGTTCTAATTGATATGCAACTTCTCCCTTCCTTTCTAAGATATTAAAAGGTCTAATGAAACGAGGTGACAACTTCCCTCTAATCTTGAATCTTTGTAGGCCTCTAATGGGTGATATTCTGAGATATACATAATCTCCAACTTCAAACACTACTTCTCTCCTTTTGGGATCAGCATAACCCTTTTGTTGTGACTGAGCAGTCTTAAGATTTTATCGAATTATCTCAACTTGTCTTTCAGCTTCCTTTATAATGCTGGTTCAAAAAGTTGACTCTCTCCTATCTGATTCCAGTATAATGGTGTCCTAAACTTTCTCCCGTACAAGGCTTCAAAAGGGGCCATCTTGAGGCTGGTTTGGTAGCTGTTGTTATAAGCAAACTCTGCGTATGGCAAGCTTTTATCCCAACTACTCCCATGTTTTAAGGCACAAGCTCTCAGCATATCTTCTAGAATTTGGTTTGTCCTTTCAGTTTGACCGTCTGTTTGGGGATGATATGCAGAACTAAAGTTAAGCTTTGTATCCATTGATTCATGTAACTTTCCCCAGAAACGTGATGTAAACTGTGTCCCTCGGTCAGATACTATCCTCTTTGGAACTCCATGTAAACATACAATTCTAGACATATACAATTCTGCCAACTTAACTCCGTTATAAGTTGTCTTGACTGGTATGAAGTGGGCAACTTTGGTCAACCTATCCACAATAACCCATATAGAATCATATCCATCCCGGGTACGAGGCAACCCCACAATAAAATACATGCCTATTTCTTCCCATTTCCACTCGGGTACTTTTAATGGTTGAAGAAAACCTGCCAGTCTCTGGTATTCTGCTTTTACTCTCTGGCATATGTCACATAGGGCAGCATGAGCAGCAACATCCTTTTTCATTCCATACCACCAATATTTCTGTTTCAAATCTTGATACATTTTGGTGCTTCCGGGATGAATTGAATAGGCCGAATCATGTGCTTCCTTTAATATAATCTCACGGAGATGATCAATTTCAGGCACACAGATCCTATTCCTAAACCAAATAGTTCCTTTGTCATCCCTTTTGAAATCTGGAACCTTGCCGGAATCAATCAACCTTCCGTACTCCTTAATCTTCTCATCTGTCAATTGACCCTTCCTGATTTCCTGTTCAAGTGTAGATTCTACCTCCAATGTTATGGTTTCACTCTGGGCAACAATTCCCAAATTGAAACGTGTCATTTCCCAACACAACTCTTGAGGTATCAAACAAGCTATCAGTGTATTCGCCTGACTTTTCCGACTCAAGGCATCTGCTACAATATTTGCCTTGCCGGGGTGATACTGAATATCCAGATCATAGTCTTTGATTAATTCTAACTATCTACGCTGTCTGAGATTAAGATCCTTCTGGGTGAAGATATACTTCAAGCTTTTATGGTCAGTAAAGATACGACACTTATTCCCGATCATGTATTGCCTCCAAACTTTTAGAGCGTGCACAATGGCAGCCAACTCTAAATCGTGAGTGGGGTAATTCTGTTCATGTTTTCTCAATTGCCTAGAAGCATAAGCAAACACTTTTCCTTCTTGCATTAATGCACAACCAAGACCCTGAAGTGAAGCGTCACAGTACACATCAAAACCCTTGTGAATATCCGGTATTATCAGTACGGGAGCTGTAGTTAACCTCTTCTTCACTTCTTCAAAACTATCCTCGCACTTGGCATCCCACTTAAATTCCTTTCCTTTTTCTAACAATGATGCGAGAGGTTTTACAATCTTCGTGAATCCTTCGATGAATCAACGGTAATAACCCGCCAATCCAAGGAAACTTCTGATCTCAGCCACATTCTTAGGCGGATTCCAATCTAGTACAACCTAAACCTTGCTCGGGTCTACTGCTATTCCACCCTCCGTGATAATATGCCCAAGGAAGGAAACTTCCTTTAACCAAAAATCACATTTGCTGAACTTAGCATATAGCCGATGTTCTCATAGTTTTTGCAGCATGAGTCTCAGGTGTTTGTTGACGGTGTATTTTGGTACACCAAACATGTTCATTACACTTTGGTTTGGATTTGTTTATGGAACTAACCCACCACTAGGCACACTAATCATATAGCAAGTTCATCTTTGTGCATGCGTTTCAAAGTGTTGTGTTTATGTACGAAAACATGGACATAAAGGACGGATTCACAACAAGTTCAAAGGAGCATTTACGGAGTCTTGTTCGTGTTCATGAGCTTGATGAAATCACTTTCAATGGTGGCAATGACCGAAGTGTTACGTAAGAACACCCTCGGGGATTGAAGCGTAAAAGACCGGACTTCATGCAAAGAGAACCTCCATCTTGGACGCGAGGATGACATCGTCAAAATCAAGCAAGTGGAAGGGGCAAAGTGCATAATCACCTGAGGACCCACGGGAGCGAAGGGGCGACCGAACCGGGCCGAGATGGGCCTGGGCCAGTCGACCCAGGCCGGCCGGCTCAGCCCACTTCCGGCGTCGGTTTGGCCCCCCTTTCCTTGCACCCGAAGGATCTTCAACCCTAAAGCCCTGGAGGCGCCGCCATTCGCGAGAGGGAGAGCCATTCGCACCAGGAGGCCATCCACAAGCTAGAGAGAGAGAGGAGGGAGAGCCATTCGCACCAGGAGGCCATCCACAAGCTAGAGAGAGAGAGAGAGGAGGGAGATCTCCGGAGGGGGATCAACCACCTCGAATCAAGCACCCACAAGTGGAGAAGAAGGAAGACACCGTCGGAAGGGTGACCATGATCAACGGTGCTATGTCTAGCACCTTGATGGGGTAATCTCCTTATTCGTCCATGGGTTGTGATCGATCTTGAGATGTAATCGTACTTTGTTGGATTATCTATCTATCATCTTGTGTTGAAGATACTTTAACGCTTAAGGTTAGCAACCATGCCGTAAAGGGAGTAGAGCTCCAATGCTCCCTTGGATCCATTCAATACGCCGTGTCCATCATAGGTCTAGTCACGAATACCCACGTAGTGACAGCACGAGAGGGGGGAAAGGGCGAAACCGTGGTCACAACCCCCGATATATTAGATTGGTTTTCTTGTTTAAAGCGATTGCATGCTCTAGTATCGTAGACCCATGGGAGAGTGTCTTTTATCTTGATTGCTTAATCATTCTCTCTAGTGTAGTTTAGTTGTTTTCTAGTTTAATCGTAGTTAGGGTTTGAGTAGCTACTGAGTAGAGGTAGATCAAACACTTGTAATCCCCTTGCTCCGCGGATTGACAAGAACCTTGGGAATCCCGTGGTGAAAAAGGTGTAGGTCCGTACGCTTGGGGATCATAGGTGGATACGTGTTTTATCCGTTAACAAGCCCCTTTTTCTAGCGTCGTTGCCGGGGAACAAGCTAGTTTACATCGTTTGGTTTGCATCTAACTTAGTTTTATATTTAGTTTACCTTTTATTTGCTACATCTAACACATATTATCCAGGAAACCACTTTGTTTGTTTTTGTTTTTGTTTTTATCTTATTGTCTGGATGGCATTCATCAATCAACCTGTGGAAGAACCGGAGAAATCATTAAGGGATTACGCTAGCCCTCGATGTGAAGACATAAGAGTACAAGAGTCGGATTCGAAGCTCGAAGCGACCAAGTATGAGATAAAATCCAAGATCATCGAGATGGTGGCGGCAAACCCGTTTGAAGGGATGGTTACGGAGAACCATATAGACATATAAGGCATTTCACGACGCTATGCAACACGGTGCGTCAAGAAGGAGTTCCCGATGAATGGTTCAAATGGAATCTCTTTCCCTACTCACTTGCCGGCAATGCAAAGACATGGTATTCGTTTGCGTCCTTTGAAGTTGAAGGCAATTGGAACAAGTTGAGAAAGAAGTTTTGCGAGAAGTTCTTTCCAATTAGCAAGGTTCAACATCTAAGGAGGCAAGTGATCACTTTCATGCAAGGAGAAGAGGAAGGGATATACCAAGCTTGGAATAGGTTTAATGAGTTGATCAAACAAGGACCAAGACTCGGCTTCTCTGGTGACGTACTCTTGCATACATTTTTCTTTTCCCTAACCCCTAGTTGCATGCAACACATACAAATGTGTGCCGGTGGGGATCTCATGGAGAAAACACTCACGGAAGCCGCCCAACTTCTACAAAAAAGTAGTAAAGCGGCTGCCATGCGAAGAGATTGGGAAACAAGACTTGCGGAAGAGCCAGAATATAATTCAAGGATGAAGAAGTGTGCTGAATTTTCTAAAGAGGTAACCCCGGAAGTCACAAAAGAGGAGCCAATCCCGGAAAAGCTTGAACAAGGACACATCAAGTCAAGAACTACCCCGAGCGTTGACTTCGCCGTATCAAATGAAACAAACAAGAGAAGCATGTCAAGCGCGAAGCCACTAAGGGAGTTCGAACCAATGGATTGGGTCCCAATCGATTACGGAGAAGTATTCGACAAGAGAAGACCGTTCCCTAATCAAAAGGGGATGACAAGAGCATTGGAAGTAGATTTCCCACCGGAAAGGAAAGCGGAAGATTCATACGACCTTGAAACCACCGGTGAGATCTTTCAAAAGCTCTTTGGAGATGATGAAGTGGATCCGGAACACATGGCCGAGGTGAAAAGAATCATGAGGATCAAGCCCGAAGCATCACCATACGCTCGTCTCGCCGAAGTTTACACGATAGGATCCGAAGAAGAAGAGAAGGTGGCACCACACTTGAGTTGCGAGATCAACGGAGTTCAATGCAAAGCTTTATGCGACATCGGAGCCCAAGTAAGTGTCCTATCTTCTAAAATTTACGATAAAGTTCAAGACCACAACCTAGACTTAGCTCCAACATCAACGAAATTAATCATGGGAGATGGTAGAACTATTAGACCTCTAGGTATTGCTTGCAAAATGAATGTAAAAATCTCTGGAAAATGTATACCAACCGATTTCTTTGTTATTGATGCTTACCATAGTAATCATGATCATATAATTCTAGGTAGGCCCTTTCTTAAGTTGGTTGATGCTGTGTTGGATGCCGGAAAAGTCAAAGTAACAATGAACCTTAATGGAAAGAAGTACACATATAACTTTCTTCGCGTTTCTAAACACCCTACACCCTTTCCTCCCGAAGATGAAGTAGAGGAGGTAGATAGTTTTTGTTTTGTTGAAACCCTTAGAGACCCGCTGCAAAGAGCGATAGAAAATCAAATCAATGATCAACAAGACGAAGAGCTAGAAGAAGCAACAAAAGGCTTAGAACCACAAGATGGAAGCGTGGGGGAAGAAAGATTCGAGGACATAGGAGAGATTAAACCCGAGGAGCCACAAGTGCCCGAGGTAGAACTTAAACCTTTGCCCAAAGGATTAAAGTATGAATTTTTGGGCCCAAACAAGACTTATCCAGTCATCGTCAGCGATGAGTTGAGTCCTGAAGAAAATGAGAACTTGCTGATTTTATTGAAAAAACATTGGAAGGTGATTGGATATTCGATTAATGATCTCAAAGGTCTTAGCCCAGCCTTTTGCACTCATCGTATACCAATGGAAGACCAATGTAAGCCCATAGTGGACCACCAAAGTAGGCTAACTCTTTCCATGTGAGAGGTAGTAAAGAAAGAGGTCATCAAGTTACTTGATGCCGGAATCATCTACCCGGTTCCGCATAGCGAATGGGTGAGCCCGGTACATTGTGTACCAAAGAAAGGAGGTTTAACCGTGGTGAAAAATGAGAAGGACGAATTGATACCGCAAAGAACCATGACCGGGTGGAGGATGTGTATCGATTATCGTAAGCTTAACAAAGCAACGAAGAAAGATCACTTCCCCCTACCGTTCATCGACGAGATGCTCGAGAGATTAGCAAACCACACTTATTTTTGCTTTCTCGATGGGTACTCGGGGTTCATGCAAATTCCCATTCACCTGGATGATCAACACAAAACAACATTTACATGCCCTCATGGAACGTTTGCATATAGAAGGATGCCCTTTGGTCTGTGCAACGCTCCAGCCTCTTTTCAACGTTGCATGATGGCCATATTTTCGGAATTCATCGAAGAAATTGTTGAAGTATTCATGGATGATTTTTCCGTTTATGGGAAGACGTTCATGGATTGCTTGGCAAACTTGGATAAGGTCCTCACGAGGTGTGCAGAGGTAGACTTGGTGTTGAATTGGGAAAGTGCCACTTCATGGTTAAGCAAGGCATAGTGCTCCGACATGTTATATCCGAGAGAGGCATTGAAGTGGACAAGGCTAAGGTAGAGACAGTTGAGCAACTCCCACCTCCGACGGATGTTAAGTCCTTGAGGAGCTTTCTAGGCCATGCCAGATTTTGTAGAAGATTTATTAAGGACTTCTCGAAGATCACTAAGCCTTTGACACATCTCCTTCAAAAGGATGTGGCTTTCGACTTTGATGAGAAGTGCCTAGCGGCATTCCGGACCTTGAAAAGTGCGTTGGTGAGTGCTCCCATTATTCAACCTCCGAATTGGAGCCAACCTTTTGAGATCATGTGCGATGCAAGTGACTACGCCGTAGGCGCTGTTTTGGGTCAAAGAAAGGAAGGCCGAGTTCACGCCGTTTACTATGCTAGCAAAACTCTTAATGAGGCACAATTAAACTATGCCACTACAGAAAAGGAGTTGCTAGTTGTAACAACCCGAGTTTTTGGTGAGGAAAACCCGAGTCCCTGTACCTTTGCGATAGTCCCAGGATCAGTGGCTATCGCGTACAGATCTCATCACAGAACGTAAATCACAACCGTACATCGCATCACACAAATATTAGTACATAATTTATTACATGTCCATAATGGAGCACAACATTACAAGCCTCAAAGCTGAATCAGAGTAAAATTCTACGCAGTGGTAGCTAGTATCTCAGAAGGGTCTCCATCTTCTGTTCTTCACGCCCACAGGCATCCTTGAGCGAAGCGACACATCCCTCAGTCGTACCATCCATCAGCGTTGTTGTCGAAGTCGGACTCGTACCCTGCACACCCAAAGTCTATCCCCAAGGACTGGGATAGGTTCACGTCACCGACTGTATGCAACTTTAAGTGGCCTATCTTCTAAAGGGTGAGAAAAGAGACAAGGTGGAAGCTCATGTTTTCTATGCAGCAGCAGCAAGCATAAACATAAACCATCTCCATATAGGTCCAAAACCAATCTCTCAAACACAGCTCGGAACCACCTGGTACCCCAGGGCCCCGTCTCCACAACCTATCTCCATCTAGGGTCGATGCGAGAACTTCCTCTCCTCGCACCTCAATGGCTGCAATCGGATCAACGAGGTAGAGGGAGCCACTCTCCTCTAACCGACTGCAACCACGGCTCACCACACTCTCAACTACAGGGGGGAGGTAGAAATCCCAAAACATGAGGAACGAACATGTCTTCAAGGTTTGTCCATGACCGAGGACGCGGCTATACGTATAGATCAAACAACTCTGTAGAGCGTGTACACATGTACCCAACTCGGGATGGCGTCCGGTCGGTAGCGAACCGACCAAACCCACCCTACCGTGCGAACTCTCGGTAGTTACAGTCCCATACTGCATCCGGCCCTCAAAACGATCCCCCCACAGTGGGGATCGCACCGGAACTGTGAAATTCCCCCGTGTGGCCACACGGGAGTTGCTCTGAGAGGGTGGTCTCACCTTCACCTCTCCCCCACTGATACCCCACTATCCTCCTAGCAGGTATGGTTCCGCACTTGCCGAGCTCAACTTGGCCCTAACCCCACGCTCGGCGAGGTGGTGTGTACGAAAGTCCTATCGACAAGTTGATCCACTCGGTTTCAGACCGGGGCAAGCTCATGTCCTCCATCCGCAAGTAAAACCCCAACACCTAGGCTCCAAAAACCGTCAAAGTAGGGATACACTGAGGAGTGCACCCCTATCCCCGATCCCAGATCGGTTGTTTCGAGCTTACCCCCGCCAAAGTACCCAAAACACCTTCTCCTGCCGGTTTTACCCCACTCACGCCAAGAACCACTATTCCCAACCCAACACATGCATCGCGAAGCTCAGCGTATATACACGCTTATATAAACATATATAGTAGTAGGACAATCAAGGACATGATAATAAAAGAAGGCAGTGCAAGGTTCATCATCATCATGCATTTAAAGTAAAGCGCTAGCATTCTACATAGCAATGCCTAATAGGTATTTCAGAATCAGTCGGGCGTGAACACCTGTGTGCAAGTAGTCGTCGAAGTTTCCGTAGTTGTTCTCGATCTTTTGGCTTGACTCCTCGGCTCCGGGTATTCCTAGATTCGCAAATATAAATAAACACGGTGTCTAGATGCAAATAACTCTGAAAAGAAGCAATAAAGAACCAAATAAACTCCAAATGCTAGTCTAACGGGTGCTTCAGGATTTTAGAAGAATAAATAAACTGATTTCTTATTTTTCTAAGCTAGAATCAATTTGTTATTGATTTTCAAGTAAAGAATGATTTTATGAATTTAATTATTTGCGGTAAAGCACAGATAACACAAGTTAGCAAGTTAGAAAACCATAAGCTAGGTTTAGGATTCATTAGCATGGTAAGTTGACTAGTCAACGATCAGTGTTGACCGGGTCAAAAAGGAAGGTCAGAGGTCAACCGGACCCCACAAGTCACCCTGTGGGTCCCGTAGGGCAGATTGCAGAGATTGAGCAGGATGGATTAGATGCTCAAGGTCACAACACTCAGTCTCACCAGTCAGAGCCTGGTTAAGGATTGGAAGAGCATTAGTGCCACGGTTGCTAACTTTTTGAACTAAAAGGATTTGGCTGAATAGGAACAAGTAAGCATGTTCCTGGCCTACAATAACACATGCATCACGTGCTGCTGCTTGAAAGACTGAGATCAGGCTCTTGCGAGATTTAAGCTCAGAGTACCAAAGCAGTAGCTCAAAGGAGGGTGATAGCAAGGCGAGACAAAGATAAACTAGGAAAGGTATTATCATGCCAAGATACGTGGCGATAGCTCACAAGAGATGGAATGGTCAACTCGTGACCGATATTGGGTGGTGCTGCGGTCGGGCATGCATTAAGAGCGCTACGAGGCATGTACTAGTGATGCGGCAACGTCCAAGGTGAGGCAGCTAGGTTGCGGCTCGGGGTTGCTGTTCGTGAAGCAGTGGTCTCTGCTCACGACACGGCCGTCCATCATAGGAGACATCCTGGCTTCAAGCACACGGCATGGTACACGCTTCACAACACATAGCATCGTAGAGCAGAAGCGGGTTATGCGCGAAGCAGCACAAAGAGGAGGCAGCGGTGTAGGAAAGGTAAGCGATGCGAACATGGGGTAGGATTCCTGTCCGCGGCACGCCAATGACTAGTTGCGGTGTTCCGGCGTCCCAGACCCACATAGTGCAGGGGCGGGCAGCGGCCACAAATTTCTACATCATGAATGCGAGGATGAAAAGGGCTCAATTTGAGGGCAAGAGCAGAGAAGGACAAGATAGCACCGAGCGTCTCGGAATCATGAAACCCACGCAATTGGTTTAATAATTTCGGAGCTCCCGATAATTAGTTATGATTTTTGAAGGAGAAAAGGATTTATAAAACATTTATTAAAACAGGAAAGAGTATCAAGAACATGCTCACATCAGCATGACATCAGCGATGGGCCAGGTTGCGGATTAGTGGGCCGTTAATGGGCCCAAAGTGGCAGTGGCCCATTGGGTCGGCCCAAAGTTCACAAGGTCTAGGAAACCACGTTGAGCTACCCTACGGTCTGGCTTGGTTTGGTTAGATGGGCTAGTTCACCAGGCCTATAAGGCTTCCATGGGCTGGAAGGCCCAAAACTCCCCGAGGCTTGATTTCCCAAGGTCTGCTGCTGGTTCCTCATCTTCGGTGGGGTTTGAAGATGCCCACGACGCCATGGAGCGGGTTCGTCGGAGGGCGACATCGGCGGTGCGACATGGTTGCGCTGACGAACTGGGGTTACAACTCCGGTGAGCTCAGGTGTACACGGTGAGGCAAGACAGGGCAAGGTTCACGACGAGATAGGGTTCAAGGAAAAGGAGTGCGCACAAGGTGCTCGATGGATTCCCCCCAAAGGAAAGGCAGGGCGGCAAAACTCGCCGGCGGTGAGGTTCGACTGCGGCGGCGGTGCGTTCCCTTACACAAAGGACACCACGGCATGAAGGCCGATCGGCAACACACAGCTAGCACGGGCACGAAGGGGTTTGGTGGTGCGACAGCGGGACGCAGTCTAGCGCTGCGGTGCACGGCTCCTGCAAGCGGCTCGACGGCCGGGCACTCGTCGATGCCTACGTGGTGCGAAGACCGAATAGAGATGGGGTGGTCACGGGTTGATTTGATGGAAACAATGAAAAGAGCGATGACACGCTCTGGGACATGACGGCGAGCTCCAGCTAGGCGGCTCGAAGGCCGACAACAAAGGCAAGCAAGGCGGCGTCTATGGGCGGTGCAAGAGAGGGAAAAGAAACCCAACACGAGAGGCTCACGGCTCACACAAAACATCAACCACGTTGTGGGCATGCAAACATCAGGGCTTCAGCCATGGCAAACAAAGTCGTTGGCGTTCCAGGGAAAAAGAGAACGGGTGTGTGGCTCTAGCACAATCCGTCGAGCATGTCATGGGCATGCCACGGCTTGCATCTTCGGCATGCCGTCCAAAGCTTTGGTTGCCTGGGGGGAAGCAAAGAAGATCTCGGCTCGAAGGCTGGCGCCTTAGGCAGGCGAAAAGAGGGGCAAAAAGGAGACGACTTGGGTTCCTGCAGAGATAGGCGCGGGTCGAAGCCCGGTGCACAGAGCGGCGAAGAGCTCACGAACTCACACGACAGCGCAAAGGTTCCAGCGTTGGCCTTCACGCACGAAGGTGCTCGGCACAAACAGGGCTCATGGACACGCAACAGGGTGCCTGCAAGGATAACGTGACTCGACGGCCATTCATGGGGAAACGACGACGAGTTCCGGTTCAGTGGCTCGAAGGCGCGCACAGGGGGAAGTTAAGAGGGGGGGGGGGGGGCGACGATGTGCTCATGTAGGGGCGGCGGTGTAGTCATCGCCGGCTCGGTGAAGACGCGGTTCGGTGGTGGTGTACACGACGGGCTCGGCGACGGTGACATCCTTTGTCTGTTGCTGTTCGTGGCCGTCCTCGCTCCCCGGTCTTTCCCTCGCGCTCCGGTCCACGACTCTTCCTCCGCGGTGCTTCGGCGAAGGCGAAGCGCGTCCTTCTTCCGGTCTTGTTCTTCTTGGACGGGCAGCGGTGACTCCTCAACGTTGTCTCAGGTGCGATGGCGCCCGACACCTACTCCAGTGCGGAACAGAGCAGTGGAGGCAGCGGCGTCACGGGACACGGTTCGGGCAGCTCTGGCTCCCACAGCAAATCTGCGCGTGTGCTCCAGTTCCTCGGCTCCCTCTCCTCCAGAGGTGGGTGGATTTGGGGAGAAAAGCCCACTGCGGCGGCGGACACTGGGAGAAGGGGCTCAACCTGGTCTTTATAGGGGTGGCACTAGGGTTTGGGCGCGAGGGCAGACGGCTAGTGGTACGTCTGAGTGATGTGGCGAGCATCCACGACTGCCAGCGAAAAAGGGCGGCGGCCATGGGCGGGCGCCGAGCTCGCGCCTCACTGTACGCCTGCATCAGCGGGGAAGAGAAACGGGAATAGTCCTCTCGGCTGACATGCGGGCCCCAGGCAGCGATGAGAGAAACAAGAGGGAGAGGTTGGGTCGACTTGGACTGCGGTGAGGGATAGGTGGGCCGGGCTGGTGGAGTTAGCGGGTTAGACTGGTTGGTTAGGGTGTTAGAAGTTAGGCCTTCCTTTATTCAAATTAGTTTTATTTATTCTAGTTTGAATTTGAATAAAGTTCAAATTCAAACTCCACACAAGTGATCTCCAAATAAAATCCATGAAACTCCGACTCACAATTTACCATAGTTTGAATTTAATTTTCATATGGTTTTGTTATATAAGGGATTAAAGGTGAGAGGCTAGCAATTTGGTCCAAAATTTGGTAGCACACAACTTCAAACAAAAAGTTTTAAAAATTTGTAAAAATTCACACAAGGGAAACATGCAAATTCTGGTATGTTACACTAGCGGTGGTATTCGCCTTCGAAAAATTCAGATCTTACATCGTGAACTCGAAGGTCATTGTTTATACCGATCACGCAGCCATCAAGTATCTCATGGCTAAGAAGGATGCTAAACCACGTTTGATCCGTTGGATCCTTCTTCTCCAAGAATTTGATGTCGAAATTCGTGATAAGAAGGGGGTGGAGAATGTTGTGGCTGATCATTTTTCTAGGATGAATCGTGGACAAGATGATAAAGAGCCCATAGAAGATAAGATGAGAGATGACCACCTCTATCGATTGCTCGATAAAGACACTTGGATGATTGATATCATTCGAGCGATTCGGAAGATGCCTCTCGACCATCTAGATAAAAACTCTCAAAGGAAGATAATTTTCAAAAGTAAGAAGTACTTTTGGGATGCACCTTACCTCTTCAAACTTGGCAATGATGGAGTCATGAGAAGATGTGTGCCAAGAGAAGAGAGGCTAGAAATCTTGAGAAAGTGCCACTCGGCAGAGTATGGTGGACATTATAGCCATTTTAGGACCCAAGCAAAAGTGTGGTCTAGCGGATTCTATTGGCCAGAGATGCATGAAGATACTAAAAGATATGTTGCATCATGCCCCGAATGCCAAAGAACCGGAAACATCTCTCAAAGAAATTCTATGCCTTTGAAATACAATTTACAAATCAATTTATTCGATGTGTGGGGTAAAGACTTCATGGGGCCCTTTAAAAACTCACACGGATATGAGTATATTCTAGTCATGGTTGATTATGTATCCAAGTGGGTAGAGGCCATGCCATGTCGTAAAGCATCCACGGAGGAGTCCATTACTATGATCAAGAACGTGATTTTTCCTCGTTTCGGTACACCGAGAATCTTGATAAGCGATGGGGGAACTCACTTCACCGGGAAAAATTTCAAAAAGTGCTTGTCCAAGTTGGGAATTGAACATAGGTTCTCTACGGCCTATCACCCGCAAACCAACGGACAAGCAGAAACATCGAATAGGTAGTTAAAAAGCATTCTCAACAAAACCATAGAGAAGGGAGGCAGGGATTGGTCAAAGAAATTAGACGGAGCTTTGTGGGCTTATCGAACGGCGTTTAAGACACCGATAGGTATGGCCCCTTCTCAATTCGTCTATGGAAAAGCTTGCCACCTTCCGGTTGAGTTGGAACATAAAGCCTATTGGGCGATTAAAGAGATGAACCTTGACCTCTATGCCGCGGTGGTGAAACGAAGAATTCAAATAAGCGAGCTAGAGGAGATGAGGTTAAAAGCATATGAAAATGCAAGCATATACAAGGAGAGAATTAAAAGGTGGTATGATAAAAGGTTGAAAAAGGAGTTTAAGGAAGGAGATAAGGTCCTCCTCTACAATTCAAGGTTAAAACCTTCGGAAAGGGGAAATTGCAAAGCAAGTGGGACGGACCTTATATTGTTCATTCGGTGCTCTCCAACGGAGCGGTAACCATTATGGATGTGAAAGGTGATCAATTTATGGTGAATGGTCAATGACTTAAGGTTTACTAAGAACTCGACGCTGTGCCCCTTCACCACATTGATGTCTTCACCATGGAAGAAGAGCCCAAACGTCCGGCCTAGAACGAAAAACAAGGCATGGATTTTTGTAAATAGTTTTTCTTTTATTTTCTGGAGTTTCTCTCGAAGATTTACTTGGCCAACTTTTTCCCATGGGCTGAGAAAGCGAAAAAAGGGCGGTACACAGGAAAGCGGACCGGCCCGGCCCCCGGAACAGGGTGGGTCGGTCGGCCCAGTCCGATCAGCCCAGGTAGCCCCGGCGGCGTTTTGCCCCGGTTTTCCCCGTATTGCTCCTTTTCGGCTTTCTTCTTCGGTCAGAAAATTTTAAGGGAAGTTTGAATAAGGAAAATGAGGTTCCTAGTGTTTTCCTTTTCGGACTATTTATTTGGCCGAATTGGGAGCTCGGGAATCCATCCCATCAAGCATACTTTTGCACCCACGCAGCCACCATGGCGTCCCTGAGGAGCTTAGAGTTGAAGCAAGGTGCCAAGGAGCCATCGATGGAGGAGGCGAAGCAATGCGAGCTCAAGCTACCTGTCGAGATCAAGAGGACTGCTCGCATCCGTTGCGGAGGGCGGGTCCCGAACGGAGCTATTGCATCTCGCAACCCCATCAATGAGGAGAAGGTACCTACTCTCGTTCGAAGGTCGGTGCGCATCCGTGGCATGAAGCGAAAGGATTACAAGGAGGTGTCGCCCGAGCCTAAGGACTATGGGGGTAGCGATTACTTCGACGATTGTAGCCCGAGCTCGTGGGCGGCCGCCGGAAGAGATGATAACGATCTTTACATTTGGGAAGAGGTGCCGAAGGAGAAGACTCCCGAAGGCCCCAATGGCGGTGGCAACGATGACGGCGGCGACGACAATGGTGATGGCAATGATGGCGACGACGATGGCGGAGACCCTGGCGATGACGACCCTTTCGGGATGCATCCGATGTGTTGTGCGGCTTGTCGTCACTCCATCTCGGAGCTCTACGCAATGGTCGACGAATGTTTCTAGGCCATGGAGGTGATGAGGCAGCATATGGAGTATTTGGAACGCGTGATCAAAGACGACTACAAGTTCCTGAACCGCAACATGCGCAAACTTTTTGGCATGGTCAGGAACATGAGAGGCAAATGGTGCAATAGTTGCGGAAAGTACCACTAGGTTTAGTTTTCCCCCTTAGGATTTTTGTAAGATACGACGAGGACGTCGTATGATTTTAGCGTGGGGGAGAGCTAGCTAGCTAGCCTTTTAGCTTTTGAGCTTCAAGTTTAGATTGGTTCGGTTTAGTTTTCGAGAGAGTTTTAGGGTTTAAGAGTCTTTAGTTTTTGAGTGAGTTTTTAAATTTTTGCATGTTTGAAGTGTCTTAATTTAGTGTTGCGTCAACGAAAATCAAATAAAAAGAGTCCTTTAAATTTTGTGTTTTGTGTGTTGCTTATCTTTATTCACTCGTTTGTTTATCTTTAATTCTTGATATATGAACATAAGTGTATGGTTTGAAAAACGTTTACCGTGGTGCTTAGTGGAATTTCTACTTCTAAAAGTACCCATACCACACTTCGATCTTGAGCTTCACATGTTGGTTGCGCTATGTTCAATGCTAAAAGTTGGAGGAATCCAGTTTTGAAAATTATCTAAAAACCCTTGTAATAAAGGTTAGCAAAACCTCCTTCTCCAAGTTGAGAGTAAGAAATATATCCTATACAAAGCCAATTTATTTTTTGCTCCACCATAAGTGTGATTAGCACAATGAGTTGGGCTAGGATCCTTCTCTCTTGGGAGTTTTAATTTCGAGCAATGATCATGTCCTTGTGCTTATCTTTTGTTGCTAGCCTCATGCATTCGATAACGTGACTTTCACATCGAAAGTCCCGTAAATCGCCGAATTCCATACCCAACCCTATACATCTCTTTTGTACACCACATTCCTTGAACACAACCTACTCTCAAAGTTTCGTCTCGTCTCTAGCATGGTTTATTTAAAATTTCAGATTGTATGCATGCAAGAAAGAGAGGAGTTGAGAGCTTTGAAAAGAGAGAAAAAGATGTCAAGAGAGGGGAAAATAAAGAGAAAAGTATGAGTATGGAAAAGAAAGAAAGAAAAATATAGAAAAGTAAAGAAAGAGAAAAAATATTTGTAAGAATGAAAGAAAAAGAAGAGAAAGAGAAAAGAGGAGTGGCAAGAAAGATATGAGAGGGATGAGTCAAGTGAAAGAAAAATAAAGTGCAAGGAAGGATGTCACGTTGTTGAGAGAGAAAACTTTCACTCTTTTTCCAACCATGTGCAATCCGACAACGAGGACGTCATCGGTGCCTCGTAGTCATATTTTCTTTTGCCCTTGCACATGTCCACCAATCTATGTCTTCTCATCCTTGATATCCCCACATAGGGATTAATTCTCATGATCATTAGCTTTGAAAGGTAAACAACCACTAGAGGAAGTTCTTAGTTTGACAATACTTGTGTTGATTGCACTAGCCCTACCTATAGCTCCACTTTACATGTTATATGAGAGACTTATGGGAGAAGAGAGTTTTATAAAACTGGTTTAGGATAGCCACCTCATATGAGTGACTTGAGAGAGCTTGGAGAAAGCTTTTTGTCTAACACTTGTTGCAGGAATTTTATTTTTGAAAAAAATCATAAAAACCCTTCGATGGAAGAAAAGAAGTAAGCATGGCTGAGATTGAAGGCTTCAAGTGAAGAGTTTGAGTTGTGGGGTAAATCTTGACGTGGTAAAAATTCGAAACGCCCATGTTTATGTATGATGATCATCACTTTATGTTTATGTATTAAAGATAAAAGATTGACTAACTTGTGAACAAAGGATTTAGCGGAACACGATTACAACGCCTTGGACGAAGTTCTTTTACGAGTACTTGCTCGAGGACGAGCAAGATCTAAGCGTGGGGGAGATGTTAACGGTGTATTTTGGTACACCAAACATGTTCATTACACTTTGGTTTGGATTTGTTTATGGAACTAACCCACCACTAGGCACACTAATCATATAGCAAGTTCATCTTTGTGCATGCATTTGGAAGTGTTGTGTTTATGTAGGAAAACATGGACATAAAGGACGGATTCACAACAAGTTCAAAGGAGCATTTATGGAGTCTTGTTTGTGTTCATGAGCTTGATGAAATCACTTTCAATGTGTTGACGGTGAAAATCCATCAACCTAGCCATGAGTTTACCTTCGGTGTTGGCATGAGTTTTATACCTTATCCATTGGTACTAACCCCCGTGGTATAACAAGTTCACGTGTGCATGTCAGTTTTGGAGTTTAATGTTTATGCAGGGTTTTAGTGTTGAATGCAAGACTTTCGGGATAAGTCCATCAAGCACCTCATGACAAGACCTTGAAGCCCCGTACAAGTCATGCAACGAAGCAAACTTAACTCCAAGAAGCCAGGGACTTGATCCGAGAAGACGACAAACTCCGAGGACCTGACCGTAAAAGTGTCGAATCTTGCAAGACAAGGAGTTGAGTCCAATTCGGAGAGAAACCGACGACATGGACCTACATGCGAAGGGGGAAACATCCGGGAAGCAAGGGAACCGACGTAGAGCAAAGGAGCCCTCGGGCCGGGCCTAGATGGGCCCGGGCCGGCCGGCCCGATCCGGTCGACCCGGGCCCATCCGGGGCCCATTTGCCCCCTCCTTTGCCCTAGCCGCCAATCGGGCTATTTATAGCCCCCCGACCGAGAGCCACGCGAGAGAAGAATTCGTCATCGGCCGCCGAGGAGCAAGAGAAGAGAGGGACACCATCTCGGAGAGGAGAGGGTCGAGCTAGTTGACTAGGGTTTCCCCTAGCCGACGTGGGAACCTTGCACGGAAGACCACGTCGGAGTTCCGGAGCTAGAAGCAAGATCAAGGAAGGATCCCGGTGGTGATCTTGTGTATGTATCATTGTTATAGTTGAATTATCAAGTTGAATCTTTTCCTAGCGATCAAGTGTTTCCTCGAAGATTTCGTTTTTCGATCGGCTTTGCTTATTCCAATTCTATTCTCAAGATAGATTACATAGGGTGTTCTTGTAGCCGTGGTGGCTAGAGGTACACGCCGGATCTTCCGAAAGAATCTCGACTTGTCTTTTGACTCGCCCTAAGCTCCCCGCATGAATAGGGATATGTTGTGACAGAACGGGGGTTCCGAAAGGCGGATGTTTTCGGATTTGGACGGGAAACCACGATTTAAAGAGGCTTCTATTAAGATTCGACTTGCTACTTCTTCTCTTGCTTGGAACTTCAACAAAAGGCTTACCCCGATCCCTCTAGATCAGTTTATCTACCCAATCTTACTTTGTTTTCTCCGGTCTTTAGTAGATTAGATTCGTTTCGTGTCTTTTACTTAGATGCATTAGGGTTTTATCGAAGATTGGAGTTACTTGGCTTTATTAAATTAAGTTTTGCGTCACACATTTGTTCCACGGATTCGATACCTTGGGTTCACCACTCGAGGGAAGAAGGGTCCCCTGACTACGACGGGAGACTTGTACGCTTGCAAGTCACAAACGAACTTTGATATAATTATTAACCGTCAACAAGCCCCTTTTTCTGGCGCCGTCGCCGGGGAACAAGTGATCAAGATTTGATTTTTTATTGCCTTTTCGTAATTTTCAATTTTCTCTTTGTTTTTATTTTTGCATCTACTAAATTTTGATCATCCTCAAAATACATCTAATCTAGTTTGTCTAACTCTAGTTTTTATAGATTTGTTTTTACTTTCTAGTTTTTGCATACTTTGTTTATTGCTAACCCTAACAGGAGATGGACGGCTACCTCTCCAACAAACCCAATAATTTTGTGGATGATCCGGAAAAACTTTACGTGCTAAGGAGACGCGAAGCACATCAAGCTAAAAAGCTAGATTTTGTAGATTCGGAGTCGGAAGACAAAGGATCGCGAGGAATCTCCGAAGAATTCACCACCTCAAAGTCCTCGGGAGAATCGACTTCCACCGATGGGTGACCAACCACCGCAAGAACGCTAGATTGGGGAGCTATGCACCCCAGACATCATCGACCTACCAATCTTGAACCTTGAGGAGATCGGAAGACCGTTCGAGATCAAGACCTCAACAGTCCGCATGGTGCAACATTCACCCTTCACCGGTAAAGAGGATCCGAACCTTCACCTCCAAGCATTCATTCATTCAACTATGTCAGACTTTCAACATGGATGGGGTGACTCAAGACCAAATGAGGGCAAGGCTTTTTCCGTTTTCACTACTCGGGAAGGCTTTGCAATGGTTCCACTCTCAGCCGGCGGAGACGGTGCAAAATTGGAACACGTTGATGAAGGCTTTCATGAAGGAATACTACTCACCGGGTAAAACTCAAAGCTTGCGTAATAAGATTGCCACCTTTGTTCAATATCCTACGGAAACTATCTCGGAGGCATTCGAGCGCTTCAACGAGTACACTCGGGCGGTTCCACATCACAAGTTCCCGAAGGAAGACCTCGTGCAAAAGTTCTATCAAGGACTCACCATGGCGTCAAGGACGATCATCGATGCATCGGTGGGAGGATCCATCATCGAACTTACACCGACGGAAGCTTTCACTCTGTTCAAGAAGGTCGCGGATAATGACACGTGGGCGTCGTCCGGGCGCCTACATCTGGTTCAACCCACGGGAAACGTCAAAGGAGTCTTGCAAGTGGAGAAGGAGAACATACTTGAAGGCAAGATCGACTCGCTCATGAGGAGGTTGGAGAAGATGGAGATGGAAAATAAAGAGGCTCAAGACTTGAAGGCCGCCGAAGCAAGGTCCACATGTGAAGAATGTGGAGAGTATGGCCTTGTCCGCAAAGATTGTCCGGAGGAAGCCAAAGTGCTCGACTACATGAGGAAGGGAGAATTGCCGAACTTCCGCTACGGGCAAGGTAGGCCTCAATTTAATGCAAGCTCATCTATTCCTAACGCGGTTCCGCTTCGTATACAATTGAAGGAGTTCATGGATGAGCAAGCTAAGATCAACAAGGACACCGTCACAAAGTTCAAGACCATAGACAAGGTGTTGGAGAACATCGATAGCAAAGTGACGGAGGTCGGAAGTTCCAATCATCAAGTGCTCAACATGATGAAGATGCTCGAGACGCAAGTGGGACAACTTGCGGGGCGCCTCACTAATGATGAAGGGAAGCTTCGGGACAACCCAAATGTCCCGAATCGGCGAAGGCCATTCAAACACGTTCGGGGAAGGAGACCGAAGATCCGGAACGTTCCGCGGGAGCAAGGAAGCTTAAACCATCCACCGAGGTGGACGGAGTTGCTAAAGAGAAGGTTACGGGGGATCGTCACCGAGGAACCCGACTTTGAGATGCCGGAGGAAGACACGAGGATACCGCAACTCAAGCCACGCTTCTTCCGAGGTAAACTTGACAACCACTTTGAGAAGTTTGTGGAAGTTGTGCGTAGACTTAGCATCAACATGCCATTACTAGATGCCCTACAAGTACCTACATATTCTCGTTACTTTAAAGACATACTTGCAAATAAATATGAGATAGCAACACTCGGGGTAGATCATGTCAAGATGTCCGAGGAGTGTAGTGCCGCTATTGCTAATGGGCTAGAGAAGCAAAAGGACCCCGGGTGCCCTACAATTCCATGTTCAGTTGGTTCTCTCAACTTCGAGAAGGCGTTATGCGACCTTGGAGCTAGTGTGAGCGTCATGCCTAGGGATGTGTTCGAGAAGCTACGCCTACCAATGGAGCCTACGGGAATATGTTTGGAGTTGGGAGACAACTCCATTCGCTATCCCTTGGGCATTGCTGAATATGTACCCGTGAAGGTCGGATACCACTTCATCCCTGTCGACTTCGTTGTGCTCGAGATGGGAGAGAGGGAGAAGCCGCCGCTCATCCTAGGGAGGCCTTTCCTCAAGACCGTGGGGCTACTATTGATGTTGGCAAGGGGGAGATCATGTTCGATATCAACGGAGAAAGGAGTTCCTTCAAGTTCCGTCCAAGAATCGAGGCATGCAACATGATTGGAGTGAAGGGAGAACCAAAACAAATGGAGGGGCTGAAAAAGAAGAAGGAGCCGAAAAAATGAACGTAAAGAAAATCAAAGAAGGTGTTGCATCCGTCAAGACAAAGGAAGAGAAGCCGCCTGTGAAGACCATAAAAATGACTAAGCCAACTAAGCCGGAAGACAAGCCCGTGCCCAAGATGGTGCGGAAGTGGGTACCCAAGATTGCAACGCCCGCAAAGAGCGTTGATCCGGAGTAATCAAGTGAAGAAGTCTAGCTATAGACTATAAACGAAGCGCTAGGCGGGGAGGCAACCCGTTTCGTCGAGTCAAGAATAAGCTACGGGAGGACAACCCGATTCCGGGTTTTTCGAGTATTTTTAATAATTTAGTTTTTGAGTTTTATTACGCAAAGACATTAGACTTAGAAGTGGTTGAACAATATTAGAGACATAATTCTTGATTGAATGTTTGCTTTATCATAAACCCTTTGCATGAACCCTCCTATGTGCTTATTTGTTCTTTTCTTTTCGAGAAACCTCAACCAAATAATTTCAGAACCTAACTCAACCCTTCACCCTCATTATGCTGCTGAGGTTGACTTATTTTTCATGCTAAAACCACACGAGTAGAGCCATGATTTATATTTAAGTGTTAATAAAATTCAGCACGTGATAGAACTCGCGTGAACCTAGAAATCAAAACTTTTGGTTGGTTTTAAAAATCTATATCCTTGGTTTCTCTAGGATTAGAATTTTTCTAAGCCTATTCTAATTTTGTTTTATTCAAAATCTTTCTTATTTAGCCAAAATTAGAACCTAAACCTATGCCCCCATGATCAAGCCGGAAATGTTTGCTCTCAACCGATGAAGGCAAACTATACCGTGAGACCGAAATCAACGTAGTCGAAAAATATTTTTGACTTACATTTGTTTTTAATGGTTTAAAAACTTCTCTAAAATTATGTTTGAGCTCTTGCATGGCTCTGAAAAATATTTTAAATTTCGAATTAGAGGAGTGCTTAACCTTAAACACACCTAAATGGAGGCAATCTAGTTTGAATTAATCATGCATGCACCATTGGATTCCCTTTTATCAACTTTCACCAATTCCACATGCAAAGGACAAGCATGGTGGGCAGCAAGCATCAACTTTGCAGGAATTTCATGGTGGCATGTGAAGCAAGTGGAGCTAGGGAGCATGGACATGACCCAAAGCATGGAGCATCAAGGACCAATAATGCAAGAAAAGGAGTGGACGAGAGCGTTTGGGCGGTGCAACTCGTGGAGCACGCGGGCAGGAAAGTTGCAGAGGCGAAATGATCGTGCTGGAAGAAAGACGAGGCGGGGAGGAGCCGAGAGGACCCCGAGCCGGCCCGGCCCGTGCCGGCCGGCCTCACCTACTTAAGGAGCCCCCGGCTCCCGTTTTCTGCAGGCAAGCTTCCCTCTCCTTCCTTTGTTTGTGTGTTCAAGTTTGTGTGCTCAAAACCTCCGTAGACATAGCCAACCTTCCCAAGCTTGATAGCTCAAGAAAAAATCCACATCTTTAATCCACTCAAAGTCCACATCCGAAGCAAAGAGTTTAAGTGCTTAGTTACCGGTTGCAACCCGGAGTTTTAGTTGAAGAAAAGAGTGAAGCAACCATGTGGAAGAAGACCACAAGTCTCTTCTCCAAGAAGAAGAGTTCGTCGTCGTCCAAGCCGTCATCAACCACGTCTTCGAGGAGGCACTCGGTTTCTGAGTCCCCCCGGAGCATGGAGACGGATACGGCACCGCCGAGGAGGAACGATGCTCTCCTCCTTGGTGGTATGAGGGCTGCAAGAAGCACTTCCATGAGGTTTACCGAACCTCGTGGGCACACGGAGGAGCAGCCCGCGCCACCACGACGATCGACCCGCTCAACCGCGCCACCTCCTTACACCCCGACGTACTCTTCGTACGGCTTCATCATCTTGTCGGCGGAGGAGGAGGAGAGGCTCTCTAATCTTGAGAAGAGGCTTGTGCCCAACGTCGAGTTCGACGACCAAGCACTCTACACCTTGGGTTTTGGCACCGACATATACTATATGTTGGGGCACCTTGGATGGGTGCAGTTCTCCAACGGAGTATCGGTGGACACCCACTTGGGGTTCGCCTTGGAAATTTTGATGACTATTGCACCCATCCTTGATGATGATGGGGTGCAAAGCTTGTCATTCCGTTTGGAGGGAGTCCAACAAGTGGTTCCCTACGAGCACGTTAGGGAGCTGCTTGGATTCCACAAGGGAGCTCCGGAGAAAGTTGACGTGCCACCCGCATGTTAGCGGGATTTTGGAATATGATCTCCGGAGAAGCCCATCAACAACGCAATTGCATCCGCAACCCCATTATCCGGATATTTCACTCTTGGATGTGCAAGAGGGTATTGGGGAGGATGAAGGAGACAAAGGTGACCGACACGGAGTTGAATTGGCTATACTCGGCTTTAATTGCCGTGCAGCCAATAGACCCTTCTTACCTTATGATCAACCGTTGGTGTTGTGAAGCAACATCGGGGGCGGGTAATATTGGTTCGGGGTGCTACCTCTCCATGTTGGCCTTCTCCTTGCGGCCGGGGATCGCAAGAAACCCCGACCACCTTTTGCATGGTACCTCTCTCGGCATTGAGTATTTGTGGCAAGGCAAATACATTAGTGGAGATGAGAGAGGAGGTTATCGGTTGGCCATAGTGAACATACCCCTTCCCAATGAGAGGCTTAGGCTTTTCAACGAAGGGAGAGAAGATTGGTTGGAAGAGGGACTACTTGTCCCTGCAAGGAAAAACAAAAGAGGAAGAATCGTAGAGGAGGGAACATCCTCCGCACAAGCGAGTGGAGCACAACTCAATGTGCAACCATTCGGCGGGATCCCTCCTCCGCCAAGTTATTACGGAGGGCCACAAGAGCAAGCATGGGGGGGGGGGGGTGGTGCACCGGTACCCCCACCAAATTATGTTGTGCCCAACGCTAACTTCGCGGAGTCCTACGCTCATCATCCCCAACCACAACAAAGCATGGCCATAATTGGAGGGTATGCTGCAAGAAATGCCCAAAACATCGCAGCCATCCAAGCTAACGCAGCTCAACTTGGTGAAGGCAACGCAAATATTGCCTTTGAGGTTGGACGCCTTCACCTTGTGGAGCCAAATCAATTCGTCGGAGGAAATGCCCAATCATATTACGAGCAAGGGTATTATTATCAAGATCATCAACATCAACCACCGGCGGAGGACTAGAAGATTTAGGAACTTTAGTTTTCTTTTCTTTTCTTTTTCTCTGTAATTTTCAGCTTTTGCTTATGTGTGTTTGCGTAGTATTTTCTGTTTTTATTTAAATTTCAGCAAGCATGTTTGTTTATTTTCAGTTTGTATTTCAACTTGATGTCATCATTAATAAAGACACCACCTTGATTATATCATTGGAAAAGTTACAAAATTCATGCCATGATGATATATGATTATAATTGCAGCTTTGTTCATCTTTGTAATTGATCTATGCATGTCTAAGCTAGTGCTCTCTTAAAAATACAAATCTGAATTTATTTAAATACTAGCTTAATTTTCAGCGGAGGTTATGATTAAAATAAAGACCCATAGTGTTTTATGTGCTCTCAAGTTATGAATAGATTAAAGATGTCTTTTATGCTAAAAAAAACGCTAACCTTGTCACAAATATCACTTGTGTGTTGCTCAACCTATCCAAAGCCTAATATATATTTGAGTGCATAAACCTTAGTGTACAAGATTTATTTTTGAGTGAGTTATTTCAGGCCATGATTTCTTTGGCTCGAGACTAAGAAGCTGGTCATTCCATTTTTGCGTATCTATCTTTTTGCTAGCCTTTTATCCGTGCATTGTGTATCCCCGCATCGGAGATCTCACAAACTTCGCCGGATATCCACCCTTAAACCAAATATCATCTTTTGTGATTACCTCCTTGACCACAACCTATCGTTGAGAATGGATCATCAATTCAAGGAAGATGGCAAGACGGTGCCGACATAGAAGATTTCAAGTATCTCTCCAAGGAAAATACCCCGGTACCTACCTTATTTTTTTTTGCCTCTTTGCTCGAGGACGAGCAACGTCTAAGCATGGGGGAGGAGGTAGGTATGGTGCAGTTTTAGAGTTCAAAGGGGAGTATTTAAAAAAAATAATAAAATATATATAATGATGAAAGAAAAAAAATCCGGCGACGATCGTGACTTTCAAGGTGAAGGTCTCACAAGAAGAAAGAAAAAAAATATATAATGCATGAAAGAAAGAAAGAAAGAAAGAAAGAAAGAAAGAAAGAAAGAAAAGAATGAGAAATATGAGAAAGAGAAAAAAATATATGCGTAAAGTGAACTCCCCGGTTCTCTAAGAGTGCATTCAAGGCTTCAAGTTAAAAAGATCCATTCTCATTTTCCAACCATGTGCAATCCGATAACGAGGACTTTCTTTGTGCCTCGGGATCACTCTTTGCCATTTGCACATGTCCACTTATCTAAAGTGTGTGTATTTTTCTCTTTCCCCTCCTTGATTTAACATTATTTTCCAATGACCTTTTTGACGAGTCTCGGTAAGACCATGAGAACCTTGTCTTGTTTTGACAACACCTCATTTATAAAATCTTGTTAGGACTAAACTTTCCCAAAGCTCCATATAAAGCCTACCACACATATATGTTATGAGAGGGAAAGGAGTAGAATATATAGGCTTGAGAGACAAGTGAGATGAGAGTTCATGAGCAATATACAAGATGATTTAAATTTGTGAACTTGGTTTAGTTTTTCTTTATCTCGTTCTTTATTTCAAAAATTCTGAGATCTATTTAAACTTTGTGAGCATGTTAATACTTGTCGGATAAGCTTAATAAGGATCTACCCTCCGTAGAGATGAAGGCTAGTGCATTATGGAACTTTAATGAATTAAAATTTCGAGAGCATTATGTTTTCTCATGTATGATCAAGTGCAAGGTTTAACATTGTTTGGCAATGATGATATCCATCGAAGGCTTACTCGAGGACGAGCAAGGTTTAAGCATGGGGGAGATGTTGACGGTGAAAATCCGTCAACCTAGCCATGAGTTTACCTTCGGTGTTGGCATGAGTTTTATACCTTATCCATTGGTACTAACCCCCGTGGTATAACAAGTTCACGTGTGCATGTCAGTTTTGGAGTTTAATGTTTATACAGGGTTTTAGTGTTGAATGCAAGACTTTCGGGATAAGTTCATCAAGCGACTCATGACAAGACCTTGAAGCCCCGTACGAGTCATGCAACGAAGCAAACTTAACTCCAAGAAGCCGGGGACTTGATCCGAGAAGACGACGGACTCGAGGACCTCGACCGTAAAAGTGCTCGAATCTTGCAAGACAAGGAGTTGAGTCCAATTCGGAGAGAAACCGACGACATGGACCTACATGCGAGAAGGGGAAACATCCGGGAAGCAAGGGAACCGACGTAGAGCAAAGGAGCCCTCGGGGCCGGGCCTAGATGGGCCCGGGCCGGCCCGGCCCGATCCGGTCGGCCCCGTGCCCATCCAGGGCCCATTTGCCCCCTCCTTTGCCCTAGCCGCCAATCGGGCTATTTATAGCCCCCTGACCGAGAGCCACACAGAGAAGAATTCGTCATCGGCCGCCGAGGAGCAGAGAAGAGAGGGACACCATCTCGAAGAGGAGAGGGTCGAGCTAGTTGACTAGGGTTTCCCTAGCCGACGTGGGAACCTTGCACGGAAGACCACGTCGGAGTTCCCGGAGCTAGAAGCAAGATCAAGGAAGGATCCCGGTGGTGATCTTGTGTATGTATCATTGTTATAGTTGAATTATCAAGTTGAATCTTTTCCTAGAGATCAAGTGTTTTCTCGAAGATTTCGTTTTTCGATCGGCTTTGCTTATTCCAATTCTATCCTCGAGATAGATTACATAGGGTGTTCTTGTAGCCGCGGTGGCTAGAGGTACACGCTGGATCTTCCGAAAGAATCTCGACTTGTCTTTTGACTCGCCCTAAGCTCCCCGCATGAATAGGGATACGTTGTGACAGAATGGGGGTTCCGAAAGGCGGATGTTTTCGGATTTGGACGGGAAACCACGATTTAAAGAGACTTCTATTAAGATTCAATTTGCTACTTCTTCTCTTGCTTGGAACTTCAACAAAAGGCTTACCCCGATCCCTCTAGATCGGTTTATCTACCCAATCTTACTTTGTTTTCTCCGGTCTTTAGTAGATTAGATTCGTTTCGTGTCTTTTACTTAGATGCATTAGGGTTTTATCGAAGATTGGAGTTACTTGGCTTTATTAAATTAAGTTTTCCGTCACACATTTGTTCCACAGATTCGATACCTTGGGTTCACCACTCGAGGGAAGAAGGGTCCCTTGACTATGACGGGAGACTTGTACGCTTGCAAGTCACAAACGAACTTTGATATAATTATTAACCTTCAACACAATGGTGGCAAGGACCGAAGTGTTATGTAGGAACACCCTTGGGGATTGAAGCGTAAAAGACCGGACTTCATGCAAAGATAACCTCCATCTTGGACGCGAGGATGACATCGTCAAAATCATGCAAGTGGGAGGGGCAAAGTGCATAATCACCTGAGGACCCACGGGAGCGAAGGGGCGACCGAACCAGGCCGAGATGGGCCTGGGCCGGTCGGCCCAGGCCGGCCGACCCAACCCACTTCCGGCATCGGTTCGGCCCCCCTTTCCTTGCACCCGAAGGATCTTCAACCATAAAGCCCTGGAGGCGCCGCCATTCGCGAGAGGGAGAGCCATTCGCACCAGGAGGCCATCCACAAGCTAGAGAGAGAGAGGATGGAGAGCCATTCGCACCAGGAGGCCATCCACAAGCTAGAGAGAGAGAGAGGAGGGAGATCTCCGGAGGGGGATCAACCACCTCGAATCAAGCACCCACAAGTGGAGAAGAAGGAAGACACCATTGGAAGGGTGACCATGATCAACGGTGCTATGTCTAGCACCTTGATGGGGTAATCTCCTTATTCGTCCATGGGTTGTAATCGATCTTGAGATGTAATCGTACTTTGTTGGATTATCTATCTATCATCTTGTGTTGAATATACTTTACTGCTTAAGGTTAGCTACCATGTCGTAAAGGGAGTAGAGGTCCAATGCTCCCTTGGATCCATTCAATACGCCGTGTCCATCATAGGTCTAGTCACGAATACCTTCGCGTAGTGACAGTACGAGAGGAGGGAAAGGGCGAAACCGTGGTCACAACCCCCGATAGATTAGATTGGTTTTCTTGTTTAAAGCGATTGCATGCTCTAGTATCGTAGACCCATGGTGAGTGTCTTTTATATTGATTGCTTAATCATTGTTTCTAGTGTAGTTTAGTTGTTTTCTAGTTTAATTGTAGTTAGGGTTTGAGTAGCTAGTGAGTAGAGGTAGATCAAATGCTTGTAATCCCCTTGCTCCGCGGATTGACAAGAACCTTGGGAATCCCGTGGTGAAAAGGTGTAGGTCCGTACGCTTGCGGATTGTAGGTGTATACAATTTTTATCCGTCAACAGTGTTCTTCATGCTCTTCTTCATTCTGGGAGATACTAGAATGTCATCGATGAAAACTAGCACAAAATTGTCAAGGTACTCCATGAATACTTTGTTCATCAGATACATGAAGTATGCTGGTGCATTTGTCAATCCAAAGGGCATGACTGTGAACTCGTATAAGCCATATCTGGATGCGAAAGCAGTTTTGGGAATGTCTTCTAGTCGGATTTTCAACTGGTGGTACCCGGATCGTAGATCGATCTTAGAGAATATTTTAGCACCTTTCATCTGATCGAACAAATCTCCAATCCTCGGTAATGGGTATTTGTTCTTGATGGTAACATCATTAAGGGGTTGATAATCTATGCATATTCTTGTAGTACCATCCTTTTTATCAACAAAGAGAATGGGAGACCCCCAAGGTGACGAGCTAGGTCGGATGTAACCTTTACTAAGCAACTCATCTATTTGTTTCTTTAATTCAGCCAAACCCTTAACATTCATTCCATATGGTCTTTTATAAATAGGAGCAGTACTAGGTTAGAGTTCGATGCTGAATTCAATGTCGCGGTCGGGTGGCATACCTTGTAACTCATCTAGAAATACGTCGGGTACTCATTCACAACTTTGATTTCTTCTAAGGATTTGCCTTTTGCCGAATTCACTGTTCCTTGTTCTTCGGATGAGGTATCCACTTTGAACTCAATTCTATTGTCTTCTTGGCTAGTTAAAACCACTTACTTCTTGCGACACTTAATAACTCCGTCATGTTTGCGTAACCAATCCATTCCAAGAATTACATCTATTCCCTCGGATTTTAAAACTACTAGGTCAACTAGGAATTCTATTTCATTAAGTTTAAGGTTCACCAGAGGGCATATGTGGCTGGCCTTCATCTCACCACCTGGGGAGGTAACTAGCAATTGTTTCTTCATAGGATTCATGGGTAGATTATGTTTTTCCACAAATTGATTTGTAACAAATGAATGTGATGCTCCAGAATCGAATAAAACAGATGCAGGTTCAGAGTTGACAAGGAACGTACCAAGCACAACTTCTGGAGCTTCCCGTGCTTGTTCAACCGCCACTTGGTTTATCTTACTACGCACATAGTTCTGTTGGGCCCTGTTACCTCGCGGAGTAGAATTCCCAGTGCAAACCTGAGAGGATGGCTACCCAGGCCTCAGTCCACTACCCTTTTGTGGAGTTTGCATTCCACGCTTGGGACAGTTGTTGGCATAATGCCCCAACCTCCGCACTTGAAGCAACCAGTAGGTTGAACTGGTGTGGTGTTTCTCACTGGTGCACCTGAGGCATTGTTGAAGCGATTCTGCTACTGAATTGGAGCACGAGGAGTCTGCTGATTGAAGCGCTGGGGCTGCTGAGCTGAACGTTGGAACGACTAGTTTGTCGGTGTTTTAGTCCGGCAACCTACTAAGGGGAGTACCCGAAGTAGATGAATGTGGCCTCGCCGAGATCGGTAACTCGAAGGAAGAGACACGTGGCACACAATTTAGACAGGTTCGGGCCGCGAGGTGCGTAATACCCTACGTCCTGTATGCTGCGTAGCTCTGGATTGATTGGGCACGATTACAAGATGGTGCAATAGTGCACCGTGGGTTGTATGAGATGAGATTGGATGCTAGAGATCGGTCCCTGCCTCGCCTTATATAGTCCGGGAGGCAGGGTTACAAGTCGGAGTAGGGAGAGAGTACTAGTCGAGTACGTCTAGGAGTCCTCCATACAGTGCGGAACATATACAACTCCCTAACCGAGTACTACTCCTGTGTAGTCCTTGTGCTCCACGCCTCCAGGTGCCGTGTAGCGCAAGCCAGGTAGTCCCAGGGGCCCACCGAGTAGTCGGTCCTGGTACCCACCGAGGTGTTGGGCCCAGGGAGGTCCATACGACAAGCCCCCGAGTACTTTGTAGTCGAGAAGGATAGCTTCAAGTAGTCTTGACGGCCTTAACGAGTAGTCCTCAAGCGTCCCTGAGTGCTGCAAGTCAAAAGTCCTCAAGAGTAGTCGAAGCATCCCGAGGCTGGAACGTACTCCAGCTGATATTTGAGCAATCCTGAAGTCTTCTCGAGTAGTCCCAAGCGTCCTCGAGTACTGCCTTCGAAGGTCTTCAAAGATGCCCGTCTTGTCTTGAAGCCAGAGCTGATATGGAGGTGCGATTTGCAAAATCGCACTCCATATGGAGTAGCCCCCGAGCCTTAGGTTGAGCCGCAGGCTCTGGCTGAGGGTCGATCTAAAGTCTTGGCAAGAAAATCCCGAAAAATCCGGAGAGAAAAAACTGAAGGACACGTGGCACGGAGCCCCCGAGCCTTGAGTCGAGTACTTCCTCTCGAATTGAAGGGTCATCTTGAAGAATGTGTCCTGAGATGCTCTTGAGACTAGCCGCTTCCCAGGTAGTCGAGTAGAAGTAGCCGAGCCCCCGAGGTGAGGCGCGTCGACTAGTAGAATACGAAGGGTCACGCACAGCCGCTGAGTCAGACGCGCGTGGACTTATCCAGCCGCTCGTTGCGGAGCCAGTTTGACTTATAAATAGAAGCCGAAACCCTTAGGGTTTTTTACCCATCCGAGCTGGAGTCATTTTGATTCCATCTGAAGTAGATCCACTCCCAGCGCTTGCTGCCGCCGTAGTAGATTCAAGTGCGCCGCCACCCAAAGCTTTTAGGGTAGCCCCCGAGCGGATGCGTGTGAAGACGCCCTGCACTTGGAGGATGAAGCCGTCACCATCCAAGACGTCGAAGGCCGCCGGGAAGAAGAGGGGCCGCGAAGAGGCCGCCGCGGCCGCCACCGGAGTAGCGCCGCCCATGTCTCCACCGCGGGCTGATCCAAGCCGCGAGTGGAAGAAGTCCAAGGTGAAGACGGAAGATCTGTTGACTCTCCTGAACAGTGGGTTCATCCGGGAGAAGGAGGTCGACATGTGGAGGTCCGCTGCTGGAGATCCATATCCGATGGAGAAGGCCGAAGACGAGATCCCCATGTTCGCGCGGTTCGTGGAGCGCGGGCTTGCGCTCCCGGCCACCGATTTCTTCAAAGGGCTGCTCGGGTACTATGGGATCGAGTACCTGAATCTGAACCCCAACGGCATCTTCCACACCGCGGTCTTCGTGCACTTCTGCGAAGCCTTCCTTGGGATCAAGCCGCATTGGATCCTTTTTCGGAAGTTCTTCCGCGTCAAGCCGCAGCCAAGTGCTACCAACCCAAGGGTAGTCGGAGGGTCTGGCATCCAATTGAGAGAAGACGCCGCGGAGCAGTACTTGGCGTACAAGCTTGTTGACTCCAACACCGACTGGAAGATGAGGTGGTTCTACATCACGAACCACCACCCCGGCCTGCCGAAGCTGAGCGGACGGCAGCCCAGGCACCGCGAATGGTGGAACACGGAGCCCACCATGCAAGAGGGGATCCTGCTTCCCGAGCTGTTGGCACGCATCAAGGTGCTCAGGGAGGCGGGACTGAGGGCCGAGCACGTGGCCTTCAGTTTCATGAAGCGGAGGGTGCAACCGTTGATGGCTCGAGACACCTTAGGCTTCGAGTACACCGGCGACGACGACACGTCGCGGATGCCCGGAGGCGAGCTGGATGACAGCGACATCATCGAGAGGTTGTCGCGGATCTTCAAAGATATGCCGCCGTACACGGCGTGCCCTGTCCAAGAGTACTCCGCCGCCCGCCCGCCCAAGGAGGTGAGTAGTCGTGCTCCTCTTAGTCGAGTAGTCATTGCTTGGAGTAGTCGTGCCGATGTCTTCGTGTCTTGCGGGGAGGACTTGAAGAAGTTCATCTCCGAGCCGCGCCCACCTCCGAGCGGAATCGAGATCCCGAGGGAAGGGAAGGCGAAGGAGCGGCGAGAAGTCGGTGAAGGCGATGACACCGTCGTCGTGGAGGATACCACCGACGACGACGACGACGAGACGTTGCAAGACCGCTTCCAATTGCGATCGAGGTTTAGCCGTCCAGGCTTGCCTCATGTGCCTCTAGTGCAAGACCCCCCGACTAGCCTGGAGGCTAGCCTGGCTGCGCCGCCACGGAAGCCGCGCAACCCCGCCAATAAGCGGGTGGCGAAGAAGCTTAAGGTCTCAGAGACCATGCCTCAGGAGGTAAGATGTCTTGACTAGAGTAGTCGAGTACCCATCGCACGAGCACCCTTGCTGATGAGTAGTCTGCCTTGTATGCAGGAGGTGCCGCCGACGGAGCCCGTCGAAGAGGGCGACGAAGGCGTGTGGGACAAAGTGGGGGAGCCAGCCGGAAGTCGTAGTCCAGCCCCCACTGTTGAGGAGATCTTGGCGCAGCTGGAGCGCCAGCCCCCTCGCTCCCACGGGGGGAGCACGGAACCCGTAGCCGCCGCCGTTGAAGAGGTGGTGGCTTCAGGAGCGCAGGAGAGCACTGCGCCGGCCGCCGCTGCTGTGGAGGAAGCGGTAGCCGCGGGAGCGTCGGAGGAGGCGCCCGCCGAGGGTGGACTGGTCGACATCGCCAGCATCCTCGGTGCTCCGTCCGTGACAATAGTCCGGTCGAACTTGTAAGTACTCCATCGTCCTGAGTAGTACTTGTAGTAGTCGAGGTTGACTGACGACCAATTATGTGTGCTTCTGCAGGAAATCCACGAATCTGTCCTGGGAGGGGGATGAGCCCTCTTCAACGGTGGCAGGAGAAGTCGCGCCGTCCGCCGAGGAGTCCGCTCCCGCTACCCAGGCGGTGCCCGAGCCACTGGCTGCAGTGGCGCCGTTGCCGGAGGCCAGCGTTCTGGAAGGTGAGTACTCTTCTTGAAGCTACAGAGCTCCTTGGGGAGTAGTCGTAGTCGCTGATGCACTCATCTTCTTTTGGCAGGCGCTGAGGCTGAAGGTAGTGACATCCCTGCAGGGGTGCTGATGCAGAGGTCGACACCAGAGGCCCCGGAGGCCGGGAGGAGCCCCCGAGCCCGTTGAGGAAGTCGTTGAAGTGGCCGCCGTGGCGACCGGGGGAGATGGGGTCACCACGTCGCCAGAGGTCGCTCTGGAGGTGGCCATCCGCTCCCCGGGAGATCCGGGACGCGAGCCCATCCGCCTCGCGCCGATGACGGAGGCCACCGCGAGTAGTCGCGGCGGAATAGAGAGCGCTCGCGCAGACGATCTTATCGAGCCGGCGACGGTGGCCAAGCATTTGGAGGCGATCCGTCAGGCCGAGCAGTGGATGAAGGTAAGTAGCCGTAGCCTCTGAGTAGCCAATCCTCTATCGTTGAGTACTCGTGTGACTTGAGTTGTCTTGTGCAGGACGTTTCGGAGCGGTCCCGCGACAAGTCGAACATGCTGCAGGGCTATGGCGACGCAGTGCTCCGAGCTGAGGCACTAGAAGAGCAACTTGTGAAGTCGCGGAAGCACGCGGCTGCCATGCAGTCGAAGCTCGACGCCGCCTTCGCCAAGTACCACAACGATGTCCAAGAGTTGCAGGCGAAGGGCGACGACTTGGTGCGGAAGAATAAGGGCCTCCGCAACAAGAACAAAGGTACGCCGCTGAACTTGTCGAGTACTTGTTGGAGGTCGAGAGGTCCCTGACCCGCTATGCTGTTGTCGTGTTGCAGAGCTTGAGGGCCAGGTGGAGCAGCTGAAGTCCTCGGAGACGAGCATGAAGAACCTCTTCTACCGGGAGCAAGAAGCCCGCCAGGTACTCGAGCTTGACTACAAAGAACTCGCCTTCGAGTGCGAGAAGCACATGGAGCTCCGGATTGCTTCTGACCGCGATCTCGTCAACTGCTACAAATCCTTGCAGAAGTTGAATGAAGACTGCGAGGCATTGCGGGCCCAACTGAAGGAGCTCGAAGAAGCCGCACTGCCGATCGCAAGACTCCTGGTGCCGCACCCGGGCGGCCCCAAGATTGCTCCACTGGTGGATCGCCTCAAGGAAGCTCCGAGCCGGCTGGCGGCCTATGTGCAGCACATGGCGAGGTCGATCCCAAGGCAGATCTTGGCCTTCATGAAGTCGTACTTCCCGAAGGCTCCAGTGGAGGTAGTCGCCGGCGGGGTAGCCGCCAACTACACTGATGAGCAGTATGCAGAGCTGCTGGAGCAGATGGCTCCCATCGCGGAGCAAGTAGCTGAGAAGCTTAATCTCCAGTAGCCTCGTAGTCGCGATCTCAGAGTGCGGAGCCCCCATTGTGGAGTGGATGCGAGTAGTCGTACTCGGCTTTAGTGGTCCCGTTGTAGGGAGTAGGCAGTAAAGAAGTTGATGAACGATCAAGCTTTATTACTGAAAAAGTACACCTGGATGGCCAGGGCCGTAGTTACGCGCAGTAGTCGCTTGGACCGGAGGCCGCTTACGGTCGAGTAGCGCCGGGAGCGGGTAGCCGCTTACAGCAGTTGATTCGTAAGTAGCCGTGTAGGCTGGATCGTAGATCCGTAGGTAGCCGTGCAGGCTGGATCTTGGATTGTGGTCTCTCAGTAGACCGCTGCTAGAGTCCTTGACGCTCGTGGCAGCCCAGGGTCCGTAGGTAGCCACGCGGGCTGGAGCCTGGAGAAGAGAAGTCCGGAGACTGGAGCCAGGACCCGGAGCCCGCTTACAGCAGGGGGGTGTTGATGTAGTCGTGTAGACTTGAACCCCGGAGTAGTCGTGTAGACTAGGCGTAGAATCGACAGAGCTGGTCGACATTCCACGAGTTGTTGATGTCTTCGCCTTCAAGTGTTTGGAGGCGGTAGGAGCCCGACCCAGTCACCTTTGCCATGGTGAAGGGACCTTCCCAGGGGGAGCTGAGCTTGTGAAGTCCTTCCGTGTTCTGGATACGGCGGAGGACAAGATCTCCAACGTTGAAGGAGCGTTCCTTGACGTTGCGATCATGGTAGCGTCGGATACCCTCCAGGTACCTTGCTGATTGGACGAGGGCGGCGCAGCGAGCTTCTTCGAGGCTGTCAATGTCAACTCGTCTGCTGTCTTCTGCGACGCCTTTGTCGTAGTGCTCCACTGCTGGTGAGTTCCATATGACGTCGGCGGGGAGGATTGCTTCGGAGCCGTAGACCAGGAAGTAAGGGGATTGCCCCGTTGGCTTGGATGGTTGAGTCCGTAGCCCCCAGAGTGCGTTGGGTAGTTCCTTGATCCACTTGCCCCTTTGGAGTTCGCAGCGTCGTGTAGCCGCTTCTTGAGAGCGTCGAGCACCATCCCGTTGGCGCGCTCGACTTATCCGTTGGCTCGTGGATGGGCAACTGAGACGTATCGGACGTCGATCCCGCTGTTCTCGCAATACTCCCAGAACTGGTGGTTGTTGAAGTTGGATCCCAGGTCTGTGATGATGCGGTGGGGTAGCCCGTAGCAGTGTACGAGTTCATCCAGGAAGTCGAGTACTCGTCGGCCTTGGGGCATGTGACCGGCTTGACCTCGATCCACTTGGTGAACTTGTCGATAGCCACCAATACCCCGTTGAATCCTCCCCGGCGCAGTTGGCGGTGGCCCAATCATGTCGAGCCCCCGGCCAAGCAAAGGGCCGGGTTGGCGGTATGGTGACTAGGTTGTAGGCCGGGACGTGTTGTCGCTTGGCGGGCAGCGGCATCCTTGGCACTTTCTGACGAGTTCTTCGGCGTCGCCCAAAGCCGTGGCCAGTAGAAAGCTCGCCGGAAGGCCTTGCTGACCAGCGTCCGTGAGGACGAGTGGTTGCCGCAGACGCCCTTGTGGATCTCCTCCAAGATGTCCTTGCCTTCTTCACGAGGGACGCACTTCATGAGTACTCCAGAAGACGCGCCTCGCTTGTAAAGCTTGTCTCCGACGAGGACGTAGGACTTGGCGCGGCGGACGAGTTGCTCGGCCGCGTTCTTGTCGGAGGGGACCTTCTGCTCGCTGAGGTAGTCGATGAAGGGTTGCCTCCAGTCCACATCGATCATCATGACCTCCTGCCCAGCTGGTGGGTGGGCTGGTACAGTGGTCGGTGGCGCCGGCTCCGGGATGGATGGCGCGTGAAGCTCATGGACAAAGACACCCGCTGGCACTTGAGCGCGGGTGGATCCAAGCTTCGAGAGGACGTCCGCTGCAACATTGTTGTCGCAGACGATGTGATGGAACTCGAGACCATAGAACTTGTTCTCGAGCTTGCGGACTTCTAGGCAGTAGGCGTCCATGTTCTCCTTGTTGCGGTCCCAGGACTTGTTGACTTGGTTGATGACCACTGCAGAGTCGCCGTAGACTAGTAGCCGCTTGATGCCTCGTGAAGCCGCGAGGCGAAGCCCGTGTAGGAGGGCTTCGTACTCGGCTTCGTTGTTTGAGACCTTCCAGAAGATCTGCAGAACGTACTTGAGTTGTTCGCCTGTTGGGGAGATCAGGAGTACCCCTGCACCTGCGCCCTCGAGGTTGAGTGAGCCGTCGAAGTACATCACCCAATGCTCTGGTCGCGCGGTGGGAGTGGGTAGCCGGTTCTCCCCGCCACTCCGCCATGAAGTCGACTAGTGCCTGCGACTTGATGGCTGTGCGTGGCTTGAAGTCGATAGTGAGGGCGCCGAGCTCGACGGCCCACTTGGAAATTCTTCCAGTAGCATCTTGGTTCCGCAGGATGTCGCCAAGCGGGTAGTCGGTGACGACGGAGACCGAGTACTCCTGGAAGTAGTGTCGTAGCTTCCGCGAGGTGATGAGTAGTGCGTACAGGAGCTTCTGCACAGGCTGATAGCGGGCCTTGGACTTTGATAGAACCTCACTGACGAAGTAGACTGGGCGCTGGACCGGGTAGGCGCGGCCGTCTTCTTGCCGCTCGGCAACGATGGCAGTACTGACCACGTGAGTAGTCGCAGCGAGGTAGAGCAATAGCTGCTCGCCCTTGTGAGGAGCCGTGAGGATCGGTGGCTTTGATAGGAAGTCCTTGAGCTGGGCAAGGGCTTGATCCGCCTCTGGAGTCCACACGAACTTCTCTTGATCCTTGAGTAGTTTGAAGAAGGGGAGGCCCCGTTCTCCTAGCCTCGAGATGAATCTATTCAGCGCCGCCATGCACCCCCGTCGGCTTACGGACGTCTTTGATGCTCGTGGGAGCTTTCATGCTGGTGATGGCGGAGATCTTCTCGGGGTTGGCTTCGATGCCGCGCCGGGCCGATGATGAAGCCGAGTAGTTTGCCCGATGGGACGCCGAAGACGCACTTGTTCGGGTTGAGCTTCCAGCGGTACTCGCGTAGTGATGCAAAGGTCTCTTCAAGGTCGTCGATGAGGGTACTGGAGTCCCTGGTCTTGACAACCACGTCGTCCACGTAGGCCTCAACGTTCTTGTTGAGTTGCCTCTTGAAGCAGGCCTGGATAGCTCGTTGGTAGGTAGCGCCGGCGTTCTTCAACCCGAAGGACATGGTCGTGTAGCAGTACGTGCCAAACGGGGTGATGAACGCGGTCTTCTCCTGGTCCTCCTCCTTGATTGCGATCTGGTGGTACCCGGAGTAGCAGTCGAGGAAGCAGAGCAGGTCGCAGCCCGCCGTGGGGTCGATGACTTGATCAATCCGCGGCAACCCGAAGGGGTCCTTGGGGCAGTGCTTGTTGAGGTCGGTGTAGTCGACGCACATCCTCCACTCGTTCGAGTTCTTCTTGCGGACGAGGACAGGGTTGGCGAGCCACTCAGGATGGAAGACTTCTTTGCTGAAGCCAGCTGCGAGTAGCTTGGCGAGTTCCTTCTTGATGGCGTCCCGCCTGTCGTCGGCAAAGCGTCGTAGGTGTTGTCGCTTGGGGGTGGCCTTAGGATCGACGTTGAGGCAGTGCTCAATCATCTCCCTAGGCACTCCTGGCATGTCCGCTGGCTTCCACGCGAAGATGTCGTGGTTAGCCCAAAGGAAGCTGATGAGCGCGTCTTCCTATTTGGGGTCGAGACCAGACCCGATGGTGGTGGTCTTGCTGGGGTCACCTGTTCCGAGGTCGACCGTCTTGACGAGTACCTCCTCAGGTGGCTGAGGCTAGTTGGTGCTGTCAGACTTCTCTGAGATGTCAAGTTCACTTGTAGCAAGCTTGTTCGACGTGGCGTAGACCTCCATCATCGCGTTGGGTACTTGGTTTGTAGAGGCGATCTCCACGGCTTCTGTGTCGCAGTCGTGGGAGATCTTCAAGTCCCCTTGGAGGGAGAGTACACCGGCTGGGCTTGGCATTTTGAGTACCAAGTAGGTGTAGTGGGGCACCGCCATGAACTTGGCGATGGCCGGTCTGCCGAGGATGGCGTGGTAAGAGGTCTCGAAGTCCGCGACCTCAAACTTGATGTACTCGGTACGGTAGTTGTCTCGAGACGCCCCGAAGGTAACTGGCAGGACCACTGAGCCCAATGGAATAGCCGCGTTGCCGGGGACGATGCCGTAGAAGGGCGTGTTGCTCGTGGTGAGCATATGAGTGATGTCGAGCTTCATTTTCTTCAAGGTCTTGGTGAAGAGGACGTTGAGCCCGCTTCCACCGTCGATGAGCACCTTGTTGAGTTTGGAGCCCGCCACCACTGGCTTCAGCACGAGGGGGAACCGTCTTGGTTCAGAAAAGCTGGTCCATTGATCCGCGCGGGAGAAGGTGATGGGTACCTCCGACCACCTGAGAGGGGTCGGGACCGCTGGCTCGATGGACATGACTTCACGACGGGTAGCCTTCTGCTCCCGCCTGCTGGGCAATCCGCCGAAGAGGACGTTGACGGTCTTGTCTGGCTCCTGGAAGTTGTTGTTGTCGCCGTCCTTCTTCTTGCCCTTTTGGTCATGGGGGTGCGGTGGCTGCGGCGTATCCTTGAGTGCATGCCTGAGTTGGTAGCACTGGCTCGGTGGTGTGGTTGCCGTTTGGATGCCACGGGCACTTCTCCTTCGAGCGGGTCTTTGAAGCCGCCGGAGTTCTTCTTCGAGTTCCCCTTCGCGGGGGCGCCGGATAGCCGCGACAGGTGTTGTACGGCTTGCGCTTGCGGTTGGGACCCGAGTAGTAGTAGTAGTTGTTGTTGTTGTTGCGGCCGCCTTGGTTTGCGTTGCTGCTGCCGCCGCCCTGGCTCTGCTTGGTCTTGCCACGGATGGCGTCGTACTTGGCATTGGCCTTGTCTTCTTCATCCGCCCAGGACGTGATCATGTCCTTGAGGTAGGGGATGGACCTGGGGCGGCGACGACCGAAGTCTTCAAAGGTGCGACGGTGATAGAGACCGTCTTGGAAGAGGTCGATGACCTCCTTGTCGGTGACATCGACGACGGTAGCGCGCTTGTCGAAGAAAGGGCGCATGTACTTGCGGAGGGTCTCGCCTTGTTCCTGCTTGATCATGGCCAGGTCCATGCGAGTACCTGATCGGCCCATGGCGCCCGCGAAGTTGCTTGTGAACTGCTCCTTCAGCTGGTCCCACTTGTCGATCGAGTGTTTGTCCAGCAACTCGAGCCATGTGAGTGGTGCTTGGTCCAGGCAGAAGGGGAAGTAGAGGCACTTGGTGTCGCTATTGCCGCCAGCGTTCTCGATGGAGAGGGCGTAGCATCTGAGCCACTGGATGGGATCCTGCTTCGCATCGTACTTGGTGATCCCCAAAGGCTTGAACTTGTCGGGGAGGAGCAAGTTGCGAAGTCGAGGTGAGAAGGCGGGGAAGCCGTCGCCCTCGGCTGCGGTGGTCGACTTCTTCCGCCGCAGCTCCTCAATCTTCTGGCGAGCGTCGTACCCGCCATGTGAGGCACCGGGAGGCGTGGCGTTCGCGTGGCCTCGGCCGCCGCGACCGCCGCCGCCGCCGGCTCTCCGTTGGCTCCATGGTTGGAGCTTCCGCCGTCGGCCGCCGCCGCCGTCGGGGTCGTTGCCGCCACCACCGGCCGGAGCGCGGTGGGGAACAACTTCTCGATTGTCGTGGTCGTGCCGTGAAGGTCCGCCGGCGTTGGAGCGACGACGGTTTGGCTCGGCCGGGAGGTCGGCTCGAGTACGGTTAGGACCGTTGTTGGCGCGCGACTTGTGGCTTCGTTGTCGCGGGGTCCGGGCCGGGAGGAGGTTGGTTGACTCGTTGTCGACCCGCATGAAGTAGGCGTCTTCAGCGAGCTTGGCGATGACCTCTCCAGCGCGTATGCCCTGAGCTTGGCGTGCGATCGCTGTGATCGACATGAGGCATTGCTCAGGGGTGGTGTGTTCTCTGCTCTCGACCGCCTCGAGAGCTTCCGCAAGGTTGCGGACGGGGAAGTTGTCGCGGAGGCGCCGGCGACGTTCGCTGCGCTTCCGGTTACGCTCACGTCGAGCGTCTCCTGTCCGCGGGTTCTCGTTCGGTGGAGCATCGGCGAGAGAGCTCGTCGGAGGAAATGTCTTCCGGTGTACTTGTCCCGAGCCGTGCCTCGAAGGCCCTGGGGTGTCGCTGGCAGCCATGAAGACTTGGCGATCGGGGGTGCCAAGGCCGGACTCGCAGGGTGCCACCTCGGTTGGTGTGCTTGAGTCAGCCCGGGCTAGCGGTGTTCCCTCCTGGAACGGTAGCGAGTCGATGTAGGCGACGTAGCGTGAGTCTCCCTTTATCAGGTCGGTAGGTTTGCGGTCTGGCCAGTAGACGTATCTTCCGGCCGGCGTGGATGTTATAACCAGCCCGGAGGCTGGCCCTGACAAGGGAAGCTCGATGGAGTTGTCCTCGGACTCGGGCTCCTCAGGGTCCGATCCGAAGTCGAACTCGTAGTCCGGGTTCGAGTAGAACTCGGAGAGAGGGCTGGAGTCCAAAGCGCGATCGGGAGTGGCGTCGGAGTCCGAGTTGCACTCGGGTACGGGCTCCTTGCCGGCCCGGCGCGAAGTGGGAGCCCCCGTGCGGGCCCGGCTGAGGGTGCGGGGGCCATGCGCGGAGCGCTCGCGAGGTGAGGGGACCGCCTGCGATGGCTGAGCGGCCGGCTCGCATGCGATAGCCCATGGCGACATCGAGTTCGAGTTGGAAACGGTCTCGAGCTCGAAGTCAGCGTGGTGGTTGAAGAGCGAAATTTCGTCGAACTTGCCGGCGAGTTCGCCTGTGATGACTTCAGGAAGCGTCACGAAGCCTGTCTTCGGGTTGGGCTGCATGGTCAGGCGGCGCTGGAAGGAGCCCGCGCCATCAGCAGTGCAGACCCAGGCGCCGAACACGAAGGTGTCGCCGCGGTTGAAGGCGACGGTTGGCTTGAAGTAGACGGAAGCCGTCGAGTTCGCCATGTGATCTCGGGCGAGAGCCCCTACCTAGTGCGCCAGCTGTCGGTGTTTTAGTTCGGCAACCTACTAAGGGGAGTACCCGAAGTAGATGAATGTGGCCTCGCCGAGATCGGTAACTCGAAGGAAGAGTCACGTGGCACACAATTTAGACAGGTTCGGGCCGCGAGGTGTGTAATACCCTACGTCCTGTATGCTGCGTAGCTCTGGATTGATTGGGCACGATTACAAGATGGTGCAATAGTGCGCCGTGGGTTGTATGAGATGAGATTGGATGCTAGAGATCGGTCCCTGCCTCGCCTTATATAGTCCGGGAGGCAGGGTTACAAGTCGGAGTAGGGAGAGAGTACTAGTCGAGTACGTTTAGGAGTCCTCCATACAGTGCGGAACATGTACAGCTCCCTAACCGAGTACTACTCCTGTGTAGTCCTTGTGCTCCACGCCTCCAGGTGCCGTGTAGCGCAAGCCAGGTAGTCCCAGGGGCCCACCGAGTAGTCGGTCCTGGTACCCACCGAGGTGGTGGGCCCAGGGAGGTCCATACGACATAGTTCTACTGAAAATTTCCACCATGTCCTCCTGAGCGAAACTGAGGATTCTATGGTGCATTATAGCGGGGACGTGCATTGTTGCTAGACTGCCCTTGGGATTGGAACTTGCGCTTTGCTCTCCAAGTTCCCTACGCTTGCTTTCAAGACCGATAGCCTTGTCTAACAGAGTCTGGAAGTTGGGGAAAGTGTGGCTCTAGAGCTTATTGTTCAGTGGCCCTATGAGACCATCCAAGAAACACTCTTGTCTCTTTGGATCAGTGTCCACTTCATCTGGAGCATATCGAGACAGTGCGGTGAACTTTTCCCGATACTCACTGACAGACATGTTGCCCCGCTTTAAAGCGAGAAACTCCTTCTGCTTCAGTTTTACTATCCCTGACGGGATGCGAGGAGTACGAAAAGCTTCCTGGAACTCCTGCCAGGTGATGGTGTCAGCAGCGACATGTGCAGCGGTATAGGCATCCCACCAATCGGCTGCGGCGCCCTCCAAGCGTCCTGAGGCGTATAGGACCTTCTCCCGGTCATTGCACTATGTGATATTCAGCTTTTTATTAATAGTCTTGAGCCAATCATCAACGTCGAGAGAATCCACTAAATGGGAACAGGTAGGTGGGTGGTGGCTCATAAACTCTCTATGCCTGTTGACTGGTGGTGGAGGTGGTGGAGGTCCTTGTGGTGGTCGCTGGTTTTGCTGTGCCTGCAGATTCTGGACAGTGGCGGTAAGATTCTGAATTAACTGCATCTGTGCCGTGAAGAATTGCTACATCACTGGATCCATCGCTAATCCTTGAGGTGGAGGAGGGACTGGGTTCTGCTGATTGGCGATGTGAGCTCGTATCACGGGCGGTACGTCCTATCCACCTCCTGACCTGGTGTTTACCATCTGATTGTTAGAGAAAGGTATTTCAGATAAGAAGCAGTATCGATAAACATGAGTAAGAGAAAAGGGGCTAAGATTTAAATTTAAATTTAATTATTTTATTAATGCATATGTGGCCATCATTCCACAAAGCATTTCAATCATAGCAAAGATCCAAATCAACCATGTTTTCAACCAACAAGCATTTATTACAACGATTACGTCCTCGCAGGGACGGGTCTAGCAATCATATCTCAAAGGTGGGCATCCTATCCCAGAAGACCTATGGTAGCGGAGGAAGAGCTGTGATGGAGCCTCTTGGGGGGTGGTGACTCCGCAGGGAAAGGGGTCTCGTCAGGCTGGACAGGTGGCTCCCTACAGTCATGCTCGGCCTCCAACTGAGCAATCCTGGCGTAGGCGTCCTTCAGCTCGTCATGGGTCTGCTCCAGCTCAGAAGTAACACCCTCCATGTCGGTGTTGAGTGCTGAAGTGACCTGGGCAAGGGTGTGGAGACGTGGATCCTCGGAGCCTGTCAACGGTACCACCGTCTACTCAGTGCCACTGGTACGACGAGGGATGTGGTAGTAGTCACTGAGGCTCAACTCCTGGTCATGCCTGGAACGAAGAGAGAACAGAGCCCTCTTGACGGCATTGCTGAGAGATGCCTGGTAGGTGGAGTGGGGTGTAGTAGAATCATGCGTCGTGCGCGAGATGTAGCCTCCACCAGTATGGTTGCGCACCCTGATGTGGACCCTGGTCATGTAGTAGGTTCTGAGTGGCGGCTCGGTCCAGCTATGGGTGACGTACATGGGATACACTGTGTTTCCCAACTCCAGCAGGGTGTTCCGAAGCAACCAAGGAAAGTAGCCAGGTGCCACCTCGGACGAGTGCATGGTGCAGCACGTTTCTCCCTCACGAGGACCATCATACTGCAAGCCATCTCCTTCTTCATTGTCATCTTTTGTCTCGTCACCATTCTTCGTGTCGTCACCGGAATCATTCGGGTCTCCTCCCGCGGCCACTGTTGCGGGAACAACTGGAGCCACAGGAGCAGCTGGTGGCGGCATCTCCATTGCTGGCGTGGAAGGCAGAGCTCGTGGAGATCCCAATTCTCCATCAGAGTCAACTTCCAGGATCGCTCCACCCTCTACCTCAACGAAGTAGTAGGGGTCCTCCGGTTCCTCCTCCACAGGTTGGACAAGAGGGGGTAGCTACGCTCCAAAAGGCTGAGCCCTGGCCATCTATGAGATCAAAACCGAACTCAGAGCAGGATAAAACAATAAGGGGACAAAATTTTAACCAAAAGCAAATAAGATAGATTTTTAAGTGTAGTTAGGAGATTTTTTGAGTGAGAGAGCTGAAATGTCATTCTAGAAAATGTCCTTATTTCGACCATTTCTATCTAAGGCTGCGTCCTACAGTCAGCATTGCTCTGATGCCACTCTGTCACACTCGTTTTTCTGAAGAAAATTGAATGCATCTCATACGTGTGCCAGAATCATAATTTCACACATATGATAGACAAACGAGTGTAATATCATAGTACAATGCTCAAAACATACAAAGAGAGGTTTATTAACTTATTACACTCATCGTTAGACTCGAAGGTCTTTACACGAACATCGATAACTAGACGATGAAACACCGTCTCCAACTCCACAAGCTCCTGACTGGGGGAAACGCAAGCCTCAGAATCCATCGAACTCATCGAAGAACTCTGCTCCAGCATCCTCCTCTGAACACATATAAGCAAGGGTGAGTACACTTATGGTTGGTACTCAGCCCGTGGGGCAATATATGCAAAGCTATCAAGGGTAGTGTTGACGTAAAATTAGCACCTCACGCCAAGCACACAACAAGCTGAATCAGCTGGCTTAACACACGTGGCCGAATCCGGAAGCGTGCCAGTCAATTTCCCTGAAACTGACAAAGGATGAAAACAGTAAGGTAAAACCTGGAACTTGCCGGGTGGTACCGGACAGTTCCGTATTTATGGCTATGAAGCCAATCAAAACGACATATAGCTACAACAAGCTATCTGTCAGGAATCTGAACATCATTCAGGGACTGATAAAATATGTAAACAGGGTATAGCCGAATGCATGACGTAAGCATGATGAAAATTCTGTCTTTATTTAATCAACATTTAAGCATGTGACCGTGACCGATTATCAAGGATGAATCATAATAAAATAAATAAAAGCGAAGCATAATCATAAATTTGCAGTAAACATGTATGCATAAACCAAAAGCACTAGTCTACCGCATGTCTAGGTACTTTCAAACCCGTCGAGTGTGACACCAAACAAGTTAATTCACCACATGATGCAACTTGTTTAAAATCACACCACCAACCAAGATTAGATCAATCCACCGCTTGATACAATCTAAACATGGAAGGCCAAAAGCATACATTATTTAAAACAAACTTATGAACATGTTTCACTCGTGATAGGGTTGCCGAATACAGCTGTCCCTTGGGCATCACCGAAGATGTGCCCGAGAAGGTCGGCCACCACATCATCCCCGTCGACTTCGTGGTGCTCGAGATGGGAGAGAGGGAGAATCCACCACTCATCCTTGGGAGGCCTTTCCTCAAGACCGTGGGAGCTACCATTTATGTTGGCAAGGGGGAGATCAACTTCGACAATAACGGCGAGAGGAGTTCCTTCAAGTTTCGACCACACCTCGAGGTATGCAATATGATTAAAGTTAAATATGTTCCACCTCATTGTCGCGTTGTTAAGGAAGAACCAAAGAAGAAGGAAGAGCCGAAGAAGAAGGAAGTGAAGAAAATCAAAGAAGTTGCTGCATCCGTCAAGACAAAGGAACAAAAGCTGCCTATGAAGACCAAAAAGATGACTAAGCCGAAGAATAAGCCCGCGCCCAAGATGGTGCGGAAGTCGGTACCCAAGAATGCAACACCCGCAAAGAGTGTTGATCTGAAGTAATCAAGTGAAGAAGTCTAGCCATGGACTATAAACGAAGCGCTGGGCGGGAGGCAACCCGTTTCGTCGAGTCAAGAATAAGCTACCGGGAGGACAAGACGATTCAAGACTTTTCGAGTCTTTTCAAGTAAGTTAGTTTTGAAATTTACTACGCAAGACATTAGACTTAGAGTGGTTGACAATATTAGAGACATAATTCTTGGTTGAATGTTTTGCTTGGATCATATACCCTTTACATGAACCATCCTATGTGTTGTTTGCTTCTTTTCGAGAAACCAAAACCAAATAAATTCAGAACCTATCTCAACCTTTCATCCTCTTTATGATGTTCTGGTTGACTTGTTTTACTTGCTAAGAACACACGAGTAGAGCCACAACTTGTACCTAGATGTTATTTAAATTTCAGCGCGTGGTAGCACTCGTGTGAACCTAGAAACTTAACTTTTGGTTGGTTTAAAAATCCATATCCTTGGTTTCTCTAATATTAGAATTTTTCTAAGCCTCATTTAATTTTATTTCATTCAAAATCTCTCTCATTTAGCCAAAATTAGAACCTAAACCTATGCCCCCATGATCAAGACGGGAAAGTTTGCTGTCAACTAATGAAGGCAAACAATACCGGTGAGACCAACATGAAAGTAGTTGGAAGATATTTTCGACTTACACTTGTTTTTAATGCTTTAAAAACTTCTCTAAATTTATGCTTGAGCTCATCTATAGCTCTGAATTTATTTTTAATTTTCGAAATTAGAGGAGTCCTTAGCCTTAAGACATTATTAGAGAGAGGCAATCTAGTTAAGAAAATCATGCATGCACCATAATGCATCACGGGATGCTCTTCCAACAACTTTCATCAAGGCCACATGCAAAGGACAAGCATCGGTGAGCAGAAAGCCTTGTTTTGCAGAAAATTTATGGAGGCATGTGAAGCAAAGGAGCATGGACATGACTCAAAGCAAAGGCATCAAGTGGAAGGACCAATAATGCAAGCAAAGGAGTGGATGAGAGAGTTTGGGCGGTGCAACTTGTGGAGCACGCGGGCACAAAAGTCACAAAGTGGAGATGATCACGCTGGAGGAAAACCAAGCCAGGGAGGGCCAGAGGCACCCTAGGCCGGTCGGCCCAGGCCGGTCGGCCTCCCCTATATAAGCACCCCCCTCCCCCGGTGCTCTTCTTTGGCAGGCAAGCAACTCTCCCAACTCTCTATTTGTGTGCTCAAAGTTTTAGTCCAGAACCACCTTAGACTTAGCCATCCTTCCCAAGATTGTTTTGCCCAACAAATCACACCCTTAATCCACTCAAAGTCCATACTCCAAAATAATTTTTGTGTGCTTTGTTACCGATTAAAACCCTGGGATTAAATTAGAGAGTAGAGTGCTGCAATCATGTTGAAGAAAACCACAAGTCTCTTCACCAAGAAGAAGGGGTTGTCATCATCCAAGCCATCTTTGACGACGTCTTCGAGGAGGCACTCGGTTTCCCAGTCTCCTTAGAGCATGGAGGAGGACACAGCACCACCGAGGAGGAACGACACTCTCCTCCTCTGTGGTATGAGGGCCACAAGGAGCTCATCCTTAAGGTTTACCGAACCTCAAGGGCGTACGGAGGAGCCACCCGTCCCACCTCATCGATCGACCCGATCATCCGCTCCACCTCCATACACTCAGCGGTACTCCGCATATGGCTTCATCATCATGTCGAAGGAGGAGGAGAAGAAACTCGCTCGCCTTGAGAAGAGGCTTGTGGCAAACGTCGACTTCGACGATCAAGCTCTCAACTCATTGGGTTTTGGCACGGGCATTTATTATATGTTGGGGCACCTTGGATGGGTGCAATTCTCCAACGGGGTGTCGGCAAATACCCACAAGGAATTTGCCTTGGAAATTCTAATGACCATGGCGCCTATCCTTGATGAGGGGGTGCCGAGTTTATCATTCCGGTTGGAGGGAATTCAGCAAGTGGTTCCCTATGAACATATTAGGGAGCTACTTGGTTTCCAAAAGGGAGCTTCGGAGAAAGTAGACGTGTCGGAAGGCATGTTGGATGGATTTTGGAATTTGATCTCGGGGGAAGCCCACCAACAAAGGAATTCTATCCGGAACCCCATCATCCAAGTATTTCACTCATGGATGTGTAAAAGGATTTTGGGGAGAATGAGGGAAACAAAGGTAACAGACACGGAGTTGAATTGGCTTTACTCGGCTTTAATTGCCAGACAGCTAATAGACCCCTCCTACCTCATGATCAACCAATGGTGTTGTGAAGCAACATCGGGATTGGGAGATATTGTTACCTCTCCATGTTGGTCATCTCCTTAAGACCGGGTATTCCAAGAAACCCCGAGCATCTTCTACCTGGGACCTCTCTTGGATTTGAATACATGAAGCAAGGAAAATATATAAGTGGAGATGAGAGAGGAGGCTTTAAAGTGGCCAAGGTGAACTTACCCCTTCCGGATGCAAGACTAAGACTCTTTATTCAAGGGAAGGAAGATTGGTTAGAGGAAGGACTCTTTGTGCCAGCAAGGAAGAATAAAAAAGGAAGAATTGTAGAAGAAGGATCCTCCTCGGCACAAGAGGGAGGTGCACAACAAAACTATGTGCCACCGTATGGAGGAATTCCTACACCGCCAAGTTACTACGGAGGGCCACCAATGCAAGCATGGGGGAGTGGTGCAGCCATGCCCCCACAAAATTATGTGGTGCCCAACGTAACCTTTGCGGAGTCCTCAACCACAACAAAGTGTGGCCATAATTGGAGGATATGCTGCAAGGAACATGCAAAACATTGCAGCCATCCAATTCAACGCGACTCAATTAGGTGAAGGCAATGCAAACATTTCCTATGAGCTTGGGCGCCTTCACCTAGTACCGCCGGATCAATTCTTAGGAGGGGATGTCCAATCCTATGATGAGCAAGGGTACAACCACCAAGATTATCAATTCCAACCACCGGCGGAAGATTAGAAGAAGGAGGAGCTTTAGTTTTTTTCTTTTCCCTTTTTCTTTAATTTTCAGCTTGTGTTTGCTAATGTATGCGTAGTGTTTTCATTTTGTATTTAAATTTCCAGCATGTGTGTTAGTTTGTTTTCATCATGAATAAAGTCACCACCTTGTTTTTACCTTTGGTAAAGTTACAAAATTTATGTCATGATGATGTATGATTATAATTGCCGCTTTGTTTATCTTTGTATTTGTTTTATGCATGATTAAGCTAATGCTCTCTTAAAATACAAATCTGAAATTATCTAAATGCTAGATTAATCTTTAGCGGAGGTTATGATAAAAATAAAGAACCATAGTGTTTTATATGCTCTCAAGTTTTAGATAGATTAAAGATGAGTTTTATTCCTAAAAGTAATGCTAACCTTGTCATAAATATCACTTGTGTGTTGCTCTACCTATCCAGAGCCTTATAAATATTTGAGTGCATAAACCTTAGTGTACAAGATTTATTTTTGGGTGAGTTATTGCAGGCCATGATTTCTCTGGCCTGAGACTAAGAAGCTGGTCATTCCTTTTTTGCGTATCATCTTATTGCTAGCCTCTTATCCGTGCATTGTGTATCCCCACATCGGAGATCTCACAAACCTCGCCGGATATCCACCCTTGAAACCAAATATCATATTTTGTGATTACCTCCTTGACCACAACCTATCGTTGAGTATGGATCATCAATTCAAGGAACTTTGCAAGATGGTGCTAAGATTGAAGATTTCAAGTATCTCTCCAAAGGAAAAGTATTTCCGGTACCTACCTTATCTCATTCACCTCTTTGCCTGAGGACGAGCAAACATCTAAACATGGGGGAGGAGGTAGGTACAATGCAATTTTAGAGTTCAAAGGGGAGCAAAGAAAAAAGGAAGAAGAGAAAAGAAGAAGAGAAAAAATATATGTGTATGAGAAAAATAGAAAAATATGAGTATGTGTAAAAATAAAATAAAGTGAGTATGTGTAAAAATAAAATAAAGTGAACTCCCTGATTCTCTAAAGTACATTAGGAATTTCATGGTCTCAAGATTAAAAGATCCAAACTCATTTTTCCAACCATGTGCAATCCGATAACGAGGACTTCCTTTGTGCCTCGGGATCACTCTTTGCCATTTGCACATGTCCAGCTATATCAAATGTGTGTATTTTTCTCTCACCCTCCTTGATATAACATTATTTTGAAATGACCTTTTTGACAAGTCTCGGTAAGACCATGAGAAGCTTGTCTTGTTTTGACAACATCTCATTTATAATATCTTGGTAGGATTAAACTTTCCCAAAAAGCTCCATATAAAGACTACCACTTATATGAATGTTATGAGAGGGAAAGGGGTAGAATAAATAGTCTTGAGAGACAAGATGAGATGAGAGTTCATGAGCAAGATGCAAGATGATTTAAATTTGTGAACTTGGTTTCGCTCTTTTTCATCTCATTCTTTATTTCCAAATATCTGAGATCTATTTTGAATTTTGGGAGCATGTTAATACTTGCGGGATAAGCTTAATTGATAATCTACCCTCTGTAGGTATGAAGGCTAGTACATTATGAAACTTTAACAAATTAAATTTTTGAGAGCATTATGTTTTCTCATGTATGATCAAGTGAAAGGTTTAAACAATGAAGGGCAACGATGATATCCATCGAAGGCTTACTCGAGGACGAGCCAGGTTTAAGCATGGGGGAGATGTTGACGGTGAAGTTCCGTCAACCTAGCCATGAGTTTACCTTCGGCGTTGGCATGGGTTTTATATCTTATCCATTGGTACTAATCCCCTTGGTATAACAAGTTCGTTCGTGCATTTCGGTTTTGGAGTTTAGTGTTTATGCAGGATTTTAGTGTTGAAAGCAAGACTTCCGGGATAAGTTCATCAAGCACCTCATGAAAAGACCTTGAAGCCCGGTACAAGTCAATCAATGAAGTAAACATGACTCCAAGAAGCCCAGGGACCAAACCCGACAAGATGAAAAACTCTGAGGACCCAGTCAGAAAAATGTTGAATCTTGCGAGACAAGGAGCTTCATCCAATCCGAGGAGAAACTGACGACAAGGGCCCACATGCAGATCAGGGAAGACTCTAGAAGACTTGGGAACCAACACTGAGCGAAGGAGGCCGCTGGCTGGGCCGAAGTGGGCCCAGGCCGGCCTAGCCCATTTCGGGGCCCAGTCAGCCCCCTTTGACCTAGCCGCCATTTGGGCTATTTATAGCCCCGAGGCCAGGAGCCACAGATGAACTCATTCGTCATCGGCCGCCGAGGAGCAGAGAAGAGAGGGACACCATCCCAGAGTGGAGAGGGTCGAGCTAGTTGACTAGGATCTCCCTAGCCGGCGTGGGAACCTTGCAAGGAAGACCACGTCGAAGTTCCCGAAGCTAGAAGCAAGATCAAGGTAGGATCCCGGTGGTGATCTTGATTCATGTATCATGTAATGTTGAATTATCAAGTTGCAATATGATTTCTAGCGAACGAGTGTTTCTCCTACGTCTTTGATTTCAATCGGCTTTTTGTATCTTAAGATCTATTCTCGAGATAGATCACTGAGGATGTTCTTGTAGCCGTGGTGGCTAGAGGTGCATGCTTGACCTTCCGAGAGATTTCAACTTGTCTTTGGACTCGCCCTAGACTAACCCGCACGAATAGGGGTGTGTTGTGATAGAACGGTGGCTCCAAAAGGCGGGCGTTTTCGGAGTCGGACGGGAAACCGTGATTTAAAGAAGCTTTTTACAAGATTGAACTTGTTTACTTCTCCTTTGCTCGGAACTTCAACGAAGGCTTGATCCAATCTCTCTAGATTGGTTTTATCTATCCCCCTCAATCTCTTGCTACCTTCAACTTTTGTAGATTAGATTCGTTTTCATGATGTTCTTTAAGATTAGATGCATAGGTTTCACCTTTTCAAGATCAAAGTTCTCGGCTTTATTAGATTGATTATTGCATCGCACATTGTTCCATGGATTCAATACCTTGGGTTCACACTTGAGGGAAGAAGGGTCCCTTGACTAGAACGGAGGATTGTCCGCTTGCAAATCCACTTGAAGTTTAATACGAATATACACCGTCAATAGTCACCAAACCAGAGAGGTCCACGGGCCTTTGGCAAGAGCATCCGGGGTGCAAGGTTCCCCTCATGCTTCCGTGATCCAACCAACATACCCAAGTAAGACGGGGACACTAACCCAAGTGTATGGCTCGAGGACTACCGACTCAACAACCACGCCGGGGGAGCGACGGATGACCTCTTCGTCATAAAGAACCTGCCGCTCTACCTCGGCAACTCCGCATGGACATGGTTTGAGCATCTGCCATGGGACAAGATCCACGACTGGACTGACCTATGTCGAGTCTTTGTCGGGAACTTCCAGAGCACCTACACGCGCCCCGGCAAACAGTGGAAGCTGTGCAACTACAAGCAGCAACCAGGAGAGAGTCTGCGCGAGTACATTTGGTGTTTCTCCAAGCGCTGCACTGAACTCCCTAGTGCGACCGACAACGACGCCATCTCGGCGTTCCAGAATGGCACGACATGCACCTCCCTCATCCATCGACTCGGGCGCCGCATGCCTCGTACGACCCGCGAGCTCCTCGACATCGCGAGTAATCATGCAGGCATGAGGAAGCGGTCGTCGCGACGCTCAACACCCCTCAGGGCAAGGGAAACAAGATGTGGACCACAGCGAGGGGACGTCCTCATGCTTCAAGAAGAAGAAGAAGAAGAAGAAGAAGAAGAAGAAGAAGAAGAAGAAGAAGAAGAAGAAGAAGAAGAAGAAGAAGAAGAAGAAGAAGAAGAAGAAGAAGAAGAAGAAGAAGAAGAAGAAGAAGAAGAAGAAGAAGAAGAAGAAGAAGAAGAAGAAGAAGAAGAAGAAGAAGAAGAAGAAGAAGAAGAAGAAGAAGAAGAAGAAGAAGAAGAAGAATGACAAGCGCCATCGTGATGACAACCTGGTCGCAGCGGTGGAGCGCAAGACCTCGTGCCCCAAGGGCAACCTGACCAAGCCCGCGCCATCCAAGGCCACTTCGAGAGGTTCTTGGACGCAAGTTGCCGCACCAAGAGGTCCCGTCAGGCACTCGCTCAAGGATTGCCGGCTCATCAAGAACTACGTCAACAGCACCCTCAAACCAGGAATGGCAAACCCACCTAAGAAGGGAGGGCCACCCCGACAACAACGACGGCACGGGGGCTACGTAGCCGGGTGAAGATGGCGTGGTCCACATGATCTTCGGGGGGATCTCCGGCAAGACCCTCGAGGCGACGCGAGAAGCTCATCTGACGAGAAGTCTTCAACACTGACACCGCGAAATCATCCTACCTAAAGTGATCGGAGGTTCCGATAACCTTCGACCGCAAGGACCATCCCGACCATGTGCCTCAGCTAGGGTCCTACCCACTAGTGGTAGCTCCCCTGTTCAAATCCAAAAGGGTCCACAAGGTCCTGATGGATGGGGGAAGCGGGATCAATGTGCTCTATGCGTCTACGCTTGACGACATGGGCATCCCTCGGTCCCAACTGAGGCTGTCGATGGCAACATTCCACGGGGTCGTCCCTGGGATGGAGGCACTTCCCATCGAGCAGACTGATCTGCCCGTCATGTTCGGGGATTTGCGGAACTTCCGCACCGAAACCCTCACCTTCGAAGTGGTGGGGTTCTCGGTGACGTCCCATGTGATCCTCAGGAGGCCGGCATATGCGAAGTTTATGGCCATGCCAAACTATACGTACCTGAAGCTGAGGATTCCCGGTCCGAAGGGGTCACAGTAGGGACTACGTATCAGCGCGCATTCGAGTGCGACGCTGAATGCTTTCAGTTCACTAAGGCAATCATCTGGTCCGAGAGGCTCCACGCCAAGCCTCGATCCGATGACCAGGATGTCCCCGAGTCGTCCAAGCGAGCAGCCTGCTCTTTCGAGCCCGCCAAGGACGTCAAGGATGTGGTCGTCTCCGACGATGGCCGTACACTCTGTGTCAGGACGGCACTCGATCCTAAATAGGAAAGTGTGGTCGTCGACTTCCTGAAAGCGAACCTCGACGTGTTCGCGTGGAAACCCTCTGACATGAAGGGGATCCCGAGAGAGGTTGCCGAGCGCAAGCTAAACATCAAGCTGGGATCAAAACCGGTGAAACAACGTCTTCGCCGCTTCAACGATGAGAAGTGCAAGGCGATTAGCGAGGAGATCGTGAAGCTACTTAGTGTAGGGTTCATGAAGTATTCCACCCTGAGTGGCTTGCTAACCCTGTACTTGTAAAGAAGAAGAATAAGACATGGAGGATGTGAGTTGACTACACGAGCGTTAACAAGGCATGTCCCAAGGATCTGTTTCTTTTGCCTCGCATAGATCAGGTAGTCCCTCGATCTATCCGTGCAGAGGGGGAGAAGTCCCCCGAGGAGGAAGAACTCGAGGTCATGGCGGTCGACCAGCCACCCGAGCCGAACCTTGAATATCACGACTGGCGGTTCCCGATCCTCGAGTGGCTAGTCGAGGGCAAGCTCCCCTCCGACCAAACGGAGGCTCGACGCATTACCCGCCGAGCAAAGGCGTTCGTCCTTACTGAGGGAGAGCTCTACAAGTGGGGGGCTGCCGGCATACTCATGCGGTGCATCCTTGGGAACCAGGGTCACGAGCTGTTACGGGAGATACACGCCGGCACCTGCAATCATCACACCGGTCTGAGAACACTTGTTAGAAAGGCTTTCCGACAAGGATTTTACTGGCCCATAGCGGTGGTGGACACCAAGGACATCGTACGACGTTGTGAAGGGTGCCAGTTCTACGCTCGACAAACTCACCTCCCGGCATAAGCGCCCCAGACCATTCCCATCACGTGGCCGTTCACCATCTGGCATCTCGACATGGTGGGTCCGCTCCGACAAGCGTACGGGGGCTTCACTCATCTCCTCGTAATGGTCAACAAGTTCTCCAAATGGATCGAGGCTCGACCCATCGTCAACGTCCGCTCCGAGGAGGCAGTATCCTTCTTCACCGACATCATTTACCGCTTCGGCATAACCAACATGATCATCACCGACAATGACACCTAGTTCACGGGGAAGAAATTCCTAAACTTTTGTGACGACAACAACATCCGTGTGGACTGGTCAGCTGTTGCCCACCCGAAGATGAACGGACAAGTCGAGTGGGCGAACGGCATGATCCTGCAAGGCTTGAAGCCATGGATCTTCAAGCGACTTGAGAAGCTCCGAGCGAGATGGGTGGCCAAGCTACCGTCCGTGCTATGGAGTCTGCGCACCACACCATGTCGCGCCACGGGCTTCACACCCTTCTTCATGGTGCATGGCTCGGAAGCAGTCCTGCTCACGGACATCGACTACGGCAGTCCACGGGTATGAGCCTACACCGAGGAAGGCAACCAAGCTGTGCTCGAGGACGTGGTCGACGAACGCAACGAGGCGTGGGATGTGGCACTGCTGCGCTGCGCCAAGTACCAGCAGGCCCTATGATGCTACCACGAGCGCAACGTGCACCCCCGCAAGTTCCACATCGGAGACCTTGTACTCCGATGAGTTCATGGAAGCAAGGACACGCACAAGTTATCACCACCTTGGGAGGGGCCATTCATCATTCACGAAGTACTCCGACCTGGGACATACAAGATCCAGTACGAGGATGGGAGGGTCGTCTCCAACACATGGAACATCGAGCACCTGTGCCCGTTTTATCCTTGAGTAACTGTTCGAAACTCGTATATCGATAAATAGATGTTGCATGCCTTGTTCACATGTCCTCGAGTTCAAAAACTTATCAGTGGCTGTGCTAACAAGTTTGTGACAACATTTGGGGTTGAGTAGCTAGTGTCCTTGCACCAATGCAAATACGCTCCCTGCTCGGGGGCTACCTGTCGGTGCGGAATGTGGTCCCGACAGTAACCAGTAGTAAGCGCCAAGGTCTATCCCTCAATGGTCGATGCCAAGCAATCAGAGACACAAGGTTTATCCTGGTTCCGGCCGAGGGCCGTACGTCCAGCAGTGGTGTGCTTGAGGCACTGTATTGCTCAGCACCGGGGGTGCCTGTAGTGGGGCTGCTACAAGCAAGGTGGGAGAGGAGGCGTGACCTCCAAGTCCCTGGTGAAGTGGCTGAAGATATTGTGGGAGAATTGGAAAGTAAGTGTGCGATGTTGTGTGTTGTTCCTTGTCTCCCGTTGTGTCGTGTCGTGTGGTGTCCTGCGGCGGGGGAGTTCGTCTTCCTTTTATAGGCCAAGGAGAGAGCGAATTACATGTATGCCTCACTATTCAGCTACACGGGGAAGTGTGGTGTGCCACGCCATAGAGTAGGCGGCCACCCTGACGGTCCTTGCCGCGATCTGGCCATCATGGCATATCTTGTACCCGAACAGCGGCAGCCTCGAGGGTAGGAGCGCAGTGGATGGCTTTGATGTCCCCAAGCGGGTTCGAGGGGATTGCTGACGTCGATCCGTACAGGATGCAGTGGCAGGCATGGCGGCGTCCCGTTCCCGCACGCTTCACAGCGCCGGAGCTGTTACCACAGCGCCCGGCGTGGGGTTGTACGCGCGGGGGCGGCCGCCATGCCGTCAACAGTGGCAGGGATGGCGCCCCGCCGGCCTAACATCACGACCTAACCCTGCAAGGTCACGGGAAAGCAAATCGAGGGTGCGACCGGCCCCCCTTCGAGGGCTCGGCGCGTTAGCTGTACAGGAGTAGGTGGCGCGGCGTCTCGGGGCTGGCACCGGCCACGTCGCACAGTCCCCCACAGTGGCGGGGATGGGTTTCCTCCTAGGGAGTTGGCGCAACAGGACCGGGGCGTGAGTCCCAGGCGCATGATGGCGCTGCCCCGCCGTTGTCAGAGCATTAAATGCCCGTACCCGCGTGTGGGAACGGGCGTGCGCGTGCGGAGCGCCCTCGAGCGAGGCGGAGCCTGCTCGAGGGCGGCGCGGACCCTCGAGCGAGGAGGAGCCCGCTCGTGGTAAGCATACTCCCTCGAACGGGGCGGAGCCCATCCGAGGGAGGTGCATGCCCTCGAGCGAGGCGGAGCCTGCTCGAGGGGATTTTTGAGTGGGCCGCCTTGGTGGGCCGTCGGGGGCATCGTGGCGTGGGCCATGCCCCGTGTGTTTAAGCGAGGCGTGTTGGCCTTGGCTTTTTGTAGGTTTTAAGTGGGGTTTCCCCAGCTGTTTAAGGGGACCCCCAAGGCTGTCCCCGACAGTAGCCCCCGAGCATCTGCGGGTTCACCGGTCAGGCTCCCGCAGATGCTGGAGCCTACTGATAGGACGTCCTTCCCCCTGGCTTGTGAATGCTTTCCGTGGGGCCGCGTCAGCGGACCCGCGGGTCTAGCCCCCGAAGCCCTGTAGGAGCGTGGGTGCTTCTGCAGGGGTTTTACCGCGAGATTTGGTCAGAGGGCGTGGTACATATCTCAACCGGCGTCGGCAATGTTTCAGCCGGCTGTGGTGACGCATGCGCAGCTGGCACTACTCGCGGCCGGTGCAATCCAGGAGGTGTAGCCGTGCGTCGAGCCCCCGAGCCTGGGCCCGTTCAAGGCGATCGGGTAGAGCTCTACGACTTGTTTTTAACGCGCCCTCGTCGTACCTCCGCGGGACGGAGGGTGAGGTTTCCGCAACCCCCATCGGTCGGGTCGCGGATTGCGGATTCCTCGTTGAGCTGTTAGTGGGTGGTTCGAGTGGACGCCCATGCCCCATTCGATAAGGGTAGGCTGCGCGGTCCAGAGACACGTCCATTAAAGGGCTTGCGTGGGTTTGCTAGGTGGGGCTCGGTCCCATTCGCTAGGGACCGAGGGCGCGAAAGCACTCCCTCGGTGGGATCCCCCCAGCTAGCTGCCCTCGCTGCCTCTCGAACACGACATGTGGGGCACCCTAGAGCCGGCGGGCTCGAGGAACGGCTCCAACGCGCGTGCCCTCGTCGTCCCTGACTCTAGTGATCTGAGGCGCATGTTCGAACCCATCGAGGGTCAGGCTTCGAATCTCTGATCAGTAGGGCCGTGCGGGGTGGCGGCTAGGCGCCCCCGTCTTTGCATCTGCGAGTCCTCAAGGGTCCCTGACCGCGTCAGCCCTCGAGGCGCTGATCAGTAAAATAGCGCGGGGTGGCGGCTAGGCGCCCCCATTTTTGCATCCTCGAATCCTCGAGGGTCCCTGACCGCGTCAGCCCTCGAGGCGCTGATCAGTAAAATAGCGCGGGGTGCCGGCTTAGCGCCCCTGTCTTTGCATCTGCGAATCCTCGAGGGTCCCTGACCGCGTCAGCCCTCGAGGCGCTGATCAGTAAAATAGCGCGGGGTGGCAGCTAGGCGCCCCCGTCTTTGCATCTGCGAATCCTCGAGGGTCCCTGACCGCGTCAGCCCTCGAGGCGCTGATCAGTAAAATAGCGCGGGGTGGCGGCTAGGCGCCCCCATCTTTGCATCTGTGAATCCTCGAGGGTCCCTGACCGCGTGAGCCCTCGAGGCGCTGATCAGTAAAATAGCGCATCAAAGGTACCTGTAGTGCCCGTTTTACCTCAAATGGGCCCCGCGGCGACCGTCCGATGCTTGCACCCTTTGAGGGTTGAATTTATCTTAGCCAGGGGCTCGCGCTGCTCGAGGGTCTTCCTTACTTGGTAAGGGACCGGGCCACTTAATGCTTCGCAGCCGCGGCTGCGGACTCGCGCTGCGGGCGCGCCTTTTTAGGCGCCGCGCGCGCGCGCGTAGTGGGCGGCGTGGGCGGCGGACGTGACCGCCGCCCGCCACGGCCCTCCCGGTTCTACGCCATGATGATGGCCCGTCAGCGGTGGCGTGGCCGCCGCGGTCGTGGTGGGGCCCGCCGGTCAGCGAGAAATGACTTCCCCTGCAGTTAATGCGCGTGGGACGTGCGCTCCGGAGAGCACGCCCGCGGCTTATAAATCTGGCGAGGGGGAAAACGGCGGTTTTTACCTTAGCATTCGCCATTCTTGCTCCTTGCGCTCCAGCCCCCGTCTCGTTCTCGCCACAGCGCCTTTCCGCCTTCTGAGCTCTTCTCCTCCTTCCTGTTCTTCGTTCCCCGTCCCTTCGCCTTTCCTCATGGCGCCTCTTCTGCCTCTCGTTATCGTCGACCCGTATGCGTCGGAGCGCTCGTTGGTGACGCGGCAGGCCCTGAGTGAGCTGGTGTCCGCCGGCCAGCTTGCGGCGAACGAGGAGGGTCGGCCAGCTGAGTGGATCGTGCCGCCGGCTGGGGACCACGCACACAACCCGCAAGGCAGCTACGTGGTTAGCTTCACCCGCTTCCACGAGCGCGGCTTCGCGGCGCCGGCGAGTCGCTTCATGCGGGCGCTCTGCCACCACTACGGCGTGGAGCTGCACAACTTCGCGCCGAACGCAATTTCGCAGGCGGCCACGTTCGTGGGCGTTTGCGAGGGGTATCTAGGGATCCCGGTGAATTGGGATCTCTGGATTCACCTCTTCCGCGCAGAGCTGTTTACACAGCCGACGTCGGAGCAGAGGACCTGCCGCTCGGTGCGCGCCGGTGGCATGTCGCTCACCTTGCGGGGTCAGTACAAGGACGACTACATCCCCTGCACCATGACGACCAACAACGCAGGCTGGGAGCGGGGGTGGTTCTACCTTCGCAACGACGAGCCCGGTCTCCCCCCTACACCGGTCTGGTGCTCCGGGAGAAGCCCGACTCCTGGAGCCACGGGGTGTCTCCGGTCCAGCATCGGAGGCGGTTGGACTCGCTTCTGGCCGCGCTGAGGAACCTGGCGGGCCGCGGGCTGACCGCGGGGGCTGTCCTCGCCTTCCTCCACCACCGGCGGGTCGTCCCCCTGATGGAGAGGCCACTCCGCATCTTCGAGATGACGGAGACAGTGAACCCCATCGCGCTGGCGAGGTCGCGGATGCTCCAGAGCCCCCTCCTGCGGGAGTACGCGGCTACACGGGCACGGAGCACCGTCCACACCCTGTCCCTGCGCAGCGACTGGTCCCTGTGGGATCTAGAGATGCTCCCCACCGGCCCGCTGGTGAGTAGAATTCTTGGTTCCGTTTTTGATTTCGCTGATACTCCAGGTTGCTGACGCGCTTCGATGTTTCGCTCGTAGCTGGTGAGCCTGAGCGCCACGAAGTCTGATCCGCCCACTCCCCGCTCTCGCGCGCTCGGTCGAGCGTCACAGCAGCGGGAGCGGGAGCGGGCGGGGCGCAAGAAGGAGCGCGCGAAGCGACACCGCGAGCGTCGAGAACGGAGGAACAAGGAGTACCGGCTGCGCGAGTAGCAGGGGCTCTCTTCTCCGGGGACCGAGGAGTACTCGTCCTCGGAGGAGGAAGAGGAGGAAGAGGCCGGGGGGCAGGGCCTCCCTGATAGCTGGGAGCCTGCGCCCCTACCGCCGAAGGCAGCTCCGGTGGCAAGAGTAGCGTCGCCTGGGGCGGGGGCGGAGGCGCCCGCCGCCAGGAAATCGATGACGGGAGTGGCGCGGGCCGCGGAGGGCGCCGGCACGCGCCCCGGAGGTGCGCGCGGCGGAGACGGCCGGAGGCGCGGCGGCGACCGTGCCGGCCGCGCCGACGTCATTTGCTAGGACCTCGAGGAAGAGGAAGCGCGCCTTCTCTTCTTCGAGGTGAGGGGCTTGCTCTTTTACGGGGTTGCATATCTGACAACCAAGAACCTGACCGTTTGTTCGTGTTTGCGCAGGCTGGTGCCGACTGTGCCTCCCCTCACACCGGCCAAGGTGTTGAGGGCAGACGCATCTGTTCCCACCCGGCGGCGCTCGTCGAGGGCGCCGCGGGCGGGGGCGAGCGCGGCGGCCGCGGCGGGCAAGAGCTCGCAGGCGTGGCCGAGGCCCCGAGGCCACGCCGGTGGATCCGCCCGCCGCGGCGCGGCCGGCGGCCGTCGAGGAGCGGCGGGCGCCCTCGTCGTGGTGGAGGCGCGGCCGGCGGCGCCGGTCGAGGAGGGCGAGCCGGCGCCCGCGATTGCGGAGACGCGGCCGGAGGCGGTGGCCGCGGCGCGCGCGGCGAGAGCCGGCGGGCGCAGGCGCGGGCGGAGGCGTCGATGGAGGCGACGCGGGGGCCGGCACCCACCGGCGGCTCCCGGCGGCGGTGGTGGAGATCCCTGATGACGACTCCCCGCCGCCCGGGTGGGACCAGTGGGTGAGTTTCCCGACGCCGTCCCCCAAGTCCCAGGAGGGGGCTCTTGTGAGGCAGCGGGAGGGTCACATGGTGGCAGGAGGCCGAGGGCGCCGTGCCGAGGCCTCTTCTTCCCGCGCCGGCCGCTCCGCCCCGGGAGAGGGGCTCGTTGGCGATCTGCCCGCTTTTGCTGACGCCCAGGGGGAGCAGGAGCTGTGGGGAGAGCTCCGCAACCACGGCGCCGCGCTCGACCGAGCGCTGAATGAGGCGCTGCGGATTCATGGCGGCCCCGCGTGGCGCGTCTTCCAGGTGGGGTGCCGTCGTGTTTTTTCTTTGTTTTTCTCGTCTTCGCGCGGGATCCTTGCAGCATGACACTCACAGGTCTCGGCTTGTTGGTGACACCCCGGGAGTGTGACACCCCGGGAGCGGTGCGACGCCTTCGACGCGCTCGCCGACGCCTTGAGGACTCCGGACAGTTGGCTGTCGTACCGGGCTGTGGCCCTGCGCGATCAGCTCCAGGAGTGCGAGAGGCAAGACGCGGCGTGCCCCTCCACCCTCGAGCGGGTTTGCACGGCCCTCATCGACTGGGATGAGGCGCTGCGGCAGGCGCGGGCGGACCTGGAGAAGATGCGCACCCTGGCGGCCAACTGGGAGACGGGGGTGGCCGGCGTCCGCAACGACAACCTGGAGCTCCACTCGTTGCTCGGGGGGGCGTAGGCTCGGCGAGGCGGGGCCGAGGAGCGGGCGCGCGCACTCGAGCAGAAGGCCAAGGAGGCCGACGATCTGAAGGCCGCCCTCGACGCCAAGGTTGCGGCGCTCGCCGCCGCGGAGGACCGGCTCCCCGCAGAGCGTACCGCCCGCCGGGGGGGGGGGGGGGGGCGAGGGGCGGCTCCGGCGGGGGAGCGGAGTCGCTCTTGCCGACTCCCGGTCGGCGCTCGAGCAGGAGCGCGTCGCTCGCGAGGCGGCGCAGAAATCGCTGGGGGGCGAAACACGGAGTTCTCGAAGCTCGAGGGCGAACTGATGGTGCTCGGCATCACGAGCGCGAGCCAGGAGCTGGCCCTTCAGGAGCAAGGCGAGACCCTCAAGGGCCTTGAGTAGGCGGTCGAGGCCGGGCGCCGCGCCCTCGAGGTGGAGAAGAAGCAGGTCGAGGGTAAGTTGCTGTCTGCCTCTTATTTCGCTGATTTCCCCTTAGAGGGTCCGCCCCTTTTCTGATCCCCCTCTTGCTTGGCAACTTCAGGCTTGCGCACCGCGCTGGGGCACACGGCCGAGCGGGCCGAGGCGCTGCAGACCTCCTACAACTCCTCCGAGCAGGAGCTGCTGGAGTTGCACTCTGCGGCCCTCAAGACCTGCCAGGCCGTGGAGGAGGGTGAGGCGTAGGCTGGGAGCTCGCTGGCCAGCCGCCTGCGCGCCCTTGGCAGGCACGTCACCGGGCGCATGCGCCGGGCGCTGCACCTCGGCGTTCAGAAGGCCCTCGGGGTGGTACGATCTCATTACGAGATCAACTTCGAGGCGGTGGCGGAGGGTTACGTCGTCCCCGAGGGCATCGAGGACGAGGTGGCGATGGAGCGTGTGGACGCGTTAGCCGCCGACGCCGCCGAGGCGCTCGCCGAGGCCTTCGAGGAGTTTCTGTTCCCAGATGCCGCTGACGCTGCCGCTCCGCCAGCCTGAGGATTGCCGGGCGCTAGGCCCTTTTTTGTTTATGTGTTAGTGTGCGGGCCATGTGGCCGTGTAAATAAACAGATCACTTTGCTTTAATCGTTCGTGAAGGTGAAATGATGTCTTTTACTTTATTGCGCTTTTTTGTTTCTCCTTCTTCCTGAGTAAACTCTAGTTAGGGGAGTTCGATTTTCGCGAGCGGCCCACTGTCGGAGGCAAGAGAGAAGAGCCGTATCCTCGCGGAGGCCTAGGCTATATCTGACTCGCGCGTCCTTTCCGCTAGGCTGCCTGCGCCCTGTTCGAATTTTGCTCGATGCCGAAGTAGAAACATACTTATCGCGCATGGGTTTTTCCTTTTTGCGAAAAAATGGGACTATTTTTTTTGGGGGGGGGGATGCCCCCCGTAGTAGCCCCCGAGGGTAACTTGGGTTTCAGGGGAAAGCCGAGTTGCCCTTTTCATTGAACTGGTGATGTTTACATGGTTGTTGCCAACTGGGGTGTTGGGCACGTGATTTACAACAAAAGACTTGGAAATCCTAGCTAGGGATAGAAGCGACGTAGCTGTTGGATGTTCCAAGCGTTAGTGAGTTCTTCGCCGTCCTCGTTGGCTAGCTTGTACGTGCCGAGCTTGAGCACCTTTACTACGACGTAGGGTCCCTCCCACGGAGGCGATAGCTTGTGGCGTCCTCGGTTTTCTTGGCGTAGCCTTAGGACCAAATCCCCTTCGCTGAAGTCCCGCCGGCGTATCTTCCGTGCTTGGTAGCGCCTGAGGGACTGTTGGTATCTTGCGGAGTGCATCAAGGCCACGAGGCGCGCTTCGTCCAGCTGGTCCAGTGAGTCCTCGCGGGCTCGCTGGTTGGCGTCCTCGTCGTAGCCTCGCACCCTGGGTGACCCATACTCTAAGTCCGTGGGGAGGACGGCCTCTGCACCATGGACTAGAAAAAATGGGGTGAACCCGGTGGCTCTGCTTGGGGTGGTCCTTAGGCTCCACATGACCGCTGGTAACTCCTGGAGCCATTTCCGGCCAGACTTATTCAGCTGGTCGAAAATTCTGGGCTTAAGCCCTTGTAGGATCATGCCATTGGCATGCTCTACTTGGCCGTTAGTCTGTGGGTGTGCCACAGCTGCCCAATCCACACGGACGTTGAATTTGTCGCAGAACTCCAGGAATTTCCTGCCCGTGAACTGGGACCCTTTGTCGGTGATGATGGAGTTTGGTACTCCAAAACGATGGACGATGTCGGTGAAGAACGTCACCGCTTGCTCTGCCCTGAGATTCGTAATTGGGCGTACTTCCACCCACTTGGAAAATTTGTCGATCGCAACCAACAGGTGAGTGAAGCCCCCGGGCGCCTTCCGCAGGGGCCCGACGATGTCCAGCCCCCACACGGCGAAAGGCCACGTTACGGGGATGGTCTGCAGGACGTGAGCAGGAAGGTTAGATTTGCGGGCGTAGAACTGGCACCCTTCACAGGTGCGCACGATCTCGCTGGCATCCGTGACCGCAGTAGGCCAGTAAAAGCCTTGACGGAACGCATTGCCCACGAGGGTGCGGGGTGCGGCGCGATGGCCGAAGATCCCCGCGTGAATGTCCTGAAGGAGCTCGCGCCCCTCGGGGATGGGTACGCATCGCTGCAGGATGCCGGAAGCTGTGCGCTTGTACAGCTCGCCGTCGACGAGGGCGAAGGACTTGGCCATCCTGGCGATGCGCCTAGCCTCGGCCCGGTCCGAGGGGAGTTCCCCTCGAGCCATCCAGGCGATATACTTGTCGCGCCAATCTGCCTTGATGGGGGCTGGCTCGACATCCATCACATCGGCCTCGTAGGCGCCATACCCCTCGAGGAGGGAGAGCACGTACGCCTCGTTCGAGGGGTCCTCATCCATGGGCTCCGCGCCTGCTGGATTCGAGGGAGCCCCCGAGGGTTCCGCGTGGCTCGAGGGGTGTGGCTCGAGGGGGACGGAGGGCTGGGTGATATCTCGGGCGAAAACGTTCGGGGGGACGGTGATCCGCCCGGACGCGATCTTGGCCAGCTCGTCCGCCTCCTCGTTGCACCGGCGGGGCACGTGATTGAGCTTGATGCCGTAGAACCTGTCCTCGAGGGCTCGCACGGCCTTGCAGTACGCTTCCATCTTGTCGTCGTGGCAGCTCGCATTTTTCATGACTTGGTCGATCACGAGCTGCGAATCCCCCCGCACGTCGAGGCGCTTAACGCCTATCTCAATGGCGATCTTGAGGCCACAAAGGAGGGCCTCGTACTCAGCCATGTTGTTTGACGCGGGGAAGTGGAGACGTACTACGTACCGCATGTGCTCCCCGAGGGGTGACACGAAGTGCAGGCCCGCACCTGCCCCGGTCTTCATCACCGAGCCGTCGAAATACAGAGTCCAACACTCTGCTTGGATCTGTGGCGGCGGTAGTTGCGTGTCTATCCATTCAGCAACGAAATCCGCCAGGATCTGGGATTTGATGGCCTTGCGCGGGGCATAGGCGAGAGTCTCGCCCATCAGTTCCACCGACCACTTGGCTATCCTACCCACCGCGTCTGGATTGCGGATGATCTCCCCCAGCGGGAAGGAGGAGACCACCGTGACAGGGTGGGCCTCGAAGTAGTGGCGAAGCTTGCGCCGCGCGAGGACCACCGCGTACAGCAGCTTTTGGACTTGAGGGTAGCGTGTCTTGGTGTCGGACAAGACTTCGCTGATGTAGTACACCGGCCGTTGGACCGGCAGGGCGTGCCCTTCCTCCGTGCGCTCTACTACGATTACGGCGCTGACCACCTGGGTGGTCGCGGCCACGTAGAGCTGCAGAGGTTCGCCGTCCTGCGGCGGCGTGAGGATCGGGGCGTGGGTCAAGGATGCCTTCAGCTTGTCGAGCGCGTCTTGGGCCTCGGCGGTCCAGGAGAAGCGCTCGTGCTTTTTGAGGAGGCGATAGAGGGGCAAGCCTTTTTCGCCGAGCCGTGAGACGAAGCGGCTCAAGGCAGCAAGGCACCCCAGCACCTTTTGCACCCCTTTGAGGTCCCGAATCGGACCCATTCGCTCGAGGGCCGCAACCTTTTCGGGGTTGGCCTCGATGCCACGTTGGGAGACTATGTATCCTAGGAGCATGCCCCGCGGCACACCAAAGACACATTTTTCGGGGTTCAATTTTACCCCGTTGGCCCGTAGGCAGCCGAACGCGATGTTGAGGTCGCCGACCAGGTCGTCCGCCTTCCTGGTTTTTACGACGATGTCGTCTACGTACGCCTCAACCGTTCGCCCGATGTTGTCTCCGAAAACGTGTTGCATGCAGCGTTGATACGTTGCACCCGCGTTCCGGAGGCCAAACGACATCGTGACGTAGCAAAACATCCCGAACGGCGTGATGAATGAAGTCGCGAGCTGGTCGGACTCCTTCATCTTTATTTGGTGATACCCGGAGTAGGCATCAAGGAAGCAAAGTAGCTCGCACCCGGCTGTCGAGTCAACAATTTGATCGATGCGTGGCAAAGGAAAACGAACTTTAGGACATGCTTTATTAAGACTAGTGTAGTCTATACACATCCGCCATTTCCCGTTATTTTTCTTCACTAGTACAGGATTCGCTAGCCACGTAGGGTGGAACACCTCCTTGATGAACCCGGCCTCGAGAAGCTTCCGCAGCTCCGCTCCTATCGCCCGCCGCCGCTCCTCGTCGAAGCGGCGGAGCCGTTGCTGCATGGCGCGGGAATGAGGCAGGATGTCAAGGGAGTGCTCGGCGACCTCCCTCGGGATGCCTGGCATATCCGAGGGGCTCCACACGAAGATGTCGGCGTTGGCGCGGAGGAAGTCGACGAGCACCACTTCCTATTTCGGGTCGAGGGTGGAGCTGACCCTCAGCACCTTGCCCTCGGGGGCAGCAGGGTCGAGGGGCACCTCCTTGGTCTGCTCCGCGGCCTCGAAATTGCCGGCGTGCTTGGCGGTGGAGTCGAGATCTTCGTTGACCATCTTCTCCAAGGTGGTCACCAACGCTTCGTCCAGTGCTAGTGCTTCCGCGTGCTCCACGCATTCGACGTCGCAGTCGAACGCGTGCTCGATGGACGAGCCCACGGTGATGACACCGTTTGGTCCCGGCATCTTCATTTTGAGGTAGGTGTAGTTGGGGACGGCCATGAACTTGGCGTAGCAGGGCCGCCCAAGTATGGTGTGGTAGGCGCCCCGGAACCCCACCACCTCGAAGGTGAGCATTTCCTTGCGGAAGTTGCTCGGAGTGCCGAACCAAACCGGCAGGTCGATCTGCCCGAGGGGCTGGATGCGCTTGCCTGGCGCGACGCCATGGAACGGTGTCGTGCTGGGCCGCAGCTGGTCCCACCCGATCCCCAACAGGCGCAGCGTGTGCGCATAGAGGATGTTGAGGCTGCTGCCTCCGTCCATCAGGACCTTTGAGAACCGCGCGTTCCCAATGACTGGGTCGACCACCAGTGGGTACTGGCCCGGGTTAGGGATGCGGTTCGGGTGGTCTTCGCGACTGAAGGTGATGGCATCCTCCGACCAGTCAAGGAAGGAGGGGGCGCCTTCTCCGCGGTGAGGACCTCGTGCCGCTCTCGCTTGCGCTGGCGGCTCGACATGTCGAAGTTGGTCCCCCGAAGATGAGGAACACGTTTTCTACAGCGGGGAAGCCGCCGGCGTCGCCATCTCCTCCGTCCTTCTTGGCCTCCGCGTCCTTTGTGGCGGCGCGACCGTAGAACTTCTTGAGCATGTCCATTTCTCGAGGGTGTGGTTTATTGGGGTCTTGTGGTATGGACATGGCTTTTTCAGCATGTCATCGAACACCCCCGGGCCTCGAGGGGCCGGTCGAGGGCCTCGTCGAACCGGGTCAACAGCAAGGGCCTCGGCGTCATCGCCGTCGCGTCCTCGCCGCGCGCCTCGCGGCGCGGCTTCTTCCCTTTCCTGCCCCGCTTGTCCTTCCGGTGGGGCTCCCTGGACTTGCTGCCCTCCGTGGGCGCGTCGTCCGAGCGCTTGCCCTTCTTGCCGTCGAAGATCGCCCCTACAGCCTCTTCTTCTGAGGCGAAGCTGGTGGCGATGTCGAACAGCTCGTTTGAGTCCGCGAGCGGGCTGCGCCCCAGCTCTCGCACGAGATCCCGGCACGTGGTGCCCTCGAGGAAGGCGTGCACAATCTCGGATTGTGCCACGCTTGGGAGCTCCGTGCAGCGCTTGGAGAAGCGTCGTATGAAGTCCCGGAGCGACTCGCCGGGCTTCTGGGTGCAGGAGCGCAAGTCCCAGGAATTCCCAGGGCGCACGTACGTGCCCTGGAAGTTGCCCACGAACGTGCGGACCAAATCATCCCAGCTATGGATCTGGCTGGCCGGCAGATGCTCGAGCCACGTCCGAGCAGAATCGCCATGGTTCAGGGGGAGGTTGCGGATGATGACCTCGTCGCTGGTGGCCCCGCCCAGCTGGCATGCTAGGCCGTAATCGTTGAGCCATACGCGGGGATCCGTTTCCCCGTTATACTTGACGATGGTCATGGGCTGGCGGAAACGCTGGGGGAAGGCTGCCGCGCGGATCTCCCGGCTGAACACGCGGGTCCCCGGGGGTTCCGGCGTCGGAGAGCGGTCTTCATCGCTGTCGTAGTGTCCACCCCGCCGAGGGTGGTAGCCTGCCGCCGCTCGCGCATCCGCCTTGCTCGTCCGCCGAGCATTGATGACGTTGCGGGCGTCGCCGTCCCGCGCCCTGCGCGTGTCGAGGAGCCGTTCATTAGCCGGTGTGCGTCCCGGGTTGGCAGGTCGCTCCGCCGCTTCACCTGCATGGACCGAGGGTTCGCCCCCCTGCACGACCCTGTCGCCTCGTGCGTCCCCCTGTTGGCAGATGCGTGACGCCGAGCTCTCGGCCTATTGGACGGCTGCTTGCTCGATGAGTGCCTGCACCTCACGGTGCAGGTTTCGTGCCTCAGGCGTCGAGGGGGCCGGCATGGCTCGCAGCAACGTTGCGGCGGCGATAAGCTTCTGGCTCGCCCGCGGAGGCGTGTCCGGGTTGTCGACGTTGAAGTCGGCGTTGATGCGGTCGCGGGCCTGTATGCCCAACTCCCGCGCGCGTTCGCCGCGCGCGGAGGCTTCCCCTGCCATGGAGGCGCGGAGCAGCCGCACCGTCCGATACTCCTCCGCCAGCTTGGCTTCGAGCTCGCGAGCTTGGGCTAGCTGCGCGTCGATGTCGGCCCCAGCAGGGGTGCTGGGTCCCGCAGCCAGGCGCGGAGCGATCCCTGGGGCGGGCGTAACCTCCCCGTCGCCGGCACCCGCTGCACTGGTGGCGTTTGCTGGGTCGTTGGCGATGACGACACAGCATTCCCACGTGGGGTCGTAGCTCCCGGTGCTGGAGTCGTCGGAGCAGCCGAACCAGTAGTCCGTGGCGTCAAGGAAACGCCGGAACATTACCGGGTCCGGTACGCCGGAAATGTCCCACTCCGCGTACCCGTGCAGGTTGGCGAGTGTGAAGGACCGATAAGGCGACCAGAGAGGGGGGGAGTGAATGGGAGCCGATAAAAATTCTTCTCGAGGGAGATTGAAACTCCGACAAGACGAACTAGCTCGGTCGAACCCCCGAAATCACACGCTCCGCACTTCTACCTCCCGTTTGCCAAAACCACGTAGCCACTGGAGTGCTACTGGTCCTAGGAACAAACTCTACCAAAGAACCACAACACACACGCAGCACCGACAAAGCCGGAAACAACTCGAAAGCCGGCTAACCGGAGGGGGCGGTTAGACCGGTATAGGGGGCGGTTAGACCGCCTCCACCCGGCAACCAAGAAATCCTCCGAAACGCCTCTTCCGAGCACCAAAACACACCACGGTTTCACCAACAGAGATCTCTCGGTCAAGGCCATGCTAGCTACCGTAAAATCTTGGCGAAAACCAAACCTTCACCCAAGGGCCTAGGGGCGGTTAGACCGGCTACCGGGGCGGTCTAACCTCCCGTACCCAAAGCAACGAACTCCAACCAAGAACACCTAGCAAACCGCGCGAGAACGGCTCCAAATTTCACCCGGACACTCCTCTCGATCAAGGCGAACGAACTCACAGAAGAAAATCCGGCCAAACAAAACTTTGACCCGGAACACCCCGGCGGTTAGACCGCCCCCCGCAGCGGTTAGACCGCCCCTTCCGAAACAGAACCCGCGGGTCAAACCTCAACTTCCTTGCGCTCAATCTCCCGAATCACTCCACGGATTGCAGCCAAACTTCGGGGATAGTCGGGTTACCTCCCGGGCAACCTCTACCTCAAAGGAATCGACCCGAAACGCTCACAATCAAGAGGAATCGAAGAAATCGCTTCTCTAGGTCAAGAACTCGCCCAACTCGAAAAACCACCAAATCGAGTCCGATTCAAAGGGGATTTGGGGGCAAAGTCACCAGCCAAAGAGGCACAAGAACCTCATACGTGACACCCACCAAAAACCCCAAGAAATCGTTCTCAAAACATCGCCAAAAAGAGCTCCGAAAATCAACATCAAAGGGACGGGAAAACAACCATCAAGAACCACGCCGAACCTTCTATACATGCCATGAATGGTTCGTACAAGGTCTAGTTTGCCACCCAAACATCCATCCCTCTCTCTAGATCTCACATGAAGCTCTCAAACTAGCCTTCAAAAAAACTAGGGAAAAATAGAGAACGAAAATGGAAAAACGAAATGAGCTAGGGTTCCAAGGGTTGGCTGCCAACCTCTCACCTCTTGGGTTATATAGGCGGCAACCGAATGTCTAAAATGCCCTTCACTAATAACTAGGGATACATGCCCCTCAAGGGCGGATTTGGAATTCTTGATGTCTTCACCATCGGACGGATGCCCGGCGACCGCACCCTGCGTAGCCTCGACGCATGCCTTGCGATCCCGACGCGTGTCCTCCGCTTCGAAGCTTCTCGGCGCCGGCGCCGGGGCGGTCGACCGCCCCCCCGGGCGGTTAGGACCGGCCCGGAGGATCCGACCGGCCCCGGGCGGTCCGACCGCCCTCCCGGGCGGTTGAACCGGCCCGGGTGGCCGCACCTCCTCGTCGAGTCTTCGGCCTCGGTTTTGTGGCTCAACCGAGTAACCCGGTGGTTTTCTCGGTGAACCACCGCAAACCCCGCGAACTCGGTGTAGCCTCCGCCAATCTCCACTCATGACTCGGCTCCCACGTAGTCCCGGCTCGACCTTGGTTTTGAGGCTCCACCAAGAAACCGTCCACGACTTCATCTTGCCGTTCATGCCACCATGCGGCCCGCACTTGACCCCGCCGGCCACCGCTCCCTCGAACGAAGCCTACTTGTCTTCTCCACACCGGAGGCCTCACCGCAACGACCTTTCGCGCTTGTTCTTCACCCGCACCAACACGAGTCAAGCCGCAACCTCGCACCCGCAATACTTAGCCAAGAATCGGTCCACACAACGTTGTCAATCACTCATCACACAAGGAAGCGACCATCCACCGGTCCTCGAACCACACATGGTCCTCAATCTCCCCCTTGATGAGTGCATTGACAACACACTCACATGAAGTAACATAAGAGAAAAGGAAAAGAAAAGAAACAAAATAAAAGGAAACCCCAACAAGCGATCGAAAGCCAAAGAAAGGCAAAGAGCAAGGTCACTTGAAGAAGACAAGTCTCGGACCCCTTAGGCAAGGGCAACGGCTCGACACATCCGAGACAAAACGCAGCTCAAGCAAAGAGCGCAAACCACCAAAGCAAAACTCGAACACCACAAGGAGCTCCCCCTGCACAAATGCAAGCTCCCCCGAGCAACAAAGACACTCCCCCCGAACACATGCATCAATGCAACTTGGGAATGCAACAAAGAGCAAAACCTCGCTCACACCGCCCGGGCGGTTAGACCGCCCGCCCGTGGCGGTTAGACCGCCTCCGCCCGACTTGACCGCCCGGGGGGCGGTTAGACCGCCCAAAGAGACCGCCCCCGCACCAAACTCGCTCAAAAATCGCCCGAAACAATTGGAACACCTTCCAAACACTCCCCAGTGCCCAAAACATGCACAAACTTCTCCCCCTTGTTGACAATGCATGAATCAAGGCAAAATGCGAAAACTTGCAACATATAGCTTCTCGAATATACAAAATTCATCACAAGGAGCTACATAAGTCCAAATGAGCAAGTTAGATACTCGACAGTTCGTAAGGACCTTAACTACGTGATCACCAAGTTTCACAACCATTGGACAATGCTAAAAAGGATTTGAGTAATTTTGCGAAAAGTTACTCTCTCACAAGCAAATACCTAAACATGAGCAAAACATATCAAAATGGCAAAGCCACTCAAACTTCATGCTAGGACAGCCATTCTAATCACAAGACCATCATAAACACCCAAAAGCACCTCATGTCATGTCAAAGCCACCGAGCCATGTGCCTACTTCTATGTATGAGACTTCTCATTGGTAGGCATCATGCAACGGTTTAGCACCCAAAGCAAATTAATTTCAGCACATATGACATGGGAACATATTTTCCAAGCATTTTCCATTTCATTTTCAGATTTGTAAATGGTACATGAAATGTCTTTGCGACAAAAAGGAACTTATGCCCCTCCACAAGATTAAGCAAGAGGGCTAAACATTCATGATGGCAAGCGAGCCTTTGGCTCCATATGATCAATAAACTAGCTATCCAACCACAAAGTAAGCATAGCAAAGCCACTAAAACATGTCAAGATCATATATAGGCATTTACGTATGAGAGAGCATGTATATGATGTTTTTTCAAAAATTAGCCATCAACCATGAATCATTCAACAAGATCATCAAGAGCTAAGCCAAACTAACCATAGCATATCAAACAAGCTCACAAGAACATATATAGCAACCCATGGTGAACAATGTATATAGGAGAAGCTTTTCCTATCCGATGCATATGATACAAAATGCATGCAATCTAAGATACAAGGATGCCTATACATCATGCTACATATGCCATGCCAAATGCAAGAAATGCACAAAGGAAAGCTATACATATGCTACAAACCGGCTCCTCGAGGGAGGCAAAACGGGCTCGACACCACCGGCAAAAGAAAGCCCCCACACACCCAACTCAAGAGATTAAACAAACACCAAGTTCCCCCCGCAAACGAGTGAAAGTTGCTTGATCTAGGGGTTTGGTGAAAATATCGGCTAGTTGGTCATGTGTGGGTACATGGATCAAGGCTATCTTCCCTTTCTCTACGTTGTCTCTCAGGAAATGATACCTCACTTCTATGTGTTTGGTTTTGGAATGGAGCACCGGGTTCTTTGCAACGCTTATGGCACCGGTGCTATCACATTGAAGTGGGACATGGGTATACTCCTCACCAAAGTCACTCATGGTGTAGGTGATCCATAGGAGCCGAGAGCAACAACTAGCAGCGGCAACATACTCGGCTTGGCCGTGGATTGAGCAACACTCGACCGCTTACGGGAAGACCAAGACACCAACGAAGAACCCAAAACCGGCAAGTCCCGAAGTGGACTTCCTATCCAACCGACACCCGGCAAAATCCGCGTCCGAAAAGCCATGAAGCGCCAAAGAAGAGGACGCGGAGTACCAAAGGCCGAAGTCGGGAGTGTGACGCAAGTACCCGAAAATTCGCTTCACCGCTTGCCGATGCGAAGTCCTCGGAGACGCTTGAAAACGAGCGCACGGACACACCGAGAACCGTATGTCCGGCCTCGTCGCCGTCAAGTAGAGGAGTGACCCGATCATGCTCCGGCACTCCTTCCGGTCCACGTGTTCACCTTCCTCGTCCGCATCAAGAGCCGTAGTCGTACTCATCGGCGTCGTCATAGCCTTGGAGTCCTCCATCTTGAACTTCCTCACAATGTCCTTGGTGTACTTAGCCCGGTGCACAAATGTTCCTTCCTTTGATTGCTTGATTTGTAGCCCAAGGAAGAACCGCAACTCACCCATCATGCTCATCTCGAACTCCCCGCTCATATCATCCGCAAACCTCGCAACAAGAGAGTTAGACGAGCCACCAAAGACAATATCATCCACGTACACCCGCACAATCGAATATCTCTCGCCCCGCCTCTCGCAAAAACAAGGTCCGATCGACCTTCCCCATCTCAAAACCTCTCTCAAACAAGAACCCCCTCAACCTCGCCATACCAAGCTCTAGGCGCCCGCTTCAACCCATACGCCGCCTTCCTCAACTTGTACACCGGTGGGGGTACTTCTCACTCTCAAACCCCGGAGGCTGTCTCACATACACTTCTTCCTCCAACACTCCATTCAGAAAAGCACTCTTCACATCCATTTGGTGCAACTTGAACCCTTTAGCCACAGAAAAGGCTAGAAGGATCCTAATCGCCTCCAAACGGGCTACGGGAGCAAAGGTCTCCTCGTAATCGATCCCCTCTTTCTGACTGAACCCCTGAGCAACAAGTCTCGACTTGTTCCTCACAACCTCACCCTTCTCTCCCTCTTTGTTTTTCCACACCCACTTTGTACCAATCGGCTTACACCCCGGGGGGAGGGTCAACCAACTCCCACACCCGATTCCTCTCAAAGTTCTCCAACTCCTCATGCATCGAGTTAACCCAATTGTGATCGATAGTGCGTGTCCAATGTCTTTGGGCTCGAAAGAAGCAACAAATGCAGCATGAGCAAAATGGGAATTGTTTCGAACCCTCGACCGTGTAGTGCGTTCATCCATGTCGCCGATGATCCTCGAAGCCGGGTGATCCACTTGAACTCGCCGGGGAGGTTCTCGCCTCGAAGCTACCTCCCCCTCAACATCGCCTTCTCCTCGTTCTTGGTTTGTCGTCGTAGGTGTAGCGAGAGGGTCCATCCATCATCGTAGTCGAAGTAGTGGGTACATGTCCACGGGGGCACCGCACCGCCATCCTCATCATCACCAAGTTCATGCTCCTCCTCCCCGAAAGATCTCCTCGCCAATCTCATCATCACCCGCACACTCAAAGACAAGCCGACTACGTGGCTCGTCTCGTCGAAGGTTACCTCGCAAGTCTCCACGATTTGGTTAGTTTCAAGATTGAGCACACGATATGCTCTAGAATGAGATGCATAACCAAAGAAAATGCCATCGACAGACCTAGCCTCAAACTTATCCAACTTCCCCGCCCTTCTTCAGAATAAAACACTTGCAACCAAAGACATGGAAGTGACTCACCTTGGGTGTGCGACCATGCATCAACTCATAGCATGTCTTTTTCTTGTGCACTCTGAGGTATATCCTGTTCGACACATAGCACGCGGTATTCACCGCCTCAGCCCAATACCTCCTCGGAGTCCTATGCTCATCAAGCATCGTCCGAGCCATCTCGCACAAGGTCTTGTTCTTCCTTTCCACAACACCATTCTGGGGAGGCGTATACGGACTCGAAAACTGGTGCTCAAGACCCAAGTCATGACAAAAGGTTTCAAAATGAGAGTTCCTGAATTCCGAGCCATTATCACTACGGATAGCTCGTATGGCATCTCCGTGCCTCTCGTTCCTCAACCTCAAGACTAGATCTCGAACAAAACCAAACGTCTCCCCCTTCTCCTCAAGAAAGAACACCCACGCATACCGAGAAAAGTCGTCCACCACAACAAGGACATACCACTTCCCACCCGCGCATCGCACACGAGCCGGGCCAACAAGGTCCATATGGAGCAGCTCGCATGGACGCTCGCTCATCACATCGGTGAGAGGCGGGTGAGAAGAGGCCACCATCTTGGCATGCCTACACGGAGCACAAACCAACTCTTTCTCAAGCCTCAAACGTGGCAATCCTCGGACCAAATTGAGTTTACTCAAGCGAGACGAAAGGTCAAAGCTCAAGTGACCCAACTTCCTATGCCACTTCCACACCTCACTCGAAGAACCAACCAAGAAACAACGCTCAACACCCGAAGACCGAGAAAAAACAAGACGAAACACCCGACCCTCGGGAACGACCATACAAACAAGGTCCCCTCGAGAGTCCACAATCCGAGAACCACCCGGCCGAAACAACACCTCAAAGCCCTCATCCAACAACCGAGACACGTAAAGCAAATTGTACCCCCGATTGAACAAGAGCAACACGCCTCGAGTGATCTTGTCACTCACTTTTATCTCACCTTCCGAAAGCACACGCCCACGCCCATTGTCCCCAAAAGTGATGTACCTCTTCGTCACCACCGGGACGAGACTTGAGAACCACCCCCCGTCTCCGGTCATATGCCTCGAACAACCGGAGTCAATCAACCAAATGTTCTTCAAGTCTCCCACCCGAAATTCAAAAACAAGCACGTGAGCGAACAAACGACTCAAAGATCGGGGTTAGTACCAAAAGAGGAAAACCAAGGTGCCGAGCCATTTGCTCGAAAGTGGGGTTAGCACCAATCAAAGCATCTCTCCTACCAAAGCTACCTCCACGAACACCACCTCGGTAACCACTCCGAGGAAACCACCCCTCACCGCCCGGAGGAGGACCAAAACCACGAAGACAACCCGTGGAGCGTCTCTCCTCTCCTTCTCAAAGCTACGACTCCTCCCATCCCCGTAGTGACCTCGAGGGGAGAATGCCTAGCAACCGACCACCCGTCGTCTTTCCGGACCAACCACCAGCAACTCCACCTCCGGACCCGAAACCTCTCGACTCACCACCTCGAAAACCACTCCGCCCGAGTGCGGGGGGGGTTAAACCGCCTAGCCGGGCCGGCCTAACCGCCCCCCTTCGGGCCGGGCCGGCCCGACCGCCTAGCCGTGCCGGTCCGACCGCCCCCTCCGAACGGCCTCCTCGGCCGCGGGAACTCGCATCTCCCCATGCCGGAACACTTCTCACCACAGCCTTACCCCTGGGCAGTGGCATACGAGGCTTAGGTACATCATGGGAAGGGTTGTACCTATCCTTGTTCACCCACTCCTTTGCCATCCTCTCTTCCCGCTTCCTCTTGAAGCAAAACTCATCCTTGTGACCCTCCTTCCCACAATGGCCACAACGGAACCTCTCAAGCTTAGGTTTTGGCTTGGATTGGGGCTGCTCGCTAGGTTTCTCTCCACTCAACTCCTCCACCGATTTCTCCTCACTTGCCTTCTCTTTCACTTTCCCAAAGAACACTTTCCCCGAAGTGCTCACAAACTTGATGGGCTTTTGGAGATCATTTGTGGGTGTAGGAAATATAGGTGGAGCCGGGGTTGTGTCTAGCTCGGTTCCTAAGATGGTTGGGTTTTGGAGGGAAATCATTTTTGTGGTGGGTTTTTGGTGGCTCCGGATATTCTCTCCACTTCCTTCACCAACCTTGTTTGCCCCAAGCCCCTCACCGTCTTGCCTCTTAAAGGCCTCGATCATCATCCTCAACCGAGGCTCATGACCGACAACCAACCCATCAACTTCCTCAAGTCATCATTCTCATCCCGCAAGCGATCAACATAATGTGCAAGCTCCAAATTTTTCAATGCATGCATTTCACAAGTAGAGCAGGATGTAGGCATGGGTTCCTTCAATTTAGCCTCGAGCGAACTAGTGTAAGCATGCAACTCATCAATCTTAGCATGCAAAACAGGCAAGAAGTGCAAGCACCTAGCAAAGCAGGTCTAGACTTAAGCTCGACCACTTCAACCCTAAGCACATCTAGTTCCTCACACTTGGAGGCATGCTTCTCCTTAAACAGAGCAAGATCGGCAAGGAATATGGAGCAATCAAGACAATCATTTTCATCAAGAACAATAGGGCTAGCCTTAAGCGAATCAATCTCAAGCTTGCTATCAAGCACCCGTGTCTCTAGCTCACCCACTCTAGTCCTAGCATCCTCGAGTGAAGCCCTAAGCTCTTTCCTCATTTTCTTGGCCTCTCTAAGCATGTCATCACGGTTATCAAGCAAAGAGCCAAGCCTCTCATTCTCCCGGCACAAGAAGGGAAGTTCATCACGCACCTCGTCGTCGGACTCGCAGTCCGAGTCGCTCCGTGTACTCTTCTTGCCGCCGGAGCTCGCCGCCATGGTACGGAGGCCGTCTCTCGCGAGCGCTCGGTCCGCTCGGGTTCTTGGACGACCTCTTGTTCTTGCGGCGATCTCCCTCGTCGTCGGCCGCCGCTCGAGCTCGAGGTGGAGTACGCGGAACTGGAGTCGACGTCGCTCGCTCCAACCATCGCTCGGGCCTTGCCTCGGCCCTCTTTCTTCCTCGATCGTCGCTCGTCCTTGTACTTGTTCTTGTGCTTGCTCTTGTGGTCGCGCCTCGAACGGTACTTGTCGTCGTTCTTCCTCGGCTTGTGCTTGTAGCTGTCCTTGTTCTCGGCCTTCTCCGGGCAGTCGGCGACGAAGTGTCCCGGCTTGCCGCACCGGAAGCGTGTCCTCGTGTTCCTCCTCATGTTCACGCGGTTCTCGTGCGGCCTCTCGAACCGCCTCGTCAACGCGCCGGCTCGTCATCTCCAAGGTCATCAAACTCCTCATCCGGCATAGACATCAAAGAGGAAAACGAAAACATCCCGGTGGATGGGTTAGAGTTAGTCTTTCCTTTGGAACCACCAACGAGGGCAAGACTATGGGAGTCGGTCGGTCCCTCGAGCTTGGCGATCATGCCCCTATCCACCTCGGCCGACTTGAGCTTCGAGAACAGGCTCGTTCACCGTCAGAGTGTCGTACCTCTCCGACTCGACTATGGCCTCGAACTTCCCGCCCCATATCGTACGATCCAAAGAGTGTAAGAGCTTGACCGCTCTATCATGATCATCGTACGGGAGCACGTCCACATTGGCCCTCATGTTGTTCACAACCACCGTGAACCTCTGGAACAAGGCATCGATGGACTCACCGGGGAGATGAGTGAAGTTCTCGTACTCTCTCCGTAGGTCGCATACAACCGTGCCTCGAACACGGGCGTTCCCAACATGAGCCTCCTTCAACACCGCCCAAATCCTACAAGCCAAGTGCTCGGTGTGCACCCGATCGAACCGAGGCCGACACAAAGCACGAAACAAGTAGTCGACCGCCTTATTGTTGGCGTCGAATCCGTCCCTCGACCCCGGAGCTAGGAAATCCATCGGCCGGGACATATCCCGTGTCCACCGTGACATCCCACGTAGTCCGACCCTTTCGGCGGAGGAACGCACCCATCCGCTTGCTCCACATCCGGTAGTTCTTTCCATCGAAGTGTGGAGGACCCGAACCCCATTCCTGGTACGCCATCCTTGGATCTTAGACTGGTTAGAGTCAACAAAGACCCGAACCGGCTCTGATACCACTTGAAGGACCGATAAGGCGACCGCAGAGAGGGGGGAGTGAATGGGAGCCGATAAAAATTCTTCTCGAGGGAGGTTGAAACTCCGACAAGACGAACTAGCTCGGTCGAACCCCCGAAATCACACGCTCCGCACTTCTACCTCCCGTTTGCCAAAACCACGTAGCCACCGGAGTGCTACCGGTCCTAGGAACAAACTCTACCAAAGAACCACAACACACACGCAAGACCGACAACGGCGGAAACAACTCGAAAGCCGGCTAACCGAGAGGGGGCGGTTAGACCGGTATAGGGGGCGGTTAGACCGCCTCCACCCGGCAACCAAGAAATCCTCCGAAACGCCTCTTCCGAGCACCAAAACACACCACGGTTTCACCAACGAGATCTCTCGGTCAAGGCCATGCTAGCTACCGAAAATCTTGGCGAAAACCAAACCTTCACCCAAGGGCCTAGGGGCGGTTAGACCGGCTACCCGGGGCGGTCTAACCTCCCCGTACCCAAAGCAACGAACTCCAACCAAGAACACCTAGCAACCGCGCGAGAACGGCTCCAAATTTCACCCGGACACTCCTCCGATCAAGGCGAACGAACTCACAGAGGAAAATCCGGCGAAACAAAACTTTGACCCGGAAACACCCCGGCGGTTAGACCGCCCCCCGCAGGCGGTTAGACCGCCCCTTCCGAACAGGAACCCGCGGGTCAAACCTCAACTTCCTTGCGCTCAATCTCCCGAATCACTCCACGGATTGCGGCCAAACTTCGGGGATAGCTGGGTTACCTCCCGGGCAACCTCTACCTCAAAGGAATCGACCCGAAACGCTCACAATCAAGAGGAATCGAAGAAATCGCTTCTCTAGGTCAAGAACTCGCCCAACTCGAAAAACCACCAAATCGAGTCCGATTCAAAGGGGATTTGGGGGCAAAGTCACCAGCCAAAGAGGCACAAGAACCTCATACGTGACACCCACCAAAAACCCCAAGAAATCGTTCTCAAAACACCGCCAAAAAGAGCTCCGAAAATCAACATCAAAGGGACGGGAAAACAACCATCAAGAACCACGCCGAACCTTCTATACATGCCATGAATGGTTCGTACAAGGTCTAGTTTGCCACCCAAACATCCATCCCTCTCTCTAGATCTCACATGAAGCTCTCAAACTAGCCTTCAAAAAAACTAGGGAAAAATAGAGAACGAAAATGGAAAAACGAAATGAGCTAGGGTTCCAAGGGTTGGCTGCCAACCTCTCACCTCTTGGGTTATATAGGCGGCAACCGAATGTCTAAAATGCCCTTCACTAATAACTAGGAATACATGCCCCTCAAGGGCGGATTTGGAATTCTTGATGTCTTCACCATCGGACGGATGCCCGGCGACCGCACCCTGCGTAGCCTCGACGCATGCCTTGCGATCCCGACGCGTGTCCTCCGCTTCGAAGCTTCTCGGCGCCGGCGGCCGTGGCGGTCGACCGCCCCCCCGGACCGGTTAGACCGGCCCGGAGGATTCCGACCGGCCCCAGGCGGTCTGACCGCCCCTCCTGGGCGGTTGAACCGGCCTGGGTGGCCGCACCTCCTCGTCGAGTCTTCGGCCTCGGTTTTGTGGCTCAACCGAGTAACCCAGCGGTTTTCTGGTGAACCACTGCAAACCCCGCGAACTCGGTGTAGCCTCCGCCAATCTCCACTCATGACTCGGCTCCCACGTAGTCCCGGCTCGACCTTGGTTTTGAGGCTCCACCAAGAAACCGTCCACGACTTCATCTTGCTGTTCATGCCACCATGCGGCCCGCACTTGACCCCCGCCGGCCACCGGTCCCTCGAACGAAGCCTACTTGTCTTCTCCACACCTGGAGGCCTCACCGGCAACGACCTTTCGCGCTTGTTCTTCACCTGCACCAACACGAGTCAAGTCGCAACCTGCACCTGCAATACTTAGCCAAGAATCAGTCCACACAACGTTGTCAATCACTCATCACACAAGGAAGCGACCATCCACCGGTCCTCGAACATGATCTCCCCCTTGCCAACATCAATAGTAGCTCCCACGGTCTTGAGGAACAGCCTCCCTAGGATGAGCGGCGGCTTCTCCCTCTCTCCCATCTCGAGCACAACGAAGTCGACGGGGATGAAGTGGTGTCCAATCTTCACGGGTACATCTTCAGCAATGCCCAAGGGATAGCGAATGGAGTTGTCACCCAACTCCAAACATATTCCCGTAGGCTCCATTGGTAGGCGTAGCTTCTCGAACACATCCCTCGGCATGACGCTCACACTAGCTCCAAGGTCGCATAACGCCTTCTTGAAGTTGAAAGAACCAACTGAACATGGAATTGTGGGGCACCCGAGGTCTTTTTGCTTCTCTAGCCCATTAGCAATAGCGGCACTACACTCGGACATCTTGACATGATCTACCCCAAGTGTTGCTATCTCATATTTATTTGCAAGTATATCTTTAAAGTAACGAGAATATGTAGGTACTTGTAGGGCATCTAGTAATGGCATGTGGATGCTAAGTCTACGCACAACTTCCACAAACTTCTCAAAGTGGTTGTCAAGTTTACCTTGGAAGAAGCGTGGCTTGAGTTGCGGTATCCTCGTGTCTTCCTCCGGCATCTCGAATTCGGGTTCCTCGGTGACGATCCCCGTAACCTTCTCTTTAGCAACTCCTTCCACATCGGTGGATGGTTTAAGCTTCCTTGCTCCTGCGGAACGTTCCGGATCTTTGGTCTCCTTCCCCTAACGTGTTTGAATGGCCTTCGCCGATTCGGGACTTTTGGGTTGTCCTGGAAGCTTCCCTTCATCATTAGTGAGGCGCCCCGCAAGTTGCCCAACTTGCGTCTCGAGCATCTTCATCATGTTGAGCACATGATGATTGGAACTTCCGACCTCCGTCACTTTGCTATCGATGTTCTCCAACACCTTGCCTATGGTCTTGAACTTGGTGACGGTGTCCTTGTTGATCTTAGCTTGCTCATCCATGAACTCCTTCAATTGTATATGAAGCGGAACCGCGTTAGGAATAGATGAGCTTGCATTAAATTGAGGCCTACCTTGCCCGTAGCGGAAGTTCGGCAATTCTCCCTTCCTCATGTAGTCGAGCACTTTGGCTTCCTCCGGACAATCTTTGCGGACATGGCCATACTCTCCACATTCTTCACATGTGGACCTTGCTTCGGCGGTCTTCAAGTCTTGAGCCTCTTTCTTTTCCATCTCCATCTTCTCCAACCTCCTCATGAGCGAGTCGATCTTGCCTTCAAGTATGTTCTCCTTCTCCACTTGCAAGACTCCTTTGACGTTTCCCGTGGGTTGAACCGGATGTAGGCGCCCGGATGACGCCCATGTGTCATTATCCGCGACCTTCTTGAATAGAGTGAAAGCTTCCGTCGGTGTAAGTTCGATGATGGATCCTCCCGCCGATGCATCGATGATCGTCCTTGACGCCATGGTGAGTCCTTGATAGAACTTTTGCACGAGGTCTTCTTTCGGGAACTTGTGATGTGGAACCGCCCGGGTGTACTCGTTGAAGCACTCGAATGCCTCCGAGATAGTTTCCGTAGGATATTGAACAAAGGTGGCAATCTTATTACACAAGCTTTGAGTTTTACCCGGCGAGTAGTATTCCTTCATGAAAGCCTTCATCAACGTGTTCCAATTTTGCACCGTCTCCGCCGGTTGAGAGTGGAACCATTGCAAAGCCTTCCCGAGTAGTGAAAACGGAAAAAGCCTTGCCCTCATTTGGTCTTGAGTCACCCCATCCATGTTGAAAGTCTGACATAGTTGAATGAATGCTTGGAGGTGAAGGTTCGGATCCTCTTTACCGGTGAAGGGTGAATGTTGCACCATGCGGATTGTTGAGGTCTTGATCTCGAACGGTCTTCCAATCTCCTCAAGGTTCAAGATTGGTAGGTCGATGATGTCTGGGGTGCATAGCTCCCCAATCTTGCGTTCTTGCGGTGGTTGGTCACCCATCGGTGGAAGTCGATTCTCCCGAGGACTTTGAGGTGGTGAATTCTTCGGAGATTCCTCGCGATCCTTTGTCTTCCGACTCCGAATCTACAAAATCCAGCTTTTTAGCTTGATGTGCTTCGCGTCTCCTTAGCCTCGTAAAGTTTTTCTCGGATCATCCACAAAATTATTGGGTTTGTTGGAGAGGTAGCCGTCCATCTCCTGTTAGGGTTAGCAATAAACAAAGTATGCAAAAAACTAGAAAGTAAAAACAAATCTATAAAAACTAGAGTTAGACAAACTAGATTAGATGTATTTTGAGGATGATCAAAATTTAGTAGATGCAAAAAGAAAAACAAAAAGAAAACTGAAAATTACAAAAAAGGCAATAAAAAATCAAATCTTGATCACTTGTTCCCCAAGCAACGGCGCCGAAAAAAGGGGCTTGTTGACGGTTAATAATTGTATCAAAGTTCGTTTGTGACTTGCAAGCGTACAAGTCTCCCGTCGTAGTCAAGGGACCCTTCTTCCCTCGAGTGGTGAACCCAAGGTATCGAATCCGTGGAACAAATGTGTGACGCAAAACTTAATCTAATAAAGCCAAGTAACTTCAATCTTCGATAAAAGAAACCCTAATGCATCTAAGTAAAAGACACAAAACAAATCTAATCTACTAAAGACCGGAGAAAACAAAGTAAGATTGGGTAGATAAACCGATCTAGAGGGATCGGGGTAAGCCTTTTGTTGAAGTTCCAAGCAAGAGAAGAAGTAGCAAATCGAATCTTAATAGAAGCCTCTTTAAATCGTGGTTTCCCGTCCAAATCCGAAAACATCCGCCTTTCGGAACCCCCGTTCGTCACAACGTATCCCTATTCATGCGGGGAGCTTAGGGCGAGTCAAAAGACAAGTCGAGATTCTTTCGGAAGATCCGGCGTGTACCTCTAGCCACCGCGGCTACAAGAACATCCTATGTAATCTATCTCGAGAATAGAATTGGAATAAGCAAAGCCGATCGAAAAACGAAATCTTCGAGGAAACACTTGATCGCTAGGAAAAGATTCAACTTGATAATTCAACTATAACAATGATACATACACAAGATCACCACCGGGATCCTTCCTTGATCTTGCTTCTAGCTCCGGGAACTCTGACGTGGTCTTCCGTGCAAGGTTCCCACGTCGGCTAGGGAAACCCTAGTCAACTAGCTCGACCCTCTCCTCTCCGAGATGGTGTCCCTCTCTTCTCTGCTCCTCGGCGGCCGATGACGAATTCTTCCCTGCGTGGCTCTCGGTCAGGGGGCTATAAATAGCCCGATTGGCGGCTAGGGCATAGGAGGGGGCAAATGGGCCCTGGATGGGCTTGGGCCGACCGGACTGGGCCGGCCGGCCTGGGCCCGTCTAGGCCCAGCCTGAGGGCTCCTTTGCTCTACGTCGGTTCCCTTTCTTCCTGGATGTTTCCCCCTTCTGCATGTAGGTCCATGTCGTCAGTTTCTCTCCGAATTGGACTCAACTCCTTGTCTTGCAAGATTCAAGACTTTTTTCGGTCGGGTCCTCGGAGTCTGTCGTCTTCTCGGATCAAGTCCCTGGCTTCTTGGAGTTAAGTTTGCTTCGTTGCATGACTTGTACGGGGCTTCAAGGTCTTGTCATGAGGTGCTTGATGAACTTATCCTGAAAGTCTTGCATTCAACACTAAAACCCTGCATAAACATTAAACTCCAAAACCGACATACACACGTGAACTTGTTATACCACGGGGGTTATTACCAATGGATAAGGTATAAAACTCATGCCAACACCGAAGGTAAACTCATGGCTAGGTTGACGGATTTTCACCGTCAACACTAGCCCGCGCTCGAGAGTGTTGCACGATGCGGCCTCCTCGTCGTCCTCGGCGTCGTCGCCGACCTCGAAGGCGGCTGCCCACGGGGCACGGGCAAGCTCGAGGACCTGGGCCTCATTACCTCCAACACCTCGCGGCAAGGCCGCGCCCGAGTTCTCCCTAGCCTCCTGGATATTCGGGGAGGCGGCTCTTGTCGTTCCCTCAGGGGCGTCGTGCTCTTGGGGGGAGACGGACCTTATTGCGCCCTCGGGGCGCCGTGTTCCTGGGGGCTGCGGCGGGCTGGTTAGTCACCGGAACCACCTCTGCAGCAGCAGCAGCATCAGCGGGCCGGGGTGACGATGGTCCCACTCCTCCGGTGACTCTCTCGATCGCGCCGACCACCGGAGGAGTGGGCGCGTCCACAGCTGTTTCTGCAGGCTGGAGCAAGGGAGCGTCCGTGCTCGCTCCGACTGACGTTGGCGGGGGCTCGATCACAATCAACTCCGTGCCGGCTGTGGACTCCACGAGAACACCCCCCCACACCACCACCACCTGCCTCCGGTGCGGTAGGGGCGCCAAGCTGCCAGCACCCTCATCTTGACGCGGCACCGATGGGACCGACGCGATGGCATCCAAGATCGACGGTTCGGCGAACATCCGGTCCGTCGCAACCTCCAGGATCACGCGGTCATTGCTCTGGAGCTCGGTGGTGTCTAGATCAATTATCCCGATGCCAGGGAAGTCCACGTACCGGGACGACGACGTGCCCGCCGCGCCCTCTATCGACGCTGCGGCCGCGACCGCTGAAGACTCAAGCACCGCCAACATTGCAACGTCGTGCTCTCTTGCCGGCGGAGGTGGCGCCAAATCACTATTCGCGAGCACCATCACCAAATCCTCGCCACCTGAGCTGGCCCCAGCCGGTGGCCCTAATGCTGCTTGGGGGGCAGCCATCTCCTCGATCGCTCGCTCCTCCTCGACCACGGTGGCAGTGACCGGAGGGGGCGGCACGACCGACTCCTCCACCACGGTGGCCACGGCCAACCCTTCCTCGACCTGCACCGGAAGCGGCTCGGTGTACGGAGGCTGGGGACGAGGCTCAGAGGGCATGACCCGCGCACTCAAGGCCAAGAGCTTCAGAGGCGCGAGGTTGAGGACACCGGTGTCGGCGTGTCTGCAAGAAGATGAAAACAAGTTAGCGAGCGGAACAAGCTGAAGAACTCTCAGCGGTGGCTCCGAGGACAGGAACTCACATCTTGGAGCGGACCCGGAGTTTCTTCACCGAGCGGCCTGACGAACCCTGCTCGGGGGCTGCACGCTTGGTGCCCCCCGACTCGGGGGCTGCTTCACTTCGACCCGCCGCCTTGACGGCGGCGCTGCGCTCCCATGACTGCTCGGGGGCTGATCTTCTGACCTCCACCACAGTCGGGGTCGGTCCTTAACCCCGCTAGCGGCGAGGGAAACGTGTACGTCCGGAGCTCCGCGCTCCAGATAAGCATTGACTGGAGGTGCCGCGGGGCAGTGTCAGAATCTGCTCCCTGCGGCGCTCTCGGCGTCGATGCCGAGTCTATCGACCTTGCCCGCGACTGACGCCTCTACAAAGAGTCCGCGTTGGGGTGGTCAGAGCCAACAAAGAGATTGTAGGATGAGGTCGTCTGCTCCTCCGACCACCTCAGTGGGTCGGCCTGATGAGGTGGGTCTCTCCGCGCTTCAGGGGCACTTGGCCCACTGGGCGTCAGGTGGGGACAGACCACCTGCTGGTCCGCTCGGGCAGGGTGAGCCACCGATCGCGAACTCGAGCCCGCGTTCTTCTCACGTGCGGCTGTTTGTGGCCGCCGCAACGAGGTCACTTCAGCTGCACGGGGAGGCGACAACGTGGATGACCCCGACATGTCGCTCCAATCCACTGCCGCGCTGGCCACATCGCCGCTTCACGACGGCTCCGGCGACGGGTCTTCGTTGGAGGAGATGTCTCGCTCCCCCGTCTTCCGCCTCTTGATGCGGTTGTCATTCCGATCGTGCTTGGCGATCTCACATTCCTTGTGCTGCACCTTGCGCGCAGCATGCCGCCTCTCTACGTCTGCCTTGTTCCGGTTGAAGATCGCCTCCTCTGGGAGAGGCGCCTTGGCCGGAACGAGGTGGGCACACCTAAACTGCAAAAAACAAGGGGACGGAGGAATCAGTCGGTGCAAAAGGTCTCTGAGAAGGCCAACATCACAAAAGAGCATAGATCAACCAAAACTCATCGAGAAGACGGTGACTTACCAATTTCTCAGTCCCCTCATGGGGAAGCATCGGGAGCATCCACAGCGGCGGCCACGAGTAGGACGCTGATGGGAACTAGGTGGCCCGATCTTCCATCAGAAGATGATAACTTCGTCTTGGGCGGAGCGTGAAACACTGATCCGGCTTCAGATCCAAAGACCCGAATCCCTGCAATCTTAGCACCACAACTCCTCTAGTTATCACCGTGTCACGACCCGGTTGACCTCGCCGAGAAGGCCAATTCCTGCCTGCGAAACGAAGAACACAAGCAAGAACTCGAAAGAATGCAGCTCTCAAAGATGGTGACAATCTGCAGATGAAAGATTAAGCACTCGAGTTGGGGTTTCACAAACCGATTGACGGCGACTGTTCAAAGACAGATTGATCTAAAGCAAAACCCAAACCCTAATGGTTGGGCCGCTGCTGTTTAAGAAGACCCTAGGGTCGTCCAAGACCCCCTAGACACGCCCCTAATGGGCTCACACGCGATACATGGCCCAAAGGCCAAAATATGGTGACGCAGCACCAGGACAGATTCTTGATGACATCATGATTCGATGATTCCCGTTGACTCCGGACGTATTTTAAGGTGCGACCAGTGTCATTGGAAGCTTTATGAAATTATCTTTCCATATATATATAGAATGTCCAAATCCGACTTCGTGTGTGGCCTGTGCGTCCGATTTATGACAGGCTGTTCCTGGACTCCGAGACGGACTCGAAGTCGACTTGATTTGGGTCTCCACCATGCCTTGCACCCTCTTGCCGGACCTCCACGCCTCCAAGCCCCTTCCCATGCATATTCTGGTCCTCTCCTTTGTTCCTAATCACAATATAATTGTTGACGGTTAATAATTGTATCAAAGTTCGTTCGTGACTCGCAAGCGTACAAGTCTCCCGTCGTAGTCAAGGGACCCTTCTTCCCTCGAGTGGTGAACCCAAGGTATAGAATCCGTGGAACAAATGTGTGACGCAAGACTTAATCTATTAAAGCCAAATAACTTCAATCTTCAATAAAGAACCTAATGCATCTAAGTAAAAGACACAAAACAGATCTAATCTACTAAAAACCGGAGAAAACAAAGTAACATTGGGTAGATAAACCGATCTAGAGGGATCGGGGTAAGCCTTTTGTTGAAGTTCCAAGCAAGAGAAGAAGTAGCAAATCGAATCTTAATAAAAGCCTCTTTAAATCGTGGTTTCCCGTCCAAATCCGAAAACATCCGCCTTTCGAGACCCCCGTTCTGTCACAACGTATCCCTATTCATGCGGAGAGCTTAGGGCGAGTCAAAAGACAAGTCGAGATTCTTTCGGAAGATCCGGCGTGTACCTCTAGCCACCGCGGCTACAAGAACACCCTATGTAATCTATCGCGCGAATAGAATTGGAATAAGCAAAGCCGATCGAAAACGAAATCTTCGAGGAAACACTTGATCGCTAGGAAAAGATTCAACTTGATAATTCAACTATAACAATGATACATACACAAGATCACCACCGGGATCCTTCCTTGATCTTGCTTCTAGCTCCGGAACTCCGACGTGGTCTTCCGTGCGAGGTTCCCACGTCGGCTAGGGGAACCCTAGTCAACTAGCTCGACCCTCTCCTCTCCGAGATGGTGTCCCTCTCTTCTCTCGCTTCTCGGCGGCCGAAGACGAAATCTTCTCTCGCGTGGCTCTCGGTCGGGGGACTATAAATAGCCCGATTGGCGGCTAGGGCAAAGGAGGGCGAATTTGGGCCCAAAATGGGCTCCGGGCCGACCGGATCGGGGCCGGCCGGCCCGGGTCCATTTAGGCCCGGCCCCGTAGGCTCCTTTGCCCCACGTCGGTTCCCTTGCTTCCCGGATGTTTCCCCCTTCGCATGTGGGTCCATGTCGTCGGTTTCTCTCCGAATTGGACTCAACTCCTTGTCTTGCAAGATTCAAGACTTTTCCGGTCGTGTCCCCGGAGTCCGTCGTCTTCTCGGATCAAGTCCCCGCTTCTTGGAGTTAAGTTTGCTTCATTGCATGACTTGTTCAGGGCTTCAAGGTCTTGTCATGAGGTGCTTGATGAACTTATCCCGAAAGTCTTGCATTCAACACTAAAACCCTGCATAAACATTGAACTCCAAAACCGACATGCACACGTGAACTTGTTATACCACGGGGGTTAGTACCAATGGATAAGGTATAAAACTCATGCCAACACCGAAGGTAAACTCATGGCTAGGTTGACGGATTTTCACCGTCAACATCTCCCCCATGCTTAAACCTTGCTCGTCCTCGAGTAAGCCTTCGATGGATATCATCATTGCTAAACAATGTTTAAACTTTGCACTTGATTACACATGAGAAAACATAATGCTCTCAAAATTTTAATTCATTAAGGTTCCATAATGTACTAGCCTTCATCTCTACGGAGGGTAGATTCTTATTAAGCTTATCCCACAAGTATTAACATGCTCACAAAGTTTTAAATAGATCTCAGAATTTTTGAAATAAAGAACGAGATAAAGAAAAGCTAAACCAAACTCACAAATTTAAATCATCTCGTATATTGCTCATGAACTCTCATCTCACTTGTCTCTCAAGCCTATATATTCTACTCCTTTCCCTCTCATATATATGTGGTAGGCTTTATATGGAGCTTTGGGAAAGTTTAGTCCTAACAAGATTTTATAAACGAGGTGTTGTCAAAACAAGACAAGCTTCTCATGGTTTTACCGAGACTCGTCAAAAAGGTCATTGGAAAATAATGTTAAATCAAGGAGGGGAAAGAGAAAAATACACACACTTTTCGATAAGTGGACATGTGCAAATGGCAAAGAGTGATCCCAAGGTACAAAGGAAGTCCTCATTATCGGATTGCACATGGTCGGAAAGTGAGAATGGATCTTTTTAACTTGAAGCCTTGAATGCACTTTTAGAGAGCCAGGGAGTTTACTTTACGCACATTTTTTTTTCTTTCTCATATTTCTCATTCTTTTCTTTCTTTCTTTCTTTCTTTCATATATATTTTTATTTTTTTACCTTGAAAGTCATGAGTATCGCTGGATTTTTTTTCTTTCATCATCATTTTTTTTAAAATATTCCCCTTTGAACTCTAAAACTGCACCGTACCTACCTCCTCCCCCATGCTTAGACGTTGCTCGTCCTCGAGCAAAGAGGCGAAAAATAAGGTAGGTACGGAGATATTTTTCCTTGGAGAGATACTTGAAATCTTCAATGTTGGCACCGTCTTGCGATCTTCCTTGAATTGATGATCCATTCTCAACAATAGGTTGTGGTCAAGGAGGTAATCACAAAAGATGATATTTGGTTTAAGGGTGGATATCCGGCGAAGTTTGTGAGATCACCGATGCGGGGATACACAATGCACGGATAAAAGGCTAGCAAAAAGATAGATACGCAAAAATGGAATGACCAGCTTCTTAGTCTCGGGACAGAGAAATCATGGCCTGCAATAACTCACTCAAAAATAAATCTTGTACACTAAGGTTTATGCACTCAAATATATATAAGGCTTTGGATAGGTTGAGCAACACACAAGTGATATTTGTGACAAGGTTAGCAATATTTTTGAGCATAAAAGACATCTTTAATCTATTCATAACTTGAGAGCACATAAAACACTATGGGTCTTTATTTTAATCATAACCTCCGCTGAAAATTAAGCTAGTATTTAAATAAATTCAGATCTGTATTTTTAAGAGAGCACTAGCTTAAACATGCATAAATCGATTACAAAGATGAACAAAGCTGCAATTTTAATCATATATCATCATGGCACGAATTTTGTAACTTTTCCAATGATATAATCAAGGTGGTGTCTTTATTAATGGTGATATCAAGTTGAAATACAAACTGAAAATAAACAAACATGCTTGCTGAAATTTAAATAAAAACAGAAAATACTACGCAAACACACATAAGCAAAAGCTGAAAATTACGAGAGAAAAAGAAAAGAAAAGAAAACTAAAGTTCCTAAATCTTCTAGTCCTCCGCCGGTGGTTGATGTTGATAATCTTGATAATAATACCCTTGCTCATAATACGATTGGACGCTTCCTCCGACGAATTGATTTGGCTCCACAAGGTGAAGGCGTCCAAGTTCAAAGGCGATATTTGCGTTGCCTTCACCGAGTTGAGCTGCGTTAGCTTGGATGGCTGCGATGTTTTGAGCATTTCTTGCAGCATACCCTCCAATAATGGCCATGCTTTGTTGTGGTTGGGGATGATGAGCGTAGGACTCCGCGAAGTTAGCGTTGGGCACAACATAATTTTGTGGGGGTACCGGTGCACCACCCCCCCATGCTTGTCCTTGTGACCCTCCGTAATAACTTGGCGGAGGAGGGACCCCGCCGAATGGTTGCACATTGGGTTGTGCTCCACTCGCTTGTGCGGAGGATGTTCCCTCCTCTACGATTCTTCCTCTTTTGTTAGTACCAATGGATAAGGTATAAAACTCATGCCAACACCGAAGGTAAACTCATGGCTAGGTTGACGGATTTTCACCGTCAACAATAATCATTAGGTAGCAATCTACTCTCAAAAGTATAAAAGGAAGGTTTTAGGAACGAGCTCACCTCTAAATTCAATTGACGTGCACGGGCCCTAGTGATTGGACCAGGAATGTTGTTCGCATCCAATGGAGTGATGTCCTCATCAGACGCCTTCCCAATCACCTGCGCACGCGGCGCTGGATCTCAAGCGACGACAGGAGGGTCGGAGCAGTCACGGACCCCGTCCAGGGGGGCCCGGTCGGCCGTCATCTCGCAGAGTCGAAGCGTCCGCCTCCGGAGCGGCACAACTCCTCGGGTGTGGTACTGCCCGATGATGGTGGACAGAGTGACTCCGGCTCGGAGACGCCCCAACACCGCCCAGTGATCCTTGAGGATCTTCTCTTGCTCCTTCTTCGCGGGGCCGTCGGTCCAGTTCCTCCTCGACTGGACGATGGAGTTCCCGGTGAACGCCGGCAGCGCAAACTCGGGGTCGTTTCGCAAGTAGAACCACCCCTTGTGTCAGCCGCTGTTCGAGCTGGTCAGGGATGAGTGGATGTAGTCGTCGCTTCGGCCTTGCTTCATCCGGAGATTGGCGCACCCGATCGTTGCTGCCCGGGAGCCGTCCTTCAAGCACGCGAACATGAAGAAGTACCGGAAGAGGTGCCAATGGTCATTGATTCCCAGGTACCACTCGCACATCGCCTCGAACGCCGCCATTTGTTGGAAGTTGTTCGGGTTGAGGTGTTGTAGCTGGAGGCCGTACTCGAAGAGGACTCCACGGATGAATTGCTTGGCGGGGACGGAGAAGCCGCGCTCGTGAAAAGCCACAAACGAAACCACGAACCCCTTGGGAGGGCACGGCACGGACTCATCGCCGGGCACCTTCCACTCCACGACGGCGGTGAGTGGGGGGAGCTGGCCCGCCTTGACGAGATGAAGTAGCTGCTCGCGCGACACATTGGATCGCGTCCAGTTCGACATTGCAGCGGTGGAGTCTCGAGCGGTCTGGTGGCGCAAGAAGTGGCGACGCTGCAGATGTAGAAGAGAACGGGGGGACGAGACGCGAGTGCAGAGGAAGAAAAAAATAGGGAAGCAAAGTCCCGAACCCGTGCCCGACGTGCAGTTAAAAAGGGATGAGTGCGGCCGCTCACCTTGAATGTCGAGCCCGCCATGTCAGCGAAGTGTTCGCCCACGCGCGCGCGTGCCCTGGCGAAACAGGCGCCCACTCGCACGACACCTCGATCCGCGCAGAGTACGGAAACCTACAGTGCACACGCGCAGTCATTTCAAACGGTCACGTCCGTCACGTCAGCCGAGATGCCCGCGCCCCCTCCGCTTCACCTGCATTTACCACGTCGCCCACAACGACTGTTACAACCACGATGACCACGACTACCCCAGCAAAACATTCCCAGGCTACAACAGCTACAATCAAGCATAAAAGCCCGTGGGTGAGTCTTCAACTCACTCATGGGCTCGGGGGCTACATCCGGCGGATGCGCTCGCGCGCACCCACCGAGAACACGGAGAACAACACCAACGCCAAGTCTACTCAACAGATCCTGAGCGCGACTCCTTGACTCCCCCTCAGGCTCAGGGGCTACTACGAGGGCCCAGATTAGGGCCCCTTTGACGGCGAAAAGATCTCTTATAAACACAAGGTAATCCGACACCATTGACAACGTGAAGCCCAAGATTGACAATGTCAAGGTCAAGATTCAAGACAAGGAAGATTGAGGACCCCGGTCAAGACCCACACTGGCAAGACGTCATGATTCCGACCAATTGGCAGCATCTCCGACCAGTTCCCCATAAGAGGGATCCCTTCCGACAAGTCTCCGCCTCGCTCGAGCTCCCCCCGACTCCAACTGAGGTGAAGGCCATGACGAGCGGCGCGAGCCTGGGGCACGAGGGCCTCGACCATGACGCTTGGAGGAACGATTCCCCACGCCATGCAAAGGCACCAGCTGGCAGCCCATGCAAAAACCTGAACTTGACAAGAGCCTTAATGCAGGTCTGCCTAGCTGCACGGCCATCCCATCAACATCATCTCCAAGTTTGCCACACGCAAGCTTCACCCAAGGCACTCAAGCACCCCCTACGATGAGCTCAAACCTAGGCTTAGGCCTTAGCGTGGCGGGCTAGTCAAAAACTCGGGCAGGCCAAGACAACAACAAACTACTCGGATGAGGCGCCAAGCATCCCTGGGTGAACAGCCATGCCCGGCCACGCGGCGGCTCCCACGACCAAATAGCACAACTCCACTTCAATGCAGTCTGACGGACAACGACGCACGACGAGACATCCCAGCAACCAAGCACTGTACTTCTTTTTACTTCCCCCTTGTGCCCCTCCCCTTGTGCCTATAAAAGGGAGAGGAGAGCAACCGTCACAAGGGTTAGACTCTCTACAGACCGAATGCCATCTGAATGGACTTGGGTCCGACACCCTCTCCCGACCAGTTTGTAACCCCTACTACAAATACCCCCTAGCTCGGGAACACGACAGCTCGACACTAGACGTAGGGTATTACTCCTCGGAGGCCCGAACCAGTATAAACCCTATTGTCTCCTGCGCTAACCATCCGAGCTCGACGCACGATCGACACAAATTTACTATCCTGCGGTAGAGAACCCCAACCCCGACAGATACGAAACGGAAAGAGTGCAAAAGAGAAGTTGGCCTTAAGAAAACAACCATCATATAAAAGGGCGGAGTATATGCTGGTTGAGCACGTCTAACCTCAATACCTAATTGCACAAGACCAAAAGGTGGCATTTAATTGTCTGGCTGAAGATGAAATTACGTTTTTCAATCAGGTGCTAGTTTCGTGAGTTATTACTCCCTCAGCATTGGTATTAGAACATGTTTACGACAAGGTTTAAGCCAAACATTGGAATTATAAATCATGAATAGTTTTTAAGTTATTGAGTTTGAAAATGTGAAAATCATATCAATAGATTTGTCTTTAGAAATATTTTCATAAAAGTATAAATATATCATTTTTGAATAAATATCTTTTTATAAAAGACAAGTCAAAATTGTGTTTTGAAGAACGTGTCGCAGTCAAAAACATATTATAATACCAATATAGAGGGAGTATTATTCATGATCTCTAGGATTTTTTTCTACGTTTTGTGAACCCTCAATATACTACAGGACACGTGATCTCAAAAAATATATATATACTACAGGACACGCTTAATTATGCTACACCCAAGCAATGCAACTTTTTCTTCGCCTCTCGTGAGGCATGCATTCCGACAAATATAAAGCGCAGAAAACTAATAAACCTGCATACTCGGTATTCATAGGGGAAAAAGATGCTTGATCTTCCTTTGACGAAAAAGATCCTCGGTTTCGTTTTGGCCGAAAAGATTCCCTGTTGAAAAACAATAATCAAGCAAGGCAACCTGCGTTCACCTAATACAAACACGCTTCGAATCCGACTGATGAATTAATAATGGAAGCACGAAGCTGCATGCATGCAGCAGCGTGCAGTGCTGATTGGTGATTAATTTGAGTGAGGCGCGTTATCACCAATTCACCATTGAGCTTGAGCCGATACCACGATGAACACACGGATCGTGCATGATGAACACGTACGTGTTGATGCGAGCGCCGGGTGCAGATTTACAGAGGTGTAATACGCGTTCTGTCATAAGCGCCGTGCATGGATGCATGGTGAGTTGCAGAGTTGGTCACAAAATGGGAGCTCTTATTTGGTTCATTGGACTAAGCGCACAAGGCAATGTACATTTGTCACAAGTCTGAAGAATCGAGGCTCTCATCTGCGTTACTGTCGGTGCGGAAAGTAGTCCCGACAATAACTAGTAAGAAGCGCTGAGATCTATCTCTCGATGGCCGGTACTAAGCAACTAGCGACACTGGTTTTATCCTGGTTCCGGCCAGGGGCCGTATGTCCAGCAGAGGTGTGCTCGGGGCACTATATTGCGTTGCACCGTGGTGCTCGTAGAGGGGGGCTACAAGCGAGGTGGGAGAGGAGGTCGGGCCTCCAGGTCCCTGAGGTACTGATTGAGGCAAGTGCCAATATCGTGGTTAAGGCGGGGAGCGTGCAAGTGATCGTTGTCTGTCGTCCCCTCTCCCGCGGCTAGGGGACTGCCCCTCCTTTTATAGGCCAAAGAGGCGGTAGTTTACAAGCATACCGCACTATTTCGCCTACGTGTAGAGGCATGGTGTACAATGTCACGGAGTAGACGGTCGTCCTGGTGAAGCTTGCTTCTGGCGGGGCGTCATGGCGCGTCCTGTGCGCGTCCAGGAGCGGCTTCGAGGGTGGCGGTGTAGAGGTCTCCTGTCCGGTGACCGCACGTGTGAGGACTTGAGGGTGCCGTTGACGCGAGGCCGTACGGGGGTACAGTAGCTGGCATGGCGGCGTCCCGTCGCCGCACGCTTCCACAGCGTCGGGGAGGGTGATGCAGTGACCGGGGGGGTGATGCAGTGGTCGGGATGGCGTCGGGGACGGCGGGGATGGTCGCACAGGGCCGATGGCGACGGAGGTGACCGGTCCCGCCGGCCCGACGTCACGGTGTTGTCCTTGCACGGACATGGCGTAGTTTTTCGTCTTCCCTTAGAGGGCTCCGCCGTCCTTTTTCGAGGGTGTGGCGCGCCGGCCGTACGGGAGTGGGCGGCACAGTGCCACGGGGTTGTTGCTAACCATGCCACATAGCGCTGCACAGTGGCAGGGATGGCCTCGCCACGGGAGTTGGCGGAGCAGTGCCGGGGCATGATTCCCAGGCGCGAAGTGGTGTAGATTCGCCTTTGGCTTGGGCGCCTGCAAATGTCAGTGCATTAAATGCCCCTGCCGGGGGAGCAGGTATGGAGGTGGCAGGCCCGTGACACCCTCAAGCGAGACGGAGACTTGCTCGAGGGGGCGCTCGGCTCTCGATTGAGACGGGGCCTCGCACGAGGGGGCGTCCAGCCCCCGAGCGAGGCGGAATCTCGCTCGAGGGGGCGTCTGACCCTCGAGTGAGGCAAAGTTGTGCCGGGCGGCGCCGTACCCCTCGAGCGAAGTGGAGTTCCGCCCGAGGGTGGCTAGGCCGATTGTCTAGTGGGCCGTGGGTCCGTGGGTGTGACTTGCGCGTGTGTTTAGGTTCGTTTGCATTTGTTTTTTACGGATTTAAGCGGGTTTTCCCTGGTTGTTTAGGGGACCCTTATGGCTGTCCCCAACAGTAGCCCCCGAGCATTTGTGGGTGTATCCGTTAGGATCCCGCAGATGCTGACGCTTGCTGATGGGACATTCTTCCCCCCTGGTCGCTGGTGCTATTCCGTGGGGCCGCGCTAGCGGACCCGCGGGTCTTGTCGTATGGACCTCCCTGGGCCCACAACCTCGGTGGGTACCAGGACCGACTACTCGGTGGGCCGCTGGGACTACCCCACTTGCGTTGCATGGTACCTGATGGCGTGAAGCACAAGGACTACAAAGGAGAAGTACTCGGTTAGGAAGCTGTACATGTCCCGCACTGTATAGAAGACTCCTAGACGTACTCGACTAGTACTCTCTCCCTAATCCGATTTGTAACCTTGCCTCCCGGACTATATAAGGCGAGGCAGGGACCCCTCTCTCATCATCTCATCTCACGGTGTAAGATTGCATCATCTTGTAATCGTACCCAATCAATCCAGAGCTACACTGCATACAGGACGTAGGGTATTACGCATCTCGTGGCCCGAACCTGTCTAAATTGTGTGCCATGTGTCTCTTCCTTCGAGTTACCGATCTTGGTGAGGCCACATTCATCTACGTCAGGTACTCCCCTTAGTAGGTTGCCGGTCTAAAACACCGACAGCTGGCGCGCCAGGTAGGGGATCTCGCCCGAGATCACATGGCGAACTCGACGGCTCCTGTCTACATCAAGCCAACCGTCGCCTTCAACCGCGGCGACACCTTCGTCTTCGGCGCCTGGGTCTGCACTGCTGACGGCGCTGGATCCTTCCAACGCCGCCTCACCATGCCGCCCAACCCAGAGACTAGCTTCGTGACGCTTCCCGAAGTAGTCACGGGCGAACTCGCCGGCAGGTTCGGCGAAATTTCGCTTTTCGACCAATACGCCGACTTCGAGCTCGGATCCTCTTCCAACTCGAACTCGACGTCCCCGTGGGCTACCGTGTGCGAGCCGGCTGCTCAGCCATCGCATGTGGTCCCCCCACCCCGCGAGCGCTCCACGCGTGGCCCCCGCAACCTCCGCAGGGCCCGCACGGAGGCTCCCTCCGCGTGCCGGGTCGGCAAGGAGCCCGTACCCGAGTACAACTCGGACTCCGACACCGCCCCCGGCCACGCCTCGGACTCCAACCCCCTCTCCGGCTTCTACTCGGACTCTGCGTACGAGTTTGACTTCGGGTCGCACCCTGAGGATCCCGAGTCCGAAGACAACACTACTGAGCAACCCTTATCGGGGCCGGCTTCCGGGCTGGTTATAACGTCCACACCGGCCGGGAGATTCGTCTACTGGACAGATCGCAAGCCCGCCGACCTGATAAGCGGTGACTCACGCTACGTCGCCTACCTCGACTCGCTCCCGTTCCAGGAGGGAACACCACTCACTCGAGCTGAGGAGTACACTCCAACTGAGGTGGCGAGCTCCGACTCCAGTCTTGGCAACTCCGATCGCCAAGTCTTCATGGCTGCCGGCGACACGCCAGGACCTTCGGTGACGGCAACTGACAAGTACCTCGAAGACATCTCCGCAGACAAGCTGTCTGCGGAAGCACCCGCGGATGAGACCGATGCCAACATGGACGCTCGACGTGAGCGCAACCGAAGACAGAACGAACGGTGCCGGCGTCTCCGAGACAGCTTACCCATCCGCAACCTCGCAGAGGCCCTCGAACAAGTCGAGAGCAGGGTACACACCACCCCTGAGCAGTGCCTCATGTCGATCACAGCGATCACACGCCAAGCTCAGGGGATACGCGCTGTCGAAGTCATCACCAAGCTCGCAGAAGACGCCTACTTCATGCGGGTCGACAACAGGGTCAACCAGCCTCCTCCCGCCAGGAACCGCGACAACGAAGCTACAAGTCGTAGCGCAGACCTCGACCGCAACCGTACTCGAGCCGAGCTGCCGGCTCAGCCCAATCGCACTTGTGCAAACGCCTGCGGACCCTCACAGGGTGGCAACAGCAATCGTGAGATCATCCCTCACCGCGGCCCTGGTGGCGGCGGCCGTGACCCTGGCGGTGGCGGCAGCGACGGCGGAAGCTCCAACCATGGGGACAACAGGAGGGCCGACGGCGGGGGCACTCGCGGCGGTCGAGACCACGCGAACAGCCACGCCTCCGGAGCCTCACAGGGCGGCTACGACGCCCGCCAGAAGATTGAAGAACTGCAGCGGAAGAAGTCCGCCACCACAGGCGACAACGACGGCTTCCCCGCCTTCTCTCCTCGGCTTTGCAACTTGCTCCTCCCGGACAAGTTCAAACCTTTGGGGATCACCAAGTAAGACGCGAAGCAGGATCCCATCCAGTGGCTCAGGTGCTACGCCCTCTCCATCGAGAACGCTGGCGGCAACAACGACACCAAGTGCCTCTACTTCCCCTTCTTCCTGGACCAAGCCCCACTCACATAGCTTGAGTCGCTAGACAAGCACTCGATCGACAAGTGGGACCAGCTGAAGGAGCAGTTCACCAGCAACTTTGCGGGCGCCATGGGCCGGTCGGGTACTCGCATGGACCTGGCCATGGTCAAGCAAGAACAAGGCGAGACTCTCCGCAAGTACATGCGTCGCTTCTTCGGCAAGCGCGCCACCGTAATCGACGTTACCGACAAGGAGGTCATCGACCTCTTCCAAGACGGCGTCTACCACCGTCGTACCTTTGAAGACTTCGGTCGCCGCCGCCCCAAGTCCATCCCCCACCTCAAGGACATGATCACATCCTGGGCGGATGAAGAAGACAAAGCCAACACCAAGTACGATGCCATCCGTGGCAAAAGAAAGCAGAACATGGGTGGCGGAAGTGGCAACAACGGGAACCAAGGCGGTCGCAACAACAACAACTACTCGGGTCCCAACCGCAAGCGCAAGCCAGACAACACTGTCGCGGCTATCCAGCATCCTGCGAAGGAGAACTCGAAGAAGACCTCTGGCGGCTTCAAAGACTTGCTGAAGGAGAAGTGCTCGTGGCATCTGGACGGCAACCACACCACCGAGCAGTGCTACCAACTCAGGCGAGCACTCAAGAGTACTGTAGATCCACCGCACCCTCATGACAAGAAAGGCAAGAAGAAGAATGACGGAGGCAATGACGACTTCCAGGAACCCGACAAGACCGTCAACGTCCTCTTCGGCGGACTACCCAGCAGACGGGAACAAAAGGCTGCCCGTCGAGAAGTCATGAGCATTCAACCAGCGGTTCCGACGCCTCTCAGGTGGTCAGAGGTACCCATCACCTTCTCCCACGCGGATCAATGGACCAGCTTCTCCGAACCAGGGCGTTTCCCTCTCGTCCTGAAGCCAGTGGTCGCAGGCTCCAGGCTCAACAAGGTCCTCATCGATGGCAGAAGCGGGCTCAACATCCTTTTCACCAAGACCTTGAAGAAGATGGGGCTCGACATCACGCACATGCTCACCAAGGGCTCCTCGCCCTTCTACGGCATTGTCCCCGGGAACGCGGCTATCCCACTGGGCTCAGTGGTCCTGCCAGTTACCTTTAGGGAATCTCGGGACAACTACCGCACCGAGTACGTCAAGTTCGAGGTCGCGGACTTCAAGACGTCCTACCATGCCATCCTCGGCAGACTGGCTATCGCCAAGTTCATGGCGGTACCCCACTACACCTACTTGGTACTCAAGATTCCAAGCCCAGTAGGTGTACTCTCACTCCAAGGGGATTTGAAGATCTCGCACGACTGCGACACGGAAGCTGTGGAGATCGCCTCCACAAATCAAGTACCCAATGCTATGATGGAGGTCTACGCTGCATTGAAGAAACTTGCCCCAAGTGAACTCGACATCCCAGAGAAGTCAGACAAAGCTAACAAGCCTCAGCCAGCTGAGGAGGTTCTGGTCAAAACAATTGACCTCGAGACAGGTGACAGCAGCAAGACCACCACCATCGGGGCGGGTGAGGACCATGTGTGGTTCGAGGACCGGTGGATGATCGCTCCCTTGTGTGATGAGTGATTGACAATGTTGTGTGGACTGATTCTTGGCTAAGTATTGCAGGTGCAGGTTGCAGCTTGACTCGTGTTGGTGCAGGTGAAGAACAAGCGCGAAAGGTCGTTGCCGGTGAGGCCTCCAGGTGTGGAGAAGACAAGTAGGCTTCGTTCGAGGGACCCGGTGGCCAGTGGGGTCAAGTGCAGGCCGCATGGTGGCATGAACAGCAAGATGAAGTCATGGACAGTTTCTTGGTAGAGCCTCAAAACCAAGGTCAAGCTGGGACTACGTGGGAGCCGAGTCATGAGTGGAGATTGGCGGAGGCAACACCGAGTTCACGGGGTTTGCAGTGGTTCACCAAAAAACCACTGGGTTACTCGGTTGAGCCACAAAACCGAGGCCGAAGACTCGACGAGGTGGTGCGGTCACCCAGGCCGGTTCAACCGCCCAGGAGGGGCGGTCAGACCGCCTGGGGCCGGTCAGATCTCCCGGGCCAGTCTAACCGCCCAGGGGGGGCGGTCCGACCGCCCGCCGCCGGCGCGAGAAGCTTCGAAGCGGAGGACACGCGTCGGGATCGCAAGGCTTGCGTCGAGGCTAAGCAGGTTGCGGTCGCCGGGCATCCGTCCGATGGTGAAGACATGAAGACTTCCAAATCCGCCCTCGAGGGGCATGTATCACTAGTTATTAGTGAAGGGTAGTTTAGTCTTTTGGGTGCCTCCATATATACTCATTGAATGGGTGGATGACAGCCAACTCTTGGAACCCTAGCTCATTTGTTTTTCCATTTTCGTTCTCCATTTTCCTTAGGATTTTAGAGGACTAGCTTGAGAGCTTCATGTGAGATCTAGAGAGAGGGATGGATGTTTGGGTGGCAAGCTAGACCTTGTACGAACCTTTCATGGCATGTATAGATGGTTCGGCGTTGTTCATCATGGTGGTTTTCCCGTCTCTTTTGTCTTGATTTTCGGAGCTCTTTGTTGGTGGTGTTTTGAGGACGATTTCTTGGGGTTTTTGGTGGGTGTCACGTATGAGGTTCTTGTGCCTCTTTGGCTGGTGACTTTGCCCCCAAATTTCCTTTGAATCGGACTCGATTTGGTGGTTTCTCGAGTTGGGCGAGTTCTTGACATAGAGAAGCGATTTCTTCGATTCCTCTTGATTGTGAGCGTTTCGGGTTGATTCCTTTAAGGTAGAGGTTGCCCATGAGGTAACCCAGCTATTCCCGAAGTTTTGCTGCAATCCGTGGAGTGATTCGGGAGATCGGGCGCGAGGAAGTTGAGGTTTGACCCGTGGGTTTGTTTTCTGGAAGGGGCGGTCTAACCGCCTACAGGGGGCGGTCTAACCGCCCTGGGTGTTTCCAGGTCGAAGTTTTGTTTCGCTGGATTTTCCTCTGTGAGTTTGTTCGCCTTGATCAGAGGAGTGTCCGGGTGAAATTTGGGGTCGTTCTCGTGCTATTTGCTAGGTGTTCTTGGTTGGAGTTCGTTGCTGGGTACAGGAGGTTAGACCGCCCGTGGTAGCCGGTCTAACCGCCCCTAGGCCCCTGGCTGGAGTTTCGGTTTTCGCCAAGATTTTCCGGTAGCTAGCATAGCCTTGACCAGAGATCTTTGTTGGTGAAACCGGGGTGAGTTTTGGTGCTCGGAAGAGGCATTTCGGAGGATTTCTTGGTTACCAGGTGGAGGCGGTCTAACCGCCCCCTATACCCGGTCTAACCGCCCCCCTCTGGTTAGCCGGCTTTCGAGTTGTTTCCGCTGTCTTTGCTGCGTGTGTGTTGTGGTTGCTGGTAGAGTTTGTTCCTAGGACCAGTAGCACTTCAGTGGCTACGTGGTTTTGGCAAACGGAAGGTAGAAGTGCGGAGCGTGTGATTTCGGGGGTTCGACCGAGCAAGTTCATCTTGTCGGAGTTTCAATCTCCCTCGAGAAGAATTTTTATCGGCTCCCATTCACTCCCCCCCCCTCTCTGATCGCCTAATCGGTCCTTCAAGTGGTATCAGAGCCGGTTCGGGTCTTTGTTGACTCTAACCAGTCTAAGATCCAAGGATGGCGTACCAGGAACGGGGTTCGGGTCCTCCACACTTCGATGGTAAGAACTACCAGATGTGGAGCAAGCGGATGGGTGCGTTCCTCCGCGGAAAGGGTCAGATCCTTTCGGATGTCACGGTGGACACAGGCTATGTCCAGCCGATGGACTTCCTCGCTCCAGGATCGAGGGACAGATTCGACGCCAACAATAAGGCGGTCGACTACTTGTTTCGTGCTTTGTGTCAGCCTGAGTTCGATCGGGTGCACACCGAGCACTTGGCTTGTAGGATTTGGGCGGTGTTGAAGGAGGCTCATGTTGGGAACGCCCAGGTTCAGGCACGGATGTTTGCGACCTACCGGAGAGAGTACGAGAACTTCACTCATCTCCCCGGTGAGTCCATCGATGCCTTGTTTCAGAGGTTCACGGTGGTTGTGAACAACATGAGGGCCAATGTGGACGTGCTCCCGTACAATGATCATGATAGAGCGGTCAAGCTCTTACACTCTTTGGATCGTACGATATGGGGCGGAAAGTTCGAGGCCATTGTGGAGTCGGAGAAGTATGACACTCTGACCGTGAACGAGCTGTTCTCAAAGCTCAAGTTGGCTGAGGTGGATAGGGGGATGACTGCCAAGCTCGAGGGTCCGACTGACTCCCATAGTCTCGCCCTCGTTGGTGGTTCCAAAGGAAAGGCTAACTCTAACCCATCCACCAAGATGTTCTCTTTCTCCTCTTTGATGTCTATGCCAGATGATAAGTTCGACGAGCTTGGAGAGGACGAGCTGGCGCTCCTGACGAGGCGGTTCGAGAGGCTGCACGAGAACCGCGTGAACATGAGGAGGAACACGAGAACATGCTTCCAGTGCGGCAAGCCAGGACACTTCGTCGCCGACTGCCTGGAGAAGGCCGAGAACAAGGACAGCTACAAGCACAAGCCGAGGATGGACGGCAAGTACCGTTCGAGCCGCGACCACAAGAGCAAGCACAAGAACAAGTACAAGGATGAGTGACGATCGAGGAAGAAGGAGAGCCGAGGCAAGGCCCGAGCGATGGTGGGAGCGAGCGACGTCGACTCCAGTTCCGCGTACTCCACCTTGAGCTCGAGTAGCAATGAAGACGAAGGTGATCATCGCAAGAACAAGAAGTCGTCCAAGAACCTGAGCGGGCTGAGCTGCTTCGCGAGAGACGGCTTCGCACCATGGCGGCGAGCTCGGCGGCAAGAAGAGCACACGGAGCGACTCGGACTCCGAGTCCGACGACGAGGTGCGTGATGAACTTCCCTTCTTGCGCCAGGAGAATGAGAGGCTTGGCTCTTTGCTTGATAACCGTGATGACATTCTTAGAGAGGCCAAGAAAATGAGAAAAGAGCTTAGGGCTTCACTCGAGGATGCTAGGACTAGAGTGGCTGAGCTAGAGACACAGGTGCTTGATAGCAAGCTTGAGATTGATTCCCTTAAGGCTACTCCTATTGTTTCGGATGAGGTTGATTGTGCTGATTGCTCCATATTCCTTGCTGATCTTGCTTTGTTTAAGGAGAAGCATGCCTCCAAGTGTGAGGAACTAGATGTGCTTAGGGTTGAATTGGCTGAGCTTAAGTCTAGACCTGCTTTGCTAGGTGCTTGCACTTATTGCCCTGTTTTGCATGCTAAGATTGATGAGATGCATGCTTACACTAGTTCACTTGAGGCTAAATTGAAGGAACCCATGCCTACATCATGCTCTACCTGTGAAATGCATGCTTTGAAAAATTTGGAACTTGCACATTATGTTGATCGTTTGCAGGATGACAATGATGACTTGAGAAAGTTGATGGGTTGGTTGTCTGGTCATGAGCCTTAGTTGAGGATGATGATCGAGGCATTTAAGAGGTAGGATGGTGAGGGTCTTGGGGCAAACAAGGTTGGTGAGGGAAGTGGAGAGAATATCCCAGAGCCACCAAAAACCCACCACAAAAATGATTTCCCTCCAAAACCCAACCATCTTAGGAACCGACTAGACACAACCCCAGCTCCACCTATATTTCCTACACCCACAAATGATCTCCGAAGGCCTATCAAGTTTGTGAGCACTTCCGGGAAAGTGTTCTTTGGGAAAGTGAGTGAGAAGGCTAGTGAGGGGAAATCGGTGGAGGAGTTGAGTGGAGAGAAACCAAGCGAGCGGCCCCAATCCAAGCCTAAACCTAAGCTTGTGAGGTTCCGTTGTGGCCATTGTGGGAAAGAGGGTCACAAGGATGAGTTTTGCTTCAAGAGGAAGCGGGAAGAGAGGATGGCAAAGGAGTGGGCGAACAAGGATAGGTACAACCCTTCCCATGGTGTACCTAAGCCTCGTACGCCACTGCCCAGGGGTAAGGCTGTGGTGAGAAGTGTTCCGACATGGGGAGATGCGAGTTCCCACACCCGAGGAGCAGCCTCGGGAGGGGGCGGTCGGACCGGCCCGGGCCCGGCTAGGCGGTCGAGCCGGCCCCGGCCCGCAGGGGGCGGTTAGACCGGCACGGCTAGGCGGTTTAACCGCGCCCCCGGCAGTCGGGGCGGGGTGGTTTTCGAGGTGGTGAGTCGAGAGGTTTCATGTCCGGAGGTGGAGTTGCTGGTGGTTGGTCCGGAGAGACGAGCGGTGGTCGGTTTGCTAGGTATTCTCCCCCCTCGAGTTCAATACGGGGATGGGAGGAGTCGTAGCTTTGAGAAGGAGAGGAGGGATGGTCCACGGGTTGTCTTCTGTGGTTTTGGTCCTCCTCCAGGCAGTGAGGGGTGGTTTCCTCAGAGTGGTTACCGAGGTGGTGTTCGTGGTGGTAGTTATGGCAGGAAAGATGGCTTGATGTGTGCTAACCCCACTTTTGAGCAAATGGCTCTGCACTGGTTTTCCTCTTTTGGTACTAACCCCAGTGCTGAGTCGTTTGTTCGCTCACATGCTTATTTTTGAATTTCAGGTGGGAGACTTGAAGAACATTTGGTTGATTGACTCCAGTTGCTCGAGGCATATGACCGGAGACAGGGGGTGGTTCTCAAGTCTCGTCCCGGTGGTGACAAGGAGGTACATCACTTTTGGGGACAATGGGCGTGGGCGTGTGCTTTCAGAAGGTGAGATCAAAGTGAGTGACAAGATCACTCTGAGGCGTGTTGCTCTTGTTCAATCGCTGGGGTACAATTTGCTTTCTGTGTCCCAGTTGTTGGATGAGGGTTTTGAGGTGTTGTTTCGGCCAGGTGGTTCTCGGATTGTGGACTCTCGAGGGGACCTTGTTTGTATGGTCGTTCCCGAGGGTCGGGTGTTTCGTGCTGATTTTTCTCGGTCTTCGGGTGTGGAGCATTGTTTCTTGGGCGGTTCTTCGAGTGAGTTGTGGAAGTGGCATAGGAAGTTGGGTCACTTGAGCTTTGACCTTTTGTCACGCTTGAGTAAACTCAATTTGGTCCGAGGATTGCCACGGTTGAGGCTTGAGAAAGAGTTGGTTTGTGCTCCGTGTAGGCATGCCAAGATGGTGGCCTCTTCTCACCCGCCTCTCACCGATGTGATGACTGAGCGTCCATGCGAGCTACTCCATATGGACCTTGTTGGCCCAGCTCGTGTGCGATCTGCGGGTGGGAAGTGGTATGTCCTTGTTGTGGTGGACGACTATTCTCGGCATGCGTGGGTGTTCTTTCTTGAGGATAAGGGGGAGACGTTTGGTTTTGTTTGAGATCTAGTCTTGAGGTTGAGGAACGAGAGGCACGGAGATGCCATACGAGCTATCCGCAGTGATAATGGCTCGGAATTCAGGAACTCTCGTTTTGAAACCTTTTGCCATGACTTGGGTCTTGAGCACCAATTTTCGAGTCCGTATACGCCTCCCCAGAATGGTGTTGTGGAAAGGAAGAATAGGACCTTGTGCGAGATGGCTCGGACGATGCTTGATGAGCATAGGACTCCGAGGAGGTATTGGGTTGAGGCGGTGAATACCACGTGCTATGTGTCGAACAGGATATACCTCAGAGTGCACAAGAAGAAGACATGCTATGAGTTGATGCATGGTCGCACACCCAAGGTGAGTCACTTCCATGTCTTTGGTTGCAAGTGTTTCATTCTGAAGAAAGTCAGGAAGTTGGATAAGTTTGAGGCTAGGTCTGTCGATGGCATTTTCTTTGGTTATGCATCTCATTCTAGAGCATATCGTGTGCTCAATCTTGAAACTAACCAAATCGTGGAGACTTGCGAGGTAACCTTTGACGAGACAGAGCCACGTAGTCAGCTTGTCTTTAAGTGTGCAGGTGATGATGAGCTTGGCGAGGAGATCTTTCAGGAGGAGGAGCATGAACATGGAGACGATGAGGATGGCGGTGCGGTGCCCCCGGCTGAACATGTACCCACTACTTCGACTACGGTGATGGATGGAGCCTCTACTACACCTACGAAGACAAATCAAGAACGAGGAGAAGCTGATGTTGAGGGGGAGGTAGCATCGAGGCGAGAACCTCCCCGGCGAGTACAAGTGGATCACCCAGCTTCGAGGATCATCGGCGACATGGATGAACGCACTACACGGTCGAGGGTTCGAAACAATTCTCATTTCGCTCATGCTGCATTTGTTGCTTCTTTTGAGCCCAAAGACATTGGACGCGCGCTATCTGATCACAATTGGGTTAATTGGATGCATGAGGAGTTGGAGAACTTTGAGAGGAATCAGGTGTGGGAGTTGGTTGACCCTCCCCCAGGGTGTAAGCCGATTGGTACCAAGTGGGTGTGGAAAAACAAAGAGGGAGAGAAGGGTGAGGTTGTGAGGATCAAGTCAAGACTTGTTGCTCAAGGGTTCAGTCAGAAGGAGGGGGATTGACTACGAGGAGACCTTTGCTCCCGTAGCCCGTTTGGAGGCGATTAGGATCCTTCTAGCCTTTTCCGTGGCTAAAGGGTTCAAGTTGCACCAAATGGATGTGAAGAGTGCTTTCCTGAATGGTGTGCTGGAGGAAGAGGTGTATGTGAGGCAGCCTCCGGGGTTTGAGAGTGAGAAGTACCCCCATCGGGTGTACAAGTTGAGGAAGGCGCTGTATGGGTTGAAGCAGGCGCCTAGAGCTTGGTATGGCAGGTTGAGGGGGTTCTTGTTTGAGAGAGGTTTTGAGATGGGTTCGATCAGACCTTGTTTTTTGGCGAGGCAGGAGAGATATCCCCGATTGTGCAGGTGTACGTGGATGATATTGTCTTTGGTGGCTCGTTTAACTCTCTTGTTGCGAGGTTTGCAGATGATATGAGCAGGGAGTTTGAGATGAGCATGATGGGCGAGTTGCAGTTCTTCCTCGGGCTACAAATCAAGCAATCAAAGGAAGGAACATTTGTGCACCAGGCTAAGTACACCAAGGACATTGTGCGGAAGTTCAAGATGGAGGACTCTAAGGCTATGACGACGCTGATGAGTACGACTACAGCTCTTGATGCGAATGAGGAAGGTGAACACGTGGACCAGAAGGAGTACCGAAGCATGATCGGGTCACTCCTCTACTTGACGGCGACGAGGCCGGACATACAGTTCTCGGTGTGTCTGTGCGCTCGTTTTCAAGCGTCTCCGAGGACTTCGCATTGGCAAGCGGTGAAGCGAATTTTCAGGTACTTGCGTCACACTCCCGACTTCGGCCTTTGGTACTCCGCGTCCTCTTCTTTGGCGCTTCATGGTTTTTCAGACGCGGATTTTGCCGGGTGTCAGTTGGATAGGAAGTCCACTTCTGGGACTTGCCAGTTTTTGGGTTCTTCTTTGGTGTCTTGGTCTTCCCGCAAGCAGTCGAGTGTTGCTCAATCCACGACCGAGGCCGAGTATGTCGCCGCTGCCAGTTGTTGCTCTCAGCTCCTTTGGATCTCCTACACCATGAGTGACTTTGGTGAGGAGTACACCCATGTCCCACTTCAATGTGATAGCACCAGTGCCATAAGCGTTGCAAAGAACCCAGTGCTCCATTCCAAAACCAAGCACATAGAAGTGAGGTATCATTTTCTGAGAGACAACGTAGAGAAAGGGAAGATAGCTTTGATCCGTGTACCCACACATGACCAACTAGCCGATATCTTCACCAAACCCCTAGACCAAGCAACTTTCACTCGTTTGCGGGGGGAACTTGGTGTGTGTTTGATTTCCTGAGTTGGGTGTGTGGGAGCTCTTTTGTAGCATATGTATAGTTTCTTTTGTGCATTTCTTGCATTTGGCATGGCATATGTAACATGATGTATAGGCATCCTTGTATCTTAGATTGCATGCATTTTGTATCATATGCATTGGATAGGAAAAGCTTCTCCTATATACTTTGTTCACCATGGGTTGCTATTTATGTTTTTTTGAGCTCGTTTGGTATGCAATGGTTAGTTTGGCTTAGCTCTTGATGATCTTGATGAATGATCCATGGTTGATGGCTAAATTTTTGAAAAATGTCTCATATATGCTCTCTGATGTGTAAATGTCTTTATATGATCTTGACATGTTTTAGTGGCTTTGCTATGCTTAATTTGTGGTTGGATAGCTAGTTTATTGATCATATGGGGCCAAAGGCTCATTTGCCATCATGAATGTTTAGCCCTCTTGCTTCATCTTGTGGAGGGGCATAAGTTCCTTTTTGTCGCAAAGACATTTCATGTACCATTTATCAATCTGAAAATGAAATGAAAAATGCTTGGAAAATATGCTCCCATGTCATATGTGTTGAAATTAATTTGCTTTGGGTGCTAAACCGTTGCATGATGCCTACCAATGAGAAGTCTCATATATAGAAGTAGGCACATGGCTCGGTGGCTTTGACATGACATGAGGGGCTTGTGGGTGTTTATGATGGTCTTATGATTAGAATGGCTGTCCTAGCATGAAGTTTGAGTGGCTTTGCCATTTTGATATGTTTTGCTCATGTTTAGGTATTTGCTTATGAGAGAGTAACTTTCGCAAAATTACTCAAATCCTTTTTAGCCTTGTCCAATGGTTGTGAAACTTGGTGATCACGTAGTTAAGGTCATTACGAACCTGTCGAGTATCTAACTTGCTCATTTGGACTTGTGTAGCTCCTTGGGATGAATTTTGTATATTTGAGAAGCTATATGTTGTAAAGTTTCGCATTTTGCCTTGATTCGTGCATTGTCAACAAGGGGAAGAAGTTTGTGCATGCTTTGGGCACCTGCGAGTGTTTGGAAGGTGTTCCAATTGGTTCGGGAAAATTTTGGGCAGTTTGGTGCAGGGCCGGTCTCATGGGGCGGTCTAACCGCCCCCAAGGCGGTCAGATGTGGCACAGGCGGTCTAACCGCCCTGTATAGGCGGTCTAACCGCCCTGGGCACAGTGAGCAGGTTTTTGCTCTTCGTTGCATTCCCGCGTTGCATTGCTGCATTTGTTCAGGGGGAGTGTGCTTTGGCTCAGGGGGAGCTTGCATATGTGCAGGGGGAGCTCTTTGTGGTGTTCGAGCTCTGTTTCGGTGGTTTGCGCTCTTTGCTTGAGCTGTGCTTTGTCTCGGATGTGTCGAGCCGTTGCCCTTGCCTAAGGGGTCCGAGACTTGTCTTCTTCAAGTGATCTTGCTCTTTGCCTTTGTTTGGCTTTCGATCGCTTGTTGGAGTTTCTTTTTGTTTGTTTCTTTTCTTTTTCTTTTCTCTCTTGTTACTTTCATGTGGGTGTTGTCAATGCACTCATCAAGGGGGAGATTGAGGACCATGTGTGGTTCAAGAACCGGTGGATGGTCGCTCCCTTGTGTGATGAGTGATTGACAACGTTGTGTGGACTGATTCTTGGCTAAGTATTGCAGGTGCAGGTTGCGGCTTGACTCGTGTTGGTGCAGGTGAAGACAAGCGCGAAAGGTCGTTGCCAGTGAGGCCTCCAGGTGTGGAGAAGACAAGTAGGCTTCGTTCGAGGGACCCGGTGGCCAGTGGGGTCAAGTGCGGGCCGCATGGTGGCATGAACAGCAAGATGAAGTCATGGACGGTTTCTTGGTAGAGCCTCAAAACCAAGGTCGAGCCGGGACTACGTGGGAGCCGAGTCATGAGTGGAGATTGGCGGAGGCTACACCGAGTTCGCGGGGTTTTCGGTGGTTCACCGAGAAAACCCTTTGGGTTACTCGGTTGAGCCACAAACCGAGGCCGAAGACTCGACGAGGTGGTGCGGTCACCGGGCCGGTTCAACCGCCCGGGAGGGGCGGTCGGACCGCCGGGGCCGGTCGGATCTCCGGGGCCGGTCCTAACCGCCCAGGGGGGCGGTCTGACCGCCCTGGCCGCCGGCGCCGAGAAGCTTTGAAGCGGAGGACACGCGTCGGGATCGCAAGGCTTGTGTCGAGGCTAAGCAGGTTGCGGTCGCCGGGCATCCGTCCAATGGTGAAGACATGAAGACTTCCAAATCCGGACTCGAGGGGCATGTATCACTAGTTATTAGTGAAGGGTAGTTTAGTCTTTTGGGTGCCTCCATATATACTCATTGAATGGGTGGATGACAGCCAACTCTTGGAACCCTAGCTCATTTGTTTTTCCATTTTCGTTCTCCATTTTCCTTAGGATTTTAGAGGACTAGCTTGAGAGCTTCATGTGAGATCTAGAGAGAGGGATGGATGTTTGGGTGGCAAGCTAGACCTTGTACGAACCTTTCATGGCATGTATAGATGGTTCGGCGTTGTTCATCATGGTGGTTTTCCCGTCTCTTTTGTGTTGATTTTCAGAGCTCTTTGTTGGCGGTGTTTTGAGGACGATTTCTTGGGGTTTTTGGTGGGTGTCACGTATGAGGTTCTTGTGCCTCTTTGGCTGGTGACTTTGCCCCCAAATTTCCTTTGAATGGGACTCGATTTGGTGGTTTCTCGAGTTGGGCGAGTTCTTGACCTAGAGAAGCGATTTCTTCGATTCCTTTTGATTGTGAGCGTTTCGGGTCGATTCCTTTAAGGTAGAGGTTGCCCAGGAGGTAACCCAGCTATTCCTGAAGTTTTGCTGCAATCCGTGGAGTGATTCGGGAGATCGGGCGCGAGGAAGTTGAGGTTTGACCCGCAGGTTCGTTTTCTGGAAGGGGCGGTCTAACCGCCTGCGGGGCGGTCTAACCGCCACGGGTGTTTCCGGGGTCGAAGTTTTGTTTGATTGGATTTTCCTCCGTGAGTTTGTTCACCTTGATCGGAGGAGTGTCGGGTGAAATTTGGGGTCGTTCTCGTCTTTGTTTGCTAGGTGTTCTTGGTTGGAGTTCGTTGCTTTGGGTACGGGAGGTTAGACCACCCCCGGTAGCCGGTCTAACCGCCCCTAGGCCCACGGGTGGAGTTTCGGTTTTCGCCAAGATTTTTACGGTAGCTAGCATGACCTTGACCAGAGATCTTTGTTGGTGAAACCGGGGTGAGTTTTGGTGCTCGGAAGAGGCGTTTCGGAGGATTTCTTGGTTACCGCGGTGGAGGCGGTCTAACCACCCCCTATACCCGGTCTAACCACCCCCTCTGGTTAGCCGGCTTTCGAGTTGTTTCCGCTGTCATTGCTGCGTGTGTGTTGTGGTTGCTGGTAGAGTTTGTTCCTAGGACCAGTAGCACTTCAGTGGCTACGTGGTTTTGGCAAACGGAAGGTAGAAGTGCGGAGCGTGTGATTTCGGGGGTTCGACCGAGCTAGTTCATCTTGTCGGAGTTTCAATCTCCCTCGAGAAGAATTTTTATCGGCTCTCATTCACTCCCCCCCTCTCTGGTCGCCTAATCGGTCCTTCAGCGGGTCTCGACCCCAAATAGGAAGACGCGCTCATCAACTTCCTCCGGGCTAACCGCGACATCTTCGCGTGGAAGCCAGCGGACATGCCAGGGGTGCCCAGGGAGTTGATCGAGCATTCCCTCAACGTTGATCCTAAAGCTACCCTAAAGCGACAACACCTCCGCCGCTTCGCCGACGACAGACGGGAGGCCATCAAGAAGGAACTCGCCAAACTACTCGCGGCTCACTTCATCAAAGAAGTCTTCCATCCTGAGTGGCTCGCCAACCCCGTCCTCGTCCGCAAGAAGAACTCGAACGAGTGGAGGATGTGCGTCGACTACACCGACCTCAATAAGCACTGTCCCAAGGACCCCTTCGGGTTGCCGCGGATTGACCAAGTCATCAACTCCATGGCAGGCTGCGACCTTCTTTGCTTCCTCGACTTCTACTCCGGGTACCACCAGATCGCGATCAAGGAAGAAGGCCAGGAGAAGACCACGTTCATCACCCCGTTTGGCGCGTACTGCTACACGACCATGTCCTTCAGGTTGTAGAATGCCAGCGCCACATATCAACGAGCTAACCAGGCCTACTTCAAGAGGCAACTCAACAAGAACGTAGAAGCCACGTGGATGACGTGGTCATCAAGACCAGAAACTCCAGTACCCTCATCGACGATCTTGAAGAGACTTTCGCATCCCTGCGCGAGTACCGCTGGAAGCTCAACCCGAACAAGTGCGTCTTCGGCGTACCTTCGGGCAAACTACTCGGCTTCATCATCAGCCACCGCGGCATCGAAGCCAACCCCGAGAAGATCTCCGCCATCACCAGCATGAAAGCTCCCACGTCCATCAAAGACGTCCAGAAGCTGACCGGGTGCATGGTGGCCCTGAACAGATTTATCTCGAAGCTTGGAGAACGGGGGCTCCCCTTCTTCAAACTACTCAAGCACCAAGAGAAGTTCGTGTGGACTCCAGAGGCGGACCAAGCCTTTGCCCAGCTCAAGGACTTCATATCGAAGCCACCGGTCCTCACGGCTCCTCGCAAAGGCGAGCAGCTACTGCTCTACCTCGTTGCGACTACTCACGTGGTCAGTACTGCCATCATCGTCGAGCGGCAGGGAGACGGCCACACCTACCCAGTCCAGCGACCAGTCGACTTCGTCAGCGAGGTCCTGTCAGAATCCAAGACACGCTACCAGCCCGTACAAAAGCTTCTGTACGCAGTGCTCATCACCTCGCGGAAGCTACGACACTACTTCCAGGAGTATTCGATCTCCGTCGTCACCGAGTACCCGCTCGGTGACATCCTGCGGAACCAAGATGCTACTGGAAGAATCTCCAAGTGGGCAGTCGAGCTCGGCGCCCTCACATCGACTTCAAGCCACGCACAGCCATCAAGTCGTAGGCACTAGTCGACTTCATGGCAGAGTGGTGGGAGAATCAGCTACCTACTCCAACCGTGCGACCGGAGCACTGGGTGATGTACTTTGACGGCTCACTCAACCTCGAGGGCGCAGGTGTAGGAGTACTCTTGATCTCTCCAACGGGCGAACAACTCAAGTACGTCTGAGATCTTGCTGGAAGGTCTCAAACAACGAAGCCGAGTACGAAGCTCTCCTACACGGGCTCCGCCTCGCGGCTTCACTAGGCATCAAGTGGCTACTAGTCTACGGCGACTCCGCAGTGGTCATCAACCAAGTCAACAAGTCCTGGGACCGCAACAAGGAGAACATGGACGCCTACTACCTAGAAGTCCACAAGCTCGAGAACAAGTTCTATGGTCTCGAGTTCCACCACATCGACCGCGACAACAACGTTGCAGCGGACGTCCTGTCGAAGCTTGGCTCTACTCACACTCAAGTACCAGCGGGTGTCTTCGTCCAAGAGCTTCACGCGCCATCCATCCCGGAGCCGGCGCCACCAACCACTGTCCCAGCGCATCCCCCGGCTGGCCAGGAGGTCATGATGATCGACGTAGACTGGAGGCAACCCTTCATCGACTACCTCAGCGAGCAGAAGGTTCCCTCGGACAAGAACTTGGCCGAGCAGCTCATCTGCCGCGCCAAGTCCTACGTCCTCGTCGGAGACAAGCTCTACAGGCGGGGCGCATCTTCCGGAGTACTCATGAAGTGCGTCCCCAGACAAGAAGGCAAGGACATCTTGGAGGAGATCCACAAGGGCGTCTGCGGCGACCACGCGTCCTCTCGTACGCTGGTCAGCAAGGCCTTCCGACGAGCTTTCTACTGGCTCGCAGCTCTGGGCGACGCCGAAGAACTCGTCAGAAGGTGCCAAGGGTGCCAGTACTTCGCCAAGCAGCAACACGTCCCAGCCTACAAGCTAGTCACCATACCGCCAACCTGGCCTTTCGCCTGCTGGGGGCTTGACATGATTGGGCCACTGCCAACGGCGCCAGGTGGATTCAATAGAGTATTGATGGCCATCGACAAGTTCACCAAGTGGATCGAGGTCAAGCCGGTCACATGCCCCAAGGCTGACAGAGTACTCGACTTCCTGGATGAACTCGTGCATCGCTACGGACTACCCCACCGCATCATTACAGATCTGGGCTCCAACTTCAATAATCACCAGTTCTGGGAGTACTGCGAGAACAGCGGGATCGACGTACGATACGCCTCAGTTGCCCATCCTCGGGCCAACGGACAAGTCGAGTGCGCCAACGGGATGGTGCTCGACGCTCTCAAGAAGCGGCTACACGGCGCTGCTAACTCTAAAGGAGGCAAGTGGATCAAGGAACTACCCAATGCACTCTGGGGGCTACGTACTCAGCCCTCCAAGACAACGGGGCAATCCCCTTACTTCCTGGTCTACGGATCCAAAGCAATCCTCCCTGCTGATGTCATATGGGATTCACCAGCAGTGGAGCACTACGACGAAGGTGTCTCTGAAGATAGCAGACGAGTTGACATCGACGGACTCGAAGAAGCTCGCTGCGTTGCCCTCGTCCAATCAGCAAGGTACCTGGAGGGTATCCGATGCTACCACGATCGCAACGTCAAGGAACGCTCCTTCAACGTTGGCGATCTCGTCCTCCGTCGCATCCAGAACACGGAAGGACTACACAAGCTCAGCTCGCCATGGGAAGGTCCCTTCACAGTTGCAAAGGTGACCGGAACGGGCCCTTACCGCCTCCAGACACTTGAAGGCGAAGATGTCAACAACTTGTGGAATGTCGACCAACTCTGTCGGTTCTACGCCTAGTCTACACGACCACCCCGCGGGCTCAAGTCTACACGACTACATCAAGACCCCTTCGCTGTAAGCGGCCTCCGGGTCCAGGCACCAGTCTCCAAACTACCTCTTCGCTGTAAGCGGCCTCCGGGTCCAGGCACCAGTCTCCGGACTAGTTCTCTCCAGAATCCAGCCCATGCGGCTACCTACGGATCCTGGCCTGCGACGAGCGACAAAGGACTCTAGCAGCGGTCTACTGAGAGACCATGTACTTCTAGATCCAGCCTATACAGCTACTTACGGATCTACTGCTGTAAGCGGCTACCCGCCCTAGCACTACTTAGCTGTAGGCGGCCTCCGGGTCCTGGCGACTACTCTGTAACTACGGCCCTGGCCATCTAGGTGTACTTCTTCAGTGATAAAGTTTGATTGTTCATCAACTGCTTTACTGTCTTCTTCCCTTAGCGGGACTACTACCGAGTACGACTACTCGCGACAACTCCACGATGGGACTCCGCACTCAGAGATCACGACAACGAGTACTCATTGATGGAAGTTTTCCTTCATTCATACTTAAACAATTTCATTACAATTGTTTTTGTACAACTACTGCTACGAGCTAACTATTACAGGGCTACTGGAGATTAAGTTTCTCGGCGACTTGATCTGCAATAGGCGCCATCTGCTCTAGCAGCTCCGCGTACTGCTCGTCGGTGCAGTTGGCGGCTAGCCCGCCGGCGACTACATCTACGGGAGCCTTCAGGAAGTATGACTTCATGAAGGCCAGCACTTGGTTCGGGATCGACTTCGCCAAATGCTTCACGTAGGTCGCCAGCCGGCTGGGGGCTTTTTTCAACCGGTCCACCAGCGGCACTATCTTGGGACCGCCAGGGTGAGGCACCAGCAGCCTCGCGATGGGGAGTGTGGCTTCTTCAATTTCCTTGAGCTGGGCCTGCAGCTTCTCGCAATCCTCGTTCAGCTTCTACAAGGATTCGTAGCAGTTGACGAGGTCACGATCTGATGCAATACGGAGCTCCATGTGCTTGTCGCACTCGTAAGCAAGCTCCTTATAATCTAACTCCAGTACCTGGCGGGCATCCTACTCCCGGTAGAAAAGGTTCTTCAAATCAGTCTCCGAAGTCTTCAGCTGATCTACCCGAGTCTCAAGCTCTGCAATCAACAAGGCACAGCGGGTTAGACTACCTCTCGACCTCCAACAAGTACTCAATAAGACAAATGGTGTACCTTTGTTCTTGTTGCGGAGAGACTTGTTCTTCCGCACCAAGTCGTCGCTCTTCGCCTGCATCTCTTGGACGTCATTATGGTACTTGGCGAAGGCGGCGTCCAGCTTTGACTGCATGGCAGTGGCGTGCTTCCGGGACTTCACGAGTTGATCCTCCAGTGTCTCGGCCCAAAGCACCGTGTCGTCGTACCCTTGAAGCATCTCCGACTTCAGGCGGGACCTCTCAGCAACGTCCTGCGCAGACAACACACATCAGATGGGTACTCAACGCTAAAGGATTGACTACTCAAGGATCACAACTACTCACCTTCATCCATTGTTCGGCTTGGCGCACCGCTTCCAAGTGCCGAGCCACCATCGTCGGGTCGACCAGATCGTCCGCCAACAACTCGATCCCGCCACGACTACTCGTAGCAGCCTCGGTCATCGGCGCCGAGCGGATTGGCTCCGTGTCTTGGATCTCTGGTGAGCGGACGACCACCTCCAGAGCGGGTTCTGGCAGTGCGTCGTCCCCTCCTCCTCCTTTCATCACGGCGGCTTCTCCGGCGGCCACCTCCATCGGCTCGGGGGCTTCTACGGCAGCCTCCTGAGTTCCCGGTGCCACGTCTCCTACGGGCACCGCCGACGGGATCTCGCTTCCTTCGGCCTCAGCACCTGTCGACAAGAAGACAAGTGTATCAGTCAACATGGCGACTACGACTACTCTACGAGGGCACTTCGACCTCAGCAGAGTACTCACCTTCAACCACACTGGCCTCGGGCAACGTAGCCTCAGCGGCCGGCACCTCGGGCTCCACCTGAGGGGCGGGAGCGGACTCCTCAACGGGTGGCGCGGCTTCTTTTTCTGCCACCGCTGAGGCGGGTTCATCCTCCTCCCAGGTCAAGTCCGTCGATTTCCTGCAGAGTACACAAGACGGTTGTCAATCAAGTACGACTACCACATCAAATACTACTCGGGAAGAATCAACACTTACAAGCTCGACCGGACTACCGTCACGGTTGGGGCGCTGAGGATACTGGCGATGTCAACTAGTCCCGCCTCGGCAGGCGCCTCCTCCTGCGCCTCTACGGACGCTGCCTCCTCCTCCGCAGCAGCAGCAGCAGGCTCTGTGCTCCCCTGATCAGTAGGGGGTTGGCGCTCCATCTGCGCCAAAAGCTCTTCGACAGTGGGGGCTGGGCTACAGCTACCAGCGACCTCCCCCACCGTGTCCCAGTCGCCTTCATCGCCCTGCTCAATGGGCTCGATAGGCGGTATCTCCTGCAAGAAAAGAAACTTCATCGTCAACACATGGACTCGAGACACCGGAACTTGACTACACTACTCAAGACGGCTTACCTCTTGGGATGTGGTCTCCGTGACCTTCAACTTCTTGGCCACGCACTTGCGGGCCGCATTGCGCGGCCTCCTCGGCGGCGCGGGCAGAGTAGCCTCCAGGCTAGCCGGTTGATCCTGAACGAGAGGGATGTGAGGTAAGCCAGGACAGCTGAACCTCGACCGCAGCTGGAAGCGGTCCTGCAACGTCTCCTCGTCGTCATCCTCCTCGGACGTGTCTTCCACGACAACGGTGTCGTCTCCCTCGCCCACTCCATGCCGCTCCTTGGCCTTGGCATTCCCCTCCTCTGGGACCTCGATTAGCTGAGGAGGCGGCGGCTCGGAGACGAACTTCTTCAAGTCATCCTGCAAGAACAACTCATCAGTGCGACTACTCTCATGCAATGGGTACTCGACTATGGATGCGGCTACTAACCTCTTTTGGTGGGCGCGCGGCGGAGAACTCTGGTACGGGGCACGACGTGTACGCCGGCATATCTTTGAAGATCCGGGCCAGCCTGTCAACAATGTCGTCGTCGTCGATGACTTCATCTCCAGGCATCCGCGACGTGTCGTCGTCGCCGGTGTACTCGTATCCCAGGGTGTCGCGAGCCATCAGCGGCTGCACCCTGCGCTTCATGAAGCTGAAGGCCACGTGCTCGGCCCTCAGCCCGGCCTCTCTCAGCGCCTTGATCCGCGCCAACAGCTCAGGCAGCTGGATCCCTTCTTGCATCGTCGGCTCCGAGTTCCACCACGGACGATGCTTGGGCTGCTTCCCGCTGGGCTTCGGCAGCTCCGGGTTGTGGTTCGTGACGTAGAACCACTTGGCCTTCCAGTCCTGGTTGGAATCTATCAACTTCTAGGAGAGGTACTGCTCGGCGGCGTCCTCCCTCATCTGGATCCCCGCTCCTCCGACTACTCGTGCGTTGCTGGTGCTGGGTTGCGGTTTCACCCGGAAGAACATCCGAAACAAGATCCAATGTGGCTTGATCCCCAGAAAGGCTTCGCAAAAATGTACGAAGACGACAGTGTGGAAGATACCGTTGGGGTTGAGGTTGAGGTACTCGATGTCGTAGTACCCCATGAGCCCCTTGAAGAAGTCGCTCGCCGGGAGAGAAAGTCCGCGCTCCGCGAACCGTGCGAACATCGGGATCTCATCTGGACTCTTCTCCATGGGGTACGGATCCCCGGCGGCGGCCCTCCACATGTCCACCTCCTTCTCCCGCAGAAATCCACTGTTGAGAAGGGCCAGCAAGTCTTCGGTCTTCGCCTTGGACTTCTTCCATTCACAGTTTGGATCTGGCCGCGGCGGGGACACCAGCGGTGATGTCCCTGCGGCAGATCCGGCGGCCTCTTCACGGCCCCTCTTCTTTCCGCCGGCGGCCTTCGTGGTCTTCGACGGAGATGGCTTCATCCTCCAGGTGCATGGTGTCTTCACGCGCATTCGCTCGGGGGCTGCAGTGGTGGCTTCCTACGGCGGTGCACCTGGATCTAAGCTCTACCCAGCGGCGGCGGTGCGCACCAGTGGCGATTCTTGGCTAGATCTGCTGGGAATGGCTACAGCTGCGTAGGGTGAAAAACCCTAAGGGGTTTGGCTTCTATTTATAAGTCAACGCGACCCCTCAACACCCGGATGGATAAGTCTGCGCTCGGCTGACTCAGCGGCCGCGCGTGACCCTTCAACTTCAACTAGTCGACACACCTCACCTCGGGGGCTCGGCTACTTCTACTCGACTTCCTAGAAAGCGGCAAGATTCAAGAGCATCTCAGGACACATTCTACCAGATGACCCTTCAATTCGAGAGGAAGTACTCGACTCAAGGCTCGGGGGCTCCGTGCCACGTGTCCTTCGGTTTTTTCTCCGGATTTTTCGGGATATTCTTGCCAAAACTTCAGATGGACCCTCAGCCAGAGTCTACAACTCAACCTAAGGCTCGGGGGCTACTCCATATGGAGTGCGATTTTGCAATCGCACTTCCATATCAGTTTCGGCTTCAAGAAAACACGGGCATTGTTGAAGACCTTCAAGGGCAGCACTCGAGGATGCTTGGGACTACTCGAGAAGACTTCAGGATTGCTCAAACATCAGCTGGAGTACATTCCAGCCTCGGGATGCTTCGACTACTCTTGAAGACTTTTGACTTATAGTACTCGGGGACGCTTGAGGACTACTCGTTGAGGCCGTCAAGACTACTTGAAGCTATCCTTCTCTACAAAGTACTCGAGGGCTTGTCGTATGGACCTCCCTGGGCCCACTACCTCGGTGGGTACCAGGACCAACTACTCGGTGGGCCCCTGGGACTACCCGACTTGCGCTGCACGGTACACGGTGGCGTGAAGCACAAGGACTAGCGAGAGGAGAAGTACTCGGTTAGGAAGCTGTACATGTCCCGCACTGTATAGAAGACTCCTAGACGTACTCGACTAGTACTCTCTCCCTAATCCGACTTGTAACCCTGCCTCCCGGACTATATAAGGCGAGGCAGGGGCCCCTCTCTCATCATCTCATCTCACGGCGTAAGATTGCATCATCTTGTAATCGTACCCAATCAATCCAGAGCTACGCTGCATACAGGACGTAGGGTATTACGCATCTCGCGGCCCGAACCTGTCTAAATTGTGTGCCACGTGTCTCTTCCTTCGAGTTACCGATCTCAGCGAGGCCACATTCATCTACTTCGGGTACTCCCCTTAGTAGGTTGCCGGTCTAAAACACCGATAGGTCTAGCCCCCGATGCCTTGCAGCAGCGTGGGTGCTCCTGCAAGGGTTTTTACACAAGATCTGCCAGCGTGCGGGGAGTTGATTTCAACCGGCATCGTGTCACACCCGGCCCAATTTGGATGGCCCATGAGTGGCCCATGAGCGCTGGTGCGCGTGTTTAGTGCCACATTGCTAGTTGAGTAAAGGTGGAGCCAACTTATAAGCCTTTGTCCACCAGCCATACCACCCTCGGGTTAACCCTTTTACACAAAGCGAGGACGAAAGTGTAAGCAGTGTGCTATGTGTACGTGTGCTCGCCCCTACGGAAGGGCTGGGCGGTGCGGGTTTGGTCGGCGGAGTGTTACAAATGGTATCAGAGCCGACCCTCGCAGTTGCGCGTACGGGTCAGTGTGCGGACATAGGGCGCATGACGCGTGTGGGGCTGGGATGGGACACACGGCATGGCATATGGGTCGGCACTAGACGTATGGTCGTGTGCTAAGAGGGAAGGTTCCTGGACATTTGCTTGGGTCAGTGTGCGGACATATGCATGCGCGTGTGGGCCTGAGATGGGGCACAGGGCATGGCGTATGGGTCGGCACTGGACGGGTGAGTTGGACCGACGCGGACGTCGGGTTCTTTGAGGGGGGGTGAATGTCACACCCGGCCCAATTTGGATGGCCCATGAGTGGCCCATGAGCGCTGGTGCGCGTGTTTAGTGCCACATTGCTAGTTGAGTAAGGGTGGAGCCAACTTATAAGCCTTTGTCCACTAGCCATACCACCCTTGGGTTAACCCTTTTACACGAAGCGAGGACGAAAGTGTAAGCAGGGTGCTATGTGTACGTGTGCTCGCCCCTACGGAAGGGCTGGGCGGTGTGGCTTTGGTGGGCGGAGTGTTACACATCGGCAATATTCCAGCCGGCCTCGGCGGTGCCACACGCATGTATCTGGCATCATCTGCTTTCGGTGCGCCCTAGGAGGTGTAGCCGTGCGTCGAGCCCCCGAGCCTGGGCCCGTTCGAGGCGATCGGAGCGAGCTCTTCGACTTGTTTTAAATGCTCCCTCACCGTCCCTCCGCGGGACTGAGGGTGAGGTTTCCGCTACCCCCATCGAACGGGTCGCGAATTGCGGATTCCTCGTTGAGCTGTTATCGAGTGATTCAAGTGGACTCCCATGCCCCGTTCGATAAGGGCTGGCTCGTGGTCCGAAGACTCGTCCATGAAAGCGCTTACGTGGGATGCTAGGTGGGGCTCGGTCTCGTTCGCTAGGGACTGAGGGCGCGGAACCTCTCCATCGATGGGATCCCCCGACTAGCTGCCCTCGTTGGCTCTTGAATATGACATGTGGGGCGCCCTCGAGGAGGTGAGCTCGAGGATAGGCTCGTACGCACGCGCCCTCGTTGTCCCTGACTCTGTTGATCTGGGGCGCCTGTTCGAACCCTTCGAGGGTCAGGCTTCGAACCCCTGATCAGTAGGGCCACTACGGGGTGGCAGCTGGGTGCCCCCATCTTTCTACATCTGCAGGACTCGAGGGCTTGCGGTCGAACCGACCCACGAGTTGCTGATCAGTAATCCTCTCGAGTCGAGGGCACCTATGGCGCCCGCTCTTGCTGAGCGGGCTTCGAGACCACTGGTCGGTAATCGCACCCTTCGAGGGTCAAATTTTTTGAGCCCTGGGCTCGGGCCGCTCGAGGGTCACGCTTACTTGGTAAGGGACCGGGCCATTTAATGCCCGCAGTCATGCGCTGCGGGCGCGCCTTTCCAAGCGTCGCAGCCGCGCGCGTAGTGGGCGACATGGGCGGGCGGACGTGACGGCCCACCGCGGCTCTTCGGTTGCCGTGCCGTAATGATCGCGCGCATGCGTGCGCCCAGCCGTTCCGGTCCGTTAACACCAAAATTTGGTAAGGAGTCTGACTTGTGGGTCCGGTTCGATAAAGAGTCCGTCTGGTGGAAGGAAGGATATTTTCGAGAGATATTCGGCAAAGAAGATCTGCGGTCGGCTATTTGCTCCGGTTCGGCAAAGGAACGATAGAGCTGATTTTGCGGAAGTGGACGGTGACGTGGCTCAATCGGGGAGACGAATGGATGGATAGGCGATCGAGCTTAGAGATAAGTTAGGCAACGAATCCATTCGAAGTTGTACTCGACGGGGGTATAAATATGACCCCTGAATGTATGTAACAAACACAATCATTCTTCAATACACACCACGCCCTTACGCCAAACCCTAGAGTCCCTTGTCGTGTCGTCGAGTTCTTCGAGAGGGCTTATCGATCCGTCGACCTCGGGTGAGTACGGCAACCTTGTATCATGTCTAGTATCATGCGGTGGATTTAGATCTGATGCAAGTAGTCTTGTTACCATGCTTCGTGTCATGCGGTAGATTCAAGCTTGGTTCAAGAGGGTTTCTTGTTAGATCATGAGTCATGAGGTAGGCTAAGATCTAGCTTGAAGCTAGTTATCGGCTCTATTGGATTTTGGCAAGATTCAATAGATTCATTAATTTACCCCGTGTTATCTTGAGTTTTACTTTATGTTTAAATTCATGTAACACACCTTTGCCCAATCTAGATGGGTTTGGATCGGCTCTACCTCTTTTATGATCCTTGTTCGAGTAGATTTCATGTTTTAACACGTGGATCTTGTGCTTTCCGATAGCCGAAACCGAATCGATCTAGATTGTTACGTGTTGCGGGTTCAAGCTTGCTAATGTTTGTATAAATCTTGAAAGAGCCGGGTATCATGCGGTAGATGCAGGTTTTTGGGTTGCTTTGGAGCTAGTCATCCGGTGGATTAGATTCCCGAACCAATCTGATAGATTTATTCACGTGGTAATGTTTGTTCCTTCTTCATGGACCCCGAATCGGCTGTTCAGCCGTATTCGGTTATGTTTCTTCACGAGTAGAACACGTGCGTTATCTATGCTTTAAATGATGTATGCTTTTAGCTTTCCATATCTAGATTGTATCATGCGGTGCATAGATCTATTTGTGGAAAGTGGTACGGTTTTTCATGCAAGTTGTATCATGCGGTGGATAGATTTGTTTGATATCGTACCGACGGGTTTTAAAGTAACTAGACATGCGGTAGACTAGTGCTTTGGATCTATGCATACTTGTTTAATACATGATCATGTCCGTGCTTTACTTTATTCACTTATTTAATGTTAATCTTCATGGGGATCGGTCATGGCCTTGTACGTGCATCCTTGTTCAAACAAAGACCGATCGCTGTCATGCTTACGTCATCCATTCGGCAATGTTACTTTTTCCCCTTTGCGGTTTCCCGAATGGTTGTAGTTCGTTGGCAGATAGCTTTCTATAGCTATGTGTCATCCCATTTGGCTCTTTAGCCGTAAATATGGAACTGTCTGGTACCACCCAGCAAGTTCCAAGCTTTGGTATCTAACTGCTTTGTTTTTTTTGTTAATTATCAGGAAAAATTGACTGGCACGTCTTTCGTTCTTTGCGCGTGTGAAGCCAGCTTTGTTCGGCTTGCTGTGTGTTTGGCGTTGAGTGCACTTTTCGCGTCAACACACTTTTTGGCATGCTCGGTGGGACGACAGCCGAATAAATTCAAGATGCCTGAAATCGCAGACCTCATGGATGTCAACCTTGAAGATCTCTCTCCGAGCAGCGGCAGCAACTCCAAGACGTCGTGGACCCGGTTTCGGCGAAGTGTCTCGTCGTCGTTCAAAAAGAATAGAAGCGCGTCCCATATACGAAGAACGAGATGCCCGGGGTGTTGCTACCGGGGGAGAGCGATACCACATCTCGGCGGGAAAAAGAGGAGTGCATGCGAGTATTCCAAGAATCTGCCAGATTACATGCTTAGCAAGCACAACAAGGCTTTCCTCGGATCGCTCCGGCGGATGATGGTGGCCGTCTTTGGCCGAGCATGGAGCAAGCGTTCGAGCAAGGCACCCATCCGGGGGGGGCACGGGTGGAGGCGGGTGAGTCAAGCTCTCGGCCGCCGTTACGGAGCCGGCCACGGCGACCTCCTCCTTAGAGCTGCGGAAGTCAAGCATTCCGGCCTCCTCCGCGGGGGCAACGGGGGGCGGCCGGTTCGGCCCCCGTTACAAGCTTCGGGAAGTCGGCCCGGTTCTACCGCCACCACGGAGCGGCACGGGTCGGCTGTGCAACGGCCGAATCCGTGCCGGCCTACGTATGGAGATCTGCGGGGACGTTAAAGCCGTGCCTTCGTGCACTTCCAGAAACCGACGATGTAGCCCTATGGAGGGTTGGGCTCAATGTTCGATGATAGTGGGACCATCCACACCGGGTTTGGGCCGGCCACCCACGGCGGCCGCCCTCGCCCACCGAGCACCCGGGGCCGCCTCCAGCCGACAGCCGACCGCCGTTGACCAGGCCATGCGAAGAGATCCGCGCACTGGGACCGCAGCCATGGAAGAGGAGATGAGGAACACGGAGGCGGCTGGGGCAAGGAGAGCGCGAGCGGATCCGGACGGCGAGGCTGCCACGGGAAGAAGATGAGGAAGGGGTGGGGGATCTCGTGCGACGGCGAGGTAAGGAGCCTCACCGCCCCCCCCCCGTAATTTGTATAATCTAAAGGGGCGGTGTCCCCGAACTCCCGCGCTACGGCGCCGCTAGCCGCGGTCGGCGCCCCTCACCGCTGACGGCTGGGTCACGCCGTGCCGAAACAGTCGCGCGCATGTGCACGTGTGTTGACGGTTCAAAACCGTGCTCAAGTTCACCGCAAGCCTACGGGTGACTTGGTGCCTTTTTCACCAAGGAGGGTTCTCCCCTAGATTTGTCAATCCAAGGATCGATAAACTCCTAGGATTCTCCATCTAACCTATTGATCTAACCTAACATGAAGCATTGATTGCATAACAAGGTAAACCTTAAAGATGTAAGAATTATAGCATAAGGTTGATCGCATCCATGAATGTAGACAAGGTAAAAGAGCAAACAAGGGAAACTAATGCCTATCATCTTTGAGTCGTAGTTCCAACCGAAAGAGGAAGCGCGACATGCATCTCATCCAAAGCCATCTTTAAACTACTATCCTCCCAGGTCCGATTCAAACGCCCGCCTTCTAACCCCGTCTCCCGTCACAACGTATTCCTATTCATGGGTAGTCTAGAGCGAGTTCCGATAGAACAAGTTGAAATCACTTGGTCGGTCCGGCATGCACCTCTAGCCACCGCGGCTACAAGAGCACCCTATGTAATCTAGCTATAGACTAGATCGGGGAAGAAGCATAACCAAGAAGAAAACAAAAATCATCAAGGAGGAATCGAGTCGCTAAAAGATCGAATGACATGAAGTACTTAACTCACAAAATAAATGCGTTTAGATCATCTCCACCGAGTACACCATTGATGACCTCAACCAGCTTCGGAACTCCGCCATGGCTCAACCGTGCAAGGCGGCCATGGCGGCTAGGGTAGGCCTAGGCCATCTCCTAGACGACTTCGAGGACTCACGGCGTCGCTCGTCGCTCTCTCCTAGTTTCGCCGAGTTCCTATGGATGGATGGATGTGGCGGCCGGCGGAGGCAGAGACAATTTATAGACAAGCACCTAGGGGCAAAGGGGCGCGAACTGTGGCCTCGGGAGGGCTGGACCGACACAGCCGCCGGCCCATGCCCATTTTGCCCTGGGCTCGCCCCGGCTTCCTCCCCGGCTGCTTCTCGCGTGATCCCTTATTTGTGTAGTAATTTGCATGTGGGCCTTTGACGTCGTTTTCTTCCTTCACGGTTTAGGGGCTGAATCCTTGCCATGCAAGCTTCGCTGTTTTCTCGGGGTTGAGTCCCCGAAGACTTGCACGTTGACGTCTCGGTCCCTCTAGTCATTTGGAGTCATGTTCATCGCGTGTCTTGACTTGTGACGGGCTTCATGATCTTCTCTGAAGTGCTTGATGAACTTATCCCGAAAGTCTCCTCTTTAACGTTAATTTCCCGCGTAAACAACAAACTCCAAAATCGACATGCAAGTGTGAACTTGTTACATCATTAGTATGCCTAGTAAGTGGTTAGTTGCAAATCATAATCGAAACCAATGTATAACAAGTACTCTAGGTTGACGGAAATTCACCGTCAACATCTCCCCATGCTTAAACCTTGCTCGTCCGAGTAAGTTTCAAATGGATACGCATTGCTCATTGTTCATACCCCCGCACTTGATCACACATGAGAAAGCATAATGCTCTCCAAGTTTATATTTGTTAAAATTCCATAATGTAACTAGCTTTCATCTCTAGGGAGGGTAGATATCGTTCTTAAGCTCTTTCCACAAGTAATCAATCTTGCTCCATAAAATTCGAATAGGTCTTAGAAACTTTTGAAGTGAAGAATGAGGTGAATAAAAGAGCTAAACCAAGTACAAAAATTTAAACCTTCTTGCATCTTGCTCATGAACTCTCTCATCTCACAACACTCTCAAGCCTACTTGATCTATATCCTTCTTCCTTTCCTCATGTTTGTAGGTGGAAGGGTTTTATTTGGAGCTCATAAGAAAGTTTTTATCCTACCAAGATGCTAAAGTTGAGACTATTATCAAAATAAGGCAAGCTTCTCATGGACTTATCATGACTCGGTCAAAAAGGTCATTGGAAAAATAATGTTCACAAGAAGGGGGAAGAGAAAGAACTCACACTTTTAGATAGGTGGACATGTGCAAATGGCAAAGAATGATCTCGAGGCCCCAACTAGTTCCGTTATCGCATTGCACATGGTTGAAAAAATGAGTATGGGTCTTGATCTTGAAGTCCTTGCAAAATCCTTAAGCAAATAGAGAACCTGGGAGATTATTATTACTCTATTTTTTCCTTTTTTTCTTTTCTCTCTTATTTTCCTACTTTTTTCCTTATTTTTTCTTTTTGACATGTGAGGTACTTTGATTTTTTTTGTTTCGTCCTCTTATCTTATTCATTTTTTTAATTTCTTTGTTGCTAGCCTCGTCATGCATATCTCCATCTTTCATCTTTTATCTCCCCTAGAACTCTAATTTGCATAGTACCTACCTCGTCCTCCATGCTTAGACGTTTGCTTGTCCCCGAGCAAAGAGGAAGTGGTGTTAAGGTAAAATTTCGTATGCTTTGATGAGAGGGAACGGAATCATCCCTTTGAAGCACCTTCTTGTGACGTGTCATCTCCATACTCAAGTGATAGTAGGTCAAGGAGGTTAACACAAAAGATGATGTTGGTTTAAAGGGTGGATATCCGGCGAGATTTGCAAAGCTTCCGATGTGGGAGCTCACAATGCACGGATAGAATAGGCTAGCAAAAGATAAGTTACGTAAACACGAATGACCGCCTTCTTAGTCACGAGCCAAAGAATCGAGCCTTGAATCAATTCATCCAACAATAACTCTTGTAATCTATGGTTGTACTAATATATAAGGCTTTGGATAGGTAGAAATAAAATGCAAGAGGTATTAATGACAAGGTTAGCATGACTTTTAAAAGCAAAAAGTAATATGTTCTTCGACCCATCCAAAGTTGAGAGCATAAAAGAAAACATGGGTCTTTATTTTTATCATGACCTCCACAAAAGATTAAGCTAGTATTTAATTAATTTCAGATTTGTATTAGAGAGAGCAATAGCTTAATCATACATAAACAAGCACAAAGTTTAAACAAAGTGGCAACGGTCATCATATATCAACAAGCAAGATCAAGCCAAAATTATTTCATCATGGTGAGCACAAGGTGATGACAATAAACAAAAACTAAAACTAGGTTGTACTCCTAGAAGCCATGTTATTTAACGATGAGAGAGACAAAAGTTGCATCTAAGGTTGTTGAAGGCATATACAAATATACAAGCATTTAGAAAGACAAGGACAAAGAGAGGATCGAGGAATTGTTACCGTCCTTTGATGTTCGGTGGATGTAGCGCACCCTCCACAATGCTTAAGCATTGTGCCTAGCATGGAAGAAGGAGGACTGAACCGTAGCAACCGTGATCCTTGAACTCCATGTGGTCTTCTTTCGTCCACCAAGTCTTCCCCATGCTTAGCATGTTGCTAGGCACAGAAGATGATGATCCATCTTAAAATTCTTGGAAGTCCTACCATCATGCAAGGAGATCATCATCACATTTTTTTCCTTTGTTCATCCTTCAATGTCCGCCCTTTGCCACGAGCCTTGATCCCAATTGTTTCTCATCTCATCTTCTCCTCCTCTTCCATGTTGTCCCTTACCGCTGGTTCATCTTCCACGAGTTTTTTTTCTAAATCCAGAACTGAGTATGTACTTAACCATCACTCCATTGCAAAGTGCTTGAAATTATCTTTCCAATGAGTGGTCATTCATCCCAATCGGACTCCGAACAACCTTTTTACTTTGGTGGTGCAAGCTGTCCTAGGCTGATTTCAGAATGTGTGATTGCCCAAAGATTTGGCTAAAATCTCTGCACAAAAGGTCTCCTAAAATGTTGATTCTTGATGCATTGAAAAGTAGACTTAATGGAGCACTTGAATATCCAATTTTTCTCCCTTTTTTACATCTCTGAACATGTGCTTAATCTTTGATGAAAACAGCAGTGCTTCCTTCGGGATTTTGGAGGTGTTGATGATCTTGATTTCAGCTTTTATCACGAACTCATGGGAGTGATTCACCATGCCCGCAAAATAACTATAAGCAAAAAGTACCCCCGAGGTGACTCGCTCTGGACATTTCACCCTATGCCAACAAACGATGACATCCCTACGATCTTCACTTGTGGCATAGTTAATCCAACGAAAATACTAATGGGTGTATGTGAGTGCAAGTGTGTATGCAAATAAAAGGATGATATAAAAACAAAACAATGTTTACACCAAATTCTAAGCTCCATGCTATTAAAGTGGTTGCCAAACTTTCTATTCTCATAGAGATTTGTTAACCAAGGTCAAAACACCATGTTCATCCCAAGATCAATACCTTTATAGTGCAAGAAAAGTATGGCGCATTGCTAAGTTTATAAACTAACTAATGCATCATGATAGCTCAAGATATAAGACTAAATGATGGTGGTCTCCAATCATGTCTAAACACCATGTTTACACAAGATTGAAAAAAAGTAGTAACGCATGCCGCAAGCATTAACATGGATATGAAAGCATTCATAATAAAGTTTCACAAAAGGTCCCAAGCTAACATAAAGTGGATGATGACAAAGAGATGGATGTAAAATACAAATGCAAGTTAGCACAAGCAAACATTAGCAAGGTTTTAAAGACACTTTTGATGTGGTCTATATGAGTAACCCATCGAAAAGAATCAATCAACCAAACTAACAAGGTTTAAGGGTAGGTTTTGGGTATCCTATATTTTAGGATCAAACGAGGATTTTGAAGAGGAGAAGTCAAGTATAGAAATTCTAACTAAGGTAGTGCTAGGGTCTTTCTACAAACCTATGGTTTTAGGATGTCAAAGGCAGTGAAAGGTTTTCCTATGATTTTATGGGGAGGCTAGTCAAAATTTTTAGTTAATAAAGAGGAAAGGGATAGACTTATTCAACCCCGAGGGTGAGAGCCCTTGGTCAACTCAAAAATCCTACCTCTATAGGCTATGGCTTTGGTGGGGTTATAGGAAGGTTTAGGTTGGTTGGACAAAAAGTTAGATTAACACAACATGCAATGCAATATAACCTCGAACAAAACAACATGATATGAAGGTTATCTAAAACAAAAGTTAGCACAAATTAACTAACCACAAGTTTAGAATCAAAGGATGTTGCCAACTTCATATATCTCTCTAAAAAGGAAACAAAAGAAAAAGACTCTAAACTCTAATAGGCACATAAAAAGGTCTACAAGTTTTCCAAGATCAAATAACAAGCGCTCCCTCAATAGCAATTAGATTATACAACATGGTGTTGTGGTTTTTATTAGAGCAATAGTACAATGTTAATTGATGGTTCGATTAAAGAGCACAATGTAGACGGTTATGTATAAATAAAAAACCGGGTTGCCTCCCGCAAAGCGCTTCATTTAAAGTCATGAGTCTTCACTTTTCACATACCTTCTTATTGTTGCAGCCATGATCCTTCATGCAAGATTTGAAGGTGTTCATGCAGCCTTGATCCACTCTCCATGCTTGACACGATCACTTATGCTCGATGAGAGGCTTGCCCAATCGTCTCCTTGCATCATCATCATCACCTTCTCCATCACACTTTATCGCTGCCTCTTGTTTCACGAATTTTCATCTCTGTCCAGGTCAGACCATGTAAAGAATACAGCTTCATGCATGGTGCATGAAATTTTCTTTCCATCAAGTATTTATTCACCCCCAACGGACTCCGATCGAGTGAGTTATGCTCCGATCTACTCCGGCGCGCAATCTGTCCAAAGCTGATTTCAGACTGCACATCGCTTCAATGTTTTTGCCATATTCCTCCTTGTACAGGTCTTCAAATTCATCGATCTGGGATGCGTTGGAACCGGCACTTGATGGAACTTCTGGATTTTCAACGTTTTCTTCCTGAACATGTCTGACCAGGTCCTCAAAATTGATGAAAACAGCAACGTCCATTTTGAGGTTCGGTGACGGTGATGCACGGGTTTGCAATTCTTTGGGTGTGATTCTCCTCTTAATTTATGTTTAATGCCCTGCATGGTTAGTGAAATTTGGGATTTCTCCCACAATTTGCTCTTCTTTTAAGGTCACTAGGTTGACCGAGCACAAAGCAAGTCCAAGATTTACAAATCATATTGCAAACAAACGCATCCATAACCACAATTTATGACAAAGTAAGTTGGACAATATAAGCATAAGTTTTCTTGCTCAGCACTAAGCTCTCATTAGGCAAAGGTTCATTAGGCATGTAACAAATTTTAAGCACAACAAAGCCTCTTTATCACTCTCAAGAAATTCTAGTCTATCATGATTATCAAAAATAACAAGGCATAGAATTGAATCCAATTTCACTATTGGATATGAATCATAGATATATCAAAGGAATATTATCAGCTCCAAAAGTGTCTTGAGAGGTTAATTTGTACCTTGGCCTTCGAGCTTTTCATCGTGAGTGGTCTCTCGAAGTTGAAAGCAAACAATCTTCAATGATCGGTGGCTTGTATTGTCTTTTCGCAATTTCTTCGTTCGTGCCATACATCATCAAGGTTGCCTTGTGTGGACTCACTCTTCTCATTGATTTGTGGGACTTCACACATGTCTCAAATATCTTCATGTAACTCCATGATCCTTCATGTGAGAGCCCAGAGTATCCGCGCCATTGGATGCCATCATTTGTGTGTAATCCATGGTGATTTGCTTCTAACATCTCCTAGCGTCGGATGTTGCCAACTTGTGCCTTATTTTGCCAATGCTCTTGGAGTCTTTATTTTGTTCCAAACTTCTGAATTTCATCTCGTGTGATCCAATGGAAGCGTTGCCCAAGCTTCTCTTTGTTGTCGCCGTCCTCATCTCCACTATATTGTTCTCATCATGTTGCTGCTGCCTTCTTTTCGTGGATTTTCCCCGTGTACATAGCAGAACATATACAAAATATTGCTCCATTGAAAACTTTATAAAATTACCTTTCCAACGGGTACTCATTCATCTTAACTGAGCCCAAATAAGGGAGTTATAGCTGCTTTGTTTCTTGCTCTTTGCATGCATGCTGTCCAGAAAATTTCAGAACGCGCAACCTTCGGTAATTCGCCATACCCGCTTGTAGGAACCTCCGATTGACTTGATTCTTGGATTCGTTGGAAGCGTAACTTCATGGGGCTTATAAATATCCAAAGATATCCTGTTGTTCTCCCTTGAGGTTGTGCAGATATTGATGCGAACAGAAACTTGTGAATTGATCCGAAGTTGACGACCTTGATCTTGTGGTCTTCGGGGTGTTACATCGTGTCTCATTTGGCTTTAAGTCCTCACCATTGCTGGACCAGCGAGTAGCATGATGGCAATGGTGTGTATTCTTGATTTTGCTTTAGCCAAAGTGACAGGTGCTTCTCTCGCAACGTGATTGCTTCCAACACCTATTGCTTGGACAAACAAACCTCCACAAAACACTAGTCTTAAAACTTTAATTGGCACATTGACATACCTTGTTCCCTAACATCACTCGTGTAGGGTGTGGACTCAATAGCGGATGATGGTACACTAACAAAAGTTAGCACCTACCACTAAAGAGTGAATCTTGGATGTAGTCATCATCTTGTCGGGGTGGATGTGAACGTCTTGTGTCTAGCTTTTCACCTACTTTCAAGGACACAAACAAGAAAGCAAGCATGTATGCAATAATAAAAATTAGGTTAGTCAAAGAGATAGATGGATCACCCTAGGGTTCGAGTTGCTGAGCCTTGCAAGAATCTCGGCGCCTTTAAAAAAGGGGCTTGTTGACGGTTCAAAACTGTGCTCAAGTTCACCGCAAGCCTACGGGTGACTTGGTGCCTTTTTCACCAAGGAGGGTTCTCCCTAGATTTGTCAATCCAAGGATCGGAAGCAAACTTCTAGGATTCTCCATCTAACCTATTGATCTAACCTAACATGAAGCATTGATTGCATAACAAGGTAAACCTTAAATATGTATGAATTATAGCATAAGGTTGATCGCATCCATGAACGTAGGCAAGGTAAAGAGCAAACAAGGGAAACTAATGCCTATCATCTTCTAGTCATAGTTCCAGCTGAAAGAGCAAGCGCGACATGCATCTCATCCAAAGCCATCTTTAAACTCACTATCCTCCGGTCCGATTCCCGAAAACGCCCGCCTTCGAAACCCCGTTTTGTCACAACGTATTCCTATTCATGCGGTAGTCTAGGGCGGAAGTTCGATAGAACAAGCTGAAATCACTTGGTCGGTCCGATATGCACCTCTAGCCACCGCGGCTACAAGAGCACTTCTATGTAATCTAGTCATAGACTAGATTGGGGAAGAAGCATAACCGTGAAGAAAACAAAATCATCGAGGGAGGACCGAGTCGCTAAAAGATCTGATGACATGAAGTACTTAACTCACATAATAAATGCATTTAGATCATCTCCACCGAGTACATACCATTGATGACCCCAACTAGCTTCGAAACTCCGCCATGGCTCACTAGTAAGGCGGCCATGGCGCTAGGGGTAGGCCTAGGCCATCTCCTAGACGACTTCGAGGACTCACTCTGCCAAGCCGTCGGCCGCTCTCCTAGGTTTCGCCGAGTTCATGGATGGATGGATGGGCGCCGGCGGGAGGCAGACACTTATAGACAAGCACCTAGGGCAAAGGGGGCGCGAACCGGCCCTCGGAGGTGGCCGGGCCGTCGCGCCTGTGCCCATTTTGGCCCGTTCGGCCCCCGGTTTCCTCCTGCCTGCTTCTCGCGTGATCCCTTATTTGTGTGCACTTGCATGTGGGCCTTTGGACGTCGTTTCTTCACGGCTTGTGGGCTTGAATCCTTGCCATGCAAGCTTCGTCGTTTTTTGGTTGAGTCCCCGAAGACTTGCACGTTGACGCTTCTGGCCTCTCTGGGTCATTTGGAGTCATGTTCATCACGTGTCTTGGACTTGTGACGGGCTTCATGATCTTCTGAAGTGCTTGATGAACTTATCCCGAAAGTCTCCTCTTTAACGTTAATTTCCCGTGTAAACAACAAACTCCAAAATCGACATGCAAGTGTGAACTTGTTAAATCATTAGTATGCCTAGTGGTGGGTTAGTTGCAAATCATAATCGAAACCAATGTATAACAAGTATTCTAGGTTGACGGAATTCACCGTCAACAACGTGCCATGATTGCGCCGCAAGAGCTCCAGCAACACGGCGACCCGTCTCATCACCTTCCCCACGACGTCCACGTCGTGTCGCCTCTGCAAGGCGCGCTCTACTCGCACGACCCGCGGCCCCGATCGCAGTACGTCAATGACGAGATTCCTTCTCGTGTAAGGATAACCCCCTTAGAAACTAGAGCCAAGGGCTCGAGAGATGACCCCTCGAGCGTGCGATCAACGCCCTAATCTAAAAAAAGGGTAGGGCCGCTAAGTCATGGCTCACTGACACACCGTCGAAAAATGGACTCGAGGGTCCCCAAGGCTTTGACTCGCACAAACTTACGGACCGCCGGTTCGGCTCGGCCGTTGAGAGGGGAATAGTGGGCACCGTAGCTGCTCCCCTGATTTGGGGACCCACACCGCGGGTTTGAGGCGCTACTCGACAGCGCTCGGCGAGCGCCACAGCATCGACCAAGATGGGGGGGCCCCGTGCCACCCCAGGCCCTACTAATCGAGGTACGAGCCTAACCCCGACGGGCTCCGAATAGGCGCCGTACAATCGCAGTCGTGACCACCGTGTGCACACGGCTGGCCGGTTCCTCGAACTCAAAGGTTCGAGGGCGTCTCCCCATAGTTCGTGTTCACCAAATGAGGCGCCTAGTTGAGGGATCCCACCAAGGGAGAGCTTCCGTGCCCTTGGTCCCAACCGAACGGACCGAGCTCTTCTTACCATACCCAAAAAGCGCTCTCATAGATGTGTCTCCGACCACGAGCCGACCCTTATCGAATGGGGCATGTGCGTCCACTTGAATTACCCGCCAGTAGCTCAATGAGGGATCCATGACTCACGACCTACTCGATGGGAGTCATTGACTACCTCACCCCTCCGCCCTGCGAAGGGGCGGCGAGGGGCGTGCAAATAAGTCGAAGAGCTCACCCCGCCCATATGGGCCCGGTTTCTGGGGCTCAACGCATCGGCGACACCTCTCGACGTGGCCCGATCACACCCCCCACTCCACCAAGAGCGAGCGACGTCGGTCCATACGCGTAAGATCGCCAAGGCCGGCTAAAATAACACCAAAGTCACCAACAAATGCCTCGCTGGGACCGCCGCCGCATTAAAAACCTTGCACGAGTGCATACATTCCTCCAAGTCTTTGGGGGCTACACCCAATGTGTGCACTAGCACGCCCCCACCGAATGTCACAACATCCGTATAAGAAAGTCCTAACACAAACCGGCCCTTGCGGTCCCTCCGTATACCCGCCGCAAAGGCCTTGGCACTCGTCGGGAAAGCCATAGGGGCCCCTAACTATGGGGGAAGTCACCCTTTCCTAAAAAGAATTAACACATAACCACAAACCGGCCACGACCCAAACTCAAAATAAAGCCCACGACCCAATGATATCTTTAATGGCCCACTAAACCAACCATGCCCGCAACTCTCGAGGAACCTCCGTCTCGCCAAGGGTCGGCGCCGCGTTGTGGTCGTGGGGGAGGCGCTGCGCATGACGCGCGCACCGCTACCCCACCACGAGAGCGGCGAGAATGTAGTCAATTTCCACCACCTATAGCCGATGCGGGCAGGGTGGGTACTCCTCGCGCGTGCCGGCTGTGGGACTTCAAATGGGGATGCCCGGGGCGACGCCCTCCCAACAATTATTGACGCCGACCCCATCGTACGCTCCCGATGGGGGTGAGGACCCGGGCCTGGGACCAGCCTCGCATCGACCTTCGGCGCCTGGCATCCGTAAACATCCGGCACAATGTGTACCACCATCTGCCTCTCGAGCCCAAGGTTGCCTCGCGCACCATTAATTGGATCACACCCGTTGACGGTGAAAATCCGTCAACCTAGAAGCCATGAGTTTTACCTTCTGCACTGGCATGACTTTTGTATCTTATCTCGTTGGTACTAACCCCCGTGGTATAACAAGTTCACTTGTGCATGCTCTTATTGGAGTTAAGTAAGCGATGTTAGGTTTTAACATTGAAAGAAAGGCTTCCGGGATAAGTTCATTAAGCACCTCATGACAAGACCTTGAAGCCGATACAAGTCAAGCAATGAAGTGAACATGACTCCAAGAGCCCAAGGACCAAGCCCGAGAAGATGATAAACTCCGAGGACCGAACTTAAAAGTGTTGAATCTTGCAAGACAAGGAGTTGAGTCCACCCTAGAGAAAACCGATGACAAGGGCCCACATGCAAAAGGGGAGAGGATCTAGAAGACGAGAGAAGCAACACCGGCGAAGAAGGCCACAGATTAGGCCGGGAAGGGCCCAGGCCGACCGGCCCAAATTCTCGTTCGAGCTCCAATCGCCCTTGACCTAGTTGCATCTCCGGCTATTTATAGCCCCCGACCGAGAGCCACGCATCAATCAATTTGTCATCCGAGGCGCGCAGAAGCTTGAGGGACACCATCCCTGAGATGAGGGTCGTGCTAGTTGTCTAGGGTCTCCCTAGCCGACGCCGTGCGAACCTTGCATGGAAGACCACGCTTCGAGCTCCGAGCGAGGATCAAGATCGAGGCAGGTGGCCCCTGGTGATCTTGTTCATGTAATCATTCATGGTGAAGTTTGTAAGGAATCCGATTTTGCATTAAGTGCCTTTTCGATGATTTTGTTTTCTCCTTGGTTTTGCTTCTTCTACGATCTAGTATATAGCTAGATTACATAGGGTGCTCTTGTAGCCGCTGGCTAGAGGTGCATAATCGACCGGCCAAGTGTGTTCAACTTGTTCTTATCGAACTCGCCCAGACTACCCGCATGAGTAGGGATACGTTGTGACGAACGGGGGTTCCGGGGAAGGCGGGCGTTTTTGAGCCTGATGGAAGGCCACGATTTAAAGATGCTTTTAATGAGATTTGCTTTTCTATCTTCATCTATTTTGTTTGGAGCTACAACATAAGCATGATCTAGACTTTCAGATCTGCTATCTCTGCTTTCTCGTTTACCTCTTAGTAGATTAGACTAGATTCGTTTTCTTGCGTGTTAGTAGTATTTGACAACTGTCTTCGCTAGATAGCCACCTTGCTTTACTAGATTGAATCCTTGCATTGCACATTGTTCCACGGATTCGATGGGTTCTGGGTTCACCACTCGAGGAAGAAGGGTCCCTGACTACGACGGGAGACTTGTCCGCTTGCAAGTCTAAACGAACTCTGATACAACTATTAACCGTCAACAAGCCCCTTTTTCTCGGCGTCGTTGCCGGGGAACAAGCAATCAAGATCCGATCTAGTATCGCTTATTTTTCTGCTTTTTCTTTTAATTTTCTTTGCATCTCTTAAGTTTGATCATCCTCGAAAAGAAAAAAATCAATTCAATCTAGTTTTGATTAACCCTAATTTTTCTCTTTTCAAAATTTTTGTTTTATTGCTAACCCTAACCGGAGATGGTTGGCTACCTCCAAGAAACCCAACTTCGTGGATGATCCAGTAGAAAACTTTACAGCAAAGGTGACGTGCAACACAAGCTAAAGGGTTGAAACCCTAGATTCAAAAGTCAAACTCAAAGGACCATCAAAATTCCAAGGGAATCACCACCTCCAAGTCAAGACGTCGAAGGCCTTCAAATCAAGAGGAGGATGAAGAAGATGGAGATGGAGAAAGAAGCTCAACACCTAAAGGCCGCCGAAGCAAGATCCACATGCAAGGAGTGTGGAGCACGACCATGTCCAAGGACGCCGTCACTAAGTTCGAGGCTATGGAGAAAATATCAAGAATTTAGATGGCAAGGTGACGAGGTCTAAGCTCTATACGTGAAGTGTTCATCGTGATGAAGGATGTTAGACGCAAGTGGGACAACTTTTCCGGCGCCCGATGGGTAACAAAGAAGAATATCCGAGACAACTCCAAGGTCCCAAGATGCACAAGGCTACTCAAACTCATTCGGGAGAGATGGAGGATCACACTAGGAGACCATGAAGATCACGACCGAAGGACCGGAGTTTGAGATGCCGAGCCACTACATGAAGGAAGTTGTTGCATCCGTCAAGACCAAATGACAAAGCCACCAGAAGACCAAAAACAATGACTAAGCCGAAGTGGGTACTCAAGATTGCAACGCCCGCAAAGAGCGTTGATCCCAATCAAGTGAAGAAGTCTAGCCATGGACTATAAACGAAGCGCTAGGCGGGAGGCAAACCCGTTTCGTCGAGTCAAGAATAAGCTACCTAGAGGACAACCCGATTCCAGGTTTTTCGAGTCTTTAATTCAGTTTTGAATTTTACTACACAAAACATTAGACTTAGAATGGTTGAACAATATTAGAGACATAATTCTTATTAATATTTTGCTTGATCATAAAACCCTTTACATGAACCATCCCATGTTGTTTGTTTTTTTCTCGAGAACTACAACCAAAAAAATTCGACCTATCTCAATCTTTCAACCTCTTTATGATGTTGGGTGTATTGACTTGTTTTTCATGCTAAAACACACGAGTACAGCCACGACTTGTATCTAAATGTTATTTTTCAGCACGTGGTAGGCCTCGCATGAACATAGAAACTTGATTTTGGTTGGTTTAAAAATTCATATCCTTGGTTTCTAAGATTAGAATTTTTCTAAGCCTCATTTGATTTTATTTTATTCAAAATCTCTCTTATCTAATCAAAATTACAACCTAAACCTATGCCCCCTTGATCAAGCCGGGAAAAGTTCGCTCTCAACCAATGAAGGCAAACAATACCAGTGAGACCGATATCAAATTTAGTCGGAAAATATTTTCGACTTACATTTGTTTTAATGGTTTAAAAACTTCTCTAAATTTATGCTTGGAGCTCTTGCATGGCTCTGAAAAATATTTTTAAATTTCGAAATTAGGAGGGGTGCTTAACCTTAAACGCACTTAAAGGGGGCAATCTAGTTTGAATTAATCATGCATGCACCAAGTCCACAAAGTCCACATGCAAAGGACAAGCATGTGGCAGCAAGCATACTTTTTGCAGGAATTTTATGGTGGCATGTGAAGCAAGGGAGCAAGGGAGCATGGACATGACTCACAGCATGAAGCATCAAGTGGAAGGACTAATGAGCGGACGAGAGCGGTTGGGCGGTGCAAACTCGTGGAGCACGCTGCGCAGGTGTTGCGAGGCGAAATGATCGTGCCGGGAAGAAAGCCGAGGCAGGGAGGAGCACCAGCCACCCAAAAAGCCGGTCGGCCCAGCCGCCGGCCTCCTACTCTAAGGAGCCCCCCGTTCCCGTTCGCAGCAAGCTTCCCTCTCCCTTCCTCGCCTTGTGTGTTCAAATTTGTGTGCTCCGTAACCTCTCAGACATAGCCAACCTTCCCAAGCTTGATAGCTCAAAAAAAATCCACACCCTTAATCCACTCAAAGTCCAGACTCCAAAATAATATTTGTGTATTCTGTTACCGGTGAAACCGTATATATATATATTTTTGAGGGAGAGTAAGCAATCATGGAAGAAAACTACAAGCCTTTCACCGAAGAAGAAGGGATCATCATCATCTAAGCCATCATCGAATTTCGGTGAGGCACTCATTTCCGAGTCTCCCAGCAGTGGAGAAGGACACGGCACCGACCAAGGAGGAACCACACTCTTCTCCTGCAGCATGAGGGCTACACGAACTCCGTTTATGAGGTTCACCAAACTTCAAGGACATATGGAGGAGTCGCCCGTCCAACCTCACCACTCGACACGCATCATCCGCTCCACCTCCATGCGCTCCGCTATTCCGAGGGGTATGTCATCATGATCGAGGAGGAGGAGAAGAAGCTCGCCGCCTTGAGCAGGCTTGCAGCGAACGTCGACTTCGACGACCAAGCTATACACATATTGGGTTTTCATACGGACACTCTGCAATTCTCTAATCCAGTGTCGGCAAACACCACAAGGAATTTTCCCAGTGAAATTCTCATGACCATGGCGACACTCCCTTGATGAAGGAGTGTTGAGTCTCTCATTCGTTCGAGGGAGCCCACAAGTGGAGAAGAAGGAAGACACCGTCTTAAGGGTAACCTTGATCAACGATGCTATTTCTAGCACTTTGATGGGGTAATCTCCTTTCATCCATGGGTTGTAATCGATCTTGAGATGTGATCATACCTTGTTAGGTTATCTATCTATCATCTTGTGTTGAATATACTTTAATGCTTAAGGTTAGCTACCATGCCGTAAAGGGAGTAAGGGTCTCAATGCTTCCTTGATCCATTCAACACACAATCCCGATAGATTAGATTGGTTTTCATGTTCGAAATGATTACATGTTCTAAGATCGTAGACCCATGGGCGAGTGTCTCCTATTTTCAAAAGGGAGCTCCTGAATAAGTGGATGAGAAGGCACATGGGAAAGTTTTTGGAGTATGATCACGGAGAGACCATCAACAAAGAAATACTATCCGGAACCCCATCATCCAAGTGTGTCACTTTGTGCAAGTGGATTTTTGGGAGAATGAGAGAGACAAAGATAACCAACACGCAGTTGAATTGGCTTTACTCGGCTTTTTCCAGAAGCCAATCAACCCCACTCACCTATGATCAACCAGTGGTGTTGTGAGCAACATCGGGATTCGGGAGATCGAGTTGTTACCCTCTCCATGTGACTATCTCTTTAAAAACCGGTATACAAGGAACCCGAATCATCTCCTACCCGGACTTCCCTAGGAATATATGAAGAAAGGAAAATATATAAGTGAAGATGAGAGAGGAGGCTTCAAAGTGGCTCAGGTGAATTTTCCCCTTTCGGAAGTAAGGTTAAGACTTTTTCTTGAGGGGAAGAAGATTGGTTAGAGGGGGAAGAACTTTCAGCTTCTGCCGAAGAAAAAAAGGAGAAGGATTATAGGAGAAGGATCTTCTATGGCCCAAGAAGAAGGTGCACAACAAAATTATGTGCCACCATTTGAAGAAATTCCCATGCCGCCAAATTACAACGGTGGTGTACCAATGCAAGCATGGGGAGCGGTGCACGCGTTGCCTCACCATTTTTGTGGTGCCTAACGTAGCCTTTGGCGAGCCATATGCACACCTTCCTCAACCACAACAAATGCCACCATTGGAGGATACGCTGCAAGGAACGTGCAAATTATTGCAGCCATCCTAACCAATGCAAACTAAATGGGTGAAGGAAATGCAAACGCTTATGTGCTTGGACACCTTCACCTAGCACCGTCGGGACAATTCATAGGAGGAGTGGTGCATTCCTATTACAAGTAAGGGTACAACAACCAAGACTATCAATATCAACCACCGGCGGAAGATTAGAGAGAGGAGGAGCTTTTAGTTATCTTTCCTTTACCCCCTTTTTCTTTTAATTTTCACTTTGGATGAGCCTATGTATGCGTAGTATTTCACTTTACTTTAATTTTTAGTTTTTAGTTTAATTTTTCAAACATGTGTGTTAGTTTTTTATTTTCATCAAGAATAATGTCACCACCAAGTTTTTACCATTAGTAAAGTTACAAAGTTTGTGCCATGATGATAAAAATGATTAAAATTGCCGCTTTGTTTATCTCTCGTAATTGATTTATGCATGTTTAAGCTAGTGCTCTCTTAAAATACAAATCAAATTATCTAATGCTAGCTTAATCTTTAGCGGAGGTTATGATAAAAATAAAGACCCATAGTGTTTTATGTGCTCAAGTTTTAGATGTATTAAAGATGATTTATTTTTTGTTTCAAATCTAAAGTTAACCTCATTACAAATTACCACCTAGCTGCTTTGCTCTACCTAGACCCGGGTAGCCATATAAATATTTGAGTGCAAAAACATAGTATACAAGATTTATTTTGGGTGAGTTACTCAGGCCTTGGATTTCTCTGGCCCGAGACTAAGAAGCCGGTCATTCCGTTTACGTATCTATCTTATTGCTAGCCTCTTATCCGTGCATTGTGTATCCCCACATCGAGATCTCACAAACTCCGCCGGATATCCACCCTTGAAACCAAATATCATCTTTTAGGTTACCTCTTGGACCACAACCTATGGTTGAGAATGGATCATCAATTCAAGGAAGATCGCAAGACGGTGCCAATATTGAAGAATTCAAGTATCTTCCAAGGAAAAAAATATTTCTCTCGTACCTACCTTATTTACCGCCTTTGCCTCCGAGGACGCAGCAATGCCTAAGCATGGGGGAGGAGGTAGGCATGATGCAATTTTTAGAGTTCAAAGGGAGAAATTTTAAAAAAAATGATGAATGAAAGAAAATTCAAAGGCGATGTACGTGACTTCCAAGGTGAAAGTCTCACAAGAAAAAAATGAATTAATGAAAAAAGAAAGAAAGAAAGAAAGAAAGAAAAAGCAGAGGAAATGAGAAAGAGAAAAAATATGAGTATGCGAAGTGAACTCCCGGTTCTCTAAAGTGCATTAGGAAATTCAAGGCTTCAAGATTAAAAGATCCATTCTCATTTTCCAACCATGTGCAATCCGATAACGAGGACTTCCTTTGTGCCTCGGGATCACCTTTTGCTATTTGCACATGTCCACCTATCTCAAGTGTGTGTATTTTTCTCTTTCCCTTCCTTGATTTAACATCGTTTTCCAATGACCTTTTTGACGAGTCTCGGTAAGACCATGAGAAGCTTGTCTTGTTTTGACAACATCTCATTTATAATATCTTGTTAGGACTAAACTTTCCCAAAAAGCTCCATATAAAAGCCTACCACATAAATAAATGCTATGAGTGGGAAAGGAGTAGAATAAATAGGCTTGAGAGACAAGATGAGATGAGAGTTCATGAGCAAGATGCAAGGTGGTTTAAATTTGTGAACTTGGTTTAGCTCTTTTTCATTCAAGCTCTTTATTTCCCAAAATTTCGAGATCCATTTGAATTTTGGGAGCATGTTAATACTTGTGGGATAAGCTTAATTAAATATCTACCTCCGTAGGGATGAAGGCTAGTACATTATGGAACTTTAATGAGCATTATGTTTTTTTCATGTATGATCAAGTGCAAGGTTTAAACAATGAAGGGCAACGATGATGTCCATTGAAGGCTTACTGAGGACGAGCAAGGTTTAAGCATGGGGGAGATGTTGACGGTGAAAATCCGTCAACCTAGCCATGAGTTTACCTTCGGTGTTGGCATGACTTTTGTATCTTATCCGTTGGTACTAACCCCCGTGGTATAACAAGTTCACTTGTGCATGCTCTGCTGGGAGTTAAGTGTTTACGTTGTGGTTTTAACGTTGAAAGCAAGACTTCCAGGATAAGTTCATTAAGCACCTCATGACAAGACCTGAAGCCCGATACAAGTCAAGCAATGAAGTGAACATGACTCCAAGCCCAAGGACCAAGCCCGAGAAGATGATAAACTCCGAGGACCGAAATCCGAAAAGTGTTGAATCTTGCAAGACAAGGAGTTGAGTCCAATTCGGAGAGAAACCCATGACAAGGGCCCACATGCAAAAGGGGAGAGGACGAGAAGACGATAGAAGCAACACGGCGAAGGGAACAGATTGGGCCGGAAGGGCTCCGCGCCGGCCCAGCCGACCGGCCCAGCCTCGTTCCGAGCCCAATGGGCCTCCCCTTGACCTAGTTGCATCTCCTCGCTATTTATAGCCCCCCGACCAAGAGCCACGATCAATCAATTTGTCATCCGCGCTCGAGGAGCAAGAGAAGCTTGAGGGACACCATCTCGTGAGATGAGGTCGTGCTAGTTGGTTCAGGGTCTCCCTAGCCGACGTGGGAACCTTGCATGGAAGACCACGTCTGAGCTCCGGAACGAGGATCAAGATTGAGGTAGGGGCCCCGTGGTGATCTTGTTCATGTAATCATTCATGGTGAAGTTTGTAAGTGAATCCGATTTCTAGCGATTAAGTGCCTTTTCGATGATTTTGTTTTCTCGCTGGTTTTGCTTCTCTTCTACGATCTAGTCTATAGTTAGATTACATAGGGTGCTCTTGTAGCCGTTGCGGCTAGGAGGTGACACGACCGGCCAAGTGTTTTCAACTTGTTCTTATCGAACTCGCCCTAGACTACCCGCATGAGTAGGGATACGCGTACGTAACGGGGGTTCCGAAAGGCGGGCGTTTTCGAGCCCATGGAAGGCCACGATTTAAAGATGCTTTTAATGTGAGATTCTCGCTTTTCTATCTTCATCTATTTTTGGAGCTACAACATAAGCATGATCTAGATTCTCTAGATCGGTCATCTCTTGCTTTCTCTTGCTACCTCTTTAGTAGATTAGACTAGATTCGTTTTCTTTATGAGTTAGTAGATTAGATGCAACTTGTCTTCATAAGATAGCTTACCTTGCTTTACTAGATTGAATCCTGCGTTGCACATTGTTCCACCTGAGCCCGATACCTCGGGTTCACCACTCGAGGGAAGAAGGGTCCCTTGACTACGACTTCCCGGAGACTTGTCCGCTTGCAAGTCTAAAAACGAACTTTGGATACAACTATTAACCGTCAACAACACCCCTACGTGACCGGGTTTGAAGATAACGTAGCATGCCGGCCACGGACAAGACATCACCCATCAACAACATGCTAACGCGTAGGTGTTTTACGACGTGTTGTTGTGGCTTGGTTGTATGTGATTGAAGTGTTGCCGACGGTCTTGTCGTGTTGTGCGCCGCCGCGCAGGGCCAAGGGTCGGGCCGACTCCGTCAAGGATGGCCGGCGAAGGAGCAAATATCGACCTTGAGCGAGAGCCCAAGGAGGTCCACGAGGCGGCTGGCCGCCGATAATAAGAAGCTCGAGGACGAGCTCTCGCCGAGGAGAGGCGCAAGGTCGTGGAGGCTATTGCGCAATTTAACGCTGCGGCTACTCGGTAGGTCAAATCCTTACCCCTTTTTGAGAAAGAAGGTCGTTGGTTAAGGTACTAACTCGTTGTATCCCGTAGATTGCATCGTGAGGAGGAGCTCTAAGAACGCTCGAGGACCTCCCGAAGCAGCACCGGCCCGGAAATAAAGGTCTCGGGATATCGAGGCCGGGGGCCTGGAACTCGCTGCGGAAGTGATGAAAGAAGCTTCCGACAAGCAGCATGCCATATCTCAAAAGCCGGCTTATGAGACGCCACTACTCCAGGCCTTGAAGCCGAGTTCGAAGTTGTTTTGAAGTCATTGGGTGCAGTGACCAAACCACTATTGCAGGATATGAGGTGGGGTCAACGACCTCAAGGGTAAGCCGTCAATTATGCAATGTCTTGCATACTTGTTCGAAGAAGGGGAGCAACAGTTAGCTTATCGTTGATCACCTGGTAGATACTCCTAACAGGCTTTTGACTTTGCTGAGGGCGACTGGTTTGGCGGCTGCAACCGATGCACTGGTGAGAGTCAAGTATCCCTATCCTGAGGTCGACATGGCCAAAATTAAGGAGGTGAGACACCATGAAGGACCTCCGAGCCCCGGAGCTTGAAGTTGATGATGCCGCCAACGAGGTGATGGAGAACATTGACTCTCGGTTGGGCGATGGGTGGAGCCGGCGATGGCGATGGGACGCGGCGCGGTGAGTAGTTAGGAGTTGTACCTCCCCCTCCTCTCATGTCTTGTAAACAATGCTTCGTGATATGTTGAAGAAACCTATCGAAGTAGCCTTTTGCCTCGCACGAGTTTGGTTGGTCTTTTGTAGATGGCGATGTACTGTATTCTTGACTTGCTAACCACTACTCACGGAGAGGTCGAGCACAACCTCCACAGCCTCGCCGTGGAGGCTTACGAGAGGTCGGGCCGCGTGAGGGAGGAGCCTAGGCCTGGCCCTGCGACCAAGCATGCTCATGGCGGCAAGAAGCTTCGTACTTGTTTAGGGATTCGTGTCCTTAGGCTCCGGATGACCTTTAGGTTGGCTTTCAGGCCAAGCCCCCGAGCATGTCGAGGGGAAGGACTAAGAGAGACTCCGCAAAACCCCAGGTTTTGCAACCCATATGTTGGCTTTTAGCCAAGCCCCCGAGCATGTCGAGGGGGGAGCATGAGGAAGGAGGAGGTAGTGCTCGACTCATAGCAGATGACTGCTTGAAATATTTATTTATTTAATCTGAAAAAAGAAGGGTACAAGAAAAGGAAATACATAACTTGAATTTAAAACTATTCTACGGGTAGAATTGTCGTAGGTGTTCCACGTTCCAGGAGTTGGGCACTCCTTGTCCGTCACCCCACTGGAGTCGATACGTAGACGGGCTGATGACTTCTGTGATGATGAAAGGTCCCTCCCAGGGGGCAGACAGTTTGTGCATGCCGTCGGTCTTCTGGATGCGTCTGAGGACGAGGTCGCCAACGTTGAAGGAAGTTTTCCTAACGTTGCGATCATGATAGCGACGTAGTGTTGGTCATGACGAGCTTTTCTCATGACGGTGGCGAGTCTTTGCTCCTCGAGGCTGTCGAAGTCGATGAATCGTGTTTGTTCGGCCTCTCCCTCCTCGTAGAACTTGATCCCTGGAGCTCCGAAAGCGACATCGGTAGGTAGTACAGCTTCTGATCCACAGACCAGAAAGAAGGGCAAAAAGCCCGTAGTGCAGCCGACTTGGGTTCCGAGACCCCAAATCACGTGAGGCGCCCTACGAACCATCGGTGGCATAGTTGGAGGCGTTGTCGTAGATACGTCCTTGAGTGCTTGAGCACTGGCGGCCATTGGCTCCCCGACCGGGGCCGTTACACCGTGGGTGGGCGACCGAGGAGTAGTAGACGTCGATGAGATTATCCCGCAAAAGTCCCGGTACACTGCTAGTAAAAGCTTTGCCTAGGTCGGTGATGATCCCGTTAGTACACCGAAGCGATGCTTGATGTCTCCAATGAATTTGACTCCGTTTCTTCCGACGTTACTTTCGCAATGGGTCGGATCAACCACTCGGTGAATTTGTCACGCACGGCCCCTTATACATCGAGGCCCCACATAGCGAAGGGCCAAGACGGAGGGATGGTGCACAGACCCGAGCCGGGCAAGTGTGTGGCCGTTGTTTGGCAAAGAATTGACATCTTTTGCATCTCTTCACGAGGTCTTTAGCGTCAGTTACGGCCGTGGGCTAGTAGAATCCAGATCGATACGCTTTACCGACCAAATTGGTGGATGTCGCGTGACAGCCACATTCGTCGTTGTGGATCTCAGCTAAGAGCTGTAGACCTTCTGATCGTAGGATACACTCATCAAAAGATGCCGCAGAGGTGCCTTTCCCGTATAGGTCGGAACCAATCACGACGCAGTTAGCACTCGTCGCGTGATGCACCCCGCGTTTCCGCTCGTCGTCGGGACGAGTTGGTCGAGTATGAAGTCTGCAGGCTTGCGCCAATCATCCTTTTTTCGACATTAGCACGTCACGGGAGGTGTTGAGCTTTGGTCGCTTGAAGATGGCTGCCTCCGGATTATCAAGATCCAAGAGCTTGATTGAAGGCTTGTGTAGGTCTTGGATGAACACGCCTGCAAGGACTAGAGCTCGTTGAGAGCCTAGTTTGGAAAGCACATCAGCGGTGACATTGTTGTTCCGTGGGACGTGCTGGAACTTGATCCCCTTGAAGTGGCCTTCAAGTTTACGACCCGCACAATACATCCATTGTGTCCTTGACGCATTCCACTTGTTGACTCCGGCAGCTTCGATGACGACCTTGGAATCGCCAAAAGCCGCAGTCGCTTGATGCCCATGGGACACTGCTATTCTGTTTCTCCATGGATCAGGGCTTCATATTCGCGCTCGTTGTTGGAGGCCTTGACGGAATTTCCAGGACGTACTTTAGCTACTCTCCCTGAGGAGAGATAAGTAGCACGCCTGCGCCTGCTCCCTCGAGGTTAAGGGCACCGTCAAAATACATTATCTAGTGTTCGAGTGCCGCTTCCTTGGGAGAGGGTACCGGACCGTCCACTCGTACACAAAGTCCGGCGAGGATCCGCGACTTGATCGCTTGCCTAGGGAAACCCCGATTTCAAACTCCCCAAGCCTCGACTAACCACTTCGATCGATGCGACGATTGGCGTCGTGGCGGGATGATTTCTCCTAAGGGGGGACGAAGACGGAACCACGATCTTGTGGGCTTGGAAGTAATGTCGAAGCTTTTCTCGACATAATCGTGGAGCGCGTAGAGCAAATTTCGAGGTTGTGTATAACGTGTCTTGGGCCGTCGCCCAGACCTCGATCACGTAATACACGGTGTCGTTGAAGAGGATAGGCATGCCCTTCTTCTTCTCGTTCGGCGATGAGAACCGTGCTGACCACATTAGTGGTGGCAGAGATGTAGAGTAGGAAAGTGTTTCCTTTGGGATTGAGGTACAGGATCGTGGCGCGTCAAGGACTCTCTTGAGAGCCTCGAACGCTTTTTGGGCTTCGTCGTCCCACACGAACTTGTCGGCCTTCTTCAATAGCTTGAAGAAGGGTAAACCTTTTTCGCCAAGTTTGCTGATGAAACGACCTAGAGCCGCCATCATGCCAGTGAGCTTCATGACGTCTTTCTTGTTGGATGGCTTGGCCATCTTGCATATAGCGTCGATCTTCGCTGGGTTGGCTTCAATGCCTCGGTGTCCGACCATGAAGCCTGTGAGAAATCCCAGAGGGGACACCGAAGACGCACTTTGTTGGGCTGGAGCTTCCACCGAAACTCCTCGAGGTTGCGGGGCTGCTCTGCATGGCCTGGCGCGATGAGCTTGTCTTCCACTGTGGTCTTGACGACCACATCGTTTACATAGGCCTCGACGTTCTTCCCGATTTGGGTTTTCAAACACTTCTGGATCGCCTTCTGGTAAGTTGCTCCCGCATTTTTCAGGCCAAAAGTCATGACTTTGTAGCAATAGATGCCATGAGGCGTTATGAACGTTGTTTTGTCTTCGTCGTCGGGATGCAGGGCTATCTGGTGATACCCTGAGTAGCAAAGAGTAGGACGCTACCGGCCGTGGAGTCCACGACCTGGTCAATACGAGGAAGAGGAAACGGATCCTTTGGGCAGTGCTTGTTAAGTCGGTGTAGTCAATACACATCCTTAATCCACCAAGCTTTTGGTACAAGAACCGGTTTATGCAGCCAAAACCGAGTGTCATTAATTTCTAATAAACCCCGCAGTAAGAGCTTACGTACTTCTACTTCTATAAATTTTCCTTTCGTCTTTGCAAATCGCCGGAGCTTTTGCTTGATAGGTCGCACGGTCTTGCTAACTTCGAGTCTGTGCTTAATCAGCTCCCTGGGGACTCCAGACATATCGGATGGACTCCATGTGAAGATGTCAGCGTTGTCCCTGAGGAAGCTGGTGAGCGTGAGTTCCTATTTGGGGTCGAGGTCAGCCCCGATAATGACTTCCTTGGATGCATCGGGAAGGTCGAGGCAAACCTTCTTGACGGCTGGACTCGGGTCCAACACTGCGGTTGTGCGCTTCGCTCTGGTACCTGCAGTTGTTTGGTCGATCTGGTCGTCCGGGCGACCATGACCGTTGCTGCGGCTTTGATCGCTGAATCCTTGGAGAGCTCGACAATGGCACTTTCACAATTGTAGGAGACCATGATGTCTCCGAGGACGGAGAGGATCCCATTTGGAGCCGACATCTTCATAATGAGGTAGGTGTGATGCTGGTATAGCCATGAATTTGGCGAGCATAGGTCGACCAAATAAGATGCGGGTATGAAGAGCGGAAGTCCGTGACTTCGAACGTTAGGTACTCCGTACCTGAAGTTCTCCTCTCGTGCCAAAGGTGACCGGGAGGCATACACGACCTATGGGGTACGCAAAATTCTTCCTAGCACAACCCCGTAGAAGGGTTCATCACAAGCAAGCCATCTTGTCAAGTCGAACTCCATCTTGCGCAAGCTGCCTCTCGTGAAGATGATGTTTAGTCGCCGCTCCGTCGATGAGGGTCTTAGTGCTCAGACCCGTTGACTATAAGCACCCACCGGATAGGTTCCGGTCGTGGGATATGAACCTGGATTCTTCCGATAAGCGTGATTGGGAACTCAAACCACCGCGAGGTCACGGGATTCTGCATTGACATGACCGATCTTCCCGGCGTCGGACGAGTCTCGCGTTCTGGGTTGCTTTTGGTCGCTGGTGACCTCCCATGATGAAATTGATCTCATGTTGGCCTTCTCGGGAACGCACCATTGGGGTTGCCCTTTGGGCGTGGCGGTGGAGTCCGCTCCTTGCGGTTGTTGCCGCGGGGACTGTGGTCGTCCTAGCGACGTCGATCATCACGCCGGTTGTCTCGTTGGTCGTTGTGACGATCATCGCGGTGATCATCACGGCAATCGCTTCTGTGGTCATCTCGTCTGTCATTGCGGTCGTCGCGACCGAATGGTTGTAGTTCGTTGGCAGATAGCTTTCTATAGCTATGTGTCATCCCATTTGGCTCTTTAGCCGTAAATATGGAACTGTCTGGTACCACCCGGCAAGTTCCAAGCTTTGGTATCTAACTGCTTTGTTTTTTTGTTAATTTTCAGAAAAATTGACTGGCACGTCTTTCGTTCTTTGCGCGTGTGAAGTCAGCTTTGTTCGGCTTGCTGTGTGTTTGGCGTTGAGTGCACTTTTCGCGTCAACACGGTCGTGGTGGGGGCCGCTCGTCAGTGACGGGTGCCATCACTTGCAGTCAATGCGCGCGGAGCGCGCGATTCGGGGAGCGTGGCTCCCATGGATCTATAAATCCAAGGGGAAGGAAGTGTCACACCCTGAAATTTCCAATTTCAGGATGTGAATAGAGAGAATAATTAAATAACGATTTTCTCATAATTTTAAAAATTTTCCAACATTTATTTTTCTTTACAGGGAATATAGTATAGGAAAAATCCTTTGTTTGATTTTCTAAATTAAATAAAAGTTATGTGTGTTGCATTCATGCCGATGCATCTAGTGGTTCTTGAGTGCAAAAAAAAGGTTTCAAAAATGCGTGTAGTAGCTGTCCAAACTCTCCCGAGAATTTTCCGGATTTTTCTGGGATTTATTCTCATTTTCCATGAGCTATTTCTATTTATTAGAAGGCTCTAAAATCTTTTTCATGAGCACCAAATGCTTTGTTTGGATTGTTCATGTCTTAATCTATCTCTAGGAATTTTCCTGGAATGTTTGTGATTTTCGGAGTATTTTTCGTGCCTTTAAACAATTTCTGGATGTTTTCTGGAATTGTTTTTGCACTGGAAATATATTCTGAAAAAAAACAAAAAAATACCCTAGCGGTTTGGGCCGAGCCCGTGGGCTCGACCCGCCCGCGCCCGCTCGCTCCGGCCCGGCCCGCGAGCCGGCCGGCCCATCGGTCGGCCGCAGGCCGAGCCGAGCCGGCGCGCCGCCGGCCGGCCGGCCTTGGCGTGCGTGCGCGCCCAGGCTCCCGAGCCCCGCGCCCTATAAAGGGCGGCGCGCGCCGCCCTAGCGCGTGCCCCCCGCGCGCGCCGCGCGCCCGTGCCCTAGCCGCCGGCCGCAGCACCGTGCGCCGCCGCCCGTGTCCGCCCCCGAGCGCCGCCGCCGCCCGCACGCCGACATGGATGCCCAACCGGAGCGGCCCGACCGCACCGGGAGTTTCGCCTCGCCAAGCCGGACCTCCTCGGCCCCTCCCCTCGGCGGGGACCCGCCGGAGCGCCGCCGCCCCTTGCGGACCGAGCCGGCCGGCCGCGACTCCCGCCCGTCGCCGAAGTTGAGCGATTCCCCGCCGTATTCCCCGTCGGTGAGTGCTCCTTCGAGTTCCCCGTGGACTCCTCTTCGTTTTCCCCCTTCTGCCTCAGCCCCTTGTGCCCTAATCGCCGGAACCGCCGCTGCCAGAGCCTACCGGCGGAGGGCTTCCCTGCTCTGTAACCCTGTTCGATCTAAAGGAGGAAGAAGAAGCCGTTTTTCAGATAGCCCCCTGAGGAACCCTCTTTTCATCAGATCCAAATATGTGTCATGCCAGTTTTCCAGGAAACCCCCTGCAAGGATTTCCGCCCTTCACACATAAATCCTCCCTACCTCTTTTGGCAGATAAACCCGAGGGTTTATATACATAATTATGTATATGCCCCTGATCTTTCTTTGTTAAGCCCCTGAAGTTTTCAATCTTTCACAATTAGGTCCTCAGATCTTTAGAAAGCCATATCTTTATTGTTTTAGCTCCGATCTAATCCGTTCAAGTTGCGTTAGATTCATAATAATGTAAAGCACGCGTTAGTGGTGTGTTTTCACCATGTTTTGCTTCTGAAAATAAAATTAATATTAATTTTGATTAATATCTAGTTATGCATGCCTTTTATAAATAAAAGCAATATAGGTCTATATATCGTTTTTTATAAGCAAATTTAATTGGGTTAATGTTTCTATCACCTGTTTTATACATAAAAGTTAATTAGATCTTTATCTCGGTTTTCGTAAACCAAATGTTAATTTGTTTAATAGTTAATTAATCTTTTCTAATTAAAAGTTGATTAGGCTTTTACATCGGCTTTTATAATAAATATTAATTTGATTAATGCCAATACCATAATGTTTTTAATAATAATATGATCTACTCGAATTACAAAGTTTGGTTTAGATTGTTCATATAGTTTAGTTTTTCTAAATTAAATCTTTAATCGGTTAATTCATATATGAATCTTTATTAATAAAACTTGGCTAGTTCTTTACACCGTTTCATAAATAAATTTTAATATTGCATTAATGTCAACATAGGGTATTTTATTTCTGAAATATCCTTTATATTTGTTTTGTTAATTAAAATGAACCTAGCTCATAGCCTTGCTCTCTCATAAATGCAAATGGTTTGTTAGACGTTCTTTTCTCAGCTCAATCTAAGTGTAATCTTTCCGGTTCTTGCTCAATCTTTCACAACCATCTCTTCAAAGTTAACCAAGCCTTTCCCCTCCAAGCACTCTTTGTGTTCTTTAGTGATCCATCTAATCAAGTCTATCCTTTAGTGCGTTCTTTTAAAGTTTTCTTTTGATTGGTGCTTTGTTCTTAGTATATGCTTGTTTGTTTGCTTTGTGTATGTTTGTGCCCGATGCTTGATGCGCTTAGAGTGAATGCCGTTCGAGAAGCTTGGAAGAGCTTGAAGTTGAAGATATTCTGAGCAACGACATTACTTTGGTTAAAGGCAAGTGTGTCCTTGATCTTTTGTCCTAAGAATTATATTTAATCACTCATTGCATATGCTTGCATTAATATGATGGGACCCATGTTTAAGGTTTGACTAGTGTTATTTATCCTGTGCCTTGATCAAACGGGTTTATCTTTATGTTGGGTAGCTATGCTTAGTTGCTATACCTGGGTTATGGTGGTTTTAATGAACATTAATGATGAATCATGTTATACCTTTGTGCTATATCTTTGGATGCTTAATACAAGACCATATGATTAATCGGAACATGGAGAACCACCCAGGACAACAGTGCAACCACAAGGACTATATGGCTCTGGTCTTGGCCGATTAATTAGGGAAGTCTTTGTGTGGTTATTACTCGCATAGTAGGTTGGGGACGGAGGAATGCCTTTATGGCTCTTCTATTCCGGAGCGGTGATGGAACGGAAGACTCTATGGCTTACCGTCCGTAATAGAAGTGTGGTACGAAAGATAGCCTCTATGACATACTACTATGGACTAATACGCACGGGAGGACTCTTTGTAAAGGCCTCGTAGCGTCCCTATGCAATCACACCTCGGTAGTGTGGTATGATGCCTGCGCAGCATCACATGGTTGGGTTTAAAGTTCTTCGGGACTTTTACGCGACTTGTGGGTAAAGATGTACAACCTCTGCAGAGTGTAAAACTAATCGATTAGCCGTGCTCACGGTCAAGAGCGGCCTGGACCCTCACATGATAATTGAACTTGAAGATGGACTTAAATCGTTCTCTCTGGTTATTCTGGCCATGTGCTTATGGCGTACCTCTTATCTTATGCTTAATGTGGGTTGGTATGAACTTATACTTTATTAGTAATCAGGTGCTAATAAAATTTGACCAACTAAAATTGCTTAAATGCTTATAGCCCAGTCCACTATAAAGCCTTTGCATTCATTCTTTTCTCCACACTTGCTGAGTACGACAAGTGCTCACCCTTGCTATAAACATGTTGCTCAGAAGGAGGAAGCTACTTTGAAGTCTTGTGAAGATGTTGCTGGTGCTAGGTGTATGCAACCCCCAGTCGACTGCCTGTGATGTTTGGTGCATTCGTTTCCAAGATTGAGCGTAAATCTCTGATAATCTTTCTTTTTCTTACGTGATACTGTTTCTGTATTCACTTTTATGTCACTATATGCATGAAACTTGATCCTGGCATGCATATAGGCTTGCACTTGGTTTTCTTCGGAAAGTCGGGTGTGACAGGAAGGGAGAGTTCTTTACCTCAACACTTAGCCCCCATCGCCCCCGTCTTTCTTGCTTCCGCTCCAGAGCACCGCACGCCCTTTCGTTTTCTCTTAGTGTTCGCCGCTCGTCTCGCTTTCGCTCGCTACCGCCAACTACAATGGCGCCCCCGCAGTCGATTCAGGTGCTAGACCCGCTGCCGTGGCACCGCTCGATGGTAACGGAGTTCGCGCTGCACGAGCTCGAGAACGGCGGCCAGCTAGCGCCGAATGTGGATGGGCAACCCCCGGCATGGATCGTCCCACCGGCGGCGGATCGGGAGCCCAACCCGCCGTACGGCTACATTGTCAGCTTCATCCGCCACCATGAGCGTGGCTTCACGGCGCCGGCGAGCCGCTTCATGCGCGGGCTGTGCCACCACTATGGCGTGGAGTTGCACAACTTCGCCCCGAACACAATCTCGCAGGCGGCTACCTTCGTCGGCGTCTGCGAGGGGTTTCTGGGGATCCCAGCGAACTGGGATCTCTGGGTCCATCTCTTCCGCGCGGAGCTGCACACGCTCTCCACGCCTGAGCCACAGGTGCACCGTGCGGTGCGCGCTGGCGGGATGTCGATTTCGCTGCGGGAGTCGTGCAGGAAATTTTACATTCCCTACACAATGACCTCCAACAACGTGGAGTGGGAGCGGGGTGGTTCTACCTCCGCAACGACGAGCCTGGCCCCCCCTACACCAGCAAGGTTCTAAGGGAGAAGGTCGAATCCTGGTGGCATGGCTTGTCCCCCTCTTCGCACCAGGATCGGCTAGAGTCGGCCCTGGTCGCGCTGAAGAGCTTGGCGGACGCCGGGCTTGGTGCGGCTTCGGTCCTAGCGAACCTCCACCATCGGCGGATCATCCCCCTCATGGAGAGGGAGCTCCGCATCTACGAGATGGGCGAGACCGCCAACCCCGTGTCATTGGTGCGCTCGCGGCTGGTACACGACCGCTTCCCCCGGGAGTACGTGGCCACGCGGGTGAGGCGCGCCATCAGCCTCAAGGCCGTCAAGCATAGCGACGACGACCTCTGGTCGTTCGTTATGCTCCCCAACGCCCCGCTGGTGAGTGGGCGCTTCCCCTTTTCCTTTTTTCTTCCGCCACGTATCGCCGCGACTCTGACATTTTGTTCTTCCCAACAGAGGGTGACCGTGAATGCCGCGCGGTCCGACTCGCCCATGCCCCGAGCCCGGGCGCGTTCATGCGCGGCGCAACGGCGGGAGCAAGTGCGGGCGGCGCGTAAGACGGAGCGGAGGATCCGGCAGCGGGAGTGTCGGGAACAAAGGGACGAGGAATTTCGGCTGCGTGAGCAGCAGGGACTCTCGCCCGGCGACGTCGGATTACTCGTCGTCGGGAGAGGAAGAGGAGGAAGAAAGCGACAGGGGGCAGGCCCCTCTTGAGAGGTGGGAGCCTGCGCCCCCCTCACCGAGAGCCGCGGTGGCGGCAGAGAAGCAAGCGCCTAGGGCGGGCGCCAGGCGCTCTACGGAAGAGGCGCCGCGCGCCGCGAGGTGCCGGCGCGCGCGCGGGGGCGTCCGCAAGTGTGACGGTGGCGACGTCGGTCGCGGCCTCGACGCCCGACGAGCCCTCGAGGAAGAGGAAGCGGGGCTTCTCCACCCTGAGGTATGCCATCGCTCCTCCAGACGCCATGTTTTCGAGAGGCAGGAGTTTAATCTCACTGCTTTTGCGTTCGCAGGGTGGCGCTGACCGTCCCCACCCCCCCCCCCCCCGGCGGTCGCCAAGGTGCTGAGGGTGGACGCATCCATCCCCACGAGGCGGCGCTCATCGAGGGTGCCGCGAGTGACAGGGAGCACGGCGGCGGCAACGAGCGAGGCCCCACGCAGCGTGGCCGCAGCTATGGAGCCGCAGCAGGTGGCGACGGCCACGACGGTGGTCATGACCGTGGCGGTCACCGTGCCATCGATTTTGCCGGTGCCCGCCCCTGCCGGCGGCAATAAGGTGGCGGTGGTGGAGGTCCCGGACGATGACGTCCCGCCACCTGGATGGGGCCAGTGGGAGAGTCTGCCCGCACCAGCCCCCGAGCCCCCGGTGGGGGTTCTTGTGATGAGGGACGACGGCTGCGTGATGTCGGGGCCCTCGGCGCACGACGCTGAGGCCTCATCGTCGCGCCGTCCTTCCAGCTTCAGACGGCATCGCGGCGCGCCCGGAGCAGAAGTGGGAACGCGTCGACGCGCCGCCAGCCCACTTCGCCGATGCCCAGGCCGAGCAGGCGATGTGGTAGGAATTCCGCGACCATGGCGCCTCGCTCAACCGGGCGCTAAATGAGGCGCTACGGATCCATGGAGGTCCCGCATGGCGCATCTTCCAGGTTTGTGACTTCTCGCTGATTTTCACGGTCTTTCCGCTTTCGTTTCTTTCGCATTTGCGTTTTCTCTGACCCCTGTCTTCTCTCGCTTTATTCGCCGGCGGCAGGAATTGGAGGGTCGAGCCCGGGAGAGATATGGCGCTCTCGACCGGCTGGATGCCGAGCTTAGCTGGTACCAGGGACAGTACAACGCCCTTGACGCCCTCATCGAGGCCCTGAGGACCCCTGATCGGTGGCTGGTGTACCGGGCGGAAGCCCTGCGGGATCAGCCCCCGGAGTAGGATGCCCAGGCTGCGGAGGACATCTCCGCGGTCGAGAGGGTGAAGACTGCGCTCGTGGACCGAGACGAAGTGCTGCATAAGGCGCGGGAGGATCTGGCGGGGGCGCGGAGCCTACGGCAGAGTGGGGGGCCCAGGTGGCCTCTGTTCGGGCCCAGCTCCAACAAGACCCCGCGGCCCTCGAGGGAGGTGCGTGCTTGACAAAGCCAGGCCGAAGAGAGGGCTAAGGAGGCGGAGGGGTTGAGGACCAGCTTGGTGGACAAGGCTGCCGCGCTCGCCACGACGGAGGAGCAGCTCCGGCTAGAACAAGTCGTGCGCCAGCAGGTGGAGGCCCAGGTCCAGCAGGAGGGGACCGCTCTTGCCGAGGCCCGGGCTGCCCTCGAGCGCAAGCGTCTGGCGCGAGAAGAGGCGCAGGGCCGACTTCAGCAAGAGCGCGCCACACTTGAGGGGGCGCAGGCGACCCTCGAGCAGCGGGATGACGAGGTCTCGAGGCTCAACGGGGAGCTGACCCAGCTCAGCGTCTCACACGAGGACCTGCGCCAGTCCCTCGAGGAGCAGGAGGCCACGGTCCTCAACATGCGGCAGGCAGCTGAGGACGCGCGCCAGGCCCTCGAGGCGGAGAAGTGAAAGGACCTTCATGTCGCCTAGAGGGGGGGTGAATAGGCGAGACGACCAATTTAAACTCTTTCTCCCCAAACACTTGAGCTGACAGTGCTCCACCGGTCAGACCGGTGGTGGTGACCGGTCAGACCGGTCGAGCATCGGACTTCACGGGTGACACCGGCGGACGGTGCACCTCACCGGTCAGACCGGTGTAGCACAGAGAACCTGCAAAAACAACTTCAAGCACCTCTTGGCTTCTAGCACGAACCAAACTTAGGATGTGCCCTTTGTAGATGATCACAAGCAGAGTAATGAGCCCTGCACACACAAGTAACACACCCAAGTAGATCGAAGCAGAAGCAAATGTAATATGCTAGAATAAACAACTTAGAGAGTCAAACCACATGGAGAAGCAAGGATTTGTTTCCCAAAGTTCACCACCCACTGAGGAATGGCTACGTCTCCGTTGAGGAGCTTGTAAGGGACAATTCCCACAACAAGCCGGGTCTCTTTCAACCACTTTCCTCCTTTCCACTAAGGTGATCTTTTCCACGAAGAGGCAAGATCGCGGCCCTTACAAACTTCCAGCTGCTCACCACAACCTTGGGAGCTAGCCGGTGACACCTAGCCGTCTAGGAGGCAAACCTTCAAGAGTAACAAATGCTTCAAAGTGAAGGACCGATTAGGCGACCAGGGAGGGGGGGAGTGAATGGGAGCCGATAAAAATTCTTCTCGAAGGAGATTGAAACTCCGACAAGATGAACCCGCTCGGTAGGACCCCCAAAATCACACGCTCTGCACTTCTACCTTCCGTTTGCCAACACCACGTAGCCACTGGAGTGCTACTGGTCCAAGGAACAAACTCTACTAGCAACCTCAACACACGCGCACCCACGACAGCGGAAACACCTCGAAAGCCGGTTGTCCAGAGGGGGGCGGTTAGACCGGGTATAGGGGGCGGTTAGACCGCCTCCACCTGGTAACCAAGAAATCCTCCGAAACACCTCTTCTGAGCACCAAAACGCACCACAGTTTCACCAACAAACATCTCTGGTCAAGGCCATGCTAGCTACCAGAAAATCTTAGCGAAAACCAAAACTCCAACCAGGGGCCTAGGGGCGGTTAGACCGGCTACCGGGGCGGTCTAACCTCCCGTACCCGGAACGAACTCCAACCAAGAACACCTAGCAAACGGCACGAGAACGACCCGAAATTTCACCCGGATGCTCCTCCGATCGGGGCGAACAAACTCACGAGAGGAAAATCCGGCGAAACAAAACTTTGACACCGGAAACCCCCGGGGCGGTTAGATCCCCCCTCCAGGCGGTTAGACCGCCTCTACCAGAAAAACAGCCCGCGGGTCAAACCCTAACTTCCTCGCAACCGATCTCCCGAATCACTCCACGGATTGCAGCGAAACTTCGGGATTAGCTGGGTTACCTCCTGGGAAACCTCTACCTCAAAGGAATCGACCCGAAACGCTCACTATCAAGAGGAATCGACAAAATCACCTCTCTAGGTCAAGAACTCGCCCAACTTGAAAAACCACCAAATCGAGTTCGATTCAAAGGAGATTTGGGGGCAGAGTCACCAGCCAAAGAGGCACAAGATCCTCATACGTGACACCCACCAAAGACCCCAAGAAATCGTCCTCAAAACACCGCCAACAAAGAGCTCCGAAAATCAACACAAAAGAGGACGGGAAAACCACCTTGAGGAACAACGCCGAACCATCTATACATACCATGAAGGTTCATACAAGGTCTAGCTTGCCACCCAAACATCCATCCCTCTCTCTAGATCTCACATGAAGCTCTCAAGCTAGTCCTAGGAAAAACTAGGGGAAATGGAGAACGAAAATAGAAAAACAAATGAGCTAGAGTTCCAAGAGTTGGCTGCCATCCACCCACTCAATGAGTATATATGGAGGCACCCAAAAGACTAAACTACCCTTACTTAAAACTAGGGATACAAGCCCCTCGAGGGCGAATTCGGAAGTCTTCAGATTTTCTTCATCAGACGGATGCCCGGCGACTGCAACTTGCTTAGCCTTGACGCAAGCCTTGCGATCCCGACGCGTGTCCTCCGCTTCGAAGCATCTTGACGCCGGCGGCCAGGGTGGTCAGACCGCCCCCCTTGGGCGGTTAGACCGGCCCGGGAGATCTGACCAGGCCCAGGCGGTCTGACCGCCCCTTCTGGGCGGTTGAACCGGCCTGGGTGGCCGCACCTCCTCGTCGAGTCTTCAGCCTCGGTTTTGTGGCCCAACCGAGTAACCCAGTGGTTTTCTGGTGAACCACTGCAAATCCCGCGAACTCGGTGTAGCCTCCGCCAATCTCCACTCATGACTCGGCTCCCACGTAGTCCCGGCTCGACCTTGGTTTTGAGGCTCTACCAAGAAACTGTCCACGACTTCATCTTGCTGTCCATGCCACCATGCGGCCCGCACTTGACCCCACTGGCCACCGGGTCCCTCGAACGAAGCCTACTTGTCTTCTCCACACCTGCAGGCCTCACCGGCAACGACCTTTTGCACTTGTTCTTCACCTGCACCAACACGAGTCAAGCCGCAACCTGCACCTGCAATACTTAGCCAAGAATCAGTCCACACAACGTTGTCAATCACTCATCACACAAGGAAGTGACCATCCACTGGTCCTCGAACCACACATGGTCCTCAATCTCCCCCTTGATGAGTGCATTGATAACACCCACAAGAAGTAACACAAGAGAAAAGGAAAATAAAAAAACAAATAAAAAGAAACCTCAACATGCGATCGAAAGCCAAAGAAAGGCAAAGAGCAAGATCACTTGAAGAAGACAAGTCTCGGACCCCTTAGGCAAGGGCAACGGCTCGACACATCCGAGACAAAATCATGCTCAAACAAAGAGCGCAAATCACTGAACCAAAACACGAACACCACAACACGGGAATGCAACAAAGAGCAAAAACCTGCTCACTCTGCCCAAGGCGGTTAGACCGCCTACCCCAGGCGGTTAGACTGCCTACCACTGGGAATGCAACAAAGAGCAAAAACCTACTCACTCTGCCCAGGGCAGTTAGACCGCCTACCCCAGGCGGTTAGAGCGCCTACCACTCATCTGACCGCCTGGGGGCGGTTAGACCGCCCCATGTGACCGACCCTGCACCAAACTGCTCAAAATTTGCCCGAACCAATTGGAACACCTTCCAAACAGTCCCAGGTGCCCAAAGCATGCACAAACTTCTCCCCCTTGTTGACAATGCATGAATCAAGGCAAAATGCGAAAACTTTCAACATATAGCTTCTCAAATATACAATATTCATCACAAGGAGCTACACAAGTCCAAATGAGCAAGTTAGATACTCTACAGGTTCGTAATGACCTTAACTACGTGATCGCCAAGTTTCACAACCATTGGACAAGGCTAAAAAGGATTTGAGTAATTTTGCGAAAAGTTACTCTCTCACAAGCAAAAACCTAAACATGAGCAGAACATGTCAAAATGGCAAAGCCACACAAACTTCATGCTAAGACAGCCATTCTAATCATAAGACCATCACAAACACCCACAAGCACCTCATGTCATGTCAAAGCCACCGAGCCATGTGCCTACTTCTATGTATGAGACTTCTCATTGGTAGGCATCATGCAACGGTTTAGCACCCAAAGCAAATTAATTTCAGCACATATGACATGGGAGCACATTTTCCAAGCATTTTACATTTCATTTTCAGATTTATGAATGGTACATGAAATGTCTTTGCGACAAAAAGGAACTTATGCCCCTCCATAAGATAAAGCAAGAGGGCTAAACGTTCATGATGGCAAATGAGCCTTTGGCCCCATATGATCAATAAGCTAGCTATCCAACCACAAATTAAGCATAGCAAAGCCACTAAAACATTTCAAGATCATATAAAGGCATTTACACATGAGAGAGCATATATGTGACATTTTTCAAAAATATAGCCATCAACCATGGATCATTCATCAAGATCATCAAGAGCTAAGCCAAACTAACCATAGCATACCAAACAAGCTCACAAAAACATATATAACATCCCATGGTGAACAATGTATATAGGAGAAGCTTTTCCTATCCAATGCATATGATACAAAATGCATGCAATCTAAGATACAAGGATGCCTATACATCATGTTACATATGCAATGCCAAATGCAAGAATGCACAAAAGAAAGCTATACATATGCTACAAAGGAGCTCCCACACACCCAACTCAAGAAATCAAACACACACCAAGTTCCCCCCGCAAACGAGTGAAAGTTGCTTGATCTAGGGGTTTGGTGAAAATATCGGCTAGTTGGTCATGTGTGAGTACATGGATCAAAGCTATCTTTCCTTTCTCTACATTGTCTCTTAGGAAATGATACCTCACTTCTATGTGCTTGGTTTTGGAATGGAGCACTGGGTTCTTTGCAACGCTTATGGCACTGGTGCTATCACATTGAAGTGGGACATGGGTATACTCCTCACAAAAGTCACTTATGGTGTATGAAATCCAAAGAAGCTGAGAGCAACAACTAGCAGCGGCAATATACTCTGCCTCGGTAGTGGATTGAGTAACACTCGACTGTTTGCGGGAAGACCAAGACACCAAAGAGGAACCCAAAAACTGGCAAGTCCCAGAAGTGGACTTCCTATCCAACCGACACCCGGCAAAATCCGCGTCTGAAAAACCATGAAGCGCCAAAGAAGAGGACGCGGAGTACCAAAGGCCGAAGTCGGGAGTGTGACGCAAGTACCTCGAAAATTCGCTTCACCGCTTGCCGATGCGAAGTCCTCGCAGACGCTTGAAAACAAGCGCACGTACACACCGAGAACTCGTATGTCCGGCCTCGTCGCCGTCAAGTAGAGGAGTGACCCGATCATGCTTCGGTACTCCTTCTGGTCCACATGTTCACCTTCCTCGTCCGCATCAAGAGCCGTAGTCGTACTCATCGGCGTCGTCATAGCCTTGGAATCCTCCATCTTGAACTTCCGCACAATGTCCTTGGTGTACTTAGCCTGGTGCACAAATGTTCCTTCCTTTGATTGTTTGATTTGTAGCCAGAAGAAGAATTGCAACTCGCCCATCATGCTCATCTCAAATTCCCTGCTCATATCCTCTGCAAACTTTTCAACAAAAGAGTTAGACGAGTCACCAAAGACAATATCATCCACGTACACCTGCACAATCAGGATATCTCTGCCCTGCCTTAGCAAAAACAAGGTCTGATCGACCTTCCCCATCTCAAAACCTCCCTCAAACAAGAACCCCCTCAACCTTCCATACCAAGCTCTAGGCGCCTGCTTCAACCCATACAGCGCCTTCCTCAACTTGTACACCCGGTGGGGGTACTTCTCACTCTCAAACCCCGGAGGTTGCCTCACATACACTTCTTCCTCCAACACACCATTCAGAAAAGCACTCTTCACATCCATTTGGTGCAACTTGAACCCTTTAGCCACAGAAAAGGCTAGAAGGATTCTAATCGCCTCCAAACGGGCTACGGGAGCAAAGGTCTTCTCGTAGTCAATCCCCTCCTTCTGACTGAACCCCTGAGCAACAAGTCTCGACTTGCTCCTCACAACCTCACCTTTCTCTCCCTCTTTGTTCTTCCACACCCACTTTATACCAATCGGCTTACACCCTGGAGGAGGGTCAACCAACTCCCAAACCTGATTCCTCTCAAAGTTCTCCAACTCCTCATGCATCGAATTAACCCAATTGTGATCAGATAGTGCGTGTCCAATGTCTTTGGGCTCAAAAGTAGCAACAAACGCAGCATGAGCGAAATGAGAATTGTTCCGAACCCTCGACCGTGTAGTGCGTTCATTCATGTCACCGATGATCCTCGAAGCTGGATGATCCACTTGTACTCGCCGGGGAGGTTCTCGCCTCGATGCTACATCCGCCTCAACATCAGCTTCTCCTCGTTCTTGATTTGTCGTCGTAGGTGTAGGAGAGGGTTCGTCCATCACCGTAGTTGAAGTAGTGGGTACATGTTCAGCCGGGGGCACCACACCGCCATCTTCATCGTCTCCATGTTCATGCTCCTCCTCCTGAAAGATCTCCTTGCCAAGCTCATCATCACCCTCGCACGGGTCAAAGACAAGCTGACTACGTGGCTCTGTCTCGTCGAAGGTTACCTCGCAAGTCTCCACGATTTGGTTAGTTTCAAGATTGAGCACACGATATGCTCTAGAATGATATGCATAACCAAAGAAAATACCATCGACAGACCTAGCCTCAAACTTATCCAACTTCCTGCCTTTCTTCAGAATGAAACACTTGCAACCAAAGACATGGAAGTGACTCACCTTGGGTGTGCGGCCATGCATCAACTCATAGCATGTTTTCTTCTTGTGCACTCTAAGGTAGATCCTGTTTGACACATAGCACGCGGTATTCACCACCTCAGCCCAATACCTCCTCGGAGTCCTATGCTCATCAAGCATCGTCCGAGCCATCTCGCACAAGGTCCTGTTCTTCCTTTCCACAACACCATTCTGGGGAGGCATATACAGACTCGAAAACTGGTGTTCAAGACCCAAGTCATGGCAAAAGGTTTCAAAACGAGAGTTTCTGAATTCCGAGCCATTATCACTGCGGATAGCTCGTATGGCATCTCCGTGCCTCTCGTTTCTCAAACTCAAGACTAGATCTCGAGCAAAACCAAACGTCTCCCTCTTATCCTCAAGAAAGAACACCCACGCATACCGAGAATAGTCGTCCACCACAACAAGGACATACCACTTCCCACCAGCAGATCGCACACGAGCTGGGCCAACAAGGTCCATATGGAGCAGCTCGCATGGACGCTCAGTCATCACATCGGTGAGAGCCGGGTGAGAAGAGGCTACCATCTTGGCATGCCTACAAGGCGCACAAACCAACTCTTTCTCAAGCCTCAACCGTGGCAATCCTCGGACCAAATTGAGTTTACTCAAGCGCGACAAAAGGTCAAAGCTCAACTGACCCAACTTCCTATGCCACTTCCACAACTCACTCGAAGAACCAGCCAAGAAACAATGCTCCACACCTGAAGACTGAGAAAAATCAGCACGAAACACCTGACCCTCGGGAACGACCATACAAACAAGGTCCCCTCGAGAGTCTAAAATCCGATAACCACTGGGCCGAAACAACACCTCAAAGCCCTCATCCAACAACTGGGACACAGAACAAATTGTACCCCAGCGATTGAACAAGAGCAACACGCCTCAGAGTGATCTTGTCACTCACTTTTATCTCACCTTCTGAAAGCACACGCCCACGCCCATTGTCCCCAAAAGTGATGTACCTCTTCGTCACCACCAAGACGAGACTTGAGAACCACCCCCTGTCTCCGGTCATATGCCTCGAGCAACCGGAGTCAATCAACCAAATGTCCTTCAAGTCTCCCACCTGAAATTCAAAAATGAGCACGTGAGCGAACAAACGACTCAGCACTGGGGTTAGTACCAAAAAAGTAAAACTAGTGCCGAGCCATTTGCTCGAAAGTGGGGTTAGCACACATCAAGCCATCTTTCCTACCATAACTACCACCACGAACACCACCTCGGTAACCACTCCGAGGAAACCACCCCTCGCTGCCTGGAGGAGGACCAAAACCACGGAAGACAACCCGTGGACCGTCCCTCCTCTCCTTCTCAAAGCTACGACTCCTCCCATCCCCGTAGTGAACTCGAGGGGGAGAATGCCTAGCAACCGACCACCCGTTGTCTCTCCGGACCAACCACCGGCAACTCCACCTCCGGACACCGAAACCTCTCGACTCACCACCTCGAAAACCACTTCGCCCCGGGTGCCGGGGGGGCGGTTGAACCGCCTAGCCGGTGCCGGGCTAACCGCCCCCCTCCGGCGGGGGCCGACCGACCTCCCTAGCCGGGCCGGGCCCCTCGACCGCCCCCTCCCCGAAGCTGCTCCTCGGCTGCGGGAACTCGCATCTCCCCATACCGGAACACTCCTCACCACAGCTTTACCCCTGGGCAGTGGCATACGAGGCTTAGGTACACCATGGGAAGGGTTGTACCTATCCTTGTTCGCCCACTCCTTTGCCATCCTCTCTTCCCGCTTCCTCTTGAAGCAAAACTCATCCTTGTGACCCTCTTTCACACAATAGCCACAACGGAACCTCACAAGCTTAGGCTTAGGCTTGGATTGGGGCTGCTCACTTGATTTCTCTCCACTCAACTCCTCCACCGATTTCTCATCACTAGCCTTCTCACTCACTTTCCCAAAGAACACTTTCTCGGAAGTGCTCACAAACTTGATAGGCTTTTGGAGATCATTTGTGGGTGTAGGAAATATGGGTGGAGCTGGGGTTGTGTCTAGTCGGTTCCTAAGATGGTTAGGTTTTGGGGGAAAATCATTCTTGTGGTGGGTTTTTGGTGGCTCTGGGATATTCTCTCCACTTCCCTCACCAACCTTGTTTGCCCCAAGTCCCTAACCATCCTTCCTCTTAAATGCTTCAATCATCATCCTCAACTAAGGCTCATGACCGGACAACCAACCCATCAACTTTCTCAACTCATCATTCTCATCCTGCAAACGATCAACATAATGTGCAAGTTCCAAATTTTTCAAAGCATGCATTTCACAGGTAGAGCATGATGTAGGAATGGGTTCCTTCAATTTAGCCTCACGAGAACTAGTGTAAGCATGCATCTCATCAATCTTAGCATGCAAAACAGGGAAAGAAGTGCAAGCGCCTAGCAAAGCAGGTCTAGATTTAAGCTCACCCACTTCAACCCTAAGCACATCTAGTTCCTCACACTTGGAGGCATGCTTTTCCTTGAACAAAGCAAGATCAGCAAGAAAGATGGAGCAGTCAGCACAATCAACATCATCTGAAACTACAGGGCTAGCCTTAAGGGAGTCAATCTCAAGCTTGCTATCAAGCACCTGTGTCTCTAGCTCAACCACTCTAGTCCTAGCATCCTCGAGTGAAGCCCTAAGCTCTTTTCTCATTTTCTTTGCCTCTCTAAGCATGTCATCACGATTATCAAGCAAAGTACCGAGTCGTTCATTCTCCTTGCGCAAGAAGAGAAACTCATCACGCACCTCATCGTCGGACTCAGAGTCCGAGTCGCTCTGTGTGCTCTTCTTGCTGCCGGAGCTCAGCGCCATGTTGCAGAAGCCGCCTCTAGCGAAGCAGCTCAACCCGCTCAAGTTCTTGGACGCCTTCTTGCCCTTGCGACGATCACCTTCGTCTTCACTGCTACTCGAGCTCGAGGTGGAGTACACGGAACTAGAGTCGACGTCGCTCGCACCAACCATCGCTCGGGCCTTGCCTCGGCTCTCCTTCTTCCTCGATCGTCGCTCGTCCCTGTGCTTGTTCTTGTACTTTCTCTTGTGGTCGCGCCTCGACCGGTACTTGCCATCGTTCCTCGGCTTGTGCTTGTAGCCGTCCTTGTTCTCGACCTTCTCCGGGCAGTCGGCGACGAAGTGTCCTGGCTTGCCGCACTGGAAGCATGTCCTCGTGTTCCTCCTCATGTTCACTCGGTTCTCGTGCAGCCTCTCGAACCGTCTCGTCAGGAGTGCCAGCTCATCCTCTCCAAGAACATCGAACTCCTCATCTGGCATAGACATCAAGGAGGACAAAGAGAACATCCTGGTGGATGGGTTAGTGTTAGCCTTTCCTTTTGAACCACCAACGAGGGCGAGACTATGGGAATCAGTCGGACCCTCGAGCTTGGCAGTCATGCCCCTATCCACCTCAGCCGACTTGAGCTTCGAGAACAGCTCGTTCACCGTCAGAGTATCATACTTCTCCGACTCCACAATGGCCTCGGACTTTCCGCCCCATATTGTACGATCCAAGGGGTGTAAGAGCTTGACCGCTCTATCATGATCATCGTACGGGAGCACGTCCACATTGGCCCTCATGTTGTTCACAACCACCGTGAACCTCTGAAACAAGGCATCGATGGACTCACCGGGGAGATGAGTGAAGTTCTCGTACTCTCTCCAGTAGGTCGCATACATCCGTGCCTGAACCTGGGCATTCCCAACATGAGCCTCCTTCAACACTGTCCAAATTCTACAAGCCAAGTGCTCGGTGTGCACCCGATCGAACTCAGGCTGACACAGAGCACGAAACAAGTAGTCGACCGCCTTGTTGCTGGCGTCGAACCTATCCCTCGATCCTGGAGCGAGGAAGTCCACCGACTGGACATATCCTGTGTCCACCGTGACATCCCAAAGGATCTGACCCTTTCCGCGGAGGAACGCACCCATCCGCTTACTCCACATCTGGTAGTTCTTGCCATCGAAGTGTGGAGGACCCGAACCCCATTCCTGGTACGCCATCCTTGGATCTTAGACTGTTTAGAGTCAACAAAGACCCGAACCGGCTCTGATACCACTTGAAGGACCGATTAGGCCACCAGAGAGGGGGAAGTGAATGGGAGCCGATAAAAATTATTCTCGAAGGAGATTGAAACTCCGACAAGATGAACCCGCTCGGTCGGACCCCCAAAATCACACACTCCGCACTTCTACCTTCCGTTTGCCAACACCACGTAGCCACTGGAGTGCTACTGGTCCTAGGAACAAACTCTACCAGCAACCTCAACACACACGCACCCACGACAGCGGAAACATCTCGAAAGCCGGCTGTCCAGAGGGGGGCGGTTAGACCGTATAGGGGGCGGTTAGACCGCCTCCACCTGGTAACCAAGAAATCCTCTGAAACACCTCTTCCGAGCACTAAAACGCACCACGGTTTCACCAACAAAGATCTCTGGTCAAGGCCATGCTAGCTACCAGAAAATCTTGGCAAAAACCAAAACTCCACCCAGGGGCCTAGGGGCGGTTAGACCGGCTACCAGGGGCGGTCTAACCTCCTGTACCCAGCAACGAACTCCAACAAACAACACCTAGCAAACAAGACGAGAACGACCCGAAATTTCACCCGCATGCTCCTCTCGATCGTGGCGAACAAACTCACGAGGAAAATCCGGCGAAACAAAACTTTGACCCCGGAAACCCCGTGGCGGTTAGATCGCCCCTCCGGGCGGTTAGACCGCCTCTACCGAAAAACAACATCCCGCGGGTCAAACCCTAACTTCCTCGCGCCCGATCTCCCGAATCACTCCACGGATTGCGGCGAAACTTCGGGATTAGTCGGGGTTACCTCCCGGGAAACCTCTACCTCAAAGGAATCGACCCGAAACGCTCACTATCAAGAGGAATCGACAAAATCACCTCTCTAGGTCAAGAACTCGCCCAACTTGAAAAACCACCAAATCGAGTTCGATTCAAAGGAGATTTGGGGGCGAGTCACCGCCAAAGAGGCACAAGATCCTCATACGTGACACCCACCAAAGACCCCAAGAAATCGTCCTCAAAACACCGCCAACAAAGAGCTCCGAAAATCAACACAAAAGAGGACGGGAAAACCACCTTGAGGAACAACGCCGAACCATCTATACATACCATGAAGGTTCATACAAGGTCTAGCTTGCCACCCAAACATCCATCCCTCTCTCTAGATCTCACATGAAGCTCTCAAGCTAGTCCTAGGAAAAACTAGGGAAAATGGAGAACGAAAATAGAAAAACAAATGAGCTAGAGTTCCAAGAGTTGGCTGCCATCCACCCACTCAATGAGTATATATGGAGGCACCCAAAAGACTAAACTACCCTTACTTAAAACTAGGGATACAAGCCCCTCGAGGGCAAATTCGGAAGTCTTCAGATTTTCTTCATCAGACGGATGCCCGGCGACTGCAACCTGCTTAGCCTTGACGCAAGCCTTGCGATCCTGACGCGTGTCCTCCACTTCGAAGCATCTTGACACCGGCGGCCAGGGCGGTCAGACCGCCCCCCTTGGGCGGTTAGACCGGCCCGGGAGATCTGACCAGCCCCAGGCAGTATGACCGCCCCTCCTGGGCGGTTGAACCGCCCTGGGTGGCCGCACCTCCTCGTCGAGTCTTCGGCCTCAGTTTTGTGGCTCAACCGAGTAACCCAGTGGTTTTCTAGTGAACCACTGCAAACCCCGCGAACTTGGTGTAGCCTCCGCCAATCTCCGATCATGACTCGGTCCCACGTAGTCCCGGCTCGACCTTGGTTTTGAGGCTCTACCAAGAAACCGTCCACGACTTCATCTTGCTGTTCGTGCCACCATGCGGCCCGCACTTGACCCCATTGGCCACCGGGTCCCTCGAACGAAGCCTACTTGTCTTCTCCACACCTGGAGGCCTCACCGGCAATGACCTTTCGCACTTGTTCTTCACCTGCACCAACACGAGTCAAGGCGCAACCTGCACCTGCAATACTTAGCCAAGAATCAGTCCACACAACGTTGTCAATCACTCATCACACAAGGAAGCGACCATCCACCGGTCCTCGAACCACACATGGTCCTCACAAAGTTTGTAGACGCAAAACCAAAGTGCTCAAGCTATGAAAATTGCTCTTGTTAGCTCACAAGGTCACTCTTGAGCTCACTTTCTCAACCCAACACAAAGATGATGACTTGAATCCACAAATCTCACAAAGAGAGGGTTGGGGAGAGCCACTAAGGCTTAGAGCTAGTTAGAAATGGCTTGGGACCTCAGCAAACTTACTAGAAATAGCAACCCTCACTTGAAGAAGGCTTGGGGTATTTATACCCCTCAAAAGAGAAAACTAGCTGTTAGTCCCCGGGTGGCACCGGTCAGACCGGTGCCCCACACCAGTCAGACCGGTGTTTGAAAAACTAGTCGTTGGGCTAGTGGCACCGGTCAGACCGGTGCCTCTGACCGGTCAGATCGGTCAGGCCCGAGATAATCCCAAAACCTCTTTTCAAAGAAACTAGCACTCCACCTCCAAGATGAAGTGACCCAGGTTAGGTTAGGAGGGTTTGTTAGCACACTCTAAGGCTAGATCTCACTTAGGTCAACTAAAGAGCACTTTGACTTGGCCAACTCGCTAAGTTGCATCCCTCTTGATAGGACGGCATACCTATACTCAAGAAAATAATAAAAGAGCTTCGATGACCTCTTGAGCTTGAACAACTTCAATTCTTGCCATACTTGAACAATATCCACTTGAGGGCTTTCAACATAGCCTTTGACTTGAGCACGTCCATACTTGAGCTAGTGACCTAGGATCTTTCCTTATAGCATTTGAATGCACACTTGGATCCATGGTCACTCCATATTTCCAATCTTAACAAGTTGATGACTCGCAAAGCTTCCCTCGGTTAAGGTTTGAATATGATACTTGAAGACCCCACGGATGCTAGACCTTCACCTTAGCAAAACACAAATGGCGGCTTAGCTATGGCCCCAAAGATTGCTTAGTCCCTCACCCTAGACATCTCGGTTGATCTCTTCATCACTTATCCAATCCACTTTGAGTTCCACTTTGCTTCATGCACAATTAACCTTTCATTTGAAAAACCTTGCTCCAAATGCTTGGTCTTGATTGACAACGGATATGCAAGCTTCCAATTTTAGAACCATAGTGTGTACACTCATCATCTTGTTCTCTTTCAATAACCTCATGAATCTTGCACCATATACTCGTCTTTGTAAATGTGAGCCATAATATTCATCCATAATTAAGATACTTCAATGGTTGCTCATGAATATATAAAGAAAACCTGCTCACAATCTTAGACAAAATCATTAGTCCTTTAATCGCCTTGTCATTCAATTCACCAAAATCCACTTAGGGGTCTAGATGCACTTTCAATCTCCCCCTTTTTGGTGATTGATGACAATTCAATTAAAGCTTTACAAATAAAACAATAAAGCGCATTTAGATTCTTAGATATAGCTAGAGCTCCCCCTTAATTTGTGCTTTGAGTTGAATTTCAAAAGGTTGGCCTTAAATGCCACTAGCACAAGTTTGGAAGAAAAAGCGTGTGAGCTCCCCCTATATATTAGAATCAGTGAAGTGCAACAGTGTGAGCGACAAAACAAAAACCGTGATGCGTATGACAAGATATGCACAAAGTAAAGGGGATCAGATCGCTAGGCAAAGACGTGCTAGGACCGGTGCTACTGACCGGTCAGGTCCAGCCAACACACACAACTGGGCGGCACCGATCAGACCGGTGCCCCTGATCGGTCAGACCGGTCAGGTCCAGTCAGCGCACAAAGCAACAGAGGTGCGTGCTATTTGGTCCAAGGTGATCATGCCAGGGTTGCAAGCTGGTTTAGATCACTTTGCTCCATTTAGCCAACACAAACAAACACCATTCAATTTATGCATCACAAACTAGCAATAAAGTCGCTTAGGTATTACAATAAGGTTCAAACACACAGTAGCACTCACACAAATGTTCTCAAGTCCACTAAGATAAAGTTCTAACTTATTACATGGTCTCTCTCAACAGCCAACGGGCACCAGTCAGACCGGTGCAGGGCACCTACAGACCGGTGTAACACATATAGCACAGACTTGTGGTTTTAATCTTGAATCTTCTCCCCCTTTATCATCAAGCATCCAAGAAAGGCCTGGAGGAGAAGCAACTGCTGATCACTGTCCTTGAGATCCGTCTCCCGGGTAAGAGCTCCCTCCTATTTGAGATTTGTCAAGAATCCAATGCAAAGGAGAGTTTAGGTAAATAGACTCCGAGACGGTGATTTGAGATGGATGAGCTATGGGTGTGCTGTGTTTACTGTAGTAACAAGGATTGTAGCCAAAGATCTCGGCGGAGAAGCGAGCGCCCCAATCCTGTACTTGCTCGGGAGGTGGAGGAGGTGGGGGTGCTTGCTCTTCTTCCATGAAATGTGATGATCCTGCCACATCCGGAGGAGGAGGTGCAAATGGTGGAGGTGGAGGTGGAACCGATGAGGAAGATCCTTGTCCTTTCCCGGACTCAAAGAACATGGGCCCATATTGGTTAAGCATGTCGGAGTTGGCCCATCCTCTCATCCTTTCCTCAAAGGAAGGTATCTCAACCTGTGGAGACTCTGAAGATGGTGGAGAGCGAGGTGGTTGAAATCCTTGGGCATTGTGCATTAACTTCATCGTGTCCCTCATTTGCTTGTTTGCCCTTCTCAACCTTTGTTGCTCAACTTGGATGTCATGTTGGCTCCTCCACATCCCAAAAATGAAGTTGAGAAACTTCCACAAAGGAGAGGTGGATCTGCGTGGCCCGTCGTGCTGCCTGCTTGAGGCAGATCTGGCTGAGCTGCTCCTTCCTCAAAAATTTCTCCCTCATGTCCAGGTGCATGCTCAACTCTAGGTGAAGGAAACCGAGGATTCTTGCTAGGATTGAGCTTCAAGGGCTAGTGTGTCACATTTTTGGGAAACTCTGTCTTTGCAACCTTTTCAACCATATACATGATGTAAGGACTATAGCGGCAAATCTTTTTGGGGTCCTCGGATAGATGCTTGATTTCTTGCCACATGAAATCCCCAACACTAAACTCCGCAGCTCCCGGCCTCAAAGCAACCATCAAGTTTTTCTGAAACTTTGTGATTTCAGAGGGGTTTCCATCTCTAGGTGTAATAGACACCCTAAGGAGCCTATTTAGGACAACAAAGTAGGTGTAGAGATTCTTCACCCTCCCATAGTTGGCATGCTCACCTCGCGGGTACATAACATGCAAAGCTTCCTTCTCGAGCTCTCCCTCATCATGGAGCTTTTTTAAGTCCCCTCTCCCGCCATGATCCCAAAGCACCTCAAGAATCTACGGAACGTGATGGAGTACTTTTGGCCATTTGTCATCCAAATCATAGCCCTATCGGTCTGATATGAACACGCCAGCGTCATCGACCACTCCAACCACTTTGCCGACCTCATCGACTACATTGCCGACCTCTACACCAACACCTACAGGACCAATCACACGTAGCCGAGCTAAAAAGATACAACAAGAGGTGCACGCGCTACTTTGTGAACTTAAACTCAATTCTAATGATAACTTTATGCTACCTAAGTCTTGTATGTTGATACTTCTCGTACGTTGAAGAGAATCATCAAGACGAAGGTCACGAAGCTAGAATCGGCAAAGTTCTCGTCATTCAAAGAAGGCCATTCGGCAATTTCCCAATCCATTCGGCAATCCATTCGGCGCTTTCCCTAAAGCATAAGTTCGGGCATTAAACAGTACCAATCTACGAAGTTTCCCATAGCATGCTATAAACCGTTGGAAAGATAATCGAGTTAGCTTTCCAACGCATCTAGTCCCACGTCATTTGAAGATTTCTAGAAGAAGTTATGATCAAAACATTGAAGATCGCTCATGCCACCAAACAAATACGCGGAAACAACTCGAAGGTCATCTCGGGAGATCCTTTCACATTGGCGACGTATTCGGCTTTGTTTTCGTGTTTCCACCCACCAAGGAGGGTTGTTCCTAGTATAAATACCCCCCCCATATGTAAGCTAAAAACAACTTTTGATGAATTGAGATAATCCAAGTGATTTCGCAGCCCGAGCCGCCCGAGTGCCTTACTCACACCCTTGTTCTTCCTTGTTCTACTTGGACTTGTGAATAGATCTCTCCGAGGTCCACTAGTTCGTGCTTTGTGAGTTCCAAAGACGGCTGCCTCGCCTTGTGTGGATTAGCTCCGCTTGTGGTTCTCGCGGTCGTTTGGAGATCGAGTCGAAGTCCTCGTGGTTTCGGTGTCTCTCTCCCCGTCGTTTGGGTCGCATCCAACCTTGGCTAGGTATAAAGCTAGTTATCCGCTGATCTTCAGCAAGTTCTCATCTAATTCCAGTAAGTTATCATCCTCTTTCCGCTACCCCATCGTCGTTCTTCAAGTTCAAGACCTACCGCCGTGAAGATCGGGCCATCCTCGTTCTAACGCCGAGTTAGAACCTATCATCTGGTATCAGAGCTTTCGTTGACAGGGTAGGTATTACCATCGTCATATATTTATCCCTTTGATCATTTATCACATATATTTTGTTTTATCCTGTCGGGGACAGCCCTAGGGGTCCCCTTAAACAACAGGGAAATCCTCACTTAAACCCCGCAACCGCATCGGAACACGCTAAGCCTAACCATGCAGGTAACTAACCATGCAGGATACGGCCCACGCCGCGGGACTCCGACGGCCCACCAAGACGGCCCTCTTAGAAGACCCCCGAGCAGCCCCGCCTCTCTCTCGAGGGCGCACCCCCCCCTCGGACGAGCTCCGCCCCGTTCGAGGGGCAACTCTTCCCTCGAGTGGTCCCGCCCCCACTCGGGGGCTCACTCCCCCCTCGAGCGGGTCTCGTCCCGCTCGAGGGTCCGTTCCGCCCCCGGCCGGGCCCGCCACGCTCACGGCGCCCCGCACGCGTGCGCCGGCCCCGCACACGGGCATTTAACGCCCCGACGCCGCGTGGACGGCGCCATCATGCGCCCGGAGCTCGCACCCCGGTGCCGCCGCACCAACTCCCTGTGGAGGAGCCCATCCCCACCACCGTGGAGGTGGACCGTGCGTACCGGCCGGTGCCGCCCCATGACACCGCGCGCCCACTACAAACGATGACTAACGCGCCCGACCCTCGAAGGGGGGCCGGCGCACCCCTCGATTTCACTTTCCCCGTGACCCTACTGTTGCAGGGTGGGGGCGCTAGGCCGGTGGATGGCCATCCCGCCACCGTGACGGTGCGGCCGCCGTACCCACGCGTGTGCGCACGCCCGCACCGTAGGCGCACGCCCGGCGCCGCAAAGAACCACTCCGCTACCGCGAGGCGCATTGGGAAGGAACGCCGTTCGCCCGCCCCCGTGCCCCGTACCAGCCCATCATCGCACCTCCCCTCGAAGCCTATCGAGGACGCCACCACCATCCGCCGCCCTCCTACCCTCGAACCGCCACCGTTCGGCACGGGGTAGGCCATCATGGCCGGATCGCAGCCGAAGATCGTCCGACGGCCGCCCACTCTACACCGTAGCGCGACGTGCTCCCTCACGTAGCTAGGTAGCGCGGCGTGCATGTAACTCGCCGCCCCCTTGGCCTATAAAAGGGGAGGTGAGCCCCCGCCCGCGGGGGAGACGGATTCCGCCCTCAACGGAACACACCGTGCACTCACTCTCTTATTCTCCCACAACATCTTCACCACTCTCCCAGGACTTGGAAGCCACGCTTCCTCTCCCGCCTTGCTTGTACTTTCCCCACTACAAGCACCCCCCGTGCCGAGCAATATAGTGCCACGAGCACGCCCCCGCCGGACGTATGGCCCCCTCGGCCGAACCAGGATAAAACCTTGTGTCATTTGTTGCTTGGCATCGACCATCGAGGGATAGACCTAGGCGCTATCTACTGGTTAGTGTCGGGACCATATTCCGCACCGACGCTGGCGCCCACCGTGGGGCAAACGAGCGCCTAAGGTCATTTCGCCAACTCCCTCCATGGTGATCCGCACTGAGTACCGTGGTACCCGCTACAACATGGGTAGCTCGGACCCTCTCCCCGCCGGGTTCGAGATCCGCTTCGGGGACCCGAACTTCCGTGCCACGGGGAACGGCTATCTCATGCGCCGCGCGCGGCCGAGCGGCGGCAGCCGAGCGCGCCGCCACTCGGGCCGTGGCACGACCACCATCACGACCGCCGCCACCGCCTCGGTGGGACCGCGCGCGGCTCTCCCGACCGCGCATCCCCACCGGGCCGCGTGGGCGCCACGACGGCCGACAACAACAACAACAACGTCAACACCACGATGCGCCGGGTCCCGCCCGGCCGCCACGTCTTCGTCGCCAGTGATTCCCGCGCCCTCAATGGCCGACGAGTCGTCTCTAGGCTCCATTGACGCGCCGCCACCCGCCAACCGCCACGGCACGCGGAGTGGGGGACTTCTCCGCGTGCCGGACCCGGGGCCGCGTTCGTGCGCTTCCTCGACGCCACGGACTACCGGTTTGGCCGCTCCGACGACTCCCGGAAGATCGGGAGCTACGACCCCGCGCGGGAGTGCCGCGCCGTCATCACCAACGACCCGCCAACGCCGCCGGTGCGGCAGTGCCGGAGACGGGGAAGTCACGCCCGCCCCGTGGATCATTACGCGCCCGGCCGCGGGGCCAAGCGCACCCGCCGGGGCCGACGTCGACGCACACCGGCCCAAGCCCGCGAGCTCGAGGCCAAGCCGGCGGAGGAATACGGATAGTCCTGGCCGCTCCGCGCCTCGATGGCGGGGGAGGCCTCCGCGCGCGGCGAACGCGCGCGGGAGCCGGGGCCGACAGGTCCGTGACCGCATCAACCCCGTCCCCAACGTCGACAACACGGATACTCCGCCGCGGGCGAGCCAAAAGCTCATCGCCGCCGCGACGCTGCTATGCGCCATGCCGGCACCCTCAACCCCCGAGGCTCGAGACATGCACCGCGAGGTGCAGACTCTCCTTGAGCAAGCGGCCGTCCAGCAGGCCGAGAGCTCGGCCTCACGCATCCGCCAACAGGGGGACGCGCAGGGTGATGATCCCGCACCAGGAGGCGAACCCTCGGTGCACGTGGGTCAACCCCGCCGACCAGTGGACGCACGCCGCCAAGGAGCGGCTCCCCGACGCGCGCGGGTGCCGGATGGCGATGCCCGCAACGTCATCAACGCCGTGCGCACCAGCCAGGCGCGACGCACGAGCGGCCGGGGGCTACCACCCTCGGAGGGGTGGACGCTACGACGCCGGCCGGTGAGGATCGCTCCCGACGCCGAGCCCCCGGCACCCGTGTGTTCGCCGGGAGATCCGCACGGCGGCGTTCCCCCGCCGCTTCCGCCGCCCTCGACGATCGTCAAGTACAACCCGGGAGACGGACCCCCGCGTCCGGCTCAACGACTACCGCCTAGCCCGTCGACCGGGCGGAGCCACTAGCGACGAAGTGATCATCCGCAACTTGCCCCCGCATCCGGGCGACGCGGCCCGACATGGCTCGAGCACTTGCCCGCCGGCCCCGCATCCATAATCGGGACGATCTAGTCCACACGTTCGTGGGCAACTTCCGTGGCACGTACGTGCGCCCCGGGAACTCGTGGGACTCGCGCTCCCCGCACGCGTGGGGCCGCGAATCGCCGCGGGACTTCATACGGCGCTTCTCCAAGCGCCGCACGGAGCTCCCCCGCCGTGGCACGTCCGAGATCGTGCACGCGTTCCTCGAGGGCACCACGTGCCGGGACCTTGTGCGCGAGCCGGGACGCAGCCCCGCCTACGGACTCAAATGAGCCGTTCGACATTGCCACCCGCCTTCGCCTCCGGGAGAGGAGGCCGTGGGGGCAATCTTCGACGGCAAGAAGGGCAAGCGCTCGAGGACACGCCCGCGGAGGGCAGCCGGGTCCAAGGAGCCGCACCGCAACGACAAGCGGGGCAAGAAGGGGAAGAAGCCGCGCCGCGAGGCGCGCGAGCAGGGGCGCAACGGCGGCAACGCCGAGGCCCTCGCCCGTTGACCCGGCCCGACGGGGCCCTCGACCGGCTCCCTCGAGGCCCGGGGGTGTTTGACGACATGATGAAGAAGCCATGCCCCTACCACAAGACTCCCGTGAACCACACTCTTGAGCAAAGGCGACATGCTCAAGAAGTTTTATGGCCGTGCCGCCGCGAAGGAGGCAGAGGCCAAGAAAGATGGGGGCGATGGCGACGCGGGTGGCTTCCCCGCTGTCGAAAATGTGTTCCTCACCTTCGGGGGACCTACCGTCGACATGTCGACCCGGCAGCGCAAGAAGGAGCGGCACGAAGTCCTCGCCGCAGAGTGGGCGCCTCCGACCTTCCTCAACTGGTCGAAGGATGCCATCACCTTTAGCCGGGACGACCACCCAAACCGCATCCCGAACCCGGGCCAGTACCCGCTGGTGGTCGATCCCATCATTGGGAACGCCCGGTTTTCGAAGGTCCTTATGGACGGAGGCAGCAGCCTCAATATCCTCTTCGCGCATACATTGCGCCTGATGGGGATTGGGCTGGACCAGCTGCGGCCCAGCACGAAGCCGTTTCACGGCATCGCGCCCGGCAAGCAGGTTCAACCCCTCGGGCATCGATCCGCCGGTCCGGGTTTGGGACCCCCAAGAACTTCCGCAAGGAAACCCTCACCTTCGAGGTGGTGGGGTTCAAAGGGGCCTACCATGCCATACTTGGGCGACCTTGCTATGCCAAGTTCATGGCGGTCCCCAACTACACATACCTGAAGATGAAGATGCCGGGTCCTAACGGCGTCATCACCGTCGGGTCGTCTATCGAGCACGCATTCGACTGCGACGTCGAGTGTGTGGAACATGCAGAGGCACTGGCGCTGGATGAAGCGCTGGTGAACACGCTGGAGAAGATGGTCAACGACGACCTCAGCTTCGCCGCCAAGCACGTCGGCACTTTCGAGGCCGCCGAGCAGACCAGAGGGGTCCCCCTCGACCCGTCGGCCCCCGAGGGCAAGGCGTTGAGGGTCAGCTCGACCCTCGACCCTAAATAGGAAGCAGTGCTCGTCGACTTCCTCCGCGCCAACGCCGACGTCTTCGCGTGGAGCCCCTCGGACATGCCGGGCATCCCGAGGGAAGTCGCCGAGCACTCCCTTGATATCTCGCCAAACGCCCGCGCCGTGCGGCCAGGGGCCGCGCCGCTTCGACGAGGAGCGGCGACGGGCGATCGGAGCGGAGCCGCGGAAGCTCCTCGAGGCCGGTTCATCAAGGAAGTGTTCCACCCTACGTGGCTAGCTAATCCCGTGCTTGTAAAAAAGAAAAATGGGAAGTGGAGGATGTGTATAGACTACACTAGTCTCAATAAAGCATGTCCAAAAGTTCCCTTTCCTTTGCCACGCATAGATCAAATCGTTGATTCAACAAACTCGGGTGCGAACTGCTCTGTTTCCTTGATGCCTATTCGGGATATCACCAAATAAAAATGAAGGAGTCCGACCAGCTCGCGACTTCGTTCATCACACCGTTCGGGACGTTCGTTACGTCACGATGCTTTTTGGCCTCGTAAACGCGGGCGCAACATATCGCCGCCGCATGCGGCACGTTTTTTGGGGATCACATCGGGCGGACGGTCGAGGCCTACGTGGACGACATCGTCGTCAAGACCGAGAAGGCGGACGACTCGGTTGGCGACCTTGGCGTCGCGTTCGTCACCGCCACGGGCCAACGGGGTCAAGCTAAACCCCGAAAAATGTGTCTTTGGAGTGCCGCGGGGCATGCTCCTAGGATACATCGTCTCCCGCCGAGGAATCGAGGCCAACCCCCGAAAAGGTCGCGGCCCTCGAGCGAATGGGTCCACTTCGGGACCTCAAAGGGGTGCGAAGGTGTTGGGGTGCCTCGCCGCCCTAAGCCGCTTCATCTCGAGGCTCGGTGAGAAGGGCCTGCCCCTCTACCGGCTGCTCAAGAAGCACGAGCGCTTCTCTTGGACCGCCGAGGCCCAGGATGTGCTCGACAAGCTGAAGGCGTCTCTGACGCACGCTCCAATCCTCACGCCACCGCGAGACGGCGAACCCCTGCAACTCTACGTGGCCGCAACCACCCAAGTGGTCAGCGCCGTGATCGTCGTGGAGCGCACGGAGGAAGGGCACGCCTTGCCCGTGCAGAGGCCGGTCTACTACATCGCCGGCGAAGTCCCCGTCGGACACGAAGACGCGCTACCCCCCCGTGTCCGAAGCCGCCGTATGCGGTAGTCCTTGCGCGGCGCAAGCTCCGCCACTACTTCGAGGCCCACCCGGTCACGGTGGTCTCCTCCTTCCCGCTAGGAGAGATCATTCGCAACCCCGACGCGGCAGGCAGGATTGCCAAATGGTCCGTGGAGCTGATGGGCGAGACGCTCGCCTACGCCCCGCGCAAGGCCATCAAATCGCAAATCCTAGCTGATTTCGTCGCTGAGTGGACGGACACGCAGCTACCGCCCCCTCAAATCCAAGCAGAGTGTTGGACTCTGTTCTTCGACGGCTCGGTGATGAAGACGGGAGCGGGCGCGGGCCTGCTCTTCGTGTCACCCCTCGGAGAGCACATGCGCTACGCAGTGCGCCTCCACTTCCCCGCGTCCAACAACATGGCAGAATACTTGGCCCTTCTCTGCGGCCTCAAAATCACCATCGAGTTGGGCGTCAAGCGCCTCGACGTACGAGGGGACTCGCAGCTCGTGATCGATCAAGTCATGAAGAACGTGAGCTGCCACGACGACAAGATGGAGGCCTACTGTAAAGCCGTGCGGGCCCTCGAAGACAAGTTCTACGGCATTGAGCTTAATCATGTACCCCGCCGGTACAACGAGGAAGCAGACGAGCTGGCGAAGATCGCGTCCGGCGGATCACCGTTCCCCCCGAACGTTTTCGCGCGCGACATCGCGCGCGCCCTCGGTCGCCTTCGAGCCCTACCCCTCGAGCCACGACGGACCCTCGGGGCTACCTCGAATCCGGCCGGGTGCGGAACCCATGGATGAGGACCCCTCGAACGAGGCGTACGTGCTCTCCCTTCTCGAGGGGTACGGCTCCCACGAGGTCGATGCGATGGACATAGAGCCGGCTCTCGTCCAAGTGGATTGGCGGGAAAAATACATCGCCCGGATCGCTCGAGGGGAACTCCCCGCGGATCGAGCCGCGCCGGGCGCATCGCCAGATGGCCAAATCCTTCACCCTCGTCGACGGCGAGCCGTACAAGCGCGCCGCGTCGGGGCATTCTCCGGGCGGTGCATACCCATTCCCGAGGGGCGCGAGCTCCTACGGGACATCCACGCGGGGATCTGTGGCCACCACGCCGCGCCGCGCACCCTCGTCGGCAACGCGTTCCGCCAGGGCTTTTATTGGCCTACCGCGGTCGCGGACGCCAGCGAAATCGTACGCACCTGCGAGGGGTGCCAGTTCTATGCCCGCAAGTCCAACTTGCCCGCTCATGCCCTGCAAACGATCCCCGTAACATGGCCGTTCGCCGTGTGGGGGTTGGACATCGTCGGGCCCCGCGGAAGGCGCCCGGGGGCTTCACCCATCTGCTTGTCGCAATCGCCAATTCTCCAAGTGGGTGGAGGTGCGCCCCATCACGAATTTAAGGGCTGAGCAGGCGGTCACGTTCTTCACCGACATCGTCTACCGCTTTGGAGTGCCAAACTCCATCATCACAGACAATGGGTCCCGCGTTCACGGGCCGGAAGTTCTTGGAGTTCTCGTGATAAGTTCCACATCCGCGTGGATTGGGCGGGGGCCGTGGCACACCCACGTACCAACGGCCAAGTGGAACGCGCCAACGGCATGATCCTACAGGGCCTCAAGCCCGCACTTTTCGACCACTCAACAAATCCGGGACGAAAATGGCTCCAAGAACTACCAGCAGTCGTGTGGAGCCTAAGGACCACCCCAAGCAGAGCCACCGGGTTCACCCCGTTTTTCCTAGTCCATGGCGCGGAGGCCGTCCTCCCCACGGACTTAGAATACGGGTCGCCCAGGGTTCGAGGCTACGACGAGGTTGCTAACCAACGAGCCCGCGAGGACTCGCTGGACCAGCTAGACGAAGTACGCCTCGTGGCGTTGATGCACTCCGCAAGATATCAACAGTCCCTACGACGTTACCAAGCACGCAAAATACGTCGGAGGGATTTCAGCGAAGGGGATTTGGTCCTAAGGCTACGCCAAGACAACCGAGGGCGCCACAAGCTATCGCCCCCATGGGAGGGACCCTACGTCGTGGTGAAGGTGCTCAAGCCGGGCACGTACAAGCTGGCCAACGAGGACGGTGAAGAACTCACCAACGCTTGGAACATCCAACAGCTACGTCGCTTCTACCCTTAGCTAGGATTTCCAAGTACTTTCTGTTGTAAAATCACATGGCCAACGCCCCAGTTGGTGTCAACTATGTAAATACTCCAAGTCTAATAAAAGGGCAACTCGGCTTTCCCCTGAAACCCAAGTTACCCTCGGGGGCTACTACGGGGGCATCCCCCCCCCCCCAAAATGGTCCCATTTTTTGCGCAAAAATAAAAAACGACTCACACGCGCTAAATTTGTTTCCTACTTCAACCTCGAGCCACGATTCGAACGGGCGCGCGGTGGCACGGCGGAAGGAGCGTGCGAGCCGAGAGATAGCCTACGCCGCGTGGCTATGGCCCTTCTCTCTCGCCTCCAACCCCGGCGGGCCCCGCGAAAATCGAACTCCCCTAACTAGAATCTACTCAGGAAGAAGGAGAAACAAAAAGCGTGATAAACAAACGATTTCATTTACATTAAATGCCCATGTTCATGAAACAACTTGTTTTACAAAAGGCCACGAGGCCAGAGTACTGATACACATAAAAAACGGGTCTAGCGCCCAGACTGCTTTCAGGAGGGAGGAGCAGCAGCATCCGCGACGTCGGGGAAGAGGAACTCCTCGAAGGCCTCGGCAAGCAACCCGGCGGCGTCGGCAGCAAGCGCGTCTACGCGCTCCATGGCCACCTCGTCCTCGACGCCCTCGGGAACGATGTAGCCCTCCGCCAGCGCCTTGAAGTTGACCTCGTAGTGGGATCGCACCACTCCGAGGGCCTTCTGGACGCCTAGGTGCAACGCCCGGCGCATCCGCTCCGTAACGTGGCCGCCGAGGGCACGCAGGGGCCGGCCGGCCGAGCCGCCGGCTTGGGCTTCGCCCTCCTCGACGACGCGGCAGGTCTCGAGGGCCGCATCGCGCGCTCCCCCGCAGCCCCGCTCGGAGGAGTTGTAGGGAAGCTCCGCAGGGGCCTCGGCCCGCCCAGCGGCGTGCCCCAGGGCGGTGCGCAAGCCTGGAATCGACAAGACGAAAAGAAATCAGAAAGGGGGAAGCGAACCCTCTAAAGCAAAAACCAACAAGCAGAGTCGAACAGTGGCTCACCCTCGACTTGCTTCCTCTCCAGATCGAAGTCGCGGCGCACGGCCTCAATCGCCAACTGGAGGCGTTGGACGGTCTCGCCTTGCTCGCGGAGGGCCAGCTCCTGGTTGGCGTTGCTGATGCTGAGCGTGAGCGCCTCGTCCTCAACCTGGGAGAAGGCGGCGCTCCGCTCCTCCAGCGACTTCTCCGCCGCCTCGCGAGCGACGCGCTCCCGCTCCAGCGCCGTCCCGGCGTCGCCAAGGGCGGCCTGCTCCCCGCCGGAGCCGCCCCTCGCCCCCCCGGCGGGCGACGCGCTCTTGTTGGAGCCGTTCCTCGGCGGCGACGAGGGCCGCGGCCTTGGCGTCGAGGGCGGCCCTCGGGTCGTCGGCCTCCTTAGCGCGCCGCTCCAACCCGCGCGCCCGCTCCACGCCCCCCGGCGCCGCCGCGCTCGCGCCCCTCGAGCGACGTGCGGAGCTCGGGGTTTCGGCGCGAGCGGTGGCCACCTCCGCCTCCCGCTTGGCGGCCGCCGTCCGCGTCTTCTCCCGCGTCCGCGCGAGCGTTCCACGACGCCTCGTCGTGGTCGGTGAGGGCCGCGCGGATCCGCTCGAGGCTCGGGCGGCGCGCCGCGTCCCGCCCCGAGCTCTCCGGAGCTCGTCGCACCATGCCATCGCCGTGCGCACGCCGCCGGTCGTCCGCGTCCCGAGAGCGTCCGCAAGCGCATCGAAGGCGCTGCACCGCTCCCGGAGCTGGTGAACCTCGGCGTTCACCCGGTCGAAGGCGTCGTATTTGTCGTGGGCGCGACGCTCGAGCTCCTGGCAATCGCGAAACCAAAACCCATTAGCGCCAAGATCAGGATGCCGTGTACACAAACAAAGAAGGAAAAAGTACGAGCAACCGCGGCTCACCTGGAAGACGAGCCAGGCCCGGCCGCCATGGACCCGCAGCGCCTCGTTCAGCACGCGGTTGAGCGTGGCGCCGTGGCTCCGGAGCTCGCCCCAGAGTTCTTGCTCCCCCCTGGCGTCGGCGAATGCAGGGGGATCCTCGACGGCCCCCTCCACCTGGGCGGGGCGGCCGGCGTGGGAGGACGAGGCCTCGGCACCATGTCCTCGGCCCCCCACCACCATGTGACCCTCGTGCCGCCTCGCGAGGGTCCCCACCTGGGGCTCAGGGGAGTTCGTGGGCCAGCTGGCCCACTGATTCCACCCAGACGCCGGGGAGTCATCCGAGAGCTCCACCACCTCCGCCCGAAGATCGCCGGCGGGCGCGGCCGCTTGCGCCGCCTCCGCCGGCACCTCCACCCGTGCCTCCGCGGCCACGGGCCGCCCGTCGTGGCGCCGGTGGCCGCCACCTCCCGGCCGCGCCGCCGCATCCACGGGCGCTCCCGCGGTTGCGCCCGCTCCACCTCCACCACGCCCGCCACCGCGGCCCGTGTCTCCGCGACGACCGGCGCCCGGCCGCCCGGCGACCTGCGGCCGCGCCGCGGCGGGCGATCCGCCGGCCGGGGCCTCGAGGCCCCGGCCGGGCTTTGCGAGCCCGTGCCCGCCGCCGCGCTTGTTCCCGGCGCGACCCCCTCGACGAGCGCCGCCGGGGGGGGATCGATGCATCCGTCCTCAGCACCTTGGCTGGTGCAAGAGGGGGAACGGTCGGCCACCACCCCCGCGCGGGCACGAACGGAGGGTTAGAGAACTTAATCGTCGACGAGCCAAACCAAACGAAGAAGGACGGGCTCCTTACCTCGCGGAGGAAAAGGCCCGTTTCCTTTCCTCGAGGCCTCTCGCGGACGAGGCCGCGCGCGGCGGCCGCGCCTGCCGTAGCGCCTCCCGACGGCGCCGCCGCGCGCACAGGCACGCTCGCCCCATGCGCGGGCGTGCCCGACGCCACACCTCCCGAAGGCGCCGCCACGCGCGCGGGGCACGCTCGCCCGCGCGCGGACGCGCCCGCCGCCGCGCCCCCTCGACGATGACGCCGCGCGCGCGGCACGCTCCCCCGCGCGCGGGCACGCTTGACGCGCGCACGGGCGCGTCTGTCGCGCGTGCCTCCGCGGCACGCGCGCGGCACCTCCGCGGCGCGTGCCGCCCCCGATGTCGATCGCCGGCGGCGGCGCCGGCGCCCGCCCCGGGCGAAGCCGCCCCGACGCCGGCGCGGGTTCCGGCGACGGGGCGCGCGGCGCCACCGTCGGAGGGGCCCTCCCCCCTCGGCCTCTTCCTCCTCGTCCTCCTCCGAAGACGAGGGCTCCTCGATATCCGGGAGGAGAGCCCCGGCTCCTCGCGCCGCCGTACTCCGCGGCCCGCCGGTCGCGGCGCGCTTAACGTCGCCTCGCGTGCTCCCTCTTGCGCGCCGCCCGCTCCCCGTCGCTCCCCGCCGCGCCGCCCGGCCGAGCGCACGGGAGTCGGGGGTGGGCGGAACGGACTTGGCGATGTTGAACTTCACCGGCTGCGCACATGAGCGGCAATGGCGCGTCAGGAAACAAAAGCGAGACCAAGAACTAAAACAAAATCAAGAACCAAACTCATCAGCGGACCCATGGGGAGCATCTCAAGGTCCCATGGGGTCCGACCCGCAGGTGGCGGCGTCCGGGTGTCAACGGCGCTCCGCGCCCGGGTGACCGCATACGGCCGCTCAAGGGGCGTCGGGAGCATCCGCGACCTCGCCGGTCGACGGGGTTGGCCGCCTCGTCATCTCGAAGATGCGGAGCGGCCTCTCCATCAGGGGCACGATCCGCCGGTGATGGAGGAAGGCGAGGACGCCCATCGCGTTCAGCCCGTGCGTCGCCGGGCGGCGCCGGCCGCGGCCGGGACCGACTCCCCGCCGCCTCCGATCTTCGGGGGCGTAGATACCCCGTAACCCCAAGAGTCGGGCCTCTCCTTGAACACCCGACCGGTGTAGGGGGGGAGGCCGGGCTCGACGTTGCGCAAGTAGAACCACCCCCGCTCCCAGCCGGCGTTGTTCGTCGTCATGGTGCAGGGGATGTAGACGTCCTTGAACCGCCCCCGCGGGGCAAGCGACATCCCGCCCGGCGCGCATCGCGCGGCGGGTCCTTGGCTCCGTCGTGGGGGCGCGTGATGAGCTCCGCGCGGAAAAGGTGTACCCGCAGCTCCCAATTGACGGGATCCCCGTGGTACCCTTCCGCGGACGCCCACGAACGTGGCCGCACCGCTAGATCGCGTTGGGGGCGAAGTTGTGCAGCTCCACCCCGTAGTAGTAGCACATCGCCCGCATGAAGGTGCTCGCCGACGCGTTGAAGCCGCGCTCGTGGTAGCGGACGAAGCTCACCACGTAGCCCTCCCCGGCGGGTTGGGCTCGTGGTGCGCCGCCGGCGGCACGATCCACTCCGCCGGGCGCCCTTCTTCATTGGCCGCCAGCTGGCCGGCGGCGACCAGCTCGCCAAGGGCGAGCCGGGTCACCGTCGACTTCTCCCAGGCATACGGCTCCAGAATCGTGAGGGGAAGCTGAGGCGGCGCCATGGAGAGGAACGAAGGAATGCGAGGACGGAGGACAAGGAAACGGAAGAAAAGGCTCTAGCGGCGACACCGCGCGGTGGCAAGAGTGAGACGAAGGCGAAAGGACGGGGGACTGAAAATGGTGAGATGCCAAGGTAAAAAACCATCGCCCCCTCTTCCCCGCAGTTTTATAGGCCGACGGGCGAGCTCTCCGGAGCGGACGCCCGCCGACGTTAACCGCGGAATCTTTCCATCGCGTCGACGGGTGGGCCCCACCACGACCGCAGCGGCTACAACACTGCAGGCGGGTCATCATTACGGAAAAGACCGGCAGCGACCGAGGCAAAACCGTCACGTCCGCCCCGCGCCGCCCACTACGCGCGCGCGCGCGGCGCGCCGCCTAAAAAGGCGCGCCCCGCGCGCAAAACCGCGGCCACGACCGCGAGGCATTTAAATGCCCGGGTCCCTTGCCAAGCAAGGAGCACCCTCGAGCGGGGCGAGTCCCCGGCTCGAAACAAAAATAGCCCTCGACGGGATAACAACGTGAGAAGGTCGCCCGGGACCTGCTCGACGTAGAGTAGAGGCACCGCGGGCACCCATGCCGCGTGGAACCCTCGAGCGGCGCGGGCCCCCGGCTCGAAAACAAAAGCGACCCTCGATGGGATATCAGCGTGAGAAGGTCGCCCGGGACCTGCTCGATGTAGAGCAGACAACCGCGGGCACCCATGCCACGTAAAACCCTCGAGCGGCACGAGCCCTCGGCTCAAATTGACGTCAACCCTCGATGGGATATCAACGTGAGAAGGTCGCCCGGGACTTGCTCGATGTAGAGCAGGCACCCGCGGGCACCCATGCCGCGCAATACCCTCGAGCGGCCCGAGCCCCCGGCTCAAGACAATGTCAACCCTCTGAAAGAAAGGCACGCGCGTGAGAGGGTCGCGCAGGCCACGCTTGAAATAAAGCGGGCACCGAAAGCACTCATGCCGCGCCGTGCTGCCAACAAGCACCTCGAGGGCTGGCTCGCCCAGACCCCTCGACGGCCGCAAGCGCGAAAAGACGGGGCTGTCCAGGCACGGCCCCGCATGGCCCTACTGATCAGAGGTTCGAAGCCTGACCCTCGACGGGTTCGAACAGGCGCCTCAGATCACAGAGTTAGGGACGACGAGGGCACGCGCATTCGAGCCGTTCCTCGAGCCCGTCGGCTCGAGGGTGCCCCACATGTCGTGTTCGAGAGCCAGCGAGGGCAGCTAGTCGGGGGATCCCACCGAGGGAGAGCTTCCGCGCCCTCGGTCCCTAGCGAACGGGACCGAGCCCCACCTAGCAAACCCACGCAAGCGCTTCCATGGACGCGTCTCGGGACCGCGCGGCCTACCCTTATCGAACGGGGCATGGGCGTCCACCTGAACCACCCGCTAGCGCCTCGACGAGGAATCCGCGATTCGCGACCCGCTCGATGGGAGTCGCGGAAACCTCACCCTCCGTCCCGCGGAGGGACGGCGAGGGCGCGTTAAAAAACAAGTCGTCAGGCTCGACCCGATCGCCTCGAACGGGCCAAGGCTCGGGGGCTTGACGCACGGCTACACCTCCTTGAAATTGCACCCACCGGAGACAGTGACAGGGGAGCGTGCACCCCCGAAGCCGGCTGAAATACCGCCGATGCCGGTTGGCATATGTGCCACGCCTTTCTGACCAAAGTTCTCGCGGTTAACCCCTGCGGAGAACCCACACTCTGCCCCGGGGCTTCGGGGGGCTAGACCCGCGGGTCCGCCGACGCGGCCCCACGGAAAGCATTCGCAAACAAGGGGGGAAGAACGTCCTAGCAGTAGGTTCCAGCATCTGCGGGAGCCTCAATGGCAAACCCGCAGATGCTCGGGGGCTACTGTCGGGGACAGCCCTAGGGGTCCCCTTAAACAACAGGGAAATCCTCACTTAAACCCCGCAACCGCATCGGAACACGCTAAGCCTAACCATGCAGGTAACTAACCATGCAGGATACGGCCCACGCCGCGGGACTCCGACGGCCCACCAAGACGGCCCTCTTAGAAGACCCCTCGAGCAGGCCCCGCCTCTCTCGAGGGCGCACCCCCCCTCGGACGAGCTCCGCCCCGTTCGAGGGGCAACTCTTCCCTCGAGTGGTCCCGCCCCACTCGGGGGCTCCTCCCCCCCTCGAGCGGGTCTCGTCCCGCTCGAGGGTCCGTTCCGCCCTCGGCGGGGGCCCGCCACGCTCACGGGCGCCCCGCACGCGTGCGCCGGCCCCGTACACGGGCATTTAACGCCATGACGCCGCGGACGGCGCCATCATGCGCCCGGGGCTCGCACCCCGGTGCCGTCGCACCAACTCCCAGGGAGGAGCCCATCCCCACCACTGTGGAGGTGGACTGTGCGGTACGGCCGGTGTCAGTCCCATGACACCGCGCGCCCACTACAGTACGACTAACGCGCCCGACCCTCGAAGGGGGGCCGGGCGCACCCTCGATTTCACTTTCCCGTGACCCTACAGGTTAGGTGGGGGCGCTAGGCCGGTGGATGGCCATCCCGGCCACTGTGACGGTGCGGCCGCCGTACCCACGCGTGCAGGCGCACGCCCGGCACTGTAGGCGCACGCCCGGCGCTGCAGCAACCACTCCGCTACCGCGAGGCGCATTGGGAAGGAACGCCGTTCTGCCTACCCCTGTGCCCCGTACCAGCCATCATCAGCACCTCCCTCGAAGCCTATCAGAGGACGCCAACACATCTGCCGCCCTCCTACCCTCGAACCGCCACTGTTCGGGTACGGGGTAGGCCATCATGGCCGGATCGCAGCGAAGATCGTCCGGACGGCCGCCCACTCTACACCGTAGCGCGACGTGCTCCCTCACGTAGCTAGGTAGCGCGGCGTGCATGTAACTCGCCGCCCCCTTGGCCTATAAAAGGGGAGGTGAGCCCCCAGCCGCGGGGGGGAGACGGATTCAGTTCAACAGAACACACCGTGCACTCACTCTCTTGTTCTCCCACAACATCTTCAGCCACTCTCCCAGGGACTTGGAAGCCACGCTTCCTCTCCCGCCTTGCTTGTACTTGCCCCACTACAAGCACCCCCGGTGCTGAGCAATATAGTGCCACGAGCACGCCCCTGCTGGACGTACGGCCCCCTCGGCCGGAACCAGGATAAAACCTTGTGTCATTTGTTGCTTGGCATCGACCATTGAGGGATAGACCTAGGCGCTATCTACTGGTTAGTGTCGGGACCATATTCCGCACCGACATATCCTACAGTCCAGAGCCATAAAAATTACCTATAACCCTTTGGCGGTACTGTTTTTCCTTGTGTTTGTGTTCATCTAGTTGCTAGTCAGCATCATTTATATATATATTGTGTTGTTCATTTGTTTTTTTCGCATCCCTGTTAGTATTATAAAAAAAGAAGAGAGTTCTGAAAAAAAAGGAAAAGAAAGTAAAGAGTCAAAAAAAAGAAAGAAGAAAAAAAGATTTTGAAGGGGAATCATGTTGCTGTGTGTTGCTGAAATTTTCAGATTGCATATTTTTTAGTGGTGTTCTTGATAGCAGCAATTCATATATTTTGAGCACATTATTTCACTTGGTTGACAGTACCGTAAGCCCTCCTTGTTTAGCCACCTATAGCTCCACTTCAAATCTGAAACCAGGACATCTGAAATCGTAATCCTTACGACCTCACTACCACCTCCGTGAAGCTGCCAACACTAGCACAATCACAGTCCTTGAGGACAGGCAGAACTTGGGTAAGTAAGCGATGAGTTTGAGTGTTTCCACAAATACTTCATATTCCACATATTTCTTGTTGCCCCTAACATGGCAGGGTCAGATTCTAGTGTTCATGGTGAGCGCCATGAAGAGGATGAATGCCCAGTGTCTCGGGCTGACATGCGTCGCATGGCGGACTCACTTATGGAGGCAATGGGAAGGATGTTCGATGCCCGCCTTCCAGCAGCAGGGGGACGTGGACCACGTCGTGATCAAGAAGACCATCATCGGGAGGAGTCCGGAGATGAGAATTCTGGTTTCGGCCATGGATTTGACCGGTTTGGTGATGGCCGAGGAGGACATGGTGGTGGTCTTCGTGCTGATTTCGATAATCAGCATGGTGGTCACCGTGCTGACTTCCATAATCAGCGTGGCGGACGTCGTGCACACGAACGTCGTGTGAGATTTGAAGACGAAGAGTTCGAAGATCATGAGGAAGGGTCTAATGATGAAAATCCCTTTGGTCGTGGTGGGAGATTTGACCGGCGTCATCATCATCGACGTGCTGATTTTGAAGATAGGGGATTTCACCGCGGTCGCCGTCAATATGACGACCCCGATAATATTGCTCGTGTCAAGTTGAATATCCCTAAATTCACTGGAAAGGAGAATGCGGATGAGTTCCTTGAATGGGCTGAACAATGCGATCAGATTTTTAGGGTGCATAATTTCTCGATCGCGCCGTGTTGATTTAGCCTCAGTTGAGTTCTCTGGATATGCTCTGACTTGGTGGAATCAAGTGCAAGAGAATCAGCTTGAGTTGGGTCTTGGATACATCAATACTTGAGAAAGAATGAAGCAAGTAATGAGAAGGAGGTTTGTTCCATCTAGCCATCAGCGTGATCTTCGAAACCGATTGCAGATGTTGAAGCAAGGAAAGAGGACTGTTGATGAATATTTCAAGGAGATGGAGTTGTTGTTAGTACGGACTGGAATCAGAGAAGATGCAGAGTCCAAGATGGCAAGATTTTTGGGAGGTCTTAATAAAGATATTGCTGGTTTTGTTGAGATGTTTCCGTATCGTACTTTGCAAGATCTAGTTGATCAAGCCATGCGTACGGAGAAGAAAATTCAGCAAGAGTCTCGGGGAAAATCTTATGGCAGTCAATCTATCGCTGCCCCATGGCGCAAGCAGCAGTCCGGCACTTCTTATGGCGGACACCGATCCCAAGGGACTTCGGCTAAACCTTCTACATCTCATGGTGCATCAAAGATGGCTGTTTCTAGTGCATCTTCACCTGCAAATCAGCAGCGACCTGTTGCCAGTTCAGCAGCCCCAACTCATGCTTCAGCCGCTACATCATCTACCCGAAGCAGGGAAATTGTATGCCATAAGTGCCACGGGCGTGGACCTATTGCTGCTCAATGTCCTAGTAGGAGGACAATGTTGCTGAATGATAAAGGAGAATGGGAGTCTGAAAGTGATCCGGAAGATGAGGGTCCAAAATTTGATGAAGAAATTGAAGAAGAGGAGAATGAAATTCAGCCCGACGAAGGGGAACATAATTGTTTTATTTCTCTTCGTGTGCTTAGTGTCACCGCCGAGAAGGAAAATAATGGACAACGACACAATCTGTTCCACACCGCAGGCATGATAAAGGACAAGCTTTGCCGCATCATTGTTGATAATGGAAGTTGCAATAATATTGCTAGCCAAGAATTGGTGGACAGATTGGGGCTGAAATCAAGGCGTCATCCCAGTCCATATAAGATGCAATGGCTGAATGATTGTGGTGCGCTGCGTGTCAGTCATGTGGTGAATGTTCCTTTCTCTATTGGAAAGTATACAGATCATGTGGAGTGTGACGTGGTACCTATGCAAGCGTGCCAATTGCTGCTAGGAAGACCATGGTTATATGATCGAGATGTTCAGATTTTTGGAAGAACCAACAAGCTGTCTTTTGTGTACAAAGGAGAGCGAATTTCTTTGCTTCCTTTGACCCCGGAAGAAATATTGAAGGATGATCTCAAGAAGAAACAGCGAGAGAGTGAAAATCACCTTAGAGTGACCCACAAAAATGGTGAGGAAGAGTTTCCAAAGCCAAAGAAAAACCCACAGCCACAAAGAACCCAAAAACCGGGAAAAGAGGGTTTAGTAATGATGGCTAGGAAGGGGGACTTAAAAGAATTGAGTGAACCTAATGCTATGTTCTTTGCACTCATGTACAAGGACATCCTTTTTTCTACTAACACCTTACCTTCTACTTTGCCAAGTGTTATTCTTGATGTGTTACAGGGCTTTGAGGATGTTTTTCCAGATGAGGTGCCACCAGGTTTGCCACCCAAGAGAGGGATCGAGCATCAAATTGACTTGGTTCCTGGTGCTTCACTCCCAAATCGAGCAGCCTACGGCACAAATCCTGAGGAGACAAAAGAAATTCAGAGGCAAGTGGAAGAATTGATTAAAAAGGGTATGTACAGGAAAGCCTTTCACCTTGTGCTGTCCCTGTTTTATTAGTTCCTAAAAAGGATGGATCTTGGAGAATGTGTGTGGATTGCCGTGCTATTAATAACATTACAGTAAGGTATAGGCATCCAATTCCAAGATTAGATGACATGCTCGATGAACTTAGTGGTGCTATCATTTTTACTAAGATTGATTTAAGAAGTGGATATCATCAAATTCGCATGAAAGATGGAGATGAATGGAAAATTGCTTTTAAAACAAAATTTGGTTTATATGAATGGTTAGTGATGCCCTTTGGTTTAATCAATGCACCAAGTACATTTATGAGATTGATGAATCATGTGCTTAGAGCTTTCATCGGCAAATTTGTTGTGGTCTATTTTGATGATATCTTGATTTACAGCAAGTCTCTTGAAGAACATGTTGAACATATTCAGTGCGTGCTTGCTGTCCTACGTGAGCAAAAATTATATGCTAACCTTGAGAAGTGCACCTTTTGCACCGACAAGGTAGTCTTTCTTGGTTTTGTTGTTTCAGGTCAAGGAGTGGAGGTGGTTGAAGAAAAGGTCAAGGCTGTACGAGACTGGACGCCTCCACAGAACGTGAGCCAAGTGCGAAGTTTCCTTGGACTCGCTGGTTTCTACCGGCGGTTTGTGAAGGATTTCAGCACTATTGCTGCTCCCATCAATGAGTTGACCAAGAAGGAAGTACCATTCAAGTGGGGAGATGTTCAACGAGAAGGCATTTGAAGAATTAAAGATGAAGCTTACAACGGCCCTGTCCTTGCACTCCCGCATTTCGACAAAACATTTGAAATAGAATGTGATGCAAGTGGAGTTGGGATTGGAGGCGTGCTGATGCAAGAACGAAGGCCAATTGCATACTTCGGTGAAAAGCTAAGTGGTCCAACTCTTAATTATTCGGTTTATGATAAAGAATTATATGCCCTTGTTAGGAGTTTGGAAACTTGGCAGCACTATCTTTTTCCTAAAGAGTTTGTGATACATTCAGACCATGAATCTTTGAAACATCTTAAAGGACAATTAAAACTGAATAGGAGACATGCTAAATGGTGTGAATTTATTGAGTCATTTCCTTGTGTTGTTAAATACAAGAAAGGAAAAGAAAATGTTGTAGCCGATGCCTTGTCACGACGCCATGTTTTGTTAAATCAACTTGATGCTAAAATTCTTGGATTAGAAAGCATAAAAGAATTATACACAACTGATCCAAGTTTTGCTGAGCCATATTCCAAGTGTCATGATGGCAAAGGATGGGAAAAATATCATGTACAAGATGGATTTTTATTTCGAGCTAACAAGTCGTGCATTCCGGATTGCTCTGTTCGTATTTTGCTTGTACAGGAAGCACATTCAGGAGGACTCATGGGTCATTTTGGAGCCAAAAAGACGGAGCAAGTGCTTGCTGACCATTTCTATTGGCCAAAGATGAGAAGAGATGTGGAGAGGCATGTCCTTCGCTGCGAATCATGCCACAAAGCTAAGTCCCGTCTGAACCCACACGGTTTATATACTCCTCTTCCTATTCCTAGTGCACCATGGGAGGATATTTCTATGGATTTTGTTCTTGGTTTACCTCGAACCAAAAAGGGAAGGGATTCAATTTTTGTTGTGGTTGATCGATTTAGCAAAATGGCACATTTCATTCCTTGCCACAAAAGTGATGATGCTTTGCATATTGCTGAGTTATTTTTCAGAGAAGTTGTGCGATTACATGGGGTGCCACGAACTATCGTTTCTGATCGTGACACAAAATTTTTGAGTTACTTTTGGAAAACTTTATGGGGAAAACTTGGAACACGCTTGTTATTTTCCACTACATGTCACCCACAAACGGATGGACAACCGAAGTTGTAAATCGAACTTTGTCCATGTTGCCGAGAGTCTGTTCTCAAAAAGAATTTGAAACTTTGGGAAGAAAGTTTGCCGCATGTTGAGTTTGCCTACAATAGAGCCGTTCACTCAACCACTAAATTTTGTCCATTTGAAATTGTGTATGGTTACAAACCCACTGCTCCCATAGATCTTTTGCCTTTGCCTGTGCAGGAGCGAGTGAACTTTGATGCAAGTAAGCGAGCTGAGTTTGTGAAGAATCTCCATGATAGAGTTCGCACAAACATTGAGAAGATGACCAAACAGTATGAGAAGCAAGCCAACAAGGGAAGACAGAAGATGATCTTTGAAGAAGGTGACCTTGTTTGGGTGCATCTACGCAAAGACAGATTTCGTGAGCAACGCAAGAGCAAGCTGCAGCCCCGGGCTGATGGTCCTTTCAGAGTGCTTCGCAAGATCAACGACAACGCCTATGAGATCGATCTGCCAAGTACTTATGGAGTGAGTACCAGTTTCAATGTGTCCGATCTCTCTCCATTCTTTGGATTGGAAGAGTCGAGGACAACTCTTTTTGAAGGGGGGAGGATGATATGCACACGCCAGCATCATCGACCACTCCAACCACTTTGCCGACCTCATCGACTACATTGCCGACCTCTACACCAACACCTACAGGACCAATCACACGTAGCCGAGCTAAAAAGATACAACAAGAGGTGCACGCGCTACTTTGTGAACTTAAACTCAATTCTAATGATAACTTTATGCTACCTAAGTCTTGTATGTTGATACTTCTCAGGTACGTTGAAGAGAATCATCAAGACGAAGGTCACGAAGCTAGAATCGGCAAAGTTCTCGTCATTCAGCAAGGCCATTCGGCAATTTCCCAATCCATTCGGCAATCCATTCGGCAGTTTCCTAAAGCATAAGTTCGGGCATTAAACAGTACCAATCTACGAAGTTTCCCATAGCATGCTATAAACCGTTGGAAAGATAATCGAGTTAGCTTTCCAACGCATCTAGTCCCACGTCATTTGAAGATTCCTAGAAGAAGTTATGATCAAAAGATTGAAGACTGCTCAGCAGTCAAACAGTCACGCGGAAACAACTCAGAAGGTCATCTCGGGAGATCCTTTCACATTGGCGACGTATTCAGTTTGTTTTCGTGTTTCCACCCACCTAGGAGGGTTGTTCCTAGTATAAATACCCCCCATATGTAAGCTAAAAACAACTTTTGATGAATTGAGATAATCCAAGTGATTTCGCGGTACCGAGCCGCCCGAGTGCCTTACTCACACCCTTGTTCTTCCTTGTTCTACTTGGACTTGTGAATAGATCTCTCTGAGGTCCACTAGTTCGTGCTTTGTGAGTTCCAGTACGGCTGCCTCGCCTTGTGTGGATTAGCTCCAGTTGTGGTTCTGCGGTCGTTTGGAGATCGAGTCGAAGTCCTCGTGGTTTCGGTGTCTCTCTCCCCGTCGTTTGGGTCGCATCCAACCTTGGCTAGGTATAAAGCTAGTTATCCGCTGATCTTGAGCAAGTTCTCATCTAATTCCAGTAAGTTATCATCCTCTTTCCGCTACCCCATTGTCGTTCTTCAAGTTCAAGACCTACTGTCGTGAAGATCGGGCCATCCTCGTTCTAACGCCGGGTTAGAACCTATCACGGTATCAATGTATCCAAAGTGCACCGTGGCATAGAACTGGGCTATGATCTCCTTGTTCCAATCCTGTCGGAACCCCATAAGTGTCTTGACCCTTTGCCTCTCACAATTGCTTATGACTTCATCAAATATCGGGTCACCTTTTCTAGCCAGGTGCTCCCAATCCACATACTGTGCCTTGTGAATGATTTTGGGCTTCTTTATGATCACCGTAGCATAGTAGTCCTGCTGAAACTTAGCCCAAAACCTCGGATCTGACGTGGTCTTACCCTCCTCATATGGGTTCTTATCCCTCAACTTCTTTAGGGCCTTGGTCATGCCTGCCCCGTGGTACTTCACCAGCCTGTCGGGATAGATATAAGTAGGTGGCATGATTTTCAATCTACCCTGGTCATCGTCATCCTCATCCATGGCATCCACATCCACATCCTCTTCCTCATCCTCCTCATCCTCGGCCTCGTCGCTGTCAGACCCAGCCTCCTGGTGCCTCCTTAGCTCATACTGACCCGGAAAGGTCTCATCCTCAACATTATCATCGCTGCTAGTGTCGGTGTCACCTCCTAGGTCGGGATCCTCTGCGCTTGCTTGAGCTGAGCGACGTCTCAACCTCTTGCCGCTGACGTTGATGGTGCTGCCCCCTTCCCCAAAAACACCGGGGATAGCTTCTCGGCGTGAATGCACCTCTTCTCTTCTTTTCTTTGCCCCTTCCTTTTCCCGTACCATAACTGTTGTCCTGAGTCACAAATAGGATGACAAGATTGTATAAGACTCTAGGAAAAAGATTGAATTGATATAGAATTTATTCTTAAAGGTTCAGAACAATTGGGTCTGCTATGGGTCACACCGGTCAGACCGGTGAGGGGCACCGGTCAGATTGGTGCCACCCAGAACAGAGCCAATTGCTCCCACAGAGCAGCTAGGAATCTAAGATTTGGTCTAGATGAACAAAAGACATCCTAAAATAGATATGTGTTGAAAAACATGAAGAAAACACCATTTGGGGTGGACATGCGCCACCGGTCAGACCGGTGACGACCACCGGCCAGACCGGTGAAGGCCGTCCGACCCCAAATCATGGGTTCTCACAATGTGTCCAACGAAATGGTATGGATCTATAGGTATGTCTTCTAGGTGATCTCAGAAGATGTTCTACCAAAGGAAATTCAAATCTTTGCACCATGTGAGGAGATCGGGCAAAAAGAAGATTTGAATACCTTTGGAGAGAGGAACTTGAGTTGAATCCAAAGAACTCCATGGGGAAAGTGAAGAAGGGCCTTGATACATCCTTTTGCTTCCAATCTTGAGTATTTCCCTTGGTTGAAACTTCAAAACTCCATTGGAGTTGAGAGAGGTGGAAGAGAGGAGAAGAGAGGGGCCCTTCACGGTTTGGAACTGAAGTGCTGGTAAATAATGGATGAGAGAGAAGAGAGAGGGGTAAAAGGGTGGATTCCTTTTACTGTGGCCCCACGGGATGAAGTCGGGTGTCACCGGTCAGACCGGTGACGTGCACCGGTCAGACCGGTGGCCGCCCATGGTCGAGCCAGAGAGCCCTTATCGGTTTTTCCGACCCACCCTCGGTAGAACCGACGATCTTGATAAAATTCAACAGAGAGGCCTTATCGGTAGAACCGACGTACCCTCGGTAGTTCCGGCCCTTCTCTTCCATTTTGAGATTTTGCCCATTAAAATTTCTCCAAATATTGTATATGACAATTTAGATCCACTTAGGTCGCAGAAAAAGGATTATGTGACTTCAAGGTCACCACTGGTCAGACCGGTGACGCGCACCGGTCAGACCGATGCTCCCTTGAGAAAAGTATTTTGAGCCACAATGGTAGATTTCCATTCCAACCTTTAGAGATGTTTTGGATATGAGATAGGGAGATGATATTGATCCAAAAACCATCGATTCTTAGAAGAATGGGGGATTAACCAATTTATTCGAGAATTCTTGATCCTTCCAAGAGAGAGAGAGATAAACAAAGATGGATTTTAGGAACTTGAGAAAATCTTCTTAATTGTAACTAGCCATCAATCAAACAAGGAGAACTATAGTCACAACTAAGTTGATTGGGTCACTAAGACCAAGAACCAAATATTTTTCAAAGTAAGCACACTACCTATACATGCTAGTTGATTTTTTGAAAAATCTATCCTATGTCACAAATTGCATGCATCCGCTTAAAATGAATGCCCTAATAAGCATATTTGGCTCATATCTTCATCCTCGAGACACAAAGACGAGTGGAAATAAAGATATCAACCAAATATCTAGAGAGGCGCACAAGAGACTCACTTGAGGGAATTGCATGCTAAGGATGGCGCACTAGCATGGTATTATGGCCTAGATGCATTACGGTATTTCAATGAGTTTCATAAAAACATACCTTTGCCTTAAGGCCAATTCATTTGTGCATATATTAAATTTTGATCGATGTTAGCTCTTACTAGTTCTTTTGGAGTTACGCTTATCAAGTGCTTCCTTCGGGATGCACAAAAGAATGAGACTACAAGATTACTTAGAAGAAATTGTTAGTCCCACAAGTGACTCAAGTGTTGTAATGAGCTTCCCCTTAAGTAGTGCTAGAGATTTTGAATTTCTCGAACAAGGCACTTTGTTCAATTAAGAACTCGGTGAGGCTCATTCCAAACTTGGTCACAACACATGAATAATTTATTAATTGAAATGTGTTTAGTTTCTCATAACCTTCAATGCCAAATCATCCTTCTTCTTGAGGGTTTGGACAACCCCGGGTCACCCTGTCATATGAGTCGGGTCACCCTGCAGCATACAGAGGCGTACCGGGTCACCCGGTCACTCGTGCCGGGTCACCCACCCAAAAGGACTTGCTGCGTTTACACCGGTCAGACCGGTGCCTATCACCAGTCAGACCGGTGACCACCAAATCACACCCTTTTTGGTGATTTTGCCTTTCTTTTTCCTCGAATGCGTGAATGTGTCCCCAATTTGAATCCTGCAACATGGGTAAGGCATTTCTCTACTAGAGAGCCATTAAAAGCATCGAATGGCATGAGAGAGTAGAATTTCACAAACTAGTCAAAGTTACTGCCTCATGTCTCGCTTTTACAAGAAAAACGTCACATGAGTGTTCACCAAGCACCAAGAGCGACTTAGACTCAATCAAGCGCATTAGTTACCGAGATGACATTGATTTCACGATTTATATGAGTTTCTTGTTCACATGGCAGTTGAATCCTATCATGATTTCCAACTCTTCCAACCATGTGCTCAATGCATCTCACATGCCTTGTTTGCTTGAAGTGGACCTGCCCTGGCCGGCACCGGTCTGACCAGTGGCATGCACCGGTCTGACCGGTCACGGTCAGTGCCACTGCCCGTTGTTGCATTAGAGCACAAGTCGCCAAAGTGTCCCTTCTCTCTGCACTTGTAGCACACCCTCCACTTGTTGGATCTTCTAGGCTTCTTGGAGAGTGATTCTTGTGTCTTGTGCTTGATTGGGAGATATTGGGGTTTGATTTGCTCAATCTCGCTCTTTTCTTGAATCTTGTTCTTGTGGGACGTTGTATGTTGTTGAGGGGTTGAACTAGTGACAGTTGACCCCTTCTCAAGCTTCTTCACCATGCTTTCACGGTTATCTTGAGAAGGTTGCACTTGGCTCTTCTCCTTCAACACATACAAGTCCTTTTGTAGCTTTTCAACCTCTTGCTTTAGTTTATCATTTTTCTTCAGCAATGAGGTCATCACAAGATTCTACAAGTACATGCTCAATGCTAGATTGGCTTGCTTGAGACAAATAATCATTAGCACAAGATAAATTAACTTGAACTTGTGAGCATGTGCATGTGTGGGATAAAGGTTGTATAGATTTTACCGATGAAAGCACAACCTCATGGGCTATCTCTAGTGTTGCATAAGAATCAAAAAGCTTCTCATAGGAATGTTCAAGTTAATTGTGATTAGCTTGTAGAACCATATGCTTGCTAGTGAGCTTCGCTAGTTTGGCTTCTAGATCATCATTGGCATCTTCTTCTATTTTAGCTCTACAGGCAAAGGATTTGATGTCATGATCATATTTGTTAGCCAAAGTTTCATACTTACAAACCAAGGATGCAAGCTTGGATTTGAGAAGTTCAAGTTCTCTTGACGGAGAGCTTGATGCTTCAATCTTCTGGCCCTTAGCCCCTTTGGCTTGTCTCTTCTTCTTGCTCTTCTTTTCCTTCTTGGCCATCAAGCAAGTTGGTGTGCCCCTGCTGGCACCGGTCTGACCGGTGGGAGTCACACTTCCTTGATGAACCCAGCCTCGTGGAGCTTTCGCAGCTCTACTCTGATCGCTCGGCGCCGCTCTTCGTCAAAGCGGCGCAGCCGTTGCTGCACGACGCAGGAGTAAGGTGGGATGTCAAGGGAGTGCTCGGCGACCTCTCTCGGGATGCCTGGTATATCCGAGGGGATCCACGCAAAGATGTCGGTGTTGGCGTGGAGAAAGTCGACGAGCACCACTTCCTATTTTGGGTCGAGGGTGGAACTGACCCTCAACGCCTTGCCCTCGGGGGCAGCAGGGTCGAGGGGCACCTCTTTGGTTTGCTCGTCAGCCTCGAAGCTGTCGGTGTGCTTGGTGGTGGAGTCGAGGTCCTCGTTGACCAGCTTCTCCAGGTTCGCCACGAGCACTTCATCCAGTGCTAGCGCCTCAGCGTGCTCCACGCATTCGACATTGTAGTCGAACGCGTGCTCGATCGATGAGCCCACGGTGATGACGCCTTTGGGTCCCGACATCTTCATCTTGAGGTAGGTGTAGTTCGGGACCGCCATGAACTTGGCGTAGCACAGCCACCTAAGAATGGCATGGTACGCGTCCCTGAACCCCCACCACCTCGGAGGTGAGAGTCTCCTTGCGGAAGTTGTCTGGCATGCCAAACCAGACAGGCAGGTCGATCTGCCCGAGGGGCTGGACGCGCTTGCCCAGTGCGACGCCATGGAACGGCGTCGTGTTGGGGCGCAGCTGGTCCAACCCGATCCCCAGCAGGCGCAGGGTGTGTGCGTAGAGTATGTTGAGGCTGCTGCCTCCGTCCATCAGCACCTTGAAGAACCAGCGTTCCCGATGACAGGGTCGACCACCAGTGGGTACTGGCTCGGATTGGGGATGCGGTTCGGGTGATCTTTGCGGCTGAAGGTGATGGCATCCTCCGACCAGTCGAGGAAGGAGGGAGGAGCCTTCTCCGCGGCGAGGACCTCGTGCCGCTCCCGCTTGCGCTGGCTGTTGGACATGTCCACGGTCGGCCCCCCAAAGATGAGGAAGACGTTTTCCACCGCGGGGAAGCCGCAGGCGTCGTCATCAACCCAATCCTTATTGGCCTCGCCATCCTTCGCGGCGGCGCGACTGTAGTATCTTTTGAGCAGGTCGCACTGCTCGAGGGTGTGGTAGACTGGCGTCTTGTGGTATGGACAGGGCTTCTTCAACATGTCGTCAAACACGCCGGGGCCTCGAGGGGCCGCTCGAGGGCCCCTTCGAGCTGGGTCAACAGCGAGGGCCTCATCCCCGTCATCGTCGCGCCCCTGCGCGCGCCTCGCGGTGCGGCTTCTTGCCCTTTTTGCCCGCTTGTGCCTCTGCTGGGGCTCCTTGGACTTGCCTTTCTCTGCTGGCGCGTCGTCCACACGCTTGCCCTTCCTCCCGTCGAAGATGGCTCCCACCGCCTGCTCGCCGGAGGCGAAGCTGGTGGCGATGTCGAACAACTCGTTGGAGTCGACCGGCGGGCTGCGCCCGAGCTCGCGCATGAGGTCCCGGTAGGTCGTGCCCTCGAGGAAGGCATGTACAATCTCGGATTGGGCCACGCTCGGGAGCTCCGTGCAGCGCTTGGAGAAACGCCGTATGAAGCCCCGGAGCGACTCGTCGAGCTTCTGGGTGCACGCGCGCAGGTCCCAGGAGTTCCCAGGGCGCACGTACGTGCCCTGGAAGTTCCCCACGAAGGTGCGGACTAGGTCGTCCCAGTTGTGGCTCTAGCTGGACGGCAGATGCTCGAGCCACGTCCGCGCCGAGTCAGCGAGGTGTAGCGGCAGGTTGCGGATGATCACCTCGTCGGTGGTGGCTCCGCCCAGCTGAGATGCCAGGCGGTAATCGTTGAGCCATACACGAGGGTCCGTCTCCCCGTGTACTTGACGATGGACGTGGGCTGGCGGAAGCGCTGCGGGAAGCTTGCCGTGCGGATCTCCCGGCTGAACACGCGGGTCCCCGGGGGTTCCGTCGTTGGCGAGCGGTCCTCACAGCTGTCGTAGCGCCCACCCTACCGTGGGTGGTAGCCTGCCGCCGCCCGTGCCTCTGCGTTGTCCGTCCGCCGGGCGTTGATGACGTTACGAGCGTCGCTGTCCTGGACCTGCCCGCGCGTGTCAAGGATCCACTCCCTGACCGGTGCCGGGCTTGGTTGGCGGGCTGCCCCGTCGCGCCGCCCGCATGAACTGACGCCTCAGGGCCTTGCGCGACTCCGTCATCTCGCGCGCTCCCCTGCTGGCGAATGCGAGACCGAGCTCTCGGCATGTTGCACGGCCGCTTGCTCAATAAGCGCCTGCGCCTCGCGGTGCAGGTTCCGCACCTCAGGCATTGAATGGGCGGGCATGGCCCGCAGTAGTGTCACGGCGGCGATGAGCTTTTGGCTCGCTCGTGGGGGCGTACTCGGGTTGTCGACGTCGAAGTCGGTGTTGATGCGCTCGCGGGCTTGCTTGCCCAGCTCATGCGCACATTCGCCGTGCGCGGAGGCTTCCCCAGTGATGGAGGCGCGAAGTAGTTGCACCACGTGGTACTCCTCCGCGAGTCTGGCCTCGAGCTCGCGCGCTTGAGCTAGCTGCGCATTGATGTCGGCGCCCCTCGGCTGCGAAGTGGGGGCGCACTTGGCCCCACGCCCTGGAGTGGCCCAGTTCCCGGGTTGAGGGGGACCTCCCCGTCGCCAGCTTCTGCCACGTTCGCGGTGTTTGCTTGGTCGTTGGTGATCACGACGAAGCACTCCCACGCGGGGTCGTAGCTCCCGGCGTTGGAGCTATCGGAGTAGCCGAACCAGTAGTCCGCAGCGTCGAGGAACCGCTGGAACATCACCGGGTCCGGCACGCCGGAGAAGTCTCACTCCACGTACCCGTGTGAAGTGGCGGGTGGCAGCTCGCTAGTGGAGCCGTGGTAGGACTCGTCGTCGGTGGTGGCGGCGAGGTTCCTAGCCGCCGGGAGGTGACGGCCGGGATGGCCCTTGCGCGCCTCCATGTTGGGGCTGGCGGACGAGGCGTACGCCATCGCGGTGTTGCGCATGCCGAGGGGGAACTGCGGCTCGGGAACTGCGCGTCCCCCCGCAGGAGCGGTCGCCATCGCGCCGGGGGTTGTGTCGCGTTGAGAGGCGACACGCGCGGCCCGACGTCGTTCCATCCACGACCGTCGAGATCGCTGGCCGGAGCGTCGTCGGTGTTGTGGCGCTGAGGGGCCCGCAACGTCCGCTTGGGCAGGTGTCGGGGCGTCAGCAGCGGGCGTGGCGGGAACCGGTCCTGACCCGGTCAACCGCCACAGGTGAAGCTCAGCGCGGTTGGTGATGCGCATGAGGTAGTCGTTCCTCGTGGCCTGAAAGTTCAGGCTTCCGAACCGGATTTCGAATCCAGCTGGGAGGGGGTCTGAACTGCTCATGGAGTATCTCTGGCCCCTGTACTCGGTGCGGATCACCATCGAGATGGCTGGTGGGAGCTGATCTTCAGCACGCGTCCCCCTACCTGGCGCGCCAACTGTCGATGCGGAAAGTAGTCCCGACACTAACTAGTAAGAAGCACTGAGATCTATCTCTCGATGGCCGGTGCTAAGCAACTAGTGACACTGGTTTTTATCCTAGTTCCGGCCAGGGACCGTACGTCCAGCAGAGGTGTGCTCGGGGCACTATATTGCGTTGCACCGTGGTGCTCGTAGAGGGGGGCTACAAGCAAGGCGGGAGAGGAGGTCAGGTCCTAGAGGTACTGATTGAGGCAAGTGCCAATATCGTGGTTAAGGCGGGGAGCGTGCAAGTGATCGCTGTCCGTCGTCCCCTCTCCCGCGGCTAGGGGACTGCCCCTCCTTTTATAGGCCAAAGAGGCGGCAGTTTACAAGCATACCACACTATTTCGCCTATGTGTAGAGGCATGGTGTACAGCGTCACGGAGTAGACGGCCATCCTGGCGAATCTTTCTTCTGGCGGGGTGTCATGGTGCGTCCTGTGCGCATCCAGGAGCGGCTTCGAGGGTGGCGGTGTAGAGGTCTCCTGTCCGGCGACCGCCCGTGTGAGGACTCGAGGGTGCTGTTGACGCAAGGCCGTATGGGGGTACAGTAGCTGGTGTGGCGGCGTCCCATCGCCGCACGCTTCCAAAACGTCACGGAGGGTGATGCAGTGACCCGGAGGGTGATGCAGTGGCCGGGATGGTGTCGGGGACGGCGGGGATGGTCGCACAGGGCCGATGGCGATGGAGGTGACCGGTCCCGCCGGCCCGATGTCACGGCGTTGTCCTTGCACGGACATGGTGTAGTTGTTCGTCTTCCCTTCGAGGGCTCTGCCATCCTTTTTCGAGGGTGCAGCGCGCATGGGCGGCACAGTGCCATTGGGTTGTTGCTGGCCATGCCGCACACCACTGCACAGTGGTGGGGATGGCCTCGCCACGGGACTTGGCGGAGCAGTGCCAGGGCATAATTCCCAGGTGCGTAGTGGCGTGGATTCACCTTTGGCTTGGGCGCCTGCAAATGTCAGTGCATTAAATGCCCCTGCCGGGGGAGCAGGTATAGAGGTGGCGGGCCCGTGATACCCTCTAGCGAGACGGAGACTTTCTCGAGGGGGCGCTCGGCTCTTGATTGAGATGGGGCCTCGCGCGAGGGGGCGTCCAGCCCCCGAGCGAGGCGGAATCTCGCTCGAGGGGCGTCCGACACTCAAGCGAGGCAGTTGTGTCGGGGCGGTGCCGTACCCCTCGAGCGAAGCGGAGTTCCGCCCGAGGGTGGCTAGGCCGATTGTCTAGTGGGTCGTGGGTCCGTGGGTTTGTCTTGCGCGTGTGTTTAGGTTCGTTTGCATTTGTTTTTTATGGATTTAAGCGGGTTTTCCATGGTTGTTTAGGGGACCCTTATGGCTGTCCCCAACAGTTATGTAATTAACAATACACGAATCCGATATTTTCTGATGGTCTAAGTGAAGATTCCTCAGTTTTGGGCTATGGATCTGGTCGAGTCAGAACACAGCCTGACAGCCATATGCTCGGCTACTCCCCGTGTTTTAGAGAAAGGGAGTAGAATATATGGGCGTGTTTGATACGGGCCAAAACAGGCCGGCCAGGCCCAGCAGGGCCATTTTCCCTTGTTTGATACCGGTGCCCTAGCTGGGAGCCAGGGCTCCGGTGGCCATTTTCCCCTCTCTCTCTCTCCTGGCTCGCGCCGCACGCCCCCCTACCCTCGTTCCTCCTCGGCCTTGCTCTGGCGACGCGCACGCGGCCGAATCTTTGACGACGGCGGGAGCTGTGGCGGGCTCGCGCGGGAAGGGGAAACTTCCGCGTGCGCTTCTTGCCTGCCGAAATCCCCGACCTACTTATACCTCCTCCCTCCCTCGGTTTCTTCTCCTCCTCGCCACACTCCACTCCCGTAGAGGCATCGTCGACGAGGTAAGCTCCGTTGCCGGCGCGGTCGTGGTGTTCCCCGAGCTTCCTCTCTGTCCCCCCTGTGGGTCTGTGTCCAGGCGGCGCGACTCTGTCACGGGCTCCGGCGAGGCAGTCTTCTTCCTCTTCTTCTCCGGCGACGCAGTCTTCTTTCTCTTCTTCTCCGGTGACGCGGTGTTGCTGTTCGTCCAGATCTGCTACCTCGTCCCCACTTCCACCTGATTTCAGGGTTTCTTGCTCCCCTTCCGGCCTAACCCGGGGTGAAATCCATATTTCCCCCCTTTATCCGTTATACGGATGAATGATTTGCTCAGATCTATGCATTGTTTGTTGGTTTCTCCTTTTGTGATGATAAATCTTGGTCGTATTAATTCATGTTTCGTTGTTATTGATGTTGTACCGATGTTGATGTGCGTTATCTTGTTACTACGGTTGCATTTGATGATATGTGGTTTGGTAGGATAGATGAATGGTCGATGATGACTAGTTTATGCGCACAGGGAGGCATTTTTTGCAATGCAGTCGTGCCTTTTATGAATTTAAATGCTTGCACTTACATTCAGAGGCCAGCCAGGGTCTACTGAATTTGCTTATACATTTGTGAATGCATTGTAGATGGATGAAAATGCACAGCATGATCTGATGGCTAGGCAAGCAGCTGCCATGGTTGTTGTGATGGTTTCCTTTGTCATGAAAATAGGCTTAGAAGAGTTAGAAGTGAAGAATCAATCCCTTATGGGCCTAGGACTCATGCTGAGAGGCATTGACAGAGCACACTCCAAATGATGTACAACTACAATGACATAGAATGTGTTGCCATGTTACGCATGAAAAGGGTCCCCTTTTTTACTTTTTGCAACCTGCTTAGGAGTAGAAAACTTGTTCCAGAGACAGTAGGATGCCCTGTGGAGGAGCAGGTGGCAATGTTTATTCATGTGGTTGGACACAACCAGAGGTTTAGGGTAGTCCATCAATGTTTTAGGAGGTCCATTGAAACTGTGAGCAGAATCTTCCACCAAGTGTTGTATGCTATTGGTGAATTAAGGGCTGACATGATCAAGTCTCCAAGCACTGTCACACACCCTAAGATTATGGGCAGCCACAGATGGTTCCCTTATCTCAAGGTATTGTCATATCTGAGTGATTTACACACATGCACATCTCTATGTGTTTGACACACATGTTCATCTGTTAATGTTAATCTCTTTCCTTATGCACATATCTGTAGAAATGCATTGGTGCCATTGATGGCACTCATGTGTTGGCAAGGTGTGACGCCCCAGGTTTTTAATTAGCGTCATTAACGCTAATGACCGAATCAGCCGAGTCAAACCGGCCGACAGTGGTCAAACCTAGGTCAACCTGGGCCATCACCTCGAAAACCGAGCCGACAACCCCTATTGACCCCCTTGACCAAGTCAACACACCCCTGTGGTCAACCCTTGGTCAAAGACACGGTCAAACCCCCCTTGAAACTCGACGTCGGCGAATGTCTTCCGGAACTTTTGCCGCGTTCTCCAAATTTCACCTAAACACTTCAAAATCTACCAATACGAAAGTTGTCTAGTTTGTCGAGGGACACAACTTTCATGTAGATTGGCATTTCAAATTTTGAGCGGAAAAGGGTGAAAAATTTGGTCAACTGGCAGTACCTCCTGTTCACCGAGACATGCCAGCATTCAATGTTGGCGAGCCGATTCTGCAAAATCCGTGGAGAAAAACACCCTAGAGCCTTTGTGAAAGTTGTAGAGGGTAGTGAGATCTACAACTTTCCTAATCACCACTTGGTGCACTTCTATTCAAATATTTGGAGTTTTAGGCATTCAAATAGCGGCGCAGTGTCACAAGGTCGGGTCAGCCGACGCCGCGCCGCGCCGCGTCGCGACGTCGTGCGCCGCGCGCGCGCCCGCACATGCGCCGCGCCCACCTCTCGCGTCCGAGCCCCTCACGCCTTCCCGAGGCCGCACGCCTCCCCGAGGCCGCGCGCGCACCGAGGCCCTTGAAGTCCGCGCACGCCACGTGGAGCCCTCGACCTCGCCGCCATCTGTGCACTGCTTTACCCGCCGGTCCGTCGCCGCCTCCCCTACGAGAGCGCGCCGCCCGAGTGTGCTCACTGTACTGCGGTGTAATGGCCGGCACGCTTCACGACGAAGGCTTGGAGGTGCCCCATCTCCCCACCGCTTATTTAAGAGGCCTCCGCCCCCTGCCCGCGGGTAGCGCGCCGCCGCCGAAGCGCCATGCCCGCCGCCCGGCGAGCTCCGCTGCCGCTCGACCCGCCGCCGCTCGACCTTCCCAGCACCTCGCCTAGGCCCCATAGGATCTCAAGGTCTTGCGCATTGCCCCGCGCCTCCCTTCTCCTCACCGAACTGTCGACCGCAGCAGGCACCGCCGCTGTGTGCCGCCAAGAGCCCTCACCGGCGTGGCTCCCGCCAACTCCCAGCAACCAAATCGGGTCTGGTCGAGCTAGTGGTTGTCCCCCGACATTTCCCCGGCCAAGAGCAACGGCGGACTCGCCGGAATCCGGCCACCAGCGCCGCCGGCCGACCCCGGGGACCCAATTATGAATCCCCGAATCTTCCCAGGGGCTTCCATGCAAAGCGAGGACCTACCTGTAAGAAAATAGAAACTTCTAAGGTCCCCGGTGCAAAAAGAAACTTCAATAGTATTTACAAATTGCTGAAACTTGTAAAATGTGTAGAAAATCGTAGAAAATTCAGAAAATTTCAAAACCAATTTTGTTGGATTCATGGTGAAAAATACTACAACCTCTGTTATACTCACATGGTCTGGTTCTGGATATTTTTAGCATGAAAAATAGGAATGTGAAAAGCTTAGATCTACCATAACTCAAAATCCATAAATTCTATGTATCCAAATTTTGGATATGTTGTGTATTATATCATGACTAGCTCCTGTGCCAAAAATTGCACAAAGTTATGAAGTAAATATTTTTATATAAATTGTTTTCTTTTTGTGCAGAATCTGCCTAGATGATTTTTGTAGCTAAAAATATTTATGTTTTTGTGCCCAGCTTGTGCATGCTGTCTTGTTATGCCAAATCACACCTCGGGTGAATTAATCATGATTTTTGGTTTATCAGAAATATTTATTCTTAATTTGTGCATGTTTTCCTTTGTAAATTAATGAAGCAAGATCAGTAGAGTTTCTAGGTGGGCTTGCTGGTTCTTTAGGCTTGTTTAGGACCAGAGAGCCTGGATGAGAAAGATTGGATCTTTTGGATGCTTATTTATTTTTGTATGCATTTAATTTGAATCACTAGCTAGTCTTTGTTATTTTCCAAAGTATTTTATTTTCTAGCTTCCAAGCCTTGCATGTGGGTCCAGTGGTTCAGTATGGGTGTTGTTATGCTTAAGAAACCATTCCTTAAATTTTTAGTGATTTATGGCTTAATCAAAAGCTTTAAAGGTCTTTAAGGATTAAAGATTGATTAATTAAGGAAAATGCTTTTAATTCTTTTCCCTTTTAGGGAAGTGTTACCTAACTTAATTAAAGGCTAAGAACACACCCTTGCTGATAAAGGAATTAATTTATAAATAAATATCTTTGTACACACCTTTACTAGTGAGAGGTAAAAGGAATAAACCCTCACATGAAATAACAAGTATAAAAGAAACATTAATTCAAGTGTGCAATAAAAGAATAAACCACATGTCAATAATAACCTTCCTAAAAGGAATTTATTAGTTAATTATTTGTTAAGGTGAATATGACCAACAAGAGTTGGATAAGATAAACAAACTGTCACATCACCTGAACCCTGCATTGCATTCTGTGTAGATCTCCCTGACGGTGACTACTCACTCGTCCCGAAATCCGAGGAAGGGGGAGCAGAAGCTTCGCTGCAGTACGTGGAAGTGCTCGACGACACCGAGGGTGCTCAAGCCAACCTAGCTGACGAAGGCAAGCCCCGGTGCATCTGACCCAGCTTTCAAATTTTGTTATTCAATTATCTATGGATGCTTGTGCATTTAAGTCCAGGAGTTGTATGGAACCTTAGATGCATGATCCCTAGGTACCTTTGTCCTTACTAGTATGATAGGTCGATAGCTGCTAAGCTATAGGACCATTACAAGTCGGGTGATCACGTCACTCGTGAGAATAGGTTCCTAGATAGGAATTATAAGATCTCCTTAAATGGACTGCTCATGTGGTAAGAGCATGGGATTTGGGCTCCGGTCCAATGGCTATTGTGGGTTAAGTGTTTGAACGTACTAAGCACTTGTCGGGAATGGGATCGGTAAGCCTAGTACCTTAATGGGACGGCTAGGGATTTAACTGTCACTACTCTTGGGGTTTGTCTCATGGCTAGCTACCGGTGGTGTATGGTGAGTCCGGGTGCTTCGCGTGGTATTCCGGATAGCCTGCACCAAAGACTGTGGCCTTTTATCCCGACCCGAGGATTTTTGGAAACCGTTTGGTGATTGTCCTCGCGAGGGGCATCCCACCGTGTGTTTAGGTCTACCTTGCAAGGTTTGAATCAATTGATTGTCGGCCTCCCACCGTTATCTGAGACTACTTACTCCACTAGTCATGTGATCCCTAATGATGGAAGTTGATGAACATTATGCTTGATTAATTGTATTGTACAACTTTGTCTGTACTAGATGGCTAATTAGTAAAGATTAAACCCACTAGAACTTGTGCTAAAATCATGAAAGTAAGGACATACTCTTGTTACTTTTTAGCAAAATCAACCCACTGGCCAAAAAGTCTTTCATGTCTAGAGTTGGTGAAGTAGTTATCACCGACGGGTAAGTCTTGCTGAGTATTAGTATACTCAGCCTTGCTATAATATGTTGATCCAGGTAATGCTTTCGGTGACGTGTGGCCCGGAGAGATCCCGCCCGGCTGGGAGCGGGAGTGGGTGGAAGATGACGACTGAAGGCATCATGGCTGGCCTCCCATGGTGTTTCTGCTTCCCGTTACTTTAATTCCGCTGTTTTGAAAAACTCTGAACTACGTCTTTATGTCAAAAACTTCGGTTTGTAATAATTAAACCCTTCGGGGTAAATTTTGGATGTTATTTATGTGGTATCGCTGGACTCGCCTTCGCGTGAGTTTTAATGCATATATGTCGATCCTTGTTGCTATTCAAGTGATTTACCGGGCGTTAACCCGGCGACTAACGACAGGATGATACTTTATTATCGCTTAATGACCAAAGTGGATTGGTTTAGGTGATAGTACGGTATTTTCCTAGGCGAGTTGTCACACAAGGGTGCCTAGACACATGCAGCAAGCTTTCAGGGGTAGGAAGTCCAACACAACACAGAATGTGATGGCTGTTGTGACCTTAGTGGGGCATCATTTGATGAAGATGCTTGTGCCATAATGCTAGAACAGGATCACTACCTTGGTCATTGCAAGGTACCTAGCCCTGTCTGAGGAATCTCTTCTTATGTATATGTGCCTCTCTTCTTAACTGTGTGTCCCTCTCTTCTAAACTCTGTGCCTCTCTCTTCTAAACTGTGTGCCCCTCTCTTCAGGACCACCCTAAGGATGCTGAGTTTCTGAACACTCCAATCAGGTTCTACTTTGAGTTAGAGACTCTCTTTGCAACAGGTTTTGTGCAAATGTCAATCCCCCACAGGGCCATATGGATGAGGACCTACCTTGGCAAGAACTAGTACATGTAGTTCTTTGTGTTGCATTTTGGGTAGAATCTGTGCATGGTAGAGGGCTAACCTGCACCTGTCCTTTTGGGTTTAGTTAGTGGGAAGGTGGCTAACTAAAGAAACTATATTTTGGCTCACTGAATGTGAGCAGAACTATTTGTTGTGTTATGTAATTGCAGCCTCTATTCGCTTCATCATATTTGTGCCTCTTCTTCATCTACATGTTTGATCTGTTTTTTACTTACCTTCTGCCTGTGATGATATACATGTTTGCTCAGATGTTTACTTGCCTTTTGCCTGTGATGGTATATATGTTCACTTTGTACAGTTTGATGAGCTGCAACTAGTGAGGGACTGGACCATGACCACCTAAATCTTATCTGCTATTCTGTTGTATTGCTCATGTCTGTCATCAAGCCGTGTGAGGCATCCATGCCCAGGCAATGGTAAGGCTGGGATGGATGGCTCACATGGTTCCATCACTACCATGATCTCCTTTCATGCAATGACATGCTGTCCTTAAGCTCCTAGTTGAAATTCAAATGATTTGCAATCTTATCTGAGGCCACCTATTTCTGTTGGTTGTTATTCTTTGAGTCTTATTTCTGTCAATTGAGCTCTACATAATATGGCTGATGATGTTGTAAAACCAATGATGAGATGGCTGATGTTTGGATAAGATTTTGTTATTGTGTTGTTTTTATGGTTTTTTCATGAATATTTTGGACCTGTGGGACAGGATTAGTCCTTTGCAACACTGGTGCAATGCCAGGTGAAGGCAGGAAACTATCCTGAGCACAAGTACATGACATTCATGACTATGATCTCTTGCTGTTTTTTGTTGTTTTTTTATTGACATGCAGCCACCTATGATTCATTTTTTGTTAACATAACTGAGGCTAATGTGTTTTTAAATCCAATGATGTCAAAACTCTATGTGTACAAAGTTTTACTATGACTGGGGATTTGTTTCCATATTATTGTACAACAATGTAGCTGAACCAGAGATGATATTTGAGATGTATGCCTGATGATGACTGAGGTTCAACTTGTAATCAATAAGAACATCAACTAGTCTGAGGTCATGATGATGAACTCCAATTATTGTTGTAATTTTTTATGTAATTGTGTTGATGCAAACATGTGATGAATGAGATCATTTTTGCAACCTCCTCTGAAATGTAATGCTTGTACCAGCTGGGCTAGGCCCGAATCAAACACTGTGCCAGTTTGATGGCTTGAGGTAGTTAGCCTTGGGCCAGGCTCTAGACTAGAAATCAAACACTGAAAAGGCATGAACCAGACCCATTTCAGTCAAAGCAATCAAACATAGCCTCTGGCCGTGGCAAGCCGGGCTGTGGCTGGCCAGGACCTGGCTCGCCGGCCAGGCCTTGCACAGCCACGATATCAAACACGCCCTATATGTTCGTCGTTCTCCATGGCCAAGCATGCGTGTGGGTGTGTTGTGCGAAGTTGCCAAATTGGGTTGGTTTTTTATTTTGATAACCAAAATTGGGTTGTTGGCTTTGGCTTACTGCAGACCAGCAGCCACCACTCGCCGAGGTGCTTCGCGTGCGCGACCTCCGTCCGGCGGCCGTACTACTGTAGAACGTGCGTGTTTCGGGTGTGTTTTGCTAGTCACGCACCACCATAATTTGAATTCTGAGTTCTGACAAATAGATCAGGTATGCATGCGCGCGCCTCCAAGGCTCCAACCCAACCACTCAGAATACGTAACTCCTTTTGCACAAGATACGAATGACCATATTGCTTTTACTGTACCGCTGTACGTCTACCATTGAACCAATTAGATTTACTACAGAATACTAGAAAGACCGGCGCGTCATTTACACACCATGTACTCTGTCACCCAGTGATTGCTAGTAAGGTTAGGGATATTTTTTGTAGGATTTTAAACTGTGGGTTAATTTCTTAAAACTTTAGGGTAACTTTTAGTTAAAATGCACAAACAGTGGATTGATCTTGACAAAGTTGGGGCACTTTTCCGCAAAATTTTAGACTATGGGTAGATTTGCAGTAAGTTTATGATCTCCATAAAAGTTTGTGGACCGTGTGTTAATTTATGTAAAGCCCATATTTGTGGGAGATACATGTATCGCGGGTTGATTATCATAAAATTACCTGAGGGAGGTGTCGTCAAATTGAGTGAGAGGTGGCTTAAATACACGGTAAATATGTAAAGATTGAGGGGGCTTCATTAAATTATCGGAGTAGTGGTTGGCACTACAGGAAACTATTTAATCTGTGACGCTTTCTCCGCGACGTTTTCAGAAAACGTCACGAATGTGCATTGCAGCCCAAAACACTGCGACGATTTCTTTAATTCGTCGCGATTCTACGACGTATTCCTTTTTTTCGTCACGGATTTGCATCGAAGCCCAAAACACTGTGACGATTTGTTAAATTCGTCGCGATTCTACGACGTATTCCTTTTTTTCGTCACAAATACTGCGACGATTTGTTTAGTTTGTCGCGATTCTACGACGTATTCATATTTTTTCGTCACGGACGTGCATGGATGGATATTGAAGCCCAAACCATCACGACGATTTGTTAAATTCGTCGCAATACGGCCCACAACACCGTGACGTTTTAGCGCATTCGTCGCGATCCGTACAAAAACAACCCCACCTCACCAAAGCACTTAGGACCCACCCACACCGCCACGCCGGCGCCACGTCACCACCACGTGAGCGCCCGTGCCCACCTCACCGCCACGCAGCGCCACCTCACCCGTGCGCCACGTCACCACCACGCGAGCGCCGGGGCCCACCTCACCGCCACGCAGGGCGTCACCTCACCCAGCGCCACGTCACCACCATGTGAGCCCCCGGGGCCCACCTCACCGCCACGCAGCGCCACCGCACCCGTGCGCCACGTCACCACCACGTGAGCGCCTCGGGCCCACCACACTGCCACGCAGGCGCCACCTCACCCATGCGCCACGTCACCACCACGCGAGCGCCGGGGGCCCACCTCACTGCCACGCGAGCGCCACCTCACCTAGGCGCCACGTCACCACCACGTGAGCGCCTCGGCCCACCACACCGCCACGCGAGCGCCACCTCACCCAGTGCGCCACATCACCACCACGCGAGCGCCGGGGCCCACCTCACTGCCACGCAGGCGTCACCTCACCCGTGCGCCACGTCACCACCATGTGAGCCCCCGGGCCCACCTCACCGCCACGCGCGCCACCGCACCCGTGCGCCACGTCACCACCACGTGAGCGCCTCGGCCCACCACACCGCCACACGGGCACCACCTCACCCAGGCGCCACGTCACCACCACGCGAGCGCCAGGGGCCCACCTCACTGCCACGCAGGCGCCACCTCACCTAGGCGCCATGTCACCACCACGTGAGCGCCCGGGCCCACCTCACTGCCACGCAGGCGCCACCTCACCCAGGCGCCACGTCACCACCACGCGAGCGCCGGGGCCCACCTCACTGCCACGCAGGCGCCACCTCACCTAGGCGCCATGTCACCACCACGCGAGCGCCAGGGGCCCACCTCTCTGCCACGCAGGCGCCACGTCACCACCACGCGAACGCTAGGGGCCCACCTCACTGCCACGTAGGCGTCACCTCACCCAGGCGCCACGTCACCACCACGCGAGCACCAGGGGCCCACCACACTGCCACCTCAGCTCTGGCCCAACGCCGCATGGGCCGCCTACGCTAAGATGGCCCAACGACCGCACGGGCTGCCAGCGCCAGGTTGGCCACTAGGCCGCCAGCCCGCCAACACCGCATGGGCCGCTAGCCCCACAAAGGCCCAGCCAACGCATGGGCCACAACGCCACATTGGCCCAACCCCTCTGAAATATATCCCGCATACAAAAAAAAGCGTCGGATGGGGGACTCGAACCCACGACCTATGGGTGGGGAGGAAGATGAGTTACCACTGAGTTACAAGTCAAGTTGTGTTTACTTGCAGAAGTTTGTATATATATATATATTAAAAACATGTTGGTTAGGGTTGCATTTTATATCCGAAATTTACAAATTGAAGAACACCTTAAGGGTTCATCTTTTTCTTTTTAATCCCGAATTAAAAGTTGTGTTTGGTTTTTCTCTTTCATATGAACTCCAAATCTTATGTTTCTTTTTCCCAAATTTTTCTAAAATCACGAACTTTCATTTAGTGATGTTTGTTTCTATGTTAATTGAAATTTGTTGAACTTTTTAGTATGACTTGTTTTCATCTATCGAGTATGTGTGTGTGTATATATATATATATATACAGAAAAACCAAGTTTTTGCAAGAGAATTGATAATGCAACTTCATATTTGATCATATTATGCTCAACATAAGTTTGTCTCCAAGTTTGAAGTGCATACAAGTTCAAACTTATAATGAGGTACAGAAATCTCAAAGTTTGACTTTGAGTTTTAGGAAACTGTAGAAGGGATGTATCCTTTTGTGAACAATGAATGATCCTACTTTCTTCAAACCACTTAAATGTTTTATGGCAATATTTTGGGACAAAAACATGATGTTATGCCATTGTAGAACAAGATGACTAGTTGAAATTCGAGTTTTCCCTAAAATGATAGTGTAAATTCGAGATGTAAGTTTGAATTACTCCTAATAAACTGCTGTCGAAATCAATTTTTCATTTGTTAAAGTTGTAGATCTTGGTAGAGAATGATTTTAGAAAATTTTAGAAAAAAGAATCATCGAATTTGGAGTTAGTATGAGGCAGAAAAACTAGTTACAAGTTTTAGTCAAAGATTAAAAAGAGAAAACACACTTGTTCATCTCAGTTCATAGCAATTGCAGTTTCTGTTTTTAATCTTCGGATAAAACTTGTAAACTGTTTTTCTTCCTCATACGAACTCCAAATCGGTTGATTCTTTTTCCTAATTTTTTCTAAAATCGAGATGTTTTACTCAGTGCCATTTGTTTGTATCTTAATTACTATTTCTTGGTTGCTTTTCATGCAACATAACTTTTCCAACTAAAAAGAGAATATAAAAAACATGTTTTTTCATAATAATTGCTAATATAACTTAATATTCTCTAATTTTATGGTCAACATGAGATGGTGTCAAAAATTGAGGTGCATACAAGTTTGATCACATTATTAGTTGTTCAAATCTCAAAGTTTGTTTTCAATTGTAGGAAACTATGCGAGTCTTGTGTCCTATTTGTGAACATCTATAATTTCACTTTATCAAAACCATATGAATTTTTTATAGGAGCATTATACCCTTAAAATATGGTTTCATGTCAATTTGTAGAATGTTTTGAACAAATTTAAGTATCATTATCATTATTTTACAACAAGGTGACTAGTAGAAGTTCGAGTTTTTCCCACAAGTCAATTGAAGTTTTCGTCAATCTCCTAGATGTGGCCTAGAATGGACCATAAAAGCCTAATTATGATTTTTGTGAAATTTTCCCAATCCTATTGGAGGTACACATAGTTTAAATTGTAATTATTTTCTTATTTCAAATAAATGAAAAAAGAAAAAGAAAAAATTTAAGCAGGGGAGAAATGTAACAGGCCCGTTTAAGCCCAAAACAGCCCAATCATTTTAGATCGTTCATCTGCGAACGGACGGCTAAAATTGCGTTTGCTTCATATAAAAGGATCCCAAACCCTATTCTGCTGCCTTCCCCTCCCCTCAGCCTCCTCCCGCCGCCCGCTCCCTCTCCTCCTCGCCTCTCCCTCTCCCTTATCCATCGCGCATGGAGCAGATGCAACCCCCATGAACCCCAGCCAGAGAGAGCCTGCTGCCCCCAGCCTCCTTGCCTTCCCCACCTCCACTACTGCAAGTCCATCCTTCTCCTTCCTCTCTCTCTCCGCTCCCTCCCTCCCCCTCGAATCGAGCTAGGGACGCCTCAAACCCCTGCTACAAACACCACGCCCCGACGCCGCCCACTCATGCCGTGCTCGCCCTGCCCCCCGAGCCCCCCCCGCGCGGACATGACCGCCGCCGATGGAGGATCCGGCCCGTCGTCCGCCGCCGCCCCCCGAGGCTCCCCCGCCCCCCGCCGGAGGAAGGGGACGCGCCGGGTGGTCCTTCCGCCCCGGCCGAGGTCGAGGGCGTTGACGACCCCAAGGTCGTCCACCGGGAGGACTCGCAAGCAGAGCTCGCGCGCCTCCCGGAGCCTCTCCGCCGCACCGCAGCCGCCGGGTCCGCAAGGCGCACCTCGCCGCGCGCCTCGAGTCCGCACTAGAGGTAACCGCCGAGTTTGGGAGTCAATTTGGGGGTGGGGGGGTGTCCCTAGCTCGATCCACTCGATCCTCCTCCGCGGCCGCCGGGGCTGCGGCGGCCGAGGTGGGCAACCCTAGCGCCACAGCGGCCCCCTCACTCTCCTCCTTCAGATCCGTCCGTCAGGTTCTGTAGGCACTCGGCGGCGTGCTCCTTGTTTACGACTCATGCCTCTGCCACCAGAATGCCCACCACCTCTCCTAATTCTGCAACAAAATAACGTGTGAGATGATGTGGCTACTTATAAGCCACAACCTCAATGGCTAAACTATTAGTATCATGTAATGTTACTAAAAGGACAAATTGCTTCTATTGATATGTGCTAATTGACAGTGTAGTATTTAATATATTTAGCGAGCACAAGTTAGCCTTCTAGATGATGCAATAAATAAGGTATACTTTTTCTTGCTAAATATATATACTAAATATTACCCTAATTTTGTTAGCTCGAGATACAACTAATTTTGTTGCTAATGTTATGTCCAAACAGACTTTATTTGCCCATGAACAAGTGACAGTAATAAACTAATTACATGTTATGATAAAAAAAATAGGGAAAACCATGAATGTCTAATTGGATTCCGGTTTTCTTTATTTCAGGATTTATACGAACTTGCAAGGAATGTGTAGAGCTTTAATGCCTGGAGATGTGTAGAGCTTTAATGCCTGGACATGAAGAAAGCATGAGCGATGAAGCTATTTGGGAGACACTTCCGTAATGTTTCCATACTAGTGCATATGACTACCTTAGGCACAAGTCGCACAACTTGTCCACTAATTTGAATCGCAATCCATTGTTTTTAGTAAAAATAAGTATAGAATGCATCACTAAACCAGGAAACTTTAAGGTGTGCAATTTTGTAGTATTCATTTGATACTCTTTGGTAGTGGAATGTTGCACTATGTGCCATGAATCAATTGTAGGCTTCAAGTTAAATACAAAAAACAAATACATGATTCATCAATTTCACATTTTTTGCATTATCAGAAAAAACTATATAGTGCAAAAATAATATCGGAACAACTGTTAAGACCATTTTAATATTCTACTATACTAATGTAGTTAGTGTTATTCTGGTTAATTATTTGTATGATTGACACATAAACTACAGAGATGCACCATTGTACATTGAAAAAGACATCTAACATTTCTAAATGCATAAACCCCATTTATTTACAGATCTTCCTTGTTTAGAAAACTAAATGCAAATTTGTATAAGAATAAAAATATGTGAACCTCTTTGCTTTACCGCTTGCTTGGTAGTTCTATCATTACTTTGTCTCACTTATTTTGGTTAATTATCATGTTGCGGTGCTCCATCCGGATAACTTAAGTTATGTTTTCTTAATGTATCTCACCCGCATCTCACCGTGATTGAAATATGTGTCCGGCAAAGATGAGCAATCTAAGAGGCCACCCGGCTATGCTTACCCAAAGATTGGATACCCCAAATATGCCCACCCGTTTGTTATTCATATGTCGCTACGAATGTATATTTCAAGCATTTTCTCGGTAAATACATTTAATTTATTGTTATCCTATTTGTGAATTGCTCGACTAAAACTCGACCTTTGAGTAAAGATAATGGTAAACCATATGTGCTATGTGATTCTAGTACCACCGGAAAGTAGATTGCTAGATGTTATTCTCTTCTCGCTATCCTTGTATGCGTATTGTGGCTTGATAAAAGGAATAGTTTTAGAAGCTTTACCTAGCTTCCTCGTTTTCATGTTATAGGTTGTTTCATGTTTAAACTATTACTAAATCTGTGGAAAGTGGTTAGTTGAGTCATGTCTAAAAATGGAACTTATGTCGGATTTATATTTATAGCTTGATTGTTGCGAGGAAGAACCAAGGTGCGAGATGTTGAGACAGATTTCCTGCAGCCCAAATGTAATGTAAGTCTTTCTCCAAAACTACTATTACTTTGTCGATTCATCTTCTAGCCTGTCACTCTTGTTACATAAATGATTACAATATTAGAACTTGGGATTCCCTCATGTACTAATCGGGATGTCCCGACCGGGTGTAGATATGGGAGGAGATCGGTGAGATGCAATAGTGATTTGACTTTTATCTATGCCACTCAGTACCAACAATAGTGATTATGTACTCATGTTGCTAGCTCTATTCTTCTGTTGCTCAGATGTCAACACATTATATTGTTCACTATTCTATTTTCAACTTTCAAGATATGCTTGCTACATGTAGCTTCTTTGGTAAATTATTTAATGATTGGAATATTGGTGTTTGTTACCCGTCATAGTAGATCAGTTTGGTCTCTCGTCCGATTTGATTCATCTAAAGCAAGAATCTAGTTAAGTACTAAAAGCTTTGACACTTAATATTTGAGAACTTTTTAACATTACCCTCTAACTATTAGTATTTGGTAATGTGCTCTTTCGAGGCGAGGATCGATCGAGAAGGAGCAAGCCACTAGAAGTGATTGGATGAGGATCAGCTTGCATCCAAGAACAAGCGCTAGAAGGAAAGAGGAGACTTAGATTTTCTATGCTGCACTACTAGTGATTAACAAATGCATGTGATCTTTTAATACTCTGAATTGTAAAACATGTGATGTCGTTACTTGTGAGGTGGAATTACTTACTGTTAAATGTTAAAATTGGGATGTTCCTGTTGTAATAAATTTGACTCCCTGATTGCTTACTGTTGAATAAATTGGGATGGAAAAATAATTAAAATTTGGTGTGTTAATTGCCACGTCATCGTCCACGTAGGATGCCACGTCATCGTCCACGTAGGATGCCACGTCATTGACCACGCAGGATGCCACATCATTGTCCACGCAGGATGCCACGTCATCGTCCACGTAGGATGCCACGTCATCGTCCACGTAGGATGCCACGTCATTGTCCACGCAGGATGCCACGTCATTGTCCACGCAGATGCCACGTCATCGTCCATGCGGATGCCACGTCATCGTCCAAGCCACGTCATCGTCCACGCAGATGCCACGTCATTGTCCACGTAGGATGCCACATCATCATCCATGTCACCGCCATGTCGGTAGCAATCCGTGACGATTTTATTTTGTCACGGATAGTGAGCCATGGGTTGGGCCGCATGGGCCTCGGCCGCTCCGTGACGATTCAGATACGTCACGGATCGCGACGTTTATTAAGGGAACGTCGAGAGATTTAATCAATGACGCTCATTCCACCACGAAAATGTAAATCGTCGCGAATGCTGATTTGCGACGAATTTTATTTAATCCGTGACAGAATGGTTACGTCACAGATTAAATAGTTTCTTGTAGTGTGGTGTACAGTTTAATTTTGATAAAGTTTGAGAGGGATTTCCTAAAATTGGCGATCCTCTTGGTATTTCTTCAAAGTTTGAGGGGGTTTCATAAAACTTACCGAGAGGTGGCTTGTGCAAATACTATTTCTGCAAAGTTTAAGAGGGTTTCCGTACAATTATCTAAGTGTGAGCTGCGCTACATTTAACTTTCGATAAAGTGTGAGTTTTTTTTTCAAACTGTGGATCTTCCTGGATGGATCCGAGCCATCCATGTGCGATCCAACGACCCACAATTTAGGGGTGACGTAGCGAAATGGAAAAGTAAAAATTATCACTTTTAGGTCTTGTAAAGATTACTAGATCCTTTTACAAGCCACTACAAATGGCCAGAGAGAGACAGATAACATATCTCCACATATATAAGCACATTCAAGCTAATAGGTTACTGTCCTTTTCTCCTGGCGAAGCAAAAGTAGGTAAACTGCGCATACATCATATCTTGTCAATTAACTCCGGTGTAGGCCACCAGAGATGCACTACAAAACAGTAAAAAGCAGAAACAGACAAATCAGCAGTGCGGCATTACCATTACAACACACACAACACACAATTCGACTACCACTACGAGAGCATGACCCTGCTTAGCTTTATAGCTTAAGTCCAAATTCACGCAGTTACTGGTAAAAGGCATAAATAAAGCCATGGAAACTCTTTACGAGTGCAGACATTTGTGTCAAAAGCATACGTAATTAGCAGACTTGACAAAATAAATAAATAAACAAAAGAATGAAGCGAGCTGTTCCGTTCAGGGTGAGGTGGAGTCTGTAGTAGTGGGCACTAGGCAGAAGGCAAGCCATCTGCCAATCTAGCAATCCGAAAGGTGTTGCTCGCCGGAAAGTGCAGAAAATGTTTGGCCGTTTTTGGCTAGTGTAAACATCACCGCATTCCATTCGCAGCCTCTGGCTCAAACATTCCCCAAATCGTTCTGTTGATCGCAAAATTAAGAATGCATGCTTGTGCGTGCGTGCACGCACACGTTTGCAGATCGATTAGAAGAAGTTTTCAGGTCGGTTCCCCACTAAAAATATGGGGATTTGGGTATGACGGCTGATGACCGCGCGGGATAAGACTATAATATCGGAAGTGGTTTCTTACTTGATAAGATAAGTACCTTGTTTATCGATTTGCAGGAATTACATGCAAATCAATAGAAAACTCTGGTATTTTTAAATTGCAGTGGATATATAATATGTTAATTATTTGAATTTGAAGATGTTTTCAAATAAAAAAGTTCGAACTACAAAATTGTAGATTAAAAAAACTATAATTTTCATATAAAATTATCTTCATCCTAGTTAATACAAAAAAATATAATTTTTCTGATGGACTGTCCTGAATGCTACATTAACCTCCATGGGGAACAATACCTTACCAACAGCTGGGTGCTATAGTACCTACCACTATTTCAAACAACGGTAATGATATATAGTTTGCAAAACGTGAGGTGGATGTATATTCTTGTAAATTTGTAAAGAAACAAATATAAAAATAAAAAAATCACCTTATGGCATCCTCCTTGGCGCTCTCTCTCGACGCGGTTGGTTGGGCGGGGGCTCCTATATGTCTACCAGAATATGCATAAGCATTGCAACTTCTAGCCCATCAGGGCCCATTTAAACTTCCTTCTTATTTTTTTCACCAGCGCATGGCTATTAGCAAAAGGAAAAAGTCTTTTTGACCATTCAACTTTTGCCTCGGTTTGGTTTTGACCATCAAACTTCAAAACCAGATATCTTTGACCATCTAACTGTTAAAACCGTTCACAATTGACCATCAAACGGTTTTGATGGGTGGTTTTAACTTGTTTATTTACAATTTAGTCCTTAGAACTTGAAATGATCATTACTTTTGTCCGTAGCTACGATTTAGGTGATCCTTGCGAGAACACGTGAACACGTGACCGCAAGAACCACCTAAATCGGAGCTACAAGCAAAAAGTAATGTTCAAGTTCTAAGGACGAAATTGTAAATAAAAAAGTTAAAACCACCCATCAAAACCGCCCAATGGTCAATTGTGAACGGTTTTAAGAGTTGGATGGTCAAAGATATCCGGTTTTGAAGTTCGATGGCCAAAACCAAACTGAGACAAAAGTTGGATGGTCAAAAATGAACTTTTTCCTTAGAAAAAAATGTTCCAACATTTAAAAAATGGTCCAACATTTCTCAAAAATGTTGATTTTTTCAACCTGTTTTCACTAACATTTTGCAAAATGTTCTAACTTTTTTGGAAATGTTGGACCAACATTTTTGGAGTCCTTCTTATTCCTCCAACCACGGGGTGGCGGCGGCCATGGCCGACGGCGCACCGACGCGCGAGCCGCCGCGGCCGGCGCGAACCGCAACGGCGGCGCCCATGGCCGACGGCGCAAAGCTCGACACGCACGTCATGGACGGCGGCGGTGGAACTCGACCACGAGACCGCGACGGAGGAGGCCTGGGGGAGGCCGACGACGGAGGAAGCGCGGGGGAGCCCGCACGGGGTGGCGGCGCGAGTTCACTGGGAGGAGGTGGTGGGGGAGAGAGTGTGTGAGTTAGGGTTAGAGGTGGGATCCAAGAGCTGTAGCTTGTGGGGAGGAGGTGGTGGGGGAGAGAGTGTGTGAGTTAGGGTTAGAGGTGGGATCCAAGGGCTGTAGCTTGTGGTTGGTTGCAAGAACCTTGAAGAAGTGAAACATGAGTATGGAAAAAAAATCTTGCGGAAGATATATAGGATTCCGGGAATTTTTTCTTTTTTTTACATTTTTCTTTCCTCTTTTTGCAAAAATATATGGTCCGCAAAAAAAATTGCAAAACTATACATCTGGCACCGTGGGCGACGGCGTTAGGGACCTAATGCCGTGCCCTACGGCGGTAGGAGACGCACGTTACTGTAGCACCTTCTGCCGCCGTGGGCCACGGCGGTAGGGGTCCAGTCTCTTTTCAAAAATTTGTATTTTTCTGAACTCGGATGGAGGTAAACTTTATATGAAAATTGTAGCTTTCGACGAGATCTACAACTTTGTAGTTCAAAATTTTTCCATTTGAAGTCACCTTCATAGTCAAATAATCGATATACTATCTAGATCTCAGTTTTCATATTCAGATCTCAGTTTTCAGTTTACGTTCAAAAAATTGTAAGTTTTTTGCATGAACTCGGATGGAGGTAAACTTTATATGAAAATTGTAGCTTTCGACAAGATCTACAATTTTGTAGTTCAAAATTTTTCCATTTGAAGTCATATTCATACTCAAATAATCGATACACTATTCAAATCTGAAGACTGCAAACTGAGATCTGGATAGTTTATCGATTATTTGAATATGAAGATGATTTCAAATGGAAAAACTTTGAACTACACATCTCGTCGAAAGCTACAATTTTCATATAAAGTTTACCTTCATCCGAGTTCAAACAAAAAATACAAATTTTTGAAAAGAGACTGGACCCCTACCGCCGTGGCCCATGACGACAGAAGGTGATACAGTACCACGCGCCTCCTACCGCCGTGGGGCACGGCGTTAGGTGCTTAACGCCGTCCCCTCGACGCTAGATGTATAGTTTTGAAAAAAATTTTGCGGACCACGTATTTTTGCAAAATTAAGGTGGAAAAAATGTTAAAAAAAACTCGGATTCCGGAGTGGGCGTGGTAATAAAGCCTACGAAGCAGAAGATAGGGCCAGACTGAGCGGTCACGAAAACAGTGACAAGACCCGCCACACTACCATGCCAGGCCGAGCAATACCTGGGCCATTAATATTCATGACCAAACAACAATGAGGCCCAATTTTGCCATGCGTAGTCAGTCGCGTTCACCGTTCGTTCGTTCGTGGGGCGCCGAAAGCTGGCGTGTCCGACGCTAACCTCGTGCACCCTACGCATTGCTTTCTCTGCTTTCCGTGGACCCTTCGCCTCCTGCGCCACGTACCTCATTTGCATGCATCTCTCGTACTTCGCACAGAAGCCGCCTGCACCCTCCATGGTCGCGTTTTCCCCCTACTTTGCTGCACCAAACGCAACATCAACAATACGTCGGCCCTGTTTGATCCATAGGCTAAAGTTAACTTTAGCTAGTTGGAGCTTAATTAGCCACAAAGTATCCAAACAGTAGGACTAGATTGAGGTAGTATGCATCTAACCCACGGAAGAGGTGCTTATGGGGTCAGTTCATGTTGGGTCTCAAAAAAGTGACTTTTCTCTCTCCCTCCACCCACACCTAAGATTAAAAAAGTATATTTAATATCATTCTAACCCTTCCATCCAAACACCTTTAGAGTTAGTTTAGGATTAGTGCTAGAGTTGGAGGGCCATCATGGCGTGTCTTTGCGTGGTAAGCTAGAATCCAACATTACTAACTGAATGCCAAACGCAGCCGGTTAAAAAAATTGCACGCCAAGAAAAAAAGCAAAGAGAGGTCCCCATCCACGTCATAAACCACCACGCCCGCACGCACGTGCAGCAAACTTTGTGTTATTGTTATCCGCATCCGCACTCTTTTTGTTTTTACAGACTGCCCAAGTTTAGTTTTTTTTATTTTTTATTGAAATAAAATGAGAATTGATCCAGCTTTTATACAATGAAAAGCGGTAAAAAAGAACATGCAATTTCCCGTACAACTAGAAAGGTATCAGTACTATCTCAAATTTTTGATCCATCGAGGGTAGAATTGCCCGAACAATTTTGGTCTCTGTACCATACAACTAGAATGATAATCGATGGGTTGAATTAGGGTATCAACACACCGGTCAACTTAACTCAAACAAACTATGGCTACCTCTGTCCAAGGTGCCACTCAACTCAAACATACAACAATATTCCATCGAATTGGAGCATTGACACGAACCAACGCACCCGTGAAAGTCCGCCCAACCCAACACCTACAAGAACAATTTTTTTCGAAAGAAAAACATACTATGTGGTTATGTAAAGGTTGTGTTACTGTAAAAAAGTTTTTCCTCTTCTAGTAGAAAACAATATTTTACTTTTGTAGACATACTAGGATCGTGCCCGTGCGTTGCTACGGACGTCAACTAATTCATACAAGAAGTATAACATGTCAAAATAAAATAAAATTAACTCATCAAATTCCAAATCAATAGTATATAACCATTCTATAAGCAAAGGAAAACTGTGCAAATTTTATATACATTGTCTCAATTTTCTAAAATTGTGCCATGTATATTCTTGATTTTGCAAAATGGGAATATAAAATATACAAAAGGCACATTTTATTAACATAGTTTTTAAATGGTTACAAAGAAGTACATAGACTGCTTTCACACCTACACAAAAATTGAATGAAGTCAGCCATCTGATCGCTTGAAAGTGGCAATGTACTTGTTGAGTAAGTTGAAGTACTCCTTGGTCATGCTGTCAATCAGGGTTGAAGCTATATAGTGGGTGCCAATGCACCTAAGCCAAAACTAATTTTCAGTGCTAACTATCATTTTCTGACCATATGTGCACCCCTCGCTGAAGGCTACGTGCACGCCCATGCAGACAAGCAAGTACCATCCACACCAATACCTGAAAGTCTCCAATCTGCAGTACCTGGAGTCAGAACTCTGCTGATCTTCATTTCTACTTACGCTCTCTATTGGGCCTCTCTCCTTGCCCACCCAAAAGTCTTTGCTAGTCACCACACGCTGGACAACAGTTTTGCCACAGGCTATGGCCATGGCCGCTGTCTGGTTGCCAAAAAAATCAAATGGGATAGAAAACCAAAATCACAACCCCATCTTTACAATCTAGCAATATAATACTATCATTATTTGCCTGAATAGAGGAAATAACAGTGTAGAGTTTCCTTAATTGCGTTTAGATGCTACTCAATAGCCTTTATAACTCGGGTATTTACCAAAACAGGCATAAATGGAAACTGAACGCGCTCTTTCATCGACGAATTCATACAGAATAAATGCAGACAAAGAGTTTGCCAAACATCTCACAAAAAGAATTATGACTTCTACATAGGAGATTGCTAAACAGATTCTGAAGCCATGGATTTAGCCATTGGAAAAAATAACGGCCATTGTGTGTCCTAAATAATGGGCTAATTCAAGATTTCATCTAACAACAGCATGTAGCATCTTACTTCCTACTCTAAGTATACATATGTTCAAAGTAGCAATTCAAATGAAGAGGTCGCAAAGTGGCTTACTCTATGGCAAACCTTGAGTTATGCTTGTAGCTATATCAGACAACACCGGGATATGTTTGTATCTATATTAGAGAATACAGGGATATGTTTATAACTATATTTCTGAGTTATGCTTAATTAGATTATAGCAAGGACGTCCAAGATAAAACATAGGCCAGATTCCTTGATGATTTAAATAGGCATTTAATTTTACCAAAGATTATTGGAGTGTTTGATATATAAGAGCTATATGGAACATATTCCAAATACTTAAGAATTCAGACATTTACCTATGGACTGCGCTAAATGATGCAAAAGACTGGAGGCAGAACCTGAACTTTTCATTGTCCATGCTCTTTGAATCATGTTTTGCATCCATGCCTCTACCTATGTGAAGAGTTATTCCAGCGGATGGAGTTAATGATGATATTGATTGGGGTATTCCTTGCATGTCTTCAATATCCTCCATCCTCCCATAGATAGTAAAATTTTTGTTTTCTTCCTAAACATGCTTGAATAAAATCCAATTGTTCTTGGAAATAAGAAAATATGATCCTGAAATTCAAAGTAGAAGAGTCCTTGTTAATTGACTGGACCAGTATTGAGCTATTGAGAACCATTGGGGATACACAAAAGCGAAAAATACATTTAAATGTTTAACTCACATAGCATGGAAAACGATTGACAATGCGCTGCTGGCTTACATTACATCTTCAGCTTCCATAGGGAAAACGATTGCGAAACAATATATAAATATGTATTATGAAATATAAGCATTTATGACAAAAATCAGAAGATTATCTGTACCTAATTTTCTCCTCAATTAACATGAAAAACTGCTGATGAAAAACTATTCTGCTAGCAGAGAGGAGCTCCTGGAATGCGTACTAATTCGAGGAGATCTCATTGTCATCTGGACTCTTCTGCTAGCAGAGAGGAGATCTTAGAATGCAGTACTGATTCAAGGAGATCTCATTGTCATCTGGCTACAGTAACTCAAATCAGATTGGGAAAATCTTGCATTAACAGTATACTTCATAGCAGAAAGGACAATGTCTGACTAAAAAAATTGTGCCACATACCATTTGTTGATGCTTCAGCATCATTGGATCGACCAAGAGCCTTTTCGTGTTAAGCAAGCTGAAACTGATAATACTTGTAGTCTGGACAGTGTCTGTCAAATAGAAATTTGCAAATAACCCAAAATTTTTATTAAAGGCAGATTCTAGAATTTATTAAGAGCAGTTTCTATAATTTAAAAGTAAAGCAGGGTTTAAGAGGGAGGGTGGCTGTGAAAAAAAGAGATCTATGAGAATATATATGGTGATGTCATTTTCACAATTCAGGGGCAGGGTGGTTGGTAATATCAGGGGGATCTTGTTCATCGAATGAATGAAAGGATGGAAGAGAAAAGCAAGTTGCACGAGGAAGAAAGCAATGGTAAAGGTGTTATTTTTGTGTGTGAGCAGCCATGCAGGAATCAGCTTGAATGTCCAGAAGAATATTCATTAGTCATGGGAAAAAACAAAACACACTTGGATATACTCCTACAAGCAAGCAGGGAAACTGCTAAAGATAAACCTTCTTTCCCCCTCCATATGTTCCCTTCACCCTCTCGTAACCCTGTCCTACATTAATATACACCTTTTCAAATAGGAAACACACGATTGTTAGTTCAAAATAAGTCTATTATTGCTTAAAAAAGAATAAGGCTTTTTCCTATTACAACCAAATTTTAGCATGCTTAAACCTCACAAGCAATCTTGCATGCACACACATGATGCTACTTGATTTGAGCCTGAACTTTCAACGCTGTTGTTGACGGTGTAATTCCGTCAACCTAGCCATGAGTTTACCTTCGGTGTTGGCATGACTTTTATATCTTATCCATTGGTACTAACCCCCTTGGTATAACAAGTTCATTCGTGCATGTCGGTTTTGGAGTTTAGTGTTTATGCAGGATTTTAGTGTTGAAAGCAAGACTTCCGGGATAAGTTCATCAAGCACCTCATGACAAGACCTTGAAGCCCGGTAGAAGTCAAGCAATGAAGTGAACACGACTCGAAGAAGCCCAAGGACCCAACCCGAGAAGATGGAAAACTCCGAGGACCTAGCCAGAAAAGTGCTGAATCTAGCAAGACAAGGAGCTTCGTCCAACTCGGAGAGAGACTGACGACAAGGGCCCACATGCAGAAGGGGGAAGGATCTAGAAGACTCGGGAAGCAACACCGGGTAAAGGAGGCCGTGGACTGGGCCGAAATGGGCCCAGGCCGGTCGGCCCAGGCCGGCCCAGCCCGTTTCGTGGCCCAGTCGCCCCCCCCCTTTGACCTAGATGCCTCTCGGGTTATTTATAGCCCCCTGACCGAGAGCCACACATCAATCAATTTGTCATCCACCGCCGAGGAGCAGAGAAGCTTGAGGGACACCATCTCGGAGATGAGGGTCGTGCTAGTTGTCTAGGGTCTCCCTAGCCGATGTGGGAACCTTGCATGGAAGACCACGTCGGAGCTCTGGAGCAAGGATCAAGATCTAGGTAGGATCCCGGTGGTGATCTTGTTCATGTAATCATTCATGGTGAAGTTTTTATAGTGAATCCGATTTCTAGTGACCAAGTGCCTTCTCGATGATTTTGTTTTCCCCTTGGTTTTGCTTCTTCCCCAGTCTAGTCTATAGCTAGATTGCATAGGGTGCTCTTGTAGCCGCGGTGGCTAGAGGTGCATACCGGACCGACCAAGTGATTTCAATTTGTTCTTATCGAACTCGCCCTAGACTACCTGCATGAATAGGAGTACGTTATGACAGAACGGGGGCTCTGAACCACAAGTACAAATGCTATCATCTATGACCATTACCTAGTGACGATTTCCTGTTTGGTCATAGAAGTTCTCTTTGCAGTAACGAAAAAAATATTTGGTCATAGAAGATTATTCTTTCTATTACGATATACAAATTTGGTCATAGTAGTTAATTCAACAGTGACGAATTGTTGAATTTGGTCACAGTTGACGAGTGAGGGGTGAGATGAATCTGCTGCATCCGGCCGGGCCCCGATGGGCTTGGCGGGCGGGCCGAGCAGGTCGGGCCTTCGGGCTCGGCCCGTTCCAGTAGGATAGGTTTTTTTTCGAATTTATTTTTCAATGCGAAAACAATTCCAGTAAACACCAGAAAATGTTTTTAGAGCACGAAAAATACTCGAAAAAACACAAAAATTCCAGGAAAATTCCTAGAGATAGATTAAGACATGAACAATCCAAATAAAACATTTTGAGCTCATGAAAAAGATTTTAGAGCCTTCTAATAAATAGAAATAGCTCAAGGAAAATGAGAATAAGTTACAGAAAAATCCGGAAAATTCTCGGGAAAATTAGGACAGCTCCTAAACGCATTTTGTAAAACCTTTTGCACTCAAGAACCACTAGATGCATCGGCATGAATGCAACACACATAACTTTTTATTCAATTCAGAAAATCAAACAATGGATTTTTCCTATACTATATTCCCTGTAAAGAAAAATAAATTTTGGAAAAATTTTAAAATTATGAGAAAATCGTTATTTAATTACTCTTTCTATTCACATCCCGAAATTGGAAATTTCAGGGTGTGACAATAGCTCATGAGCATTTTCACAATTAAAAACTCTATTGAAAACGCCTACATATAGTGGGGACAAAATGTTACTCTTAGCAATCACATCAAATTGTTTTTCCTTCTTAGTACCATTTCTCATGCCCTTGTGTCCTAGGAAAGAAATACATGTGGAGGTCGCTGCATAATTATAGAGTTTTCAATGTATAATTCACCATATTTTGTCTCACACAACACGAAAAAAATTATAAAAATTAAAATAATTGTCCATAAAATGTAAGTTCTTGTGAGGGACCGTATTTTTGCTACAAATGACTACCAAAAAAAATCTCAAGACATTTCAAAAAATTTGAGTGCTATGTAGTCCAAATATAACAAGTCACTCACATAGTTCCTTAAACTATGTGAGTGGCTTGTTATATTTGAACTACATAATATCACCACTTCCTCAAATGGAAATTTGACCTACACAAAGTTTGTTAGTCTCGACAAGTTATAAAACTTTTGTGTTCAAAAGATTTTCATCCTAGTTCATTTCGTGTTTCGTTTGACTGAGTTTTGACCGAGTCAAACTTGGATTTTAAAATATGAATTGCTCATGTTTTGTTGCATGAAGAAATGATTGAATCCAACACCATAATTTGATAAATCATGATTTTAAAAATTTTTGGGAAGAAGAATCACCTCATTTCGAGTTCGTATGAGGGAGAACGACTAGTTACAAGTTTTAATCCGAGGAAAAAAAGAAAAATCGATCAGTTCATTCCAGTTCGTCACGTGTTCATGAAGAAGGGCCGATTTCTCTTTTTTTTCTCGGATTAAAAATTGTAACTGGTTTTTCTCCCTCATACGAACTCCAAATCGGTTGATTATTTTTCCTAATTTTCTCTAAAATCGAGATGTTTTACTCAGTGCCATTTGTTTGTATCTTAATTACTATTTTTTGATTGCTTTTCATACAACATATCTTTTCCAACTAAAAAGAGAATATAAAAAACATGTTTTTTCAAAATAATTGCTAATCTAATGTTATGGTCAACACAAGGTTGCATCCAAATTTGAGGTGCCCATGAGTAAGAAAGTATTTGAGTGTGTACAAACTTTGAAGTTTAAGTTGAGTTGTATGAAACAATGTGATGATATAGCTAGTTTATAAACAATGTATACTCCAATTTTCACAAAATCTTATGAAACTTTTTTATCAAGCTTGTACATTGATAAAATGATCTTATGCCAATTTACATAATTTTTTGATGAGTTTTATTTATTATTATCATTATTTTATAACAAGGTGACTAGTAGAAGTTTGAAATTTCCTACAAGCCAATTGAATTTTTCGTCAATCTCCTAGATGTGGCCTAGAATGGACCATAGGCGCCTAAATAGTTTTTTTTGAATTTTTTAAGCTTATTAGATGCACATACATGCAATTTTGAATTACTTTCGGTAAACACGTAGAAATTCATTTAAATGATAGAAAATAGCAAATCCACTCGAAAAATCTTGAAACTCCCCGGTGAAAACTTGTATCCATACTGTTATATATAAAAAATATATTTGTACAATTTTTAGAATTCCTAGAGAATGTTTATGTATTATTATCATTATTTTATAACAAGTTGACTAGTACAAGTTTGAGTTATCCGTATAAGTCAATTGAATTTTTCATCAGTCTCCAATATGTGGGCTAGAATAGATCATAGGTGTTCATCACTTTTTGATTTGACATCACTTAGTGTTCGAAAAACTTTCATCTAGTTGTCATTGTTTGAAATTCAAAATTTGGATTGTTCAAACAGAGTTGGATGGAGAAATAACCAAAATAAAGTTTATACATCCTGATGAGTTCTACAACTTTGGTATTCATCATGTTTTCATCTGAAATCGTTTAATATATATAAAAATATATTTGTATGCATAAGATAATTATTGTTGTGTTATTTCACAATTGTGCAACAAAAAGAAAAAAGAAAAAGAAAAAGAAAAAGAAAAAGAAAAAGAAAAAGAAAATGATAAGCAAAGAAGCCCATGTGGCCCAAATGGCCCAACTCTTGACGGCCGTCGATCGTGGATCCGATGGTTCTGATCGTGTTTCCTTGGTATATAATACCCTTACCAGTCGAAACCCTACCTCCAGACCATTGCTCCCCACCCAGCCGCACGCCTCCACCGCCGCCTCCTCCTTCCCAGCCTTGTCTCAGCACCGCGGGAAGGAAGCGCCGCACCGCACGCCGCCAACACTGCAGGGAAACGCGAAGCCAAGCCATGGCCGCCAACCTCCGCCGCCTCGCGTCGGCGCCCGCCTCCGCTCTCTCCCCGCCGGCCCCAACCTCCCGGCACTCCTCCCGCCCTCCTCCTCCGCGTCGCGCTCTCCGGCTCCGCCCCCTCCGCGCCGGATCCGCCGGCGCCGGAGGCCGCCGGAAGGCGGAGGGAGAGGAAGCCGCGGGAGGCAAGGTCGCCGCCGACGCCGGCAAAGGGAAGGAGGAGGAGGAGGGCGGCGACGGCGGCGAGCACGTGAACAAGGCCACCGGCGAGATCGGCGGCCCGCGCGGGCCCGAACCGACGCGGTACGGCGACTGGGAGCGCGACGGCCGCTGCTCCAATTTCTGAACTGCTCCGCCGCGAACCCCCGCGAGGTGAGATCGTGGGTAGCGGCCCTACCTTTCCTACTTTTGGATCTCGACCTGCGTTTTCTGGCTTCTTTTGATTCCTTCTTGTTGATTGATGGCGTGTGCATATTTTTTCTGGTGCCAACACTGGGGTTTCTTCTTCCGTAATCCTGCATTCTCGCGCAAGATGGAGAGCTGTGTGGATACTTTTATGCTGCTGCTGTTGAAAATCTTGCAAGATAAAATTTCTCGTTCGTTTCGTTCTGCGGCCCGTGCCTTGCTGCGAAGTGCGAACGGAATGATGCTGCTGTGTTTCTCTCGTTCGTTTTCCCCCTATTGGGCTTGTGCCAGATCGAAGAGTTGCAGGCTTCCATCTGCTCTTTTTTCGTTTTGTCATCTTCTTGGAGAAGGGGACTGCACGGTTTCGATGATTTGGTGTTTTGGTCGTATTTTTTAATCCTGTACTAGTCGGTGGCTACCCACAATCTGACAAAGTTGAATGGAGGTTATGCGTTTTGCATTCGAATAGATGGTTTTCTGGGTTTGATGACAACGAGCACCGATTCTAAAGTTTCAACCATTCCATCTCTAATGTCGCACGCACATCCAACCAATCATTAGCACTGTGATCTCCTACAGTGGCTCTCTTTTAATTTTTGGCACATCTTGTCGTTGTTTAATCTGAATCTCATGGATTTGTTTTTGTCTCCCCGCTTCGCAGGTGGATTATGGATCTGTTGGAACGGCATGGACCTACAGTTAGCATGGTTTTTCTTACAAGGAGATTTTTCTTGTGTTGGGTCAAAGAGATTGAAATGCTATTGGATAAGATGTCCAACATAGTTCAAAAGCTTCAGGTAACTAATCCTCGTCATTCAGGTTCGAATCATTATACATAAAACTGAGGCGTCTTTCTTGCTAACCTGCAGGAAGCTAATGAGGAGTCCAAGTCAGTCACTAAGGCGTCTGCAATGAAAGGTGCAAACTTCACTTGTTGAAAACAACTAATATCTTCATTTCTTAATCATAACAGAATGATGTAACTGAAACATTTGTCTGAATTAACACACCTTCCAGCAATCAAAGGGCGCATGGAGAAACACATTGATGAAGTAGGGAAGGTCGCACGCAGCGTAAAAGTCAAGCCGGAACAAATGGACGAAATGTACCCATATTACCCGATCATACCTTCGGTATGCAATTCACCCGATATTCTTCGGGGGCTCATTCTCCTTTTCGGTTTGCAGAATCTTGAGAAGAGAAAGAAGGCCGGGTGTGGGAAGGGCACGAGCGTAGATCGATCAAGGATGTCAATGACCATGTAAGATCTTCATCCCTCTTTTGTGCATGTGTAAACCATATAGAGCGATCTGGTTCAAAAAACTACTACTAAACACTAGCCAGTTGGTACTTACCATAACACCAAGGACAATTTAGTTATTCAAATTGGTTCGCTGTTGACCGCAAGGTTCAATTGAATGAGGCTTTCCTTTCTCGCGTCTTTCCTTGAGTCCCTGCTTTGTTTCACTGTCCTTGAGACCATAATGAGGTTTGTCGTTCGGATTTAGTACTGATGTTGTATTACTCCTTGAACATTGTATGCTACTATGTGAATACAAATAAGGCACAATGAGTAATTTTCTGGTGTTGTTTTTTAAATATGGTGTGGTCAAAGTAAAAATTTTCATGTATAGTTGATGTTACAATAATCTGTTAGCAGCTGAGTATTATATTTTGACTGCAGGCTATTGACGAAGAGGTCTAGTGGATGCAAGATGAAAGCATAATGTAATCAACTATATGGTGATGTGATTCTAAATGTAACATGAGATGCCGAATCTCTATTTTTTGAGATTTATCAGATATTATATTGTACTGTTGTGAGCATGTATGTGATCTAGGCTATGTAATTTGTTGAAATAAGTGGGTTTAAATTTGGCGATTTTGAATTTTTATTATTTCTGGATGAGCTCGAATAGAAAAGTGAATCAGTGAAATAATTGGCCATTTAGGCTCATCTATGGATTGTGTATGTGGTGGTGACGTCATCATTGCCACATCAACTGCCATGTCATCATCTATGTATGCAGACACGTCATTGTACACGTAGGCAGCCACGTCATCGTCCATGTAGATAGCCAGCGTGGCATCGAGCCATGTCAAAACGTGGACAAACCGCAGCACGACACGTGGACATACCAGAGTGCGACACGTGGACCATTCAGAGCTCGACACGTGGACAAACCGTAGCGCGACACGTGGCGCTGTGTCAAAGAGCCACGTCATCATATCTATGTTAGCACGCTCCTTGCCACGTCAGCAGCCAGCATGGGCCGTGCCACGTGGCATCCCCTTCCGTGACCAATTTCGTGACCATTTGGCTTGGTCATAGAAGAAATACACTTCTATGACGAAAAACGTGTTGGTCATGGAAAAGTTCCACTTCTATGACCAAAATGACCGATTGGTCATGGTAGACCAAATGTGACGGAGCTTCTGTGACCAATTCAATTTGGTCATAAGTTGGTCATAAAAAGTGTTCCATGACCAAATTTGCATGTATCGTGACCAAACCGTTTGGTCATTGATGTTGAGTATTGTACTAGTGAAAGGCGGGCGTTTTTGGAATCGGACCGGAGGCCATGGTTGAAAGATGCTTTTAATGAGATTCGCTTTTCTATCTTCATCTATCTTGTTTGGAGCTACAACATAAGCATGATCTAGACTCTCTAGATCGGTTATCTCTTGCTTTCTCTTGCTACCTCTTTAGTAGATTAGATTAGATGTGTTTCCTTTATGAGTTAGTAGATTAGATGCAATTTGGTTCTTCATAAGATAGATTTCCTTGCTTTACTAGATTGAATCCTTGCGTTGCACATTGTTCCACGGATTTGATACCTTGGGTTCACCACTCGAGGGAAGAAGGGTCCCTTGACTACGACGGTGGATTTGTCCGCTTGCAAATCCATATGAACTTTGATACGATAATCTACCGTCAACAGCTGTAAAAGTTCAATTAGTAGTGAAGTGATAGCGACTAATTTGTTACCCATATTTGCCAATCTAGCATTAAGAAAAAAAGAAGGATAGAAGAACAGGCTCAGATTCTAACACCAGCCTGACAGCCTTGAACTGGCAGTGTAACTGCTTCCACTGATAGACTAACAGTCTCATATATTCAAGTAGCGCTGAATCACATGTTCTCAAATATATGTTGCTCGAGTACATTATGACTCAACACCATATGCAAAGTAGTACAACAAGTTATAAAAAGCTATAAGGTTGTAGAAGGTTATAAAAACCTACTGTACACTACATTGTACTTGTGCCACACCCAACCAAACACCAGTGCTGCTGTCTATAATTTAGATATAGAATAGCTCAATCCCAATCTCAGCAATCACTACAATAGAATTGCCAATGCAGCAAATTTTATATACAGCTGTGTTGCTGTTAATGTCTTACTGAACTTGCAAGCATCCATTCCAGATTGGGACTCGGACTACAAGGCTGACTACTATTGTATCGACATTATTCACCTATGGCATCAAAATGCACAAATTCCATAGATCAAAATGCATCAAACACACAATCAAAATGCTGGCAGCCAGTACCTTGCATATGCGCAGCTTGTTGAGCACATCCTGAAGAACTTTGTAATTCTGAATCACATCATATTCTGTCTTCACGTCGAAATTGACCTGCAAACACGCACAAATGAGAAACTTCCAGTCCACAACAAAATACAGATCAATCGAGTTCGAACGAAAAGGAATGAATCAACAACGGAATCAACCTTATGCATCGGCACCACTCCAGGGTGAACCATATCCATCATTTGGCACTGGACCGCCCCCGACGCAGCCTGCAGCGAAGCAGAAAACTCCCATAATCAACACGAAATTCCGCACCATGCCACACATAACCATTCCCAAACCATACAATCCACTCGCACGAACAAGAGATCACGGCACTCGCGAATAGATCAAAACCCTAACCATTAACCTGGCAAATCGAACCGAACAGTGGGGGCGAGAAAGGGGCTGACCTCTTCGACCTTGGCAAGCGAGAGCTGAAGGGTCGCGTTGATCCAGTGCAGGATCTCGCCCCTCCCCATGAAGTAGGCGTCGTCCATGATCCCGATGCTTGACACCGCCACTGCCATCGCCTACCGATTGCGTCACGTAGATGGCGGCGGCGGCGGCGTGCCCTCGGCTCCCGATCGAAGGCGGCAGCATGCCCTTGATTGTGTGTGTGTAGATGGCGGTGACGGCGTCCGTGCCCTCGGCTCTCGATCGAAGGCGGTGTCGGGGACAGCCCTGGGGGTCCCCTTAAACAACTGGGGAAACCCCACTTAAAACCTGCAAAAGCCAAGGCCAAACACGTCTCGCTTAAACACACGGGGCATGGCCCACGCCACGGTGGTCCCGATGGCCCACCAAGGCGGCCCACTCAAAGACCCCCTCGAGCAGGCTCCGCCTCGCTCGAGGGCACACACCTCCCTCGGGTGGGCTCCGCCCCGTTCGAGGGAGTACGCTTACCTCGAGCGGGCTCCGCCTCGCTCGAGGGTCCACACCGCCCTCGAGCAGGCTCCGCCTCGCTCGAGGGCGCTCCGCACGCGCACGCCCGTTCCCAAACGCGGGTACGGGCATTTAATGCTCTGACGACGGCGGGGCGGCGCCATCATGCGCCTGGGACTCACGCCCCGGTCCTGTTGCACCAACTCCCTAGGAGGGAACCCATCCCCGCCACTGTGGGGGACTGTGCGACATGGCCGGTGCCAGCCCCGTGACGCCGCGCGCGCTCGCTCCCCGTACGGCTAACGCGCCGAGCCCTCGAAGGGGGGCCGGCCGCACCCTCGACTCGCTTTCCCGTGACCTTGCAGGGTTAGGTCGCGATGTTAGGCCGGCGGGGCGCCATCCCTGCCACTGTTGACGGCATGGCAGCCGCCCCCGCACGTACAACCCCACGCCGGGCACTGTGGCAACAGCTCCGGCGCTGTGAAGCATGCGGGAACGGGACGCCGCCATGCCCGCCACTGCATCCTGTACGGATCGACATCAGCGATCCCCTCGAACCCGCCTGGGGACATCACAGCCATCCGCTGCACTCCTACCCTCGAAGCTGCCACTATTCGGGTACAAGATACGCCATGATGGACAGATCGCGGCAAGGACCGTCAAGGCGGCCGCCTACTCTACGGCGCGGCGCACCACACTTCCCCATGTAGCTAAATAGTGCGGCATGCATGTAATTCGCTCTCTCCTTGGCCTATAAAAGGAAGGCGAACTCCCCCGCCGCAGGGGACACGACAGAATGACAAGAGACAACAACAGACAACACACGACACATCACACACTTACTCTCCAATTCTCCCACAATATCTTCAGCCACTTCACCAGGGACTTGGAAGCCACACTTCCTCTCCCGCCTTGCTTGTAGCAGCCCCACTACAGGCACCCCGGTGCCGAGCAATATAGTGCCCTGAGCACGCCATTGCTGGACGTATGGCCCCTCGGCCGGAACCAGGATAAAACTCCATCTTTGATTGCTTAGCATCGACCATTGAGGGATAGACCTTGGCGCTTATTACTGGTTAGTGTCGGGACCACATTCCGCACCGACAGTTGGCGCCCACCGTGGGGCAAGCGAGCGCCTAGGGTCAATCCACCGTCAACTCCCTCCATGGTGATCCGCACCGAGTACCGCGGTACGCGCTACTCCATGGGCAGCTCGGACCCCCCTCCCCCGCCGGGTTTGAAATCCCGGTTCGGGTGCCCGAATTTTCAGGCCACGGGGAACGACTACCTGATGCGCCTCATCAACCGTGAGGAGCTCCGTGCGCGGCGCCGGGCCGGGTCCACCCCGGTCGCCGCGCGCGCGCGTCGCCACGACACGGACACCCGCGAGCGGGGGATGTTGCGGGCCGTCGGCGTCACGGCGTCGCCGCCGCTCGGTCGGCGTTCACGCCGGGCGCGGTCGGAGCGGCGACAAGCCGAACGCGCCGCCTCCCAACGCGGCGCACCGTCGCGCGCGACGACCGCCGCCCCGGTGGGGGAGCACGCGGTCTCCGGGCCACGCTTCCCCATCAGTCTACGCGGCGCCACGACAGCCTACAACACCAACGTCAAAACCACGATGCGTAGGGTTCCCCCTGGCTTCCACGTCTTCGTCGCCAGGGACCCCGGCGCCTCCGCAGGCGACGAGTCATCCCTTGGCTTCCTCGACGCATTGCCACCCGCCAACCTGCACGGATACGCGGAGTGGGACTTTTCCGGCGTGCCGGACCCAGTAATGTTCAGGCGTTTTCTCGACGCCACGGACTACTGGTTCGGTTGCTCCGATGACTCCAGCACCGGGAGCTACGACCCCGCGCGGGAATGCTGCGTCGTCATCGCCAATGACCCAGCAAACGCCACCGGTGCAGCGAGCGTCGGCAACGGGGAGGTTACGCCCGCCCCAGGGATCGCTCCGCTCCTGGCTGCGGGACCGAGCACCCCTGCTGGGGCTGACATCGACGCGCAGCTAGCCCAAGCTCGCGAACTCGAAGCCAAGCTGGCGGAGGAGTATCGGACGGTGCGGCTGCTCCGCGCCTCCATGGCGGGGGAAGCCTTCGCGCCTGGCGAACGCGTGCGGGAGTTGGGCATACAGGCCCGCGACCGCATCAACGCCGACTTCAACGTCGACAACCCGGACACGCCTCCGCGGGCGAGCTAGAAGCTTATCGCCGCCGCAACGCTGCTGCGGGCCATGCCAGCCCCCTCAACGCCTGAGGCGCGAAACCTGCACCATGAGGTGCAGGCACTCATCGAGCAGGCGGCCGTCCAACAGGCCGAGAGCTCGGCGTAACGCATCCGCCAACAGGGGGACGCACGAGGCGACGGGGCCGCGCAGGGGGGCGAGCCCTCGGTCCATGCAGGTGGAGTGGCGGAGCGACCCGCCAACCAGGGACGCACACCAGCCAAAGAGCGGCTCCTCGACACGCGCTGGGCGCGGGACTGCGACGCTCGTAACGTCATCAACGCTCGGCGGACGAGCAAGGCGGATGCGCGAGCGGCGGCAGGCTACCACCCTCGGCGGGGTGGATGCTACGACAGCGATGAAGACCGCTCTCCGACGTCGGAGCCCCCGGGGACCCGTGTGTTCAGCCGGGAGATCCGCGTGGCGGCCTTCCCCCAGCGCTTCCGCCAGCCCACGACCATCGTCAAGTATAACGGGGAAACGGATCCCCGCGTATGGCTCAACGATTACCGCCTAGCATGCCAGCTGGGCGGGGCCACCAGCGACGAGGTCATCATCCGCAACCTCCCCTGCACCTCGGCGATTCAGCCCGGACGTGGCTCGAGCATCTGCCGGCCAGCCAGATCCATAACTGGGATGATTTGGTCTGCACGTTCGTGGGAAACTTCCAGGGCACGTACGTGCGCCCTGGGAATTCCTGGGACCTGCGCTCCTGCACCCAGAAGCCCGGCGAGTCGCTCCGGGACTTCATACGGTGCTTCTCCAAGCGCTGCACGGAGCTCCCAAGCGTGGTCCGAGATTGTGCACGCCTTCCTCAAGGGCACCACGTGCCGGGATCTCGTGCGAGAGCTGGGGCGCAGCCCGCCTGCGGACTCAAACGAGATGTTCGACATCGCCACCAGCTTCTCCTCAGGAGAAGAGGCCGTGGGGGCGATCTTCGACGGCAAGAAGGGCAAGCGCTCGGACGACGCGCCCGCGGAGGGTAGCAAGTCCAGGGAGCCCCACCGGAAGGACAAGCGGGGCAAGAAAGGGAAGAAGCCGCACCGCGAGGCGCGCGAGCAGGGACGCGACGGCAATGACGCCGAGGCCCTTGCTGTTGACCCGGCTCGACGAGGCCCTCGACCGGCCCCTCGAGGTCCGGGGGTGTTCGATGACATGCTGAAAAAGCCATGTCCATACCACAAGACCCCAGTGAACCACACCCTCGAGCAATGCGACATGCTCAAGAAGTTCTATGGTCACGCCGCCGCAAAGGACGCGGAGGCCAAGAAGGACGGAGGAGATGGCGATGCCGGCGGCTTCCCCGCCGTAGAGAACGTGTTCCACATCTTCGGGGGACCAACCGTAGACATGTCGAGCCGCCAGCGCAAGCGGGAGCGGCACGAGGTCCTCGCCGCGGAGAAGGCGCCTCCCTCCTTCCTTGATTGGTCGGAGGATGCCATCACCTTCAGTCGCGAAGACCACCCGAACCGCATCCCCAACCCGGGCCAGTACCCACTGGTGGTCGACCCGGTCATTGGGAACGCGCGGTTCTCAAAGGTCCTGATGGACGGAGGCAGCAGCCTCAACATCCTCTACGCGCACACGCTGCGCGCTCGCCGGGGATCGGGTTGGACCGAGTGCGGCCCGGCACGACGCCGTTCCATGGCGTCGCGCCAGGCAAGCGCGTCCAGCCCCTCAGGCAGATCGACCTGCCGGTTTGGTTCGGCACTCCGAGCAACTTCCGCAAGGAAATGCTCACCTTCGAGGTGGTGGGGTTTCGGGGCGCCTACCACGCCATACTTGGGCGGCCCTGCTACGCCAAGTTCATGGCCGTCCCCAACTACACCTACCTCAAAATGAAGATGCCGGGACCAAACGGCGTCATCACCGTGGGCTCGTCCATCAAGCACGCGTTCGACTGCGACGTCGAATGCGTGGAGCACACGGAAGCACTAGCGCTGGACGAAGCGCTAGTGACCACCTTGGAGAAGATGGTCAACGAAGACCTCGACTCCACCGCCAAGCACGCCGGCAATTTTGAGGCCGCGGAGCAGACCAAGGAGGTGCCCCTCGACCCTGCTGCCCCCGAGGGCAAGGCGCTAAGGGTCAGCTCCACCCTCGACCCGAAATAGGAAGTGGTGCTCGTCGACTTCCTCCACGCCAACGCCGACATCTTCGCGTGGAGCCCCTCGGATATGCCAGGCATCCCGAGGGAGGTCGCCGAGCACTCCCTTGACATCTTGCCTCATTCCCGCGCCGTGCAGCAGCGGCTCCGCCGCTTCGACGAGGAGCGGCGGTGGGCGATCGTAGAAGAGCTGCGGAAGCTTCTCGAGGCCGGGTTCATCAAGGAAGTGTTCCACCCTACGTGGCTAGCGAATCCTGTACTAGTAAAGAAAAAGAATGGGAAATGGCGGATGTGTATAGACTACACTAGTCTTAATAAAGCATGTCCTAAAGTACCCTTTCCTTTGCCACGCATCGATCAAATTGTCGATTCGACAGCCGGGTGCGAGCTACTTTGCTTCCTTGATGCCTACTCCGGGTATCACCAAATAAAGATGAAGGAGTCCGACCAGCTCGCGACTTCATTCATCACGCCGTTCGGGATGTTTTGCTACGTCACGATGCCGTTCGGCCTCTGGAACGCGGGTGCAACGTATCAACGCTGCATGCAACACGTTTTCGGAGATCACATCGGGCGGACGGTTGAGGCGTACGTAGATGACATCGTCGTAAAAACCAGGAAGGCGGACGACCTGGTTGGCGACCTCAACATCGCGTTCGGCTGCCTGCGGGCCAACGGGGTAAAATTGAACCCCGAAAATGTGTCTTTGGTGTGCCGCGGGGCATGCTCCTAGGATACATAGTCTCCCAGCGAGGCATCGAGGCCAACCCGGAGAAGGTTGCGGCCCTCGAGCGAATGGGTCCAATTAGGGACCTCAAAGGGGTACAAAAGGTGCTGGGATGCCTTGCCGCCTTGAGCCGCTTCATCTCGCGACTCGGCGAAAAGGGCTTGCCCCTCTACTACCTCCTCAAAAAGCACGAGCGCTTCTCCTGGACCACCGAGGCCCAGGATGCGCTCGACAAGCTTAAGGCGTCCTTGACCCACGCCCCGATCCTCACACCGCCGAGGGACGGCGAACCTCTGCAGCTCTACGTGGCCGCGACCACCCAGGTGGTCAGCGCCGTAATCGTGGTAGAGCGCACGGAGGAAGGGCACGCCCTGCCGGTCCAACGTCCGGTGTACTACATCAGCAAAGTCTTATCCGACACCAAGACACGCTACCCTCAAGTCAAAAAACTGCTGTACGCGGTGGTCCTCGCGCGGCGCAAGCTTCACCACTACTTCGAGGCCCACCCTGTCACGGTGGTCTCCTCCTTCCCGCTGAGGGAGATCATCCGCAATCCGGACGCGACGGGCAGGATCGCCAAGTGGTCGGTGGAGCTGATGGGCGAGACGCTCGCCTACGCCCCGCGCAAGGCCATCAAGTCCCAGATCCTCGCGGATTTCGTTGCTAAATGGACAGACACGCAACTACCGCCGCCACAGGTCCAAGCAGAATTCTGGACTCTGTATTTCGACGGCTCGGTGATGAAGACCGGGGCGGGCGCGGGCCTGCTCTTCGTGTCACCCCTCGGGGAGCACATGCGGTACACAGTACGTCTCCACTTCCCCGCGTCAAACAACATGGCTGAGTACGAGGCCCTCCTTTGCGGCCTCAAGATCGGCATAGAGATAGGCGCCAAGAGCCTCGGCGTGCGGGGGGATTCGCAGCTCGTGATTGACCAAGTCATGAAAAATGCGAGCTGCCACGACGACAAGATGGAAGCGTGTTGACGGTTAATAATTGTATCAAAGTTCGTTCGTGACTCGCAAGCGTACAAGTCTCCCGTCGTAGTCAAGGGACCCTTCTTCCCTCGAGTGGTGAACCCAAGGTATCGAATCCGTGGAACAAATGTGTGACGCAAGACTTAATCTATTAAAGCCAAGTAATCTTCAATATTCGATAAAAACCTAATGCATCTAAGTAAAAGGCACAAAACAGATCTAATCTACTAAAGACCGGAGAAAACAAAGTAAGATTGGGTAGATAAACCGATCTAGAGGGATCGGGGTAAGCCTTTTGTTGAAGTTCCAAGCAAGAGAAGAAGTAGCAAATCGAATCTTAATAGAAGCCTCTTTAAATCGTGGTTTCCCGTCCAAATCCGAAAACATCCGCCTTTCGAGACCCCCGTTCTGTCACAACGTATCCCTATTCATGCGGGGAGCTTAGGGCGAGTCAAAAGACAAGTCGAGATTCTCTCGGAAGATCCGGCGTGTACCTCTAGCCACCGCGGCTACAAGAACACCCTATGTAATCTATCGCGCGAATAGAATTGGAATAAGCAAAGTCGATCGAAAAACGAAATCTTCGAGGAAACACTTGATCGCTAAGAAAAGATTCAACTTGATAATTCAACTATGACAATGATACATACACAAGATCACCACCGGGATCCTTCCTTGATCTTGCTTCTAGCTCCGGGAACTCCGACGTGGTCTTCCATGCAAGGTTCCCACGTCGGCTAGGGAAACCCTAGTCAACTAGCTCGACCCTCTCCTCTCCGACATGGTGTCCCTCTCTTCTCTCGCTCCTCGGCGGCCGAAGACGAAATCTTCTCCCCGTGGCTCTCGGTCGGGGGACTATAAATAGCCCGATTGGCGGCTAGGGCAAAGGACGACGGGTTTGGGCCCAAAATGGGCTCGGGCCGACCGGGACCCGGGCCGGCCGGCTCGGGCCCATTTAGGCCAACCCGTGGGCTCCTTTGCCCGAGGTCGGTTCCCTTGCTTCCTGGATGTTTCCCCCTTCTGCATGTAGGTCCATGTCGTCGGTTTCTCTCCGAATTGGACTCAACTCCTTGTCTTGCAAGATTCAGCGCTTTTCCGGTCGGTCCCCGGAGTCCGTCGTCTTCTCGGATCAAGTCCCCGGCTTCTTGGAGTTAATTTTGCTTCATTGCATGACTTGTTCGGGGCTTCAAGGTCTTGTCATGAGGTGCTTGATGAACTTATCCCGAAAGTCTTGCATTCAACACTAAATCCCTGCATAAACATTAAACTCCAAAACCGACATGCACACGTGAACTTGTTATACCACGGGGGTTAGTACCAAAGGATAAGGTATAAAACTCATGCCAACACCGAAGGTAAACTCATGGCTAGGTTGACGGATTTTCACCGTCAACATCTCCCCCATGCTTAAACCTTGCTCGTCCTCGAGTAAGCCTTCGATGGATATCATCATTGCTAAACAATGTTTAAACTTTGCACTTGATTACACATGAGAAAACATAATGCTCTCAAAATTTTAATTCATTAAAGTTCCATAATGCACTAGCCTTCATCTCTACGGAGGGTAGATTCTTATTAAGCTTATCCCACAAGTATTAACATGCTCACAAAGTTTTAAATAGATCCCAGAATTTTTGAAATAAAGAACGAGATAAAGAAAAGCTAAACCAAATTCACAAATTTAAATCATCTCGTGTATTGCTCATAAACTCTCATCTCACTTGTCTCTCAAGCCTATATATTCTACTCCTTTCCCTCTCATATATATGTGGTAGGCTTTATATGGAGCTTTGGGAAAGTTTAGTCCTAACAAGATTTTATAAATGAGGTGTTGTCAAAACAAGACAAGCTTCTCATGGTCTTACCGAGACTCGTCAAAAAGGTCATTGGAAAATAATGTTAAATCAAGGAGGGGAAAGAGAAAAATACACACACTTTAGATGAGTGGACATGTGCAAATGGCAAAGAGTGATCCCGAGGCACAAAAGAAGTCCTCGTTATCGGATTGCGCATGGTTGGAAAATGAGAATGGATCTTTTTATCTTGAAGCCTTGAATGCACTTTTAGAGAGCTAGGGAATTTACTTTACGCACATTTTTTCTTTCTCATATTTCTCATTCTTTTCTTTCTTTCTTTCATTCATTTTTTTTTCCTCGTCATATATTCAGTCCATGACTCTCACAACGAAGTTTTGATTTTTATACCTTGAAAGTCATGAATATCACTGGATTTTTTTTCTTTCATCATCATTTTTTTTAAAAAATATTCCCCTTTGAACTCTAAAACTGCACCGTACCTACCTCCTCCCCCATGCTTAGACGTTGCTCGTCCTCGAGCAAAGAGGCGAAAATAAGGTAGGTACCGGAATATTTTTCCTTGGAGAGATACTTCAAATCTTCAACGTTGGCACCGTCTTGCGATCTTCCTTGAATTGATGATCCATTCTCAACGATAGGTTGTGGTCAAGGAGGTGATCACAAAAAGATGATATTTGGTTTAAGGGTGGATATCCGGCGAAGTTTGTGAGATCACCGATGCGGGGATACACAATGCACGGATAAAAGGCTAGCAAAAAGATAGATACGCAAAAACGGAATGACCAGCTTCTTAGTCTCGGGCTAGAGAAATCATGGCCTGCAATAACTCACTCAAAAATAAATCTTGTACACTAAGGTTTATGCACTCAAATATATATAAGGCTTTGGATAGGTTGAGCAACACACAAGTGATATTTGTGACAAGGTTAGCAATATTTTTGAGCATAAAAGACATCTTTAATCTATTCATAACTTGAGAGCACATAAAACACTATGGGTCTTTATTTTAATCATAACCTCCGCTGAAAATTAAGCTAGCATTTAAATAAATTCAGATCTGTATTTTTAAGAGAGCACTAGCTTAAACATGCATAAATCAACTACAAAGATGAACAAAGCTGCAATTATAATCATATATCATCATGGCACGAATTTTGTGACTTTTCCAATGATATAATCAAGGTGGTGTCTTTATTAATGATGACATCAAGTTGAAATACAAACTGAAAATAAACTAACATGCTTGCTGAAATTTAAATAAAAACAGAAAATACTACGCAAACACACATAAGCAAAAGCTGAAAATTACAGAGAAAAAGAAAAGAAAAGAAAACTAAAGTTCCTAAATCTTCTAGTCCTCCGCCGGTGGTTGATGTTGATGATCTTGATAATAATACCCTTGCTCATAATATGGTTGGACACTTCCTCCGACGAATTGATTTGGCTCCACAAGGTGAAGGCGTCCAAGTTCAAAGGCAATATTTGCGTTGCCTTCACCAAGTTGAGCTGCGTTAGCTTGGATGGCTGCGATGTTTTGAGCGTTACTTGCAGCAAACCCTCCAATAATGGCCATGCTTTGTTGTGGTTGGGGATGATGAGCGTAGGACTCCGCGAAGTTAGCGTTGGGCACAACATAATTTTGTGGGGGTACCGGTGCACCACCCCCCCATGCTTGCTCTTGTGGCCCTCCGTAATAACTTGACGGAGGAGAGACCTCGTCGAACGGTTGCACATTGGGTTGTGCTCCACTCGCATGTGCGGAGGATGTTCCCTCCTCTACGATCCTTCCTCTTTTGTTCTTCCTTGCAGGGACAAGTAGTCCCTCTTCCAACCAATCTTCTCTCCCTTCATTGAAAAGCCTAAGCCTCTCGTTGGGAAGGGGTAGGTTCACTATGGCCAACCGATAACCTCCTCTCTCATCTCCACTAATGTATTTGCCTTGCCGCAAATATTCAATGCCGAGAGAGGTACCACGCAAAAGGTGGTCGGGGTTTCTTGCGATCCCCGGCCGCAAGGAAAAGGCCAACATGGAGAGGTAACACCCCGAACCAATATTACCCACCCCCGATGTTGCTTCACAACACCAACGGTTGATCATGAGGTAAGAGGGGTCTATTGGCTGCCTGGCAATTAAAGCCGAGTATAGCCAATTCAACTCCGTGTCGGTCACCTTTGTTTCCTTCATCCTCCCCAATATCCTCTTGCACATCCAAGAGTGAAATATCCGGATAATGGGGTTGCGGATGCAATTGCGTTGTTGATGGGCTTCTCCGGAGATCATGTTCCAAAATCCCGCTAACATGCCGGGTGGCACGTCAACTTTCTCCGAGCTCCCTTGTGGAATCCAAGCAGCTCCCTAACGTGCTCGTAGGGAACCTCTTGTTGGACTCCCTCCAAACGGAATGACAAGCTTTGCACCCCATCATCATCAACGATGGGTGCAATAGTCATCAAAATTTCCAAGGCGTAACCCAAATGGGTGTCCACCGATATTCCGTTGGAGAACTGCACCCATCCGAGGTGCCCCAACATATAGTATACGTCGGTGCAAAAACCCAAGGTGTAGAGTGCTTGGTCGTCGAACTCGACGTTGGGCACAAGCCTCTTCTCAAGATTGGCGAGCCTCTCCTCCTCCTCCGCCGACAAGATGATGAAGCCGTACGAAGAGTGTGTCGGGGTGTAAGGAGGTGGCGCGGTTGAGAGAGTCGATCGTCGTGGTGGCGCGGGCTGCTCCTCCGTGTGCCCACGAGGTTCGGTGAACCTCATGGAAGTGCTTCTGCAGCCCTCATACCACAAAGGAGGAGAGCATCGTTCCTTCTCGGTGGTGCCGTATCCGTCTCCATGCTCCGGGGAGACTCGGAAACCAAGTGCCTCCTCGAAGACGTGGTTGATGACGGCTTGGATGACGACGAACTCTTCTTCTTGGAGAAGAGACTTGTGGTCTTCTTCCACATGGTTGCTGCACTCTTTTTTTCAACTAAAATTCCGGGTTGCAACCGGTAACTAGGCACTTAAACTTTTCGCTTCGGATGTGGACTTTGAGTGGATTAAGGATGTGGATTTTTTTTTCTTGAGCTATCAAGCTTGGGAAGGTTGGCTATGTCTACGGAGGTTTTGAGCACACAAACTTGAACACACAAACAAAGAAAGGAGAGGGAAGCTTGCTTGCAGAAAACGGGAGCCGGGGGGGCTCCTTATGTAGGTGAGGCCGGCCTCGGTGCTCCTCCCCGTCTCGTCTTTCTTCCAGCACGATCATTTCACCTCTCGCAAATTTCCCCGCCCGCGTGCTCCATGAGTTGCACCGCCCAAACGCTCTCGTCCACTCCTTATTGGTCCTTCCACTTGATGCTTCATGTTTTGGGTCATGTCCATGCTCCCTAGCTCCACTTGCTTCACATGCCACCATGAAATTCCTACAAAGTTGATGCTTGCTGCCCACCATGCTTGTCCTTTGCATGTGGAATTGGTGAAAGTTGATGAAAGGGAATCCAATGGTGCATGCATGATTACTAGATTGCCTCCATTAAGGTGTGTTTAAGGTTAAGCACTCCTCTAATTCAAATTTTAAAATATTTTTCAGAGCCATGCAAGAGCTCGAACATAATTTTAGAGAAGTTTTTAAACCATTAAAAACAAATGCAAGTCGAAAATATTTTCTTTTTACGTCGATTTCGGTCTCACCGGTATAGTTTGCCTTCATCGGTTGAGAGCAGACTTTTTCCCGGCTTGATCATGGGGGCATAGGTTTAGATTCTAATTTTGGCTAAATAAGAAAGATTTTGAATAAAACAAAATTAGAATAGGCTTAGAAAAAATCTAATCCTAGAGAAACCAAGGATATAGATTTTTAAAACCAACCAAAAGCTTCGATTTCTAGGTTCACGCGAGTCCTACCACGTGCTGAATTTTTTTTTTGTATTAACACATAGATATAAGTCGCGGCTCTACTCGTGTGGTTTTAGCATGAAAAATAAGTCAACCTCAGCACCATAATGAGGGTGAAAGGTTGAGTTAAGGTTCTGAAATTATTTGGTTGAGGTTTCTCGAAAAGAAAAGAATCAAACAAGCACATAGGAGGGTTCATGCAAAGGGTTTATGATAAAGCAAACATTCAATCAAGAATTATGTCTCTAATATTGTTCAACCACTTCTAAGTCTAATGTCTTTGCGTAATAAAACTCAAAAACTAAATTATTAAAAAGACTCGAAAAACCTGGAATCGGGTTGTCCTCCCGGTAGCTTATTCTTGACTTGACGAAACGGGTTGCCTCCCGCCTAGCGCTTCGTTTATAGTCCATGGCTAGACTCCTTCACTTGATTACTCCGGATCAACGCTCTTTGTGGGCGTTGCAATCTTGGGTACCCGCTTTGGCTTAGTCATTTTTTTTGGTCTTCACAGGCTGGCTTTGTCCTTTGGTCTTGACGGATGCAACAACTTCCTTGTGGCTCGGCATCTCGAACTCCGGTCCTTCGGTCGTGATCTTCATGGTCTCTAGTGTGATCCTTCATCTCTCCCGAATGAGCTTGAGTAGCCTTAGCCGTCTTGGGACCTTGGAGTTGTCTCGGATATTCTTCTTCGTTACCCATCGGGCGCCCGGCAAGTTGTCCCACTTGCGTCCAGCATCTTCATCACGATGAACACTTCACGTATAGAGCTTCCGACCTCCGTCACCTTACCATCTAAATTCTTCAATATCTTCTCCATAGCCTCGAACTTAGTGACGGCGTCCTTGTTGATCTTAGCTTGCTCGTCCATCAAGTCCTTGAATTGTGCACAAAGAGAAACCAAAACTTGAATCGACGAACTTGCATTAAATCGGGGTTACCTTGGACATGGTCGTACTCCACACACTCCTTGCATGAGGATCTTGCTTCGGTGGCCTTTAGGTGTTGAGCTTCTTTCCCCATCTCCATCTTCTCCATCCTCCTCTTGATCTTGAACGGCCTTCCGGCGTCTTGACTTGGAGGTGGTGAGTCCCTTGGAGATTTCGACGGTCCTTCGACTTCACTTTTGAATCTAGGGTTTCCACCCCTTTAGCTTGTGTTGCATGTCACCTTTGCCTGTAAAGTTTTCCTTGGATCATCCACAAAAAAGTTTGGGTTTCTTGGAGAGGTAGCCAACCATCTCCGGTTAGGGTTAGCAATAAGCAAAGTATGCAAAAACTAGAAAGGAAAAACAAATCTATGAAAACTAGGGTTAGACAAACTAGATTAGATGTATTTTGAGGATGATCAAAGTTTAGTAGATGCAAAAATAAAACAAAATCAGTACTGAAAATTACAAAAAAAAGCAATAAAAAAATCAAATCTTGATCACTTGTTCCCCGGCAACGGCGCCAGAAAAAGGGGCTTGTTGACGGTTAATAATTGTATCAAAGTTCGTTCGTGACTCGCAAGCGTACAAGTCTCCCGTCGTAGTCAAGGGACCCTTCTTCCCTCGAGTGGTGAACCCAAGGTATCGAATCCGTGGAACAAATATGTGACGCAAGACTTAATCTATTAAAGCCAAGTAATCTTCAATATTCGATAAAAACCTAATGCATCTAAGTAAAAGGCACAAAACAGATCTAATCTACTAAAGACCGGAGAAAACAAAGTAAGATTGGGTAGATAAACCGATCTAGAGGGATCGGGGTAAGCCTTTTGTTGAAGTTCCAAGCAAGAGAAGAAGTAGCAAATCGAATCTTAATAGAAGCCTCTTTAAATCGTGGTTTCCCGTCCAAATCCGAAAACATCCGCCTTTCGAGACCCCGTTCGTCACAACGTATCCCTATTCATGCGGGGAGCTTAGGGGCGAGTCAAAAGACAAGTCGAGATTCTCTCGGAAGATCCGGCGTGTACCTCTAGCCACCGCGGCTACAAGAACACCCTATGTAATCTATCGCGCGAATAGAATTGGAATAAGCAAAGCCGATCGAAAAACGAAATCTTCGAGGAAACACTTGATCGCTAAGAAAAGATTCAACTTGATAATTCAACTATGACAATGATACATACACAAGATCACCACCGGGATCCTTCCTTGATCTTGCTTCTAGCTCCGGAACTCCGACGTGGTCTTCCATGCAAGGTTCCCACGTCGGCTAGGGAAACCCTAGTCAACTAGCTCGACCCTCTCCTCTCCGACATGGTGTCCCTCTCTTCTCTGCTCCTCGACGGCCGAAGACGAAATCTTCTCCCCGTGGCTCTCGGTCAGGGGACTATAAATAGCCCGATTGGCGGCTAGGGCAAAGGACGACGGGTTTGGGCCCAAAATGGGCCTGGGCCGACCGGACTGGGCCGGCCGGCCTGGGCCCATTTAGGCCCAGCCCGTGGGCTCCTTTGCCCGAGGTCGGTTCCCTTGCTTCCCGGATGTTTCCCCCTTCGCATGTAGGTCCATGTCGTCGGTTTCTCTCCGAATTGGACTCAACTCCTTGTCTTGCAAGATTCGGCCGCTTTTCCGGTCGGTCCCCGGAGTCCGTCGTCTTCTCGGATCAAGTCCCCGGCTTCTTGGAGTTAATTTTGCTTCATTGCATGACTTGTTCAGGGCTTCAAGGTCTTGTCATGAGGTGCTTGATGAACTTATCCCGAAAGTCTTGCATTCAACACTAAATCCCTGCATAAACATTAAACTCCAAAACCGACATGCACACGTGAACTTGTTATACCACGGGGGTTAGTACCAAAGGATAAGGTATAAAACTCATGCCAACACCGAAGGTAAACTCATGGCTAGGTTGACGGATTTTCACCGTCAACAAAGCGTACTGCAAGGCCGTGCGAGCCCTCGAGGACAAATTCTACGGCATCGAGCTCAATCACGTGCCCCGCCGGTACAACGAGGAGGCGAACGAGCTGGCTAAGATCACGTCCGGGCGGATCACCGTCCCCCCCGAACGTTTTTGCCCGGGATATCGCCCAGCCCTCCGTCGCCCTCGAGCCACACCCCTCGAGCCACGCGGAACCCTCGGGGGCTCCCTCGAATCCAGCAGGTGCGGAGCCCATGGATGAGGACCCCTCGAACGAGGCGTACGTGCTCTCCCTCCTCGAGGGGTATGGCGCCTACGAGGCCGATGCGATGGATGTCGAGCCAGCCCCCATCAAGGTAGATTGGCGCGACAAGTATGTCGCTTGGATGGCTCGAGGGGAACTCCCCTTGGATCGGGCCGAGGCCAGGCGCATCGCCCGGATGGCCAAGTCCTTCGCCCTCGTCGACGGCGAGCTGTACAAGCGCGCCACTTCTGGCATCCTGCAGCGATGCGTACCCATCCCCGAGGGGCGCGAGCTCCTCCGGGACATTCACGCGGGGATCTGCGGCCATCACGCCGCACCCCGCACCCTCGTAGGCAATGCGTTCCGTCAAGGCTTTTACTGGCCTACTGCGGTCGCAGATGCCAGCGAGATCGTGCGCACCTGTGAAGGGTGCCAGTTCTACGCCCGCAAATCCAACCTTCCTGCTCACGTCCTGCAGACCATCCCCATAACATGGCCTTTCACCGTGTGGGGGCTAGACATCGTCGGGCCCCTGCGGAAGGCGCCCGGGGGCTTCACCCACTTGTTGGTTGCGATCGACAAATTTTCCAAGTGGGTAGAAGTACGCCCCATTACGAATCTCAGGGCACAGCAAGCGGTGACGTTCTTCACCGACATCGTCCATCGTTTTGGAGTGCCAAACTCCATCATCACCGACAACGGGTCCCAGTTCACGGGTAGGAAATTCCTGGAGTTCTGCGACAAATTCTACATCCGTGTGGATTGGGCAGCTGTGGCGCACCCACAGACTAACGGCCAAGTAGAGCGTGCCAATGGCATGATCCTACAAGGCCTTAAGCCCAGAATTTTCGACCAGCTGAATAAGTCTGGTCGGAAATGGCTCCAGGAATTACCTGCGGTCGTGTGGAGCCTAAGGACCACCCCAAGCAGAGCCACTGGGTTCACCCCGTTTTTTCTAGTCCATGGCGCGGAGGCCGTCCTCCCCACGGACTTAGAATATGGGTCACCCAAGGTACGAGGCTACGACGAGGACGCCAACCAGCGAGCCCGCGAGGACTCACTGGACCAGCTGGACGAAGCGCGCCTCGTGGCCTTGATGCAATCTGCAAGATACCAGCAGTCCCTCAGGCGCTACCAGGCACGGAAGATACGCAGGCGGGACTTCAGTGAGGGGGATCTGGTCCTAAGGCTACGCCAAGACAACCGAGGACGCCACAAGCTATCACCTCCGTGGGAGGGACCCTACGTCGTAGTGAAGGTGCTCAAGCCCGGCACGTACAAGCTAGCCAACGAGGACGGCGAAGAACTCACCAACGCTTGGAACATCCAACAGCTACGTCGCTTCTATCCCTAGCTAGGATTTCCAAGTCTTTTGTTGTAAATCACGTGACCGACACCCCAGTTGGTGACAACCATGTAAACATCACCAGTTCAATGAAAAGGGCAACTCGGCTTTCCCCTGAAACCCGAGTTACCCTCGGGGGCTACTACGGGGGGCATCCCCCCAAAAAAATGGTCCCATTTATTCGCAAAAAAGAAAAAACCCACGCGCGCTAAGCATGTTTCTACTTCGGCCTCGAGCAAAATTCGAACAGGGCGCAGGCAGCCTAGCGGAAAGGACGCGCAAGTCAGAGATAGCCTACGCCTCCTCGAGGATACGGCCCTTCTCTCCTGCCTCCGACCCAGCAGGCCGCTCGCGAAAATCGAACTCCCCTAACTAGAATTTACTCAGGAAGAAGGAGAAACAAAAAACGCAATAAAATAAAGGGCATCATTTCACTTTCACAAACGTTTGAAGAAAAAGTGATCTGTTTATTTACACGGCCACACGGCCCCCACACTAACACATAAACAAAAAAGGGCCTGGCGCCTGACAATTTTCAGGCTGGCGGAGCGGCAGCATCAGCGGCATCCGGGAACAGGAACTCCTCGAAGGCCTCGGCGAGCGCCCCGGCGGCATCGGCGGCTAACGCGTCCACACGCTCCATCGCCACCTCGTCCTCGACGCCCTCGGGGACGATGTAACCCTCTGCCACCGCCTCGAAGTTGATCTCGTAGTGAGATCGCACCACCCCGAGGGCCTTCTGGACGCCGAGGTGCAGCGCCCCGCGCATGCGCCCGGTGACATGCCCGCCAAGGGTGCGCGAGCGGGCGGCCGGCCGAGCTCCCGCCTCGCGCCTCGCCCTCCTCCACCGCCCGGCGGGTCTCGAGGGGCGCGGAGCGCAACTCCGGCGGCTCTGCTCGGAGGAGTTGTAGGAGGTCTGCAGCGCCTCGGCCCGCTCGGCCGCGTTCCCCAGCGCGGTGCGCAAGCTTGAAGTTGCCAAGCAAGAGGAGGATTAGAAAAGGGGGCGAACCCTCTAAGGGAAAATCAGCAAAACAAGAAACAAATAGCGACTTACCCTCAACCTGCTTCTTCTCCACCTCGAGGGCGCGGCGCTCGGCCTCAACCGCCTGCTGAAGGCCGCTGAGGGTCTCGCTCTCGCTCCCCGGAGGGCCGGCCACGGCTCGCGCTCGTGATGCTAAGCACCACCAGCTCGCCCTCGAGCTTCGAGAACTTAGCGTTCCCGCCCCTCCCGGCCCCGACCCGCGCGCGCCTCGCGAGCGACGCGCTCTCTGCTCGGCGCCGACCGGGCGTCGGCAAGGGAAGCCCGCTCTCGCCGGAGCTCGCCCCTCGGCCCCTCGACGGGCGGTACGCTCTGCGCAGAGCCGGTCCTCCGCGACGGCGAGCGCCGCAACCTTGGCGTCGAGGGCGGCCTTTAGATCGTCGACCTCCTTGGCCTTCTGCTCGAGCGCGCGCGCCCTCTCCTCAGCCTGGCTCTGCTGAGCCTGCGCCCCCCGGAGCAACAAATGGAGCTCCAGGTTGTCGTTGCGGACGGCGACCACCTCCGTCTCCCAGTTGGCCGCCAGGGTACGCATCCTCTCCAGGTCCGCCCGCGCCTGCCGTAGCACCTCATCCCGGTCGATGAGGGCCATGCAGACCTGCTCGAGGGTGGAGGGGCGCGCCGCGTCCCCGCCTTTCGCACTCTGGAGCCGACGCGCGCGGGGCCACGGCCCGGTGCGACGCCCAACCGTCCGAGTCCTCAAGGCGTCGGCGAGCGCGTCGAAGGCGTCGCACCGCTCCCGGAGCTGGCGGAGCTCGGCGCTCATCCGATCGAAGGCGCCGTATTTGTCACGGGCGCGGTGCTCGAGCTCCTGTCACCAACAAGCCGAGACCTGTGAGTGTTACGCTGCAAGGATCGCGCGCAAAAATGAGAAAAACAAAGAAAGCAGACGACGGCGCCCCACCTGGAAGACGCGCCACGCGGGGCCGCCATGAATCCGCAGCGCCTTGTTCAACGCTTGGTCGAGCGCGGCGCCGTGGTTGCGGAGCTCTCCCCACAGCTCCTGCTCCCCCTGGGCATCGGCAAAAGCGGGCGGATCGCCAACGCGCCCCTCTCTCGGGACAGAGCGGCCGGCGCGGGAAGTAGAGGCCTCGACACCGTGCCCTCGGCCTCCTGCCACCATGTGGCCCTCCCGCCGCCTCACAAGAGCCCCCTTCTGGGACTCGGGGGACGACGTGGGGAAACTCACCCATTGGTCGCACCCGGGCGGCGGGGAGTCATTGTCCGGGATCTCCACCACCGCCGCCCGGGAGCCGCCGGCAGGTGCCGGCCCTCGCGTCGCCTCCATCGACGCCTCCACCCCGCGCCTCCGTAACCGCGGGCTCCCGCCGCGGCGCCGCGGCCACCGCCTCCCGGTCGCGTCTCCGCAACCGCGGGTGCCGGCTCGCCCTCCTCGGTGGCGCCGCCGGCTGCGCCTCCATCACGACCGGCGCCGCCGGCCGCGCCTCCACCACGGCGGCGCGGCGGACGATCCACCGGGCCGTGGCCTCGGGGGCCTCGGCCGCGCCCTCGCGAGCTCACCCGCCGCGGCCGCCGCGCTCTCCCCGCCCCGCGGCGCCGCCCGACGAGCGCCGCCGGGTGGGAACGGATGCGTCCGCCCTCAACACCTTGGCCGGTGCGAGGGGAGACACGGTTGGCACCACCCTGCGCAAACACGAACAAACGGTCAGGCCCTTGGTTGTCAGATACGCAACCCCGCGAAAGAGCAAGCCCCTCACCTCGAAGAAGAGAAGGCGCGCTTCCTCTTCCTCGAGGTCCCGGCAGACGACGCCGGCGCGGCCGGCGCGGTCGCCGCCGCGCCTCCGGCCGTCTGCGCCGCGCGCGCGGACCTCGCCCCGCGCGCGAGCACGCCCGTCGCGCGCACCTCTAGGGCGCGCGCCGGCGCCCTCCGCGGCCCGCGCCGCTCCCGTCGTCGATTGCCTAGCGGTGGGCGCCTCCGCACCCGCCCCCCGCGACGCCTACTCTTGCCACCGGAGGGCGGCTCCCGGCGGCGGGGCGCAGGCTCCCACCTATCAGGGAGGCCCTGCCCCCCGGCCTCTTCCTCCTCTTCCTCCTCCGTGGACGAGTACTCCTCGGTCCCCGGAGAAGAGAGCCCCTACTGCTCGTGCAGCCGGTACTCCTCGTTCCTCCGTTCGCGGCGCTCACGGTGTCGCTTCGCGCGCTCCTTCTTGCGTGCCGCCCGCTCCCGCTCCCGTTGCTGCGACACTCGACCGAGCGCGCGAGAGCGGGGAGTGGGCGGATCAGATTTTGCGGCGCTCGGGCTCACCAGCTGCGAACGAAACATCGAAGCGCGTCAGCAACCTGAAGTATCAGCAAAATCAAAAACGGAACCAAGAATTCTACTCACCAGTGGGCCGGTGGGGAGCATCTCGAGATCCCACAGGGACCGATCGCTGCGCAAGGACCGGGTGTCGACGGTGCTCCGCGCCCGTGTAGCCGCGTACTCTCGCAGGAGGGGGCTCTGAAGCATCCGCGACCTCGCCAGCGCGACGGGGTTCGCCGTCTCCGTCATCTCGAAGATGCGGAGTGGCCTCTCCATCAGGGGGACGACCCGCCGGCGGTGGAGGAAGGCGAGGACAGCCCCCGCGGTTAGCCCGCGGCCCGCCAGGTTCCTCAGCGCGGCCAGAAGCGAGTCCAACCGCCTCCGATGCTGGATCGGAGACACCCCGTGGCTCCAGGAGTCGAAGCTTCTCCCCGGAGCACCGGACCGGTGTAGGGGGGGGGACCGGGCTCGTCGTTGCGAAGGTAGAACCACCCCCGCTCCCGACCGCGTTGTTGGTCGTCATGGTGCGGGGGGATGTAGTCGTCCTTGTGCGACCCCGCAAGGCGAGCGACATGCCGCCGGCGCGCACCGCGCGGCGGGTCCCTCTGCTCCGACGTCGGCCGCGTGAACGACTCCGCGCGGAAGAGGTGAATCCAGAGATCCCAATTCACTGGGATTCCTAGATACCCCTCGCAAACGCCCACGAACGTGGCCGCCTGCGAAATTGCGTTCGGCGCGAAGTTGTGCAGCTCCACGCCGTAGTGGTGGCAGAGCGCCCGCATGAAGCGACTCGCCGGCGCCGCGAAGCCGCGCTCGTGGAAGCGGGTGAAGCTAACCACATAGCCGCTCGGCGGGTTGGGCGTGTGGTCCCCAGCCGGTGGCACGATCACTCGGCCGGCCGTCCCTCCTCGTTCGCCGCCAGCTGGCCGGCGGACACCAGCTCGTTCAGGGCCAGCCGCGTCACTGTCGAGCGCTCCCACGCGTACGGATTGACGATAACGAGAGGCGGTAGAGGCGCCATGAGGAAAGGCAAGGGGACGAGGAACGAAGAGCAGGAAGGAGGAGAAGAGCTCCAAAGGCAGAAAAGCGCTGTGGCAAGAACGGCTCGGGGGCTGGAGCGCAAGGAGCGAGAATGGCGAATGCTAAGGTAAAAACCGCCATTTTCCCTTCCCGTCAGATTTATAAGCCGCGGGTGTGCTCTCCGGAGCGCGCGTCCCGCGCGCATTAACTGCAGGGGGAATCTTTTCTCGCTGACGGGCGGGCCCCACCACGACCGCGGCGGCCACGCCACCGCTGACGGGCCATCATCACGGCGTAGAACCGGGAGGGCCGTGGCGGGCGGTCACGTCCGCCGCCCACGCCGCCCACTACGCGCGCGGGCGCGCGCCGCCTAAAAAGGCGCGCCCGCGGCGCGAAACCGCAGCCGCGACTGTGAAGCATTAAACGGCCCGGTCCCTTACCAAGTAAGGAAGACCCTCGAGCGGCGCGAACCCCTGGCTCAGAAAAATTCAACCCTCAAAGGGTGCAAGCATCGAACGGTCACCTCGGGGCCCGTTTGAGTAAAACAGGCACCACAGGTACCTTCGATGCGCTATTCTACTGATCAGCGCCTCGAGGGCTGACACGGTGAAGGACCGATACGGCGAACCAGAGAGGGGGGGAGTGAATGGGAGCCGATAAAAATTCTTCTCGAAGGAGAACGAAACTCCAACAAGATGAACGCGGCTTCCAACACACGTCTCCGACTCACTACCAAGGTTGGTCAAGCCCACGTAGCCACTAGAGTGCCACTGGACCTAGGAACCAACACACCACCTTCCGACCTGAGAAACGCAGCGGAAAAACCAAACCTCGAGTCTACAGACCCACACCGGTCGGGACCGATGAGCACCACCGGTCGACCGGTCCCCGCCGGTGAAACCGAGCAACTTCCACTAAGTGGCTCTACACGGTCGACCGGTGAGACACACCGGTCGGGACCGATGGCAACTCGAAAGCCCCCAAGGCACCAAACAGCCAACCGACCACCAAACGGACCCAAACTTGAAACAGCAGCAACACGGGACAACAACGAACACACCAAGATGTTCACCCGAGCAAAAACCCACAAGGGCTTGCACCGGTCAGACCGGTCAAGAGCACCGGTCAGACCGGTGTAGCCTGGGCAGCTCGGGATGAACAGCATCCGCGGGTCAACTCCCCCAAATCCAAATCTCGATCTCCCGAATCACTCCACGGACTCGAACGAGACTTTGGGGATATCAGGAACACCTCATGAGGAGTCCATAGCCAAGTTTAATCCCACCAAATCTCGTCCAAAAAGGAGGAATCAAAGAAATCCCGCTGAAAGCACTTCCAACCCAAGAACTCAAGAAACCTCAAAATCGAGCACTTTTACTCACGGATTTGGGAGGGGAATCACAGCCCAAAGAACCACGAAGGGTTCCCACAAATTTCCCCCATCAAATCCCCAAGAGAAAAGTCCCGAAAACAACCCAAAGAAATCACCGAGAGAGGGCTCCGAAAATCACCACCAAGAACAACTGGGAAAAACACATCCAAACCTTGAGGAACCACGCCGAATCATCTATACATGAAACAAAGGTTCGTACAAGGTCTAGCAAGCCGCCCGATCATCCATCCCTCTCTACAAGATCTCTCCGTGAAGCTCTCTTGCTAGTCCTAGAGAAAACCTAAGGAAAATAGGTGGAAAATAGGAAAACTAATGAGCTAGGGTTCCAAGAGTTGGCTGCCGTCCTCTCACCTCTTGGGTTATATGGAGGCAACCGAATGTCTAAAATGCCCTTCTTTACTAACTAGGGATACAAGCCCCTCAAGGGCGGATTTGGAATTCTTGATGTCTTCACCATCGGACGGATGCCCGGCGACCGCACCCTGCGTAGCCTCGACGCAAGCCATGCGATCCCGACGCGTGTCCTCCGCTTCGAAGTCTCCGGACTGCGTCGTCGCACACCGGTCGGGCCGGTGCTCCTCACCGGCCGGGACCGGCTCCCACCGGTCGGACCGGTCCGGTGTCGCTTCTTGCACCTCCGTCTTCGGTTCTCCGGTCTTGGCTTTGTGGATCAACCAAGGAACCCAGTGGTTTTCTGGTGAACCACCGGAAACCCCGCGAACTCGGTGTAGCCTCCGCCAATCTCCACTCATCACTTGGCTCCAACGTAGTCCCGGCTCGACCTTGGTTTTGAGGCTCAACCAAGAAACCGTCCACGACTTCATCTTGCTGTTCATGCCACCATGCGGCCCGCACTTGACCCCGCTGGCCACCGGGTCCCTCGAACGAAGCCTACTTGTCTTCTCCACACCTGGAGGCCTCACCGGCGACGACCTTTCGCGCTTGTTCTTCACCCGCACCAACACGAGTCAAGCCGCAACCTGCACCTGCAATACTTAGCCAAGAATCAGTCCACACAACGTTGTCAATCACTCATCACACAAGGAAGCGACCATCCACCGGTCCTCGAACCACACATGGTCCTCAATCTCCCCCTTGATGAGTGCATTGACAACACCCACATGAAAGTAACAAGAGAGAAAGGAAAAAGAAAAGAAACGAACAAAAAGAAACTCCAACAAGCGATCGAAAACCAAACAAAGGCAAAGAGCAAGATCACTTGAAGAAGACAAGTCTCGGACCCCTTAGGCAAGGGCAACGGCTCGACACATCCCAGACAAAAGCAAAGCTCAAACAAAGAGCGCAAACCACCGAATCAAAGCTCGAACAACCACAAAGAGCTCCCCCTGCACCAATGCAAGCTCCCCCTGAACCAATGCACCTCCCCCTGGACGAATGCATGCAAGACACCACTTGAAACAGGGCAGCAGCAACAACACAGCCTTGACCGGTCAGACCGGTCCACACCACCGGTCAGACCGGTGTGCAACATGTGTACAGAACCAGCACTCACACCGGTCAGACCGGTGACACTGACCGGTCAGACCGGTGCACAACAGAGCCCAGAAATGGCTCGAAACCACCTGAAAACCTTCTAAACACGTCCAAAGAAGCCATTTCAAGCTCAAACTTCTCCCCCTTGTTGGCAATGCATGAATCAAGCCAAAAATGCAAAACTTTCAACCTAGAGCTTCTCAAATAGACAAAATTCAACAAATAATGCTACACATGTCCAAATAAGCAAGTTAGATACTCTACGGCTTCGTATCGATCTCAACTACATGATCACCAAGTTTCACAACCATTGGATGAGGCTAAGATGGATTTTGGCAATTTTGCGAAAAAACTAGCCTCTCATGAGCAAAGTCCTAAACATGATCAATGCATATCAAAATGGCAAAGCCACACAAACTTCATGCTAGGACAGCCATTCTAATCATACGACCATCACAAACACCCACAAGCACCTCATGTCATGTCAAAGCCACCGAGCCATGTGCCTACTTCTATTTATGAGACTTCTCATTGGTAGGCATCATGCAACGGTTTAGCACCCAAAGCAAATTAAATTCAGCACATATGACATGGGAGCATATTTTCCAAGCAATTTTTTTTTCATTTCATTTTCAGATTTGTAAATGGTACATGAAATGTCTTTGCGACAAAAAGGAACTTATGCTCCTCCATAAGATAAATCAAGAGGGCTAAACATTCATGATGGCAAATGAGCCTTTGGCCCCATATGATCAATAAACTAGCTATCCAACCACAAATTAAGCATAGCAAGGCCACAAAAACATGTCAAGAGCATGTAAAGGCATTTGCACATGAGAGAGCATACATGTGACATTTTTCAAAAGCATAGCTATCAACCATGGATTATTCATCAAGATCATCAAGAGCTAAGCCAAACTAACCGTAGCATACCAAACAAGCTCACAAAGACATATATCTCATTCCATGGTGAACAATGTATATGAGAGAAGCTTTTCCTAACCAATGCATATGATACAAAATGCATGCAATCTAAGATACAAGGATGCCTATACATCATGTTACATATGCCATGCCAAATGCAAGAAATGCACAAAGAAAAGCTATACATATGCTACAAACCGGCTCCTCGAGGGGAGGCAAAACGGGCTCGACACCACCGGCAAAAGAGAGCTCCCACACACCCAACTCAAGAAATCAAACACACACCAAGTTCCCCCCGCAAACGAGTGAAAGTTGCTTGATCTAGGGGTTTGGTGAAAATATCGGCTAGTTGGTCATGTGTGGGTACATGGATCAACGCTATCTTTCCTTTCTCAACGTTGTCTCTCAGGAAATGATACCTCACTTCTATGTGTTTTGTTTTGGAATGGAGCACTGGGTTCTTTGCAACGCTTATGGCACCGGTGTGTTTGTCACATTGAAGTGGGACATGGGTATACTCCTCACCAAAGTCACTCATGGTGTAGGTGATCCAAAGGAGCCGAGAGCAACAACTAGCGGCGGCAACATACTCGGCCTCGGTCGTGGATTGAGCAACACTCGGCCGCTTGCGGGAAGACCAAGACACCAAGGAAGAACCCAAAACGACAAGTCCCGCGAAGTGGACTTCCTATCCAACCGACACCCGGCAAAATCCGCGTCCGAAAAACCATGAAGCGCCAAAGAAGAGGACGCGGAGTACCAAAGGCCGAAGTCGGGAGTGTGATGCAAGTACACGAAAATTCTCTTCACCGCTTGCCGATGCGAAGTCCTCGGAGACGCTTGAAAACGAGCGCACGGACACACCGAGAACCGTATGTCCGCCTCGTCGCCGTCAAGTAGAGGAGTGACCCGATCATGCTCCGTACTCCTTCCGGTCCACGTGTTCACCTTCCTCGTCCGCATCAAGAGCCGTAGTCGTACTCATCGGCGTCGTCATAGCCTTGGAGTCCTCCATCTTGAACTTCCTCACAATGCCTTGGTGTACTTAGCACCGGTGCACAAATGTTCCTTCCTTTGATTGCTTGATTTGTAGCCCGAGGAAGAAGCCGCAACTCACCCATCATGCTCATCTCGAACTCCCCGCTCATATCATCTCGCAAATCTTGCAACAAGAGAGTTAGACGAGCCACCAAAGACAATATCATCCACGTACACCCGCACAATCGGGATATCTCCGCCCCGCCTCGGCAAAAAAACAAGGTCTGATCGACCTTCCCCATCTCAAAACCTCTCTCAAACAAGAACCCCCTCAACCTACCATACCAAGCTCTAGGCACCTGCTTCAATCCATACAGCGCCTTCCTCAACTTGTACACCCGGTGGGGGTACATCTCACTCTCAAACCCCGGAGGCTGCCTCACGTACACTTCTTCCTCCAACACTCCATTCAGAAAAGCACTCTTCACATCCATTTGGTGCAACTTGAACCCTTTAGCAACAGAAAAGGCTAGAAGGATCCTAATCGCCTCCAAACGGGCTACGGGAGCAAAGGTCTCCTCGTAGTCGATCCCCTCCTTCTGACTGAACCCCTGGGCAACAAGTCTCGACTTGTTCCTCACAACCTCACCTTTCTCGCCCTCTTTGTTTTTCCACACCCACTTCGTACCAATTGGCTTACACCCTGGGGGAGGGTTGCCCACACCTGATTCCTCTCAAAGTTCTCCAACTCCTAATGCATCGGATTAACCCAATTGTAATCAGATAGTGCGTGTCCAATGTCTTTGGGCTCAAAAGAAGCAACAAACGCAGCATGAGCAAAGTGGGAATTGTTTCGAACCCTCGACCGTGTAGTGCGTTCATTCATGTCGCCGATGATCCTCGAAGCTGGGTGATCCACTTGAACTCGCCGGGGAGGTTCTCGCCTCGAAGCTACCTCCCCCTCAACATCGCCTTCTCCTCGTTCTTGATTTGTCGTCGTAGGTGTAGCAGAGGGTCCATCCATCATCGTAGTCGAAGTAGTGGGTACATGTTCAGCCGGGGGCACCGCACCGCCATCCTCATCATCACCATGTTCATGCTCCTCCTCCTGAAAAATCTCCTCGCCGATCTCATCATCACCTGCACACTCAAAGACAAGCTGACTACGTGGCTCTGTCTCGTCGAAGGTTACCTCGCAAGTCTCCATGATTTGGTTAGTTTCAAGATTGAGCACACGATATGCTCTAGAATGAGATGCATAACCAAAGAAAATGCCATCGACAGACCTAGCCTCAAACTTATCCAACTTCCGCCCCTTTCTTCGAATGAAACACTTGCAACCAAAGACATGGAAGTGACTCACCTTGGGTGTGCGACCATGCATCAACTCATAGCATGTCTTCTTCTTGTGCACTCGAGGTATATCTCGTTCGACACATAGCATGCGGTATTCACCGCCTCGGCCCAATACCTCCTCGGAGTCCTATGCTCATCAAGCATCGTCCGAGCCATCTCGCACAAGGTCCCGTTCTTCCTTTCCACAACACCATTCCGGGGAGGCGTATACGGACTCGAAACCGGTGCTCAAGACCCAAGTCATGGCAAAAGGTTTCAAAACGAGAGTTCCCGAATTCCGTGCCATTATCCCTTGCGGATAGCTCGTATGGCATCTCCGTGCCTCTCGTTCCTCAACCTCAAGACTAGATCTCGAACAAAACCAAACGTCTCCCCCTTATCCTCGAGAAAGAACACCCACGCATACCGAGAATAGTCGTCCACCACAACAAGGACATACCACTTCCCACCGCGATCGCACACGAGCCGGTCCAACAAGGTCCATATGGAGCGGCTCGCATGGACGCTCGCTCATCACATCGGTGAGAGGCGGGTCGAAGAGGCTACCATCTTGGCATGCCTACACGGCGCACAAACCAACTCCTTCTCAAGCCTCAAACGTGGCAATCCTCGGACCAAATTGAGTTTACTCAAGCGAGACAAAAGGTCAAAGCTCAAATGACCCAACTTCCTATGCCACTTCCACAACTCACTCGAAGAACCACCAAGAAACAACGCTCCACACCCGAAGGCCGAGAAAAATCAGCACGAAACACCCGACCCTCGGGAACGACCATACGGACAAGGTCCCCTCGAGAGTCCACAATCCGAGAACCACCCGGCCGAAACAACACCTCAAAACCCTCATCCAACAAGCCCGGGACACGAAAGCAAATTGTACCCCAGCGATTGAACAAGAGCAACACGCCTCAGAGTGATCTTGTCACTCACTATTATCTCACCTTCTGAAAGCACACGACCACGCCCATTGTCCCCAAAGGTGATGTACCTCTTTGTCACCACCGGGACGAGACTTGAGAACCACCCCCTGTCTCCGGTCATATGCCTCGAGCAACCGGAGTCAATCAACCAAATGTTCTTCAAGTCTCCCACCTGAAATTCAAAAATAAGCACGTGAGCGAACAAACGACTCAAGATCAGGGTTAGTACCAAAAGAGGAAAACCGGTCTTGGGAGCCATTTGCTCAAAAGTGGGGTTAGCACCAACCAAAGCATCTCTCCTACCAAAACTACCTCCACGAACACCACCACGGTAACCACCCTGAGGGAACCACCCCTCTCTGCCTGGAGGAGGACCAAAACCACGCAAGAAAGCCCGTGGAACGTCCTTCCTCTCCAACTCAACGCCACGACTCCTCCAATCCCCGTATTGAGCACGAGGAGGAGAACGCCTAGCAAACTGACCACCTTACCCTTTCCCGGCCCAACCACCGAACCACGACCACCGAAACAACCCTCGCACCCGTACGAGCTCGAAACCCAAACAACCGTCCGTCTCCAGCCCGCACCGGTCGGCCGGTGCTCCACACCGGTCCGGCCGGTGTGACTTGGGCGACAACACCACCCGCAAATTCCTTCTTCTCTCCCCAAGCCCGAACTTGTCCTCACAATCGCCTTGCCCCCGGGCATCCGCATACGAGGCTCAAGTACACCATCGGAAGGGTGGTACTTGTCCTTGTTAGCCCACTCCTTTTCCATTCTCTCCTCTCGCTTCCTCTTGAAGCAAAACTCCTCCTTATGGCCATCTCTCCCACAATAGCCACAATGGAACCTCACAAGCTTAGGCTTTGGCTTGGGATGTGGCTACTCACTTGGTTTCTCTCCACTCAACCCCTCCACCGGTTTCTCACCACTAGCCTTCTCACTCTCCTTCCCAAAGAACACTTTCCCCGAAGTGCTCACAAACTTGATAGGCTTTTGTAGGTCATTTGTGGGTGTAGGAAACACGGGTGGAGCTGGAGTTGTGTCTAGTCGGTTCCTTAGATGGTTAGGTTTTGGTGGGAAATCATTTTTGTGGTGGGTTTTTGGTGGCTCCGGATATTTTCTCCACTTCCTTCACCAACCTTGTTTGCTCCAAGCCCCTCACCATCTTGCCTCTTAAAGGCCTCGATCATCATCCTCAAGCGAGGCTCATGACCGGACAACCAACCCATCAACTTCCTCAAATCATCATTCTCATCCCGCAAACGATCAACATAATGTGCAAGCTCCAAATTTTTCAATGCATGCATTTCACGGTAGAGCAAGATGTAGGCATGGGTTCCTTCAATTTAGCCTCAAGCGAACTAGTGTAAGCATGCATCTCATCAATCTTAGCATGCAAAACGGGGCAAGAAGTGCAAGCACCTAGCAAAGCAGGTCTAGACTTAAGCTCACCCACTTCAACCCTAAGCACATCTAGTTCCTCACAATTGGAGGCATGCTTCTCCTTAAACAAAGCAAGATCGGCAAGGAATATGGAGCAATCAAGCACAATCATTCTCATCGAAACAACGGGGCTAGCCTTAAGCGAATCAATCTCGAGCTTGCTATCAAGCACCCGTGTCTCTAGCTCGGCCACTCTAGTCCTAGCATCCTCGAGTGAAGCCCTAAGATCTTTCCTCATTTTCTTGGCCTCTCTAAGCATGTCATCACGGTTATCAAGCAAAGACCCAAGCCTCTCATTCTCCCGGCGCAAGAAGGGAAGTTCATCACGCACCTCGTCGTCGGACTCGCAGTCCGAGTCGCTCCGTGTGCTCTTCTTGCTGCCGGGAGCTCAACGCCATGGTGCGAAGCCATCTCTCGCGAAGCGGCCTCGGCCCGCTCGGGTTCTTGAACGACTTCTTGTTCTTGCGGCGATCTCCCTCGTCTTCGCTGTTGCTCGAGCTCGAGGTGGAGTACGCGGACCCGGAGTCGACGTCGCTCGCTCCAACCATCGCTCGGGCCTTGCCTCGGCCCTCCTTCTTCCTCGATCGTCGCTCGTCCTTGTACTTGTTCTTGTGCTAGCTCTTGTGGTCGCGCCTCGAACGGTACTTGCCATCGTTCATCCTCGGCTTGTGCTTGTAGCCGTCCTTGTTCTCGGCCTTCTCCGGCGGTCGGCGACGAAGTGTCCCGGCTTGCCGCACCGGAAGCAAGTCCTCGTGTTCCTCCTCATGTTCACGCGGTTCTCGTGCGGCCTCTCTCGAACCGCCTCGTCAACGCCGCCGGCTCGTCCTCTCCAAGGTCATCAAACTCCTCATCCGGCTTAGACATCAAAGAGGAAAACGAGAACATCCCGGTGGATGGGTTAGAGTTAGTCTTTCCTTTGGAACCACCAACGAGGGCAAGACTATGGGAATCGGTCGGTCCCTCGAGCTTGGCGATCATGCCCCTATCCACCTCGCCCGACTTGAGCTTCGAGAACGGCTCGTTCACCGTCGAGTATCATACCTCTCCGACTCGACTATGGCCTCGAACTTTCCGCCCCATATCGTACGATCCAAAGAGTGTAAGAGCTTGACCGCTCTATCATGATCATCGTACGGGAGCACGTCCACATTGGCCCTCATGTTGTTCACCACCACCGTGAACCTCTGAAACAAGGCATCGATGGACTCACCGGGGCGATGAGTGAAGTTCTCGTACTCTCTCCGGTAGGTCGCATACAACCGTGCCTGAACCTGGGCGTTCCCAACATGAGCCTCCCTCAACACTGCCCAAATCCTACAAGCCAAGTGCTCGGTGTGCACCCGATCGAACTCAGGCTGACACAAAGCACGAAACAAATAGTCGACCGCCTTATTGTTGGCGTCGAATCTGTCCCTCGAACCTGGAGCAAGGAAATCCATCGGTGGACATAGCCTGTGTCCACCGTGACATCCCAAAGCAGCGACCCTTTCCGCGGAGGAACGCACCCATCCGCTTGCTCCACATCTGGTAGTTCTTGCCATCGAAGTGTGGAGGACCCGAACCCCCGTTCTCGGTACGCCATCCTTGGATCTTAGACTGGTTAGAGTCAACAGAGACCCGAACCGGCTCTGATACCACTTGAAGGACCGATACGGCGAACCAGAGAGGGGGGAGTGAATGGGAGCCGATAAAAATTCTTCTCGAAGGAGAACGAAACTCCAACAAGATGAACGCGGCTTCCAACACACGTCTCCGACTCACTACCAAGGTTGGTCAAGCCCACGTAGCCACTGGAGTGCCACTGGACCTAGGAACCAACACACCACCTTCCGACCTGAGAAACGCAGCGGAAAAACCAAACCTCGAGTCTACAGACCCACACCGGTCAGACCGATGAGCACCACCGGTCAGACCGGTCCCTCGCCCGGTGAAACCGAGCAACTTCCACTAAGTGGCTCTACACCGGTCAGACCGGTGAGACACACCGGTCAGACCGATGGCAGCCTGAAAGCCCCCAAGGCACCAAACAGGCCAACCGACCACCAAACGGACCCAAACTTGAAACAGCAGCAACACGGGACAACAACGAACACACCAAGATGTTCACCCGAGCAAAAACCCACAAGGGCTTGCACCGGTCCGACCGGTCAAGAGCACCGGTCAGACCGGTGTAGCCTGGGCAGCTCGGGATGAACAGCACCCGCGGGTCAACTCCCCCAAATCCAAATCTCGATCTCCCGAATCACTCCACGGACTCGAACGAGACTTTGGGGATATCAGGAACACCTCATGAGGAGTCCATAGCCAAGTTTAATCCCACCAAATCTCGTCCAAAAAGGAGGAATCAAAGAAATCCCGCCGAAAGCACTTCCAACCCAAGAACTCAAGAAACCTCAAAATCGAGCACTTTTACTCACGGATTTGGGAGGGGAATCACAGCCCAAAGAACCATGAAGGGTTCCCACAAATTTCCCCCATCAAATCCCCATGAGAAAAGTCCCGAAAACAACCCAAAGAAATCACCGAGAGAGGGCTCCGAAAATCACCACCAAGAACAACTGGGAAAAACACATCCAAACCTTGAGGAACCACGCCGAATCATCTATACATGAAACAAAGGTTCGTACAAGGTCTAGCAAGCCGCCCGATCATCCATCCCTCTCTACAAGATCTCTCCGTGAAGCTCTCTTGCTAGTCCTAGAGAAAACCTAAGGAAAATAGGTGGAAAATAGGAAAACTAATGAGCTAGGGTTCCAAGAGTTGGCTGCCGTCCTCTCACCTCTTGGGTTATATGGAGGCAACCGAATGTCTGAAATGCCCTTCTCTACTAACTAGGGATACAAGCCCCTCAAGGGCGGATTTGGAATTCTTGATGTCTTCACCATCGGACGGATGCCCGGCGACCGCACCCTGCGTAGACTCGACGCAAGCCATGCGATCCCGACGCGTGTCCTCCGCTTCGAAGTCTCCGGACCGCGTCATCGCACACCGGTCGGGGACCGGTGCTCCTCACCGGTCGACCGGTCCCCACCGGCCGACCGGTCGGACCCACCGCGTCGGACCGGTGCCGGCCTTGCACCTCCGTCTTCGGTT